>OX578151.1:3446850-4646850 GCA_951213105.1 Amaurobius ferox | reverse complement strand
TCAAATAAAAAAGCTTAGGTTACTGCGTTAATATTTAAAGATTGGTTCACTTTTCAATTCGTGCTGGCAGTTAAGCAATATTGTAAATATAAAAATTTACAATTTAAAGCATTATTAATCTTAGTGCTCCAGGGTACCCAAAATCTCTGCAGAATTTATACCCGGAAATCAATATTGTGTTGCTTCCTCCCAATATTACCTGCCTCATACAGCCCATGGGCCAAACAGTGATAGCTACGTTTAAACAATATTATAATGAATCAATAATAAACAATAATGAATCAGGCCATCAAGGCAACTGACAGGGAAGGTGGATTTAAGAGATTTTGGAAGAACTATAATATATATGGAACACAATAAACAATATTGGAGACTCGTGGGCTGAAATAAAAGAGTCAACAATGAAAGATTCCTGGAAACAATTATGCCCACAAATGATGAGTGATTTTATAAATTCTGAAGAAACTCCAGAAATTGTCATAGATAGCTTAATAAATGAACTAAACTTGGACGTTAACAACGAAGATGTTAATGAGTTGATTGAATATCATTTAGTACCTCTGTCAAATGAATACTTAATTGAGCAACAAGAGTTAAATGAAATATACAATGAAAGTGAGGAAGAAGAAGCTGATAAAATTTTCAAGACTGACAAACAAAAATATGAATGAAGCCTTCATGCATCTTGACAAATTTTTGACTATCATGGAAGAATGTGATCCCAATGGAGAATGTATATCTCAAGTACGTAGGAGGGTGATTGAGAAAGACACAGCATGCTATAGAACTCTTTATCAAGAAAAGAAAAAAAGGGTGGTATTCAACTAACTCTTGACATGTTTATAAAGAAAACACCTGAAAAAAAGCACTTAAACATGCCTCTTTAACTTAATTATGTATATTGATAAATAAATATTATTATTGATAAATAAATATTTTAAAATATAGTTTTTGATGTTTTTTTTACATCCCTCTACTTTTAAACATTCAACATTTGCACACATTTTCAGGAACCAATTATGTGCGAAAGTCGAGGGCCACCTGTATATATATTCAACCCTTTCAGTGGCATAGCATCCATTGAGGCTCAGAAGCTAAGCTTCCCTTGTTTAAAATCTTAATTTAAATATACTTTTATTTATTATATTTTTTAAAATAACTTTGTGAATATATATGTCGTTTCTTAGAAAACTGTTACACTTACATAAAATGAGACTTTTCAAAGTATTTTTTCCATTAAAGCTCATATCTAGAAGCTGAAATCATATAGTCTTCACGCTTCATTGAAATAATCATGGTATTAGGCCCTCCCACCTGTTAAACTCCACCCTAGCTGATAAGATAGAACTATAAGTTAGTTTCCAGAAAGGTGTGGCTATTTCTTCCCCTATTTTCAACCCTTTATAAACAGCATGACTTCAGACAATGATTGGATATGGGACATGATGTGAATGAAAATTTCTTGGACAAAGCTAATGGATCCTCCATTTTGTGTCAAACATGGTTTCTTCACAGAAAAAAGTCATATGTAATACTAATGAGGCATTTCCCATGAATAACATAACATCCACCTAAATTTAAACAAATATCAAGACGAAGAAACATACTAATAATGACTACCATTAAACTTAAGTAGTTTGTGAAGTAGACTTAGTTGTAGCAACAATAAGGCGAAGCACCCATTTGCATATTTTTGAGTTTTAGAAAGAATAAATCTGATTTCCCTTTAAAAATCACATTTCATGAGAATCTCAGTTATACAAAAGTTCAGTAAATTATTCAGTAAAGAATGTGGCCCCATGGGCAGCTATATGGGCTGCTAAACTTCGAGGATATTAATGGTTGTCTGATCCTTGCCAAGCAGCATCCACTGTGGCATGCAGTTCGTCTACGGTATGTACTGGTGGTCCCCAGTGCACCTGACGTCCAATGAGGGCTCACACGTGTTTAATGGGAGAGAGATCCGGCAAGGCTGCTGGCCAGGAGAGGATGTGAATTCTATTGAGGATGTTGACAGGTCATTAGCGGTGGAGCATTGTCTTGCTGGAACACTGTGCTGGGGATGGCTTGCACCAGTGGCCGAACCACAGGCATCACAACTTGTGTGACTTACTAGTCTGCTGTCAGATTACCTACAATGTGCACCAGAGCTGTCCGCTGATTAAATATTATATCGCCCCAAACCATGATGCCCAGTGTGGGGCCCGTGTGATGCTCGGTGATATGGGCTTTCAAGTGGTGTTCCCCGGAAAGCCGCCACACCCACCCGCAATTGTCTTTCCTCTACAGGCAGAAGCTAAATTCATCCGTAAACAATACCTAATGCCATTCATTGGTCCAGTTACGATGATGATGACACCATGCCAGATGTGCATCCCTATGTTGAATGCTTAATGGCATAATGGCATGCCAGTGGATGGCCTCTGTGCACACAGCTGTACTTCATGCAACCTGTTGCGAAAGGTTTGGGTGCATGCAGGTGCAATCGTTGATGATGGTAGGCTGTTTCGGATGTCACTTTCCATTGTGAACAGGTCTCGATCCATTTGGCGAATCTGCCAGTTTATGCACTCTGTTGTGCGCCTGTTCGATCCACTCCCTCTTCGGCATGTTTTCTGATGTTCCTGTGTCCATTGTCATACCTGCCAACTTTTACTCAGTTAAAATGCATAAAATTTACACATTTTAACTGCTTTTTATGCTTTTACGCATATATTTCTATATTTTACGCATTTCTGCATTTATTTGAATTTTTTTAACATTACTAGGAAATCAATCTAACAGATGGTGCCACTAATCGTCGGAATGTTAATTTGACAAGGGGAATTCCCCTTCTCGGAAGTGGGAAACAGTGTTGCCAATAGTAGTGGTTTCCTTATCTCATCCCCTATCTTATGAGTTCAGTTGACAACACTAGTGAGAAATACAACTGCAAAGATGCTTGCCTTACCTCAGAAAGTTTTTCACATGTGGTTGTGTGCGTTTCGTATCGTTTTTGCCTGTGTAAAGTCTTTTTCATGAAGCTCTTGTTTGGGATGGCTCTTAGTAAAGGTAAAACATATTTTCAATCATTTAAGGAGAGTTATTCTGAAGATTTTTCTTTCATAAAGGCATCAAGAAAAGGTGAAAAATTTACCTTTTGTGGATTATGTCAGTGTGACTTTATGATTTCACGTGCTGGAAAGTATGACATTTCTCGCCATGTAAAATCAGAAAAACATTCAAACTCTGTTAAATGTAGTAACAACAATGTCAAACTTGATAATTTTTTCAAAAATGACACTCAGTCTAGCGTCCGTGGGGCGCGGTAGCCCATTGGTTAGCACGCTGGAGTTGCACTCGGTAGGCCCGGGTTCGATTCCAGCCACTGCCAAAACTGCCGCCGTGTTCATGCGGAGTACAATCACGTTAAACATGTGGGTCCGAAAGTCCTTCCGAGAGGTTGGTGGTAGGGGAAGGAGGGTACGGTCCCTGTGGATGCCTCCCCCACTGGGTTCCGGTCTAAATTGGGTGGCACTTCCCGACCGTCCAAACAGTTACCTTACACCTTTCTGGTAGGTCGGATGGTCTGGGTTTCAACAACAACACTCTAATGCAGAATGTGAAAGGATATTTAGTCAAGAAAATTAAGACTGACATTCAAGCTTCACTATCTAATGAAAACTTAGAAAACTTGTTAGTGACTAAATGCGCCAGAAAAACCAAGTGTTTTGAAGAAGAATTTAGTAAGGAATTCTTAAAAAAAGCAAAAACAGCTACTACTTTATTTTTAAGTAGTAAGAAGGATTGAATTTGACATTTTTAACACTTTACAACAAAGTTGAAAAGTGTTTATGACTTTGTTCATTCTGTCTGTCTGTCTGTCTGTCTGTCCGTTAGCACGATAACTGCCGTAAAAATGAGTTTATCAAAATGAAATTTTAGTATGTTGTTCAGACGGTCTGTAGGACCTATGGGAATATAAATAAATAATATCACCCAATTAGTTTTTTATTGAACCCGGGTTGAAAAAATGAAATACATTGAACCCTATGGGACCTAATTTTTCAAACATTTTTTAAGTAAATTTAAAATTCACGAATTGCTTCGAAATTTTTAGGAAATATTCACATTATCCCATAGAATATATAAAAAAAAAATTCAGTAAAATATGTTAAGTAGTTTTTTAATTAAAAAAATTATTTAATATAGGGAAAAAAACAAATTCAATTAAATTCTGACTTTGGGATATCTTCCAGAAAGAAAAGAGAGAGATATTATATAATAAATATCTCTCCATTTGTTAAAACGTTTTGCATATGGGAGTGGCTTCATATTTTAAAATAATTTGGTAGATAACAATTTTTCATTTTTTTTAAATTTTATATAACTCTTCATGATAAATTTAATTGATGGCATTTTAAATGCACTTTCCTACGTCCTAGAGAGTTAAAATTTGGTACACAGCTTAAATTTGTAGAACATTTTATTCTACAGCAATTTGGTGGATCTTTAAATATAGATCATACATTTTTTTCGAAATGACCCGCAATTAATCCCCGTTCACTTTTATAAATCATTGTTGTAATATTGTTAAAAATTCTGATGTGGACAGCACATGTCTTTCCCTGCAGACTCATATTCGTTCTCTTTATTTATTCAATGATAATTTGAGTTTATCTGCACAACATAAGTATTTTAAATGACATTGAATTTACACGTTAAACTTAAATTTGGTTCTCATTTGATAACTGGACTTATTGTCAAAGGTGGCGTAGCGAAAACGCGAAAAAACTAGAATATCTCAAGAACGGCTAGTCCTAGAGTAATGGGGTTAGTCTTATTCTTTTTGTTGTCAAAAATCACATATAAAATAGGAATTTAATTGATATAATTGAGCACACGTAGTCTTTTATTTTTATATATAACGATTTTTGCTGGCCATTTCGCAAAAATAGCCCGTTCCTTTTTCCCGAATCGTAGTAGAATAACCTACAAATGATTTATATACAAAATTTTGTTAAATTTGGTATATAAATCACTTGTAGGTTATTGAAATATTATACTCCAAATTTTGTTAAATTTGGTTCATTAGTTTTTAGCTAGAGTGGATAAAGGCAATTTCTGCGGCCATTTCGCAAAGAAGGCAGATTCTTTTATTACGAATCGTACTATAATCTAATGAACATCAGGATTTCCCACAAAAAACATACCTACCAAATTGTATGAAATTCGGTCCATTAGTTTTTCAATTAGAGTGGATGTAATATCCACACAGACACACAGAAACATACACAGATACACCCTTACACACACAGACGTCTTCCTAAAAGTAGTTTTTTCGTGTTCTAGAAGTCCCAAAACGTGTAGATACTTTGAAAATTCGAGTTCCGATCTTCGGCACGATTCCAATACTTTGAGTACATACACATATATATTATCTGTGTATTATCTGTGTATCTAAATTCCGTGCCTATGCAATTACAATAGTTGTGATTTTAAATGATCCCTAAACTTTTATTATTTCTTCAAGGAAGCCTAATTTTAACATATGCAGAATGCAAATATCTCAAGCGATTGTAAGATGAATTACATAAGAATTGCTGAATTTTTTTCACACAAAATTATTTAGCTCTGGAGTCTGGAATACAAGTTATATGAATGAAATATTCATTGATTTTGCATAAAGAATCAGATGATTTATATTTCGATACAGTTTTAAATATTTAAGTATAATAAATTACTGTAGTACTGTGATAATGTAAAAGATATTACCACTGAATGAATCACATTTTAGAAATTTTTAAATGAAATTACATTTCAGTTGGAAAGTGTTTCATAATCAATGCTTATGCATGATTGATCTTTCTTGTTTAATTATATAGAACTTTTACGTGCTGTATTTTTACTTACCAAAAGATTTCTTTCATTCAATATTTTATCTGCAGAAAAGTGTTTTTGTGTCAAAGACATGTGAATGATTATTAAACAGTAACAATGACATTTTTCTTTATGCATCATATTCAGTGTAATGAACATTGTTATAGACTCTGATGAGAATAACTCTTAACGAATGTGCTTATTTTTTAAAAGATGTTTTAATTCTTTTGTATTCGTTAAAATTAAATTGTGTTTATAGATACAATACAGATTGTTTATCATATTTGTCTATTTTTTATGGTGCAGTTTTGTAGTAGAGGGAAAAAAATCCCTATTCTGTCTTGAAAATTCCCTTTTAAAATGCTTTCTGTAAAAAAAGAATTTGTTATCGCGCTGTGCGATTTTTCAACTTTTGTCGCGAATTGCATATATTTAAAAATCTTCCTAATTTTTATTTTCCAAGGTTGGTAGCTATGCAAGGAGGCTCAAAAAATTCTAAAACATGTCTGTACTTGTTGTCTTTTTGACTAGTCTTGTTTATCAGTGGGATCCGCTATTAAGTTTTTTTTTAAAGATATAGCCAAAGCTCAAGCATGTAGAGTATCTTTTGACTTGTCAACTTATCAGATTCTGAAAAAAAAATTCAAATGATTCTTCAAAAATAAATACTGTAAAAAATGCTTCTACATCTTCTAAAAGGAAAATAGATAGCACCAGTGCTGACATTGAAAATTCATCAAAAAGGCAAGCCACAGGAGAAGGGTATAAATAAAGGATGCAAAATGTATCAAAAGTTCTAAGTAGGGAAGAACATATATTTATGTTTCTGTCTTCGACAGAAAACAAAGCTTACTGCCTATTCTTGTTAAACGTCATACCAATATTTGAAAAAATAAACACATTATCACAGTGTGCATCTCCGCTTATACACAAGCTAAGAGAGATTTATCTTGAACTATTAAAAGCACTATTTTGCAGGTTCTTAAAACCTTCTGTTGTCTTAAATAATAAAAGGCAATGTCTGTGTGTCTTATACACTATACGTTTCGCGACCGCGCGTCGGAGAGCTACGAAATTTGGCAATCGGAGACCCGGGGGGGGGGGGGGGGGAGGGAAGGGGACACGTGAAAACCGATTTTTAAAATTTTAATTATTTTTTTTGTTATTTAATGTTTTATGCGATTTCGACCGTTTTTTGCCATTTTTGCCCTTTTTTTCCCACGATCCGGACATCGTAGGAAAAAACAAATCACACCATCGGAAAGAACTGACAATTGCGAGTAAAAATATATCAATTTCAAATCTGAATTTCGATTTCTAATATTTTTTAAAGATTTTAAAACAAAATTCACTTTTTGCTCAAGAAAAGTATTTTTGGTTTTTAAATTCTCGCATAGTAAAAAGAACTCATAATTTCGACTAATAATTTACATTTTTAGAAAGGTCAAACATCTGGCATTCTTACAAGTCCAATCTGGTCAGGAAATATTCCGTATTGCCCACAGGATCGGGATTTTAAAAGTTTCCAAATTTCAATTTTTTGGCGTGCCGCTTCTTAACCGGCGTTTCTCCCCCGCAGAAGAAGGGAAGGTGGTGGGTGGGGACGTCAAGGTGGAGGTGACGTCACGGTTCTGAATAGAGCTCCTTTACTCCATATAAATTATTATATTTATATTTTAAATGATGGAACGATATGGATTTTTTAAATATATATTTTAACATTTGGATATTTTAAATGGATATTTTAATTTTATGGATATTTTAAATGATGGAATAATGAAACAATGGAATGAGGATGATGGAATTAAGCATATGGTCATTTTAAATTGCAAATTAGCGCGCGGGAAGTTAGCGGTAGGCCCGGTTTCGATTCCTGCCACTGCCAAAACTGCCGCCGTGTTTACGTGGAATACGATCACGTTAAATATGTGGGTCCGTAAGTCCTTCCGAGAGGTTGGTGGTAGGAGAAGGAGAATACGGCCCCTGCGGATGCCTCCCCCACTGGGTTCCCGTCTAAATTGGGTGAATATATAGAAAGTTATGGAGATTGTCACGGAGGGCGCGGCAGCCCAGTGGTTAGCGCGCGGGAATTGCACTCAGTAGACCCGGGTTCGATTCCCGCCACTGCCAAAACTTACGCCACGTTCACGCAGAGTACGATCACGTTAAACATGTGGGCTCGTGAGTCCTTCCGAGAGGTTGGTGGTAGGGGAAGGAGGGTACGGTCTAAATTGGGTGAATAAAAAGAAAGTTATGGAGATTGTCGCGGAGGGCGAAGTAGCCCAGTGGTTAGCGCGCGGGAATTGCACGCGGTAGGCCCGGGTTCGATTTCCGCCACTGACACGGAGTCCGATCACGTTAAACATATGGGTCCGTATGTTTTTCCGAGAGGTTGGTGGTAGGGGAAGTACGTTCCCTGTGGATGCCTCCCCCACTGGGTTCCGGTCTAAATTGGGTGGCACATCCTGGCCGTCCAACCAGTTACCTTACACCTTTCTGGTAGGTCGCGCCAACGAGTTTGCCATGGTTGGAATTTGCCACGATCAGCATTTGCAAGGGTTGCGAACAGGCTGGTCGCCAAAGGCGGCTAGTCATAAATAAAAATCTATTAAAGATTAATTACCACACAAAAGAAAACCAAAAGGAATTAAAAGACATCACTGTTGGAAGTTCAAGTATCGAAGAAATTTCAAAACTATGTGACGAAAGTAAGAAAACTTTCTTTTGCAACATCTTGAAATATTACATAGTCTCTTGTGACTACATTATCAATGAATTTCCTGTTAATGATGAAATTTTAAAACATGCTGAAGTGGCAGACTTAACAAACATTGAAAATTCGAAATTTTCCAGTATAACCTTTTTTGTAAAGTTGTTTCCTTGTCTCCAACCAAAACCTGGTCAATTCAATGAAGCCATTGATGAACTTGAAAACCAGTTTTGTTCTCTGCAGATTGAAGATCTTTCTGCTGTTTTAAACAGTCAGCAGCATATTAATGCTCAGTGGGTTGCAATTGGAAAAATTGTCGGAGCCAATGGACTTCCAAAGTATGTCAGATGTAATTTTATCTATTTTACTTATTCCTCACAGTAATGCTGATTATGAGAGAATATTTAGCGTTAAAAATAGGACTGAGTTTAGATCAAGATTAAGCAATGAAACTCTAGAAAGTCTGCTTATTCTAAAGACTCAAAACTCCGAACCATGTTATCACCATTTTTTCAGTGAAGACATGCTAAGCAAAGCCAAAAAGGCTACAGTTGCATCCCTGTGAACTGTACTTTATAACTAATTTGAAGTAAATAATTATTTTGTAAGTAAATACTTTTATGAATTTAATATAAGATCTAAAAATGTTCAAAAGTATATGCATTTATTATTGCAAATATATGCATTTATTTTTGTTAAAAGTGATACTTGTACATAGTTACATTCATTAGAAATGTCGTTTGCGCATGTAGTTTAAAAAAAAATCATTATAAATGTCATTCACTCAAAATTTTACACATTCCAATATTCCCAGGTTGGCAGGTATGCATTGTGTCATACATCGCTGGGTGGTACTCGCATCTGGTCCAACACGCGTGACAATTTCATGTATCGACAAACCTATGTCACGCAGCTCCAGGGTACAGTCTCGTTCCCCAGCCATTAATTGATGGTATACAGCTCGAATGATTATGCCATTAACTGTTGGTATACAGCATTAAAAATCACCTATTCAACACAGAAATCTACTTTTTTCAGGAATAAAAGAAATATTTATTTTCTATTTGAGGTATATTTTTCATACACATCTGAATACAAAATACTCGTTAGTTGCTCCCATTCTTTTATCCGAAATAAACGAATAATTTCACTGCTGCACATTCCTCTAAACCCCCCCCCCAAAAAAATACTCTCTTATATTCCTATGATTCACCAACGAAATCATTAAGCTGAAATCAAAATGAAAACCGGAACTCAATTATAAAATAGCTGATGCTACAAGAAGTGCTCTATTTGTTTATATTACAAAACCATGTTTCACCACTCCAAATGGAGAAATGATTAATTGGATCCTTCCTATGCCAAGGTCAAGTATCTGCAAAATACAGTGGAGTTGTTCGCACGGACATTTAACGCCATCTAGTAGACAAATAAAAACGTTCGACATAAAAACGCCCATATGTGGCACCCATCTTTTAGGGTACAGTTTTCTCCGCCACGAATGCGTGGCGGCCGTCCTTGAATGTAAGTTCGCAGCCGACGCGCGTGCGTGGCAGCCATCGTGAAAGGGATACAAGATGCATACACGTGCACAGTTACTCTTGTGTGAGTAACACCCACAGGTTATCAGTATTGAAATTGACCACTTGAGGTGACAAAGGAGATGGGGCGTGGTTTGGGGCGCCTGCCATACGCATAAGGTTAGGTGCCGGAGAATTTTTTTTTTCTTGGATAGTCACGTTTTTATATTAAAAAAAAAAAATGGCCCGTTGTTAAGTTATTTTAAGTCGCCAAATTTTCAGTTCAGTCGACAATTGGCGAGTGGCGAGTGCTTATTTTCCTCTTTACGGCTTGCTGATATTTTTGAAGCATCGCTTCTTCACTTTTTGATAATTCGGCAGGACAACCCATCTGCTGGTTTTTATCACTCGATACGTACGAAAATTTCATCATTTGCATATGACTTTCTCTTCTACCGATACTGTGATTTGCATATGGCTATGTTCATTATATATATATATATACACTGGCGGAAAATAAAATCCCAACACCAAGAAGAAATTAGTTTAGAGGAATGAAATTTAGGCAAAGCAATTGTGTAGGTAACATACTTATTTGATTAAAGTTTCAAGGTCACAGGTTAAAGTATGCGCGAGAAGAGCCATTTCAAATGTGAAATGGTGGTACATTAATAACCGCTGTAGTTGCCATGATTTTGAATGCAAGCATGCAAACGTGCATGCATTGGGTCGTATGTCATTTTGTGGGATGGAGTTCCATGCCTGTTGCACTTGGTCAGCCAAATCAGCAACGGTTAATGCTGGTTGTGGATGACGCTTCCAATAATGTCGGATATGTGCTCAATGGGAGAAAGATCTGGTGATTTCGCAGGCCAAGGCAACATGTCGAGACTCTGTAGAGCACGTTGGGTAACAGCAGCGGTATGAGGACAAGCGTTATACTGTTGGAAAACACCCTCTTGAATACTGCTCATGAATGGCAGCACAACCAGTTCAATCACCAGTCTGATGTACAAATTTGCTGCCAATGTGCTTGGGATAACGAAGAGAGTGCTCCTGCTGTCATAGGAAATGACTCTCCAGACCATAACTCCTGGTGTAGGCCCAGAGTGTCTACCCCGCAGACTGCTTGGTTCCAAGCGCTCACCTGGCCTCTTTCTTACCAACATATGACCATCACTGGCACCAAGACAGAAACGGCTCTCATCTGAGAATACAACAGATCTCCACACTGCCCTCCAATGAGCTCTAGATTGATACCACTGACGTCACAGATGGCAGTGATTTGGAGTTAGTGGTATAAATGCTACAGACCGTCTGGCTCGGAGCTGTCCCTCAAATAATCGATTTCTTACAGTTCGCTGTGCCACTCTGGGGCCAACAGAAGCTCTAATTGCTGCTGCAGATGCAGTACGATCCGCCACAGCCATGCAGCGAATACGGTGGTCTTCCCTCTCAGTAGTGGCCCGTGTGCGGCCGGACCCCGGTCTTCTTGAGACAGTGCTTTCCCGTGACCACTGCTGTACAGTGGATACATCCCTGCTAAGTCTTTCTGAAATATCGCGGAAAGAAAATCCACGTTCTCGTAGCCCTATTATACGGCCTAGTTGAAACTCACTAAGCTGTTGATACTGCCTAATTTGTCTCCTTAAAGGCATTCTTGACTCAAACCTAGCTCACAATTCTCAGTCTGGAAGATAAATAACGCTCATGAAGTTTACACCGAGTATTTAAAGCACACGTGATTTGCATGATCATAGTGGCCCTACTAGCGCCACTCTTATTCGTCTAGCTCAAAATTTCAATAGGAGTCATCTTTCATATGTGCAAACGAGCCTCCCAAATTTCGTTTATCTAGCACAACTCCTTCTTGGTGTTGGGATTTTATTTTGCGCCAGTGTATATATATTACAATTTACGAGTTATAATTTATCCCTAATCTATCATTGGAATTTCATTTAATATTTTTATTATTCATATAGTCAAACCTCCCGATAGTAGACACCATCGGTACCAGAGCTTTTGTTCATTAATGGGGAGTAGGGAATAAACTAATTTTTCAATTATTCTAATAAAAACGTTAAGCTTTTCGAAGTAATATTTTTAAGTTAAACAATATAAAGGGCCTCATAGTAGCACAGGAGAAACCTTGCACATACACTTTAAATTTACATTAAAAAGCTTTACACAAAATTTTTTACATTCAGTACATTTACACTAAAATATTTAAATTAACCAAATTTAAGAAACTTACCAGTTGCATTAAATATTGAACAGAAAAGAAATTAATTTTTAAGCTTTTTATTGAATCGCTAACAGAAATCACTTAAAACCTTCATGTGCATTCTTACAAAAACATTTTTCTCAAGATGAATTTTCAATTTACTGACAATGTTGAACCCCTTTTGGTCTCCAGTGTCCAGGAAGTACTTTTGTAGTGAATCTGTACTCCTCATTGTGTCATTATTATTTTCCGCAGAAGGTCTTTCTCACCAATGTTTGTGTCATTTTTGAGCGATTCTCTGGAAAGTGTAAATATTGACTTTGCTACCGTTGAAATTTGAACTAGTTAAATTACACCACATATTATTTTTTTTCTGCTTGCTGGATACATGGAGAATGCAAAACCAGTGTTATCAACGAAATATCCGAGGACAATTTCAATTTGTAGAGGTAAATTGAAAATTCATCTTGAGAAAAATGTTTTTGTAAGAATGCACATGAAGGTTTTAAGTGATTTCTGTTAGCGATTCAATAAAAAGCTTAAAAATTAATTTCTTTTCTGTTCAATATTTAATGCAACTGGTAAGTTTCTTAAATTTCTCTTAAATTAGGGTAAAAAGACAAAAAATTGTCCATACCATCCTCGACTAATAATGTGCAATTTGTAAGCCCGAAATGATTTCAGTCACTAAATTCTGCATGTTGCCCTTCAGAAACAAGTGCACTCTTTATTAATTGATAATTTTTTTTACAGTATATTATTAATTATTATTGTAAAATTTCAAATATCTGAGCAATAAATGATTATTTTCTGATTTTGTCTCTTTTTTTTTCGTGTGATTTCAGTAATGCAAATTAGAAATTTTTAGATTGTACTTCTTATAATAAAAGGCACATGCCTGGTTGTGTTTAAATACATTTTGTTAAAAACAATTGAAATTTTAAGGTATTTATATATATTTTTGTTACTGGGTAAGGTAAGGACATTGTGGGGATGGTAAGGACATCAATGGGAAGTTTAGGACACAGGAGGGCTTTAAGAATTTATGAGAAAGTCCCTTGAATTAAAAATTACATTAATTGAATAAAATGAGCAGCCTATCAGAATATGAGAAAATCACTATAGTTTTAATTTTCTTTTACATTTCTACTTTGCAATTTTTATCAACATAAATTCAAAGGTAACTTTGCCAGTGCCAGTTCAATTTCACTGCACTTTCAAATCATAACTGTCTTTATATTTCTTCAATTCTACTTCTTTGAATATATAGATGCCTCTTGAAGAAATTGGAACTGGCGGTGTCAAAACACATAGAATGTCTGATTGTTTGACCCATATTTCATCTTTGGTTTTGCTTGGCCATTTGAATCTGCTTTGCGTTTCTAGACCACTTGGCTCCATAAAATTTATGAAAATTTCATCATCTTTAACAGTCTGCACTTCTCCTGTGAATAGCAAATTTATAATTACTCAGTGAAATAAATGATAATTATGTTAGAATATTTTAGCACATCTTCAACATAGTTAACTTATTTCTACTAATATTATTTAATCTTACCGATGTACCACTTCTTATCATAAGTGTATATGGCTGCAACAAAGCTCCTTGTCCAATGCTTCATCTAAGCATACTGCTTGTAGAATTTCTGAGACATTTGGTTTGTCTATGCATATTGCTTGTGGGGTATCTGAAAATTTTGGTTAAGTAATAATACATACTGATATATACATAAAAATTTAATTTGAAAGATTGTCCAAAATGCATTATAATAATTTGTATTTCATGGATGGAAGTTAAAGGATACTGTCCAACACTGCAGGTACGGAATCAGGAAACGTGATAGTGGCAGGAGTTAGAGTAATGTTTACACACTTCATCTCCAAGACAGCTGAAGCAACTCAGTGATCGCAGCATCAATTGTTTGGGTTTCTTTTGACTCCAAGTAAGTTGATGAAGTTTCATCGTATTAGGCACTGGTTTCACAGGAGTCAGGAAAAACTTGTCGATTGCATTGATATCTTCCTCAGTGATTTCAAACACATTTACTTTTAAGTCTCAGTAGTTTACAAGAGTTTGGAATGTCAGTGCCACATGCTACAGCTTGATCAGCTATTTGCTTAATTGAACCGCCGATTGCATCTGCCGGACCCTTACCATGTTCCACTTCGGAAAAATTTCAGGTAACCTCGCGGAATCCAAACGCTGAAGCAAAATAAGTAATCAGAAAAAAGTTAGACTTATTCCTGTATTGTGTGGTTGGGCCATCACTTTGAACATGCACTGTATCAATACTCGGAAGTTCTTCCTTAATTAGCTTCATTACTGGTTGTTGGTGTGCCCAGATTGCACTTAGGTCGTGAGGTAGAGAAGAGGAGACAGAACAGAATGATATGCACTGCTCCAGCTTGGATGGATCATAGTGACCAGACTGAATATCTTTATGATACATGACACACCAGTGTGGAATTTTACTTGGGCCCTGCTAGCTCCAAAATGTACGCTCTGAATTTCGGATCCAAACTTGCAATTATAGTTTTCTGAGAAATCTATTGCAATTATGACTTCATTTGCACAGAGGTCGCCTTTCTTTACTGCATAAAACTGATGTCTCATGTTGACAGCTGCATCGCGAAAAAGTTTTCAGTTGGCCCAAGGAAACTATCATATTTAATTTCTGAAGCAACAGGACCATATTTTCATGAGCAGTTAGTGAGAGATGTAACAGATTCTGATTTTCCTTTTACTATAATGTACGATGAACTATTGAACAGGCAAACAAAGAAACAGCTGGATATCAAAATCGGGTAACTGGTCATGCAAAGATGGAGAAGTGAAAGTTCATCATCGCAGCACATATCTTATGGGACAGGCTACGGCACAAGATATGTCTTCCAATCTTCTGAAGTCTATTGATGATAACAAACTGCCATTGAGAAATTTGATTGTGTTGGGAAGTGATGGGCCTCCTGTAAACATTGCCGTTTCAAAAATTATAACCGAAGCTAAGAAAGACTTGAAGTTGCCAGGACTTGCAAACATAGGAACCTGTCTTTTGCATGTTGTACACAATGCATTTGGGAATGGCTTGGCTAATTTTGGGAAGGAGACAGTTGATTTGATTATTGATTTATATAACTTCTTTAAACTTTCGCCAGTTCGAGTTGAACAATTTAAAACTGTGCAGGATGAACTCATGTTGTCTCAACTAAAATTTTTTAAACATGTGCAATCCCGATGGATGACATTGCACCAGCAATAGAAAGAGTTCCCAACCAGTGGAAAGCATTGGTGAAGTATTTTGTGGTTGAGCTACCAAAGAAAGATTCCAAAATTGCACAAAATGTCAGGTATTCTCGTATTTTGAAGTGTCTAAAAAATAGACCTTGCCAAACCCAAGTACAAATGCACTTTTTGCTAACTGTGGCAAAAACATTTCAGCTACACCAGCTGCTTTTTCAACGTGAAGAACCACTAATCCATATTTTGTATGATCAAAACATCATGCTTGTGAAACTGATATTAGGAAGATTTATTAAACCAGAAGAATTACAAAAGTGCAGCGACTTAGTATCATTGAAAGTGGGAGATATTAATCTTGAATTGAGTAATACGGAATTTGAAATCGGAAATGACACTCATAACTTCCTCACAATGTTATCTGAAAATGTGCAGCAAACGGTTCTTTATTCTATAAGAATGTTCTATAGGGAAGTGTCCTTGTATTTGCTAAAAAGGCTGATTGGAAATGACATCATCAAGGATTGTAGATGTTTGCAGCCTGAAAATAGACAAGAGGCTTGGACCATTAGGTCAATAAAATCGCTTGCTGATGCTATACCTCTTGTTCCACCCATCTCATCCTTATCTGCTAGTGATGAATGGAAAATATTTCAATGTGAAAATATTGATGACAGCTGGTATATTCAAATTGATGAAGAGGGCATGCTTACAAGAATTAGAATAGACCATTATTTTGCAAAAGTATTTTTAATAAAGACAACCTTAGGCGAAGAGAAATTTCCGGAATTGAAGAGTTTGATCAAGGGAATTCTGGTTTTGTCCCATGGAAACTCAGATGTGGAAAGAGCATTTTCAAATGTTAATAATTTCTTAACAGATAGTAGAACCCAGCTATCATCAGCCTGTATTAGCGCTATTCAATCGACAAAAGATGGCTTGAAGAAGTACAATTATCAATGTCACAAGGTGCCAATAACTAGTGAGTTTTTAGGAAAGGCTCGAATTGCATATAAACCGTACACTGCACGGCTTGAAAAAGAAGCAAAACTGGAGGCTGAAATAAAAAAGAAAAAAGAAGAAGAGAGAAAAAGGAGAAGGAAAAAGCCAGGCAGAAGATCTTTGAAGAGAAGTCTAGAATGGCTCAAGATTGTCTGAGGGAAGAAAAATATTTAAATATTCGTGAAACTGGAGCTAAGACAGATTTTGATACTTACAGCATGTTGTTAAAGGAGGCCAATGAACGAATTAAACAAGCAGTAAAGGAGAATGATATATATGAATGGAGTGAAAATAGGCCAAACAATGTTGGAGGCTGCACAGAAGAAAACGGACAAAGCTAGGAATACTTTGGAAAAAATACGTGAAGAACTAAAGCAGATAGAGCGGAGCAAAAGAACTATGCTGGATTATTTCTGCAAAGCTTCTGATACAAAGAAAGCAAAGAAAAAATGAAAAATGTAAGTGGTTAGATATTTGGTTTTTATGAGTAATAATCTAAATTTTTTGCAAAATATGAAACTACAATTATGATGCTTTTGAAAAAAATGTGGTGTATTGAAATAATAGTGTAGACTATAAAAGTGTTATAGAGACTATTTTTAGTAAGATGACAAACATCGTTAGTGACTACTACTTTGTCCTATTTTTTTCTCGAAATGTCCTACTTTTTTAACCCAAAATGTTGCTACGATCCCTGCTATAGCCTTATACTGACCACAAGCCTTCCCTTCTTGCATTACGATCCCTCTGCCTTTGCTTGTATTCTTCATGTTTTATTGGATCTGTTCTAATTTTTTCCATTTGTTTCTTCTTCTTATCTCTTTCATAAGCTCGTTTTGCTTTTAAGTCGCTCTCAGAGAGTTTCTTAGCTGCAGACTTCTTTTTCTTTGTGGCACTGGTCTGGTGCTGTTCCATCACTGGGCAATTATCACAATGTCCTGGGGGGGGAATAATAATAATAATAATAATAATTAAGGTCAACTTTCTGGATTTTTTTGTTTTTTAAAATTCTTCATTACAATTCATAGTTCAAATTTATTTTAATTTGTAGAGTAAAATGTCCTTTCTAATAACTCGTTATTATTGAAACAGTGCATTACTTAGTTAAATTATAATAAATTAAATAATAGCTAACATTTTTGGATAAAAACTGCTTACATTTTACAATCGATTTAAGATCATCAATTTTGTAATCTTGTTGTGCTAATTAAGATTTGGTGATTACATGAAATAGTATGAAAATTAATTTTCGGAATATAAAAGTACGTACTCTGGATTTGTCTGTTTGTCCCTACCTTTCCCTCTTTGTCCTTACCATCCCCAACGCTAAAATTTGTTGCTAGGGGTGGTAAGGACAGGGATGGTGAGAACAAATACGTCGAAAAACATTTTTCACTGAAGCGTGGTTAAGCATTGGGCCTAATTTTTAATATATTTTATTTCTTACCAATATTGCGAATCCTTGGCACACTACTATGGTATCAACTCATATTTAAGAGTACCTTAGGGGGATGGTAAGGACACTAAATAAAAATATTTTGTGGGTTTTAGAAGTTAAACATGATCTTATTATTGAGAAAATGATTGCTTACCTCCAAGTTGTTTTTCAAGCAAAAGTTAAGTAGTTAAGCTTCCATATTGTTTGAAAGAACCGTGACTACAGCGCCATCTAGTAAATAAAATCTGCAAGTTTTAAACGGGGATGGTGAGGACAGCAAAACCTTGGGACAAGGTATTTTGTAATATTTGCATTGCAAAAATGAATATAATTGTCAAAAGTTTTACATAAACATTATAGTATAGTAGTAAAATAAATAGTTAATACAACAAAAATTATACATATTCAGGGGAAGTTTTGTTTTTACCATATTTTAAATCAGTACAGGTCTCTGGGGACAGGGGATGGTATAGGACATATTTGCATGTTTTATTTATTTTGATTTCCTCAGAATTACTTAATTACACTAATAAGGTATAAAAATCAAGAATCAAGTCCCTCTAAATAAATAAAAGAAAAATAGTTGCAACAACATGAATATTTATGAAAATATTGACCGGGGACTTAATATTTACACTTTCCAGAGAAACGCTCTTTTAATATTACATTTTTTATTTTCAGTTTTGTCTTTTTGGTTTTGTATTATGAAACTATCAATGTCCATTCTTGTATCTTCATCCCATAAACTGTCATCTACAGCAATGTATTGTTCTACATTGACAGAAGAGTTGATACTTTTGACTATAGTGAGAAACTCCTCACTGTTTTTTTCATTGTTTTCATTGCAGATTTCAGTTTGGTCACTCTCAGCGAATCTGGTCTCCTTAAGACATTTCTACACTCAGCTTTAGCTTACACATTTGATTGTTTCATATATCCAAATGACTACATCCAGAATTGTGACAGATTTTGCTAAGTTCTCTTTTTTAGAGCTTGTCGACATTTTGGACAACATATAGTGTAGCAGAAGCCTCTTGTAGATGATTTTATAATCTTGAATAATCCCTTGATCCAAGGGTTGGCAAATAGAGATTGTGTTTGGCTGTAAAAAAATAATCTTAACAATTTTCATTTTTACAGAATTTGGATGAGAACGTTCTCCATAAACAGCACAATTTATTGTTCTTTTGGGCCATCCTTCCATCCAATTCCGTCAACCATTTAGTCATGATTCCAACAGTCATCCATGCTGTTTTCTTGAACTCACACACTATGTCGTACGGCGTGCACGACATTTTGTAATTTCAATTACGGATGCCAACCAAAATAATGAACTATCTAAATGCTGCAGTGCAGAGGGAGCCAATGACAACACAGGCATACATAAACAGTGGTCATCCTCGTCTGCATCAACAACGAATGGTAGATGTGATAGGGAATCAATGGGGGAAAGAAAAAAGCGCCCCAAAGCCGTATTCCAAAAAGTTCAGTTGACTTCAAATTTTCGAACGAGCTAACATCATGTTTCTTGGTTTTTGTGAAAAAAGGTATATCGAATGTGAGCGATAAAATGGAAGCTTGTTGCAGTTATGAGATGTGCAACAGTTTCATACATCATCGAGATTGCACGAATACGTACTTAACACAAAGAGTAGAGGTAAATCAACTTTCAATTTGTCACTAATTAGCACGGAAGGCACACTTTTATCGATTATTCAAATAATGAACAATCAGTTCGTAAGAGTAGATTCTATTAACAAGTTCTTAGATATTGAATTAAAAGAACTATTTTGAGAGTATCGATTGCTTAAAAGAAACTGTTGTAAAAATATATGTCCATTTTATTATGTGTGTAAATATGTATTAATGAAATATTGTCAGTGTTATATGTCTTATAATAATAGATTTAATAATAGTATCATTAATCAAGATACTATGGATATCTATAACTTAAAATATTAAAACAAATTGATCAATTAGTCAAGTGTATTTATTTGTATTTTGTGTGTTCGTCTCTCCAGCTTGAGGACCGGGAGCTTACATGTTCCACCCATAGCGACGGCATCATAGGTAAGTCCTATAGTGGTAATTTTGATAAGGACAATTCTACCTTATGACATGATGTCGCCGCGTGAATTGGTGCCGTATGTGGTCAAGATCGGAGAGAATTATGATTTTAATAAGAGAAAGTAATAGTAAATAACAGACAAAATTAAATTTAATAATGAAGTTAATAATGAATTTAATAATGAGATGTAGCAATATTGAGATAGGGATATGCATAAAAATGATAATTTAAATATGTATTATATTATTGTGTATATATGTATGTATTAGCATAAATATTTAGTATATAGTAAGAAGTGTATCAAATCAATTTAGTATATAGTAACAGTGTATCAAATCATGGCGCCGAATAAGAGTAGGCAATCAAATAAAAGAGCGAGGCAAGATCCTCCGATTAACAATATACAGCAGGAGGTAAATATAAATGACAGAATAACAGATAATTCGGCTGTAACAAATAACACGGTTCATGTACAAATGCCCACAAATCAAGCGCAGCAAAATACATCGTTGCCAATTATGCAAATGTTGCCATCATTTGATGGACAAAAAGACAACAATATGCATTTTTTTATAATGCAATTCAATGAAATATCGGATTTAACAGCATGGTCAGAACAAGAGAAAATTATAATTGTGAAATCCAGATTGAGGGGAAAGGCACAACAATTTTTGGCAGAAAATATTGCTCTACAAAAAGAAAAATTGTATGAAAAATTCATGGAATTGTTAAAAAACAAATTTGAGAAAAAACAAACCTTAGTTCAAAAACATAACAATTTTAATAATCTAAAACATTTGCCAAATATGACCATTAAGGAGCTTGCACAGGAGATCGAAAACCAGGCGATAATATTTTTAGTTAGATGAAACAATTGACGCAAATGTACAAAAAATTATAGAGAAAATTTAACTTACCAAATTTTTACAAATAATCAGAGAGGATTTAAGAACAGAAGTAAAAAAAAATGACCCGAAAACCTTTGATGAAGCAGTGAGAATAGCTGAGGTAATAGAATCTGCATTGGAGGAAGAAAATGATTGTGTAAATAATATTGAAGTAGAAAATAAAATAATTGAGAATGCAGAAATAAACAATGTAAAATCTGAAAATACTGCAAAAAAGCCGCCACAGAAATTTTGTATAGCTTGCAGTCGTAACAATCATTGGATGTTCGAATGCTTTACGCTTCAAAAAGTACAAAATAATTTAAAAAGGGCATTCACGAATGAAAACAACAGTCAGGAAACCGCCAATTACCAGGAAAGACCCACTAATCAAAATAATTATGCACATTATAGTAGATCAAATTTTAGAAGAGGTAATTACACAAATAACCGGGGAATACGGCGTCGAGCAGGAAATAACAACAGACAATTTCAGAGTAATAATAGGAGACCATATCAAAATAATAGGCGACAGTTTGAAAGCAATAATGGGCAATATCAAAATAATGGATATTTAAACTAAGAAAGGGACCTCGAAATAAAAGACAAATAGAAAGTTATAAGTCATCAAATAAGGATTCGAGATCCCATAAAATTTCAAACAAAATTAATAAGGATGCACAAAATTTAAATGAACATTTACTTAATTCAACATATAAACAGAGTGACGCACTGCCGATGATCAACATAAATTTAGAGAACATAAAAACAGTGGCTCTCATAGACAGTGGCGCTAGTGTGAGTTTATTGTCAGATAAAATTTTTCAAAAAATCAAAAATAAAATCAAAATTAACTATTTATCCAGGCAAGTTAAAATACAAACTATGACTAAATAAAACATTCAATTCTCAAAATGTATAAGCTTCAGCTTCAAAATTGAAAACAAAAGATGTAAAAATTCATTTTTTATAACTAAACAATTAAACAACACCCCCTATGAAATAATCTTAGGATTTGACTTTCTCAAAAATCATCATGCCATAATTGACACAAATAAATTAACATTAAAATTTGTTAAAGAATCCATATCTATTCCATTTCAAAACAAAAATAAAAAAAAAAGCACAGGAACCAGAAAATAATCATACAAGAGTGGAGCGCATTCAATGCTTAAATGCAAGCTTAGCACATAAAATTAAATTACTCCCCCAAGAAACAAAATCAATAAAATTAAAATTAAGTGAAAACTATTTTAAAGATAAGAATGTAATGTTAAATATTACAAATTCGTTGAAAGATTTACACGCTGAGTATTCTTTACATTATGTAAATAATAGAAAATTTATTTCTACTCTAATAACAAATAAAACAGAAGAAGAGATTCAACTAAACAGAAACATGATGATTGGAACTGTAACACCGCAATTTGAAATTTTTGAAGAAAAACATAATGATGATAAAATTTTACAGGTCAACAATATAGAGAGTTTAAATAACCCACAAAAAAATGGACATTTCAGCTTTACGAAAAGCAGAATTAACACCGCAAGATTTTAAATTAGATCATTTACAAGATAATGAAAAACATATATTGCTTAAATTACTTTTACAAAATTATCGTATTTTCAAAATCATATAAAATGCTGGGAATGACGGAGGAAATAGTACCTGAATTTAATTTACTACACCAGTATCCAATACAATGTAAACCTTATCCCTTGCCAAAAATGTTAAAACCTGTACTCGAGAGTGAAATAAAACGATTGTGTGAAGCAGGAATAATTGAAAAGTCTAGCAGCAATTATGCTTTCCCATGTTTATTAATTAAGAAAAAAAATAATTTTAATAGTACTGATGCCAATAAAGTACAAAAGTATCGTTTAGCCGTAGATTACAGATTATTAAATCAGATTACCGAATTACTGCCCATAAATATTGGTAAAATTAGCGACATTCTGCACAACATCGCAGGCCACAAATTGTATACCGTCATTGATTTGAAATCCGCCTTTTTTTAGATAAAAATCAAACCTGAGGATAGTTTGCGATTGAATATCGTCACAAATGACGGGTGTTATAAACCGAACAGGATGCATTTTGGTGCCAAAAACTCATCAGCATATTTTTCTTTATTAATGATGAAATGCTTAGGAGACTTAAAAGAACAGAAAATTGAATTTTATTTAGATGATATTGTAATTGCCGCAAATTCATTCGAGAAAATGTTGGAGAGATTAAAATTAGTATTGTTAAGATTAGGTAAATTTAGGTTAACTATCGATCCTTCAAAATTACAAATGTATAAAGAGAATATTAAATTTCTAGGATTTAAGATAATTAAGGAAGGCATAACATCTTCAGATGATAATGTACAAAAAATAACGAATTTCCCTGTGCCAACGACAGTAAAAAAAGTAAAATCATTTTTAGGTTTATGTAATTACTTCAGGCAGATCATACCAAATTTTTCTGAACTATGCAATCCATTAATTGAGTTAACAAAGAAAGATAAGAAATTTATATGGACGGAGAAATGCGAAGAAGCGTTTGTAAAATTACAAAACGCGATTTTATCGAAACCGGTAATCAGGGCAGCTGATATGTCAAAACCATTCTTTTTATCTACAGATTGTTCAAAAGTAGCCGCGTCAGGAATTTTACTTCAATCAGTGAATGGAAATTTTCATCCTATCGAGTATTATAGCAGGAAACTTTCAGACAGTGAAAAGAAATATCCGAGCATGAAGCTAGAATTGCTAGCAATTCACGACCCTATAATACATTTCAAAGATTTTTTATATGGTACGCACTTTACAATTTTTACAGATTCTAAAGCATTAATGCATTATATTCATTTAGAAAATCAAAATTCTGATTTAATCGCAAGATGGTTATTAAATTTACAACAATATTCGTTCAACATCAAATATATTAAAGGACAAGATAATCCCAGTGATTTTATGTCATGTCAAATTTTTTCTGAACAAACTAAGACTACATTAATAAATAATATTATTGCTAATGACAGCACTATAACAATAGCCAAAATTTTAGAAGAACAAGCAAAGGATAGAGAGATAAAGAAAATTATTAACGGACTGAATGCAAAATCTAAACAGCCGAAATATGTAAATAAATACTATAGAGATGTAAATACGGGATTAATTATGATAAAGACTGCTAGATATATCAGAAATCCTATGCAAAAACACAGAATTCTAATACCTCACAGTCTAAAATTCTCAGTTATTGAGTTAGCTCATACACCACATTTTGGAGTAGAAAAAACCTATCAAATTCTGAATAGAAAATATTACTGGAAAGGGGCATACAATGATGTAAAAAATTTTTGCGCATCATGTGATGCATGTTTATGTTACAAAAATAAGGCTATAAGACCTATGGCATTACAACGTGTGCCACGTCCATGTAAACAAAATCACACGGTGGCACTAGACATTGTAGGGAAGCTACCGAGAAGTAACGGACAGCACGAGTACATCATAACGATGATAGACCATTACTCGAGATTCCTGGAGGCAGTACCCGTGAGAAATATTACAACTGCGAGTGTATTACGGGTAGTAACAAATTGGATAGCTTCGAAAGGAGTACCAAATTGGATTTTATGTGATAATGCGAGGCAATTTAAAAGCGAGGAATTTAAAAAATTCGCAGAGCAACATGGTATAAAACTAAAATATACTTCAATTTACAAACCCAGCTCAAATGCAATTTTAGAAAGAAGCCACTTGGCCATAAAAAATTCTTTAGCAGCAATGTCAAATCAAACGTTCAATTGGCATAAAGTATTGCCATATGTAAAGTTATTTCATAATGCTACACCCAGTGCAAATATAGACCACAGTCCCGCTATTTTGTTTCTTACCAGAGATTTCAAATTACCCGGAGAAAATAATCTGGAAATAGCGCACCCTGATGACAGTCCGATTTTAACTCAAACTGAATATGATAATGAGGTTAGTGAAGCACTTACTTTAGCGGATAAAATTAATAAGTTTACGAAACAGAAGCAAATTCAAGCGCAAATTTGCCAAGAAAGAGTTTTTAAAAGAGTGAGAGAACATAAATTATTAAAAGGGCAAATTGTATATTTAAAAAATTTACGACCTACCACAGCGTTGCAAAAGAAATTTCAAGGACCATTTCGCATTGTAAAGGTGATCCGTAACAATAATTACGCTATCACGCCTATGTACGATCCAAATAAAAAATGGATAGTTGTTCATGCGAATAAATTATATAAAGCAGAACCGCGTAAAAAGTATTTACAAAATAATAAAACACGGCGAACTGTTGACAGAAGTCAATCGCATGTAAATAAATATGATAATAACGGAAAAAATCAAAATAATGTGACTCCTAGAAGATACAATTTGAGAATACAAAAATAATAAATGTAAATAAATACAAATTTCTGTGAAACATAGTCAAAATAGAACAATAAATATCAGAAAAAAAATGTATAAGTGGTAAATAATACATACAATACCCCTCAATGTTCTAAAATAAAATAAACTAAGGTGTGTTGTAAGAGAGAGAGAGAGATAAATAAATTTCACTTACTTGTAATTTGTCTTGCTTGGAAACAAATATGGAATAAAACAGTAAATTCCAATGATAAAGATGTGTGGGATGGAATTCTTCACGATGTCTTTTCTTTTTTTCTTTTTTTTTTTCTTTCCTTTTTCTTGTGCGGGTTTTGAAAAAATAGTATAACATAGTTAATAAAATGCAAAATAAACTGGATGGAACATGGTAAAAGCAAGTACATAATATTCAAAGTCATAAAATTATTAATTAATAGTTTATAAAAAGCTGATAGATTACAAGCAAAATCATAAATAAATAAATAAATAAAATTTTGAAGTCAAAATAAACAGTCACAACTGTTGTAAAAAATAATAGTAAACTAATAAATATATATTGCATAAATAGTGTATACAGACCTTTTACAAAAACACGCAATCTAAAAAACAAAATAAAAATTAATTACATAAATGAATTAATAAAACTTGAATAAGTAAAATTAGTTTCCCATCCTTCACAGTCAGCATAAGAAGTCCATATTTGGGCATAGTACGGCGAAAGCTTGTCCTCTTCAAAATAAATATACAGGCTAAAAATAAACATCAGGAGAAAATCTCCCCTGCATAGTACGAGAATAATACGAAAAATTTCTATTGTAAGCATACAATCAATGTTTCAAAATTAAAATTATAATTGCAGGCAATTATAGTTATTTAAAAATACCGGCCGGTAAAGTAAAATAAAATAAAATACATTTGGAAAAGACATTAAATTGTATGTAAAATAATAAATGATTTAGTATTATTAAGAAATTATTGCAGTAATTAAACATCACAGTAAATAAAAAGAAATAACAAATAAAATTAAATATGAAAGAATGATTTTAAATAAATAAATATGTAATGTTATGCTGAAATGGGAACATAAAGTCAGTTATATCAATAACATAACAATAAAACATGGTATATTCATAATACTACATATAAATAAATATATCACGCGTTGTTGCAACAAAAAAATAAATAAATCCAATGAATTAAGAGTACATGAAATCATAATCATAATTAGTCAACAGTCAGATCTGTGTTAAGGTCATAAGATAAAGAAATATATATATATATATATATCAAATTAAATAGAATTATTAACAAGATAAGTAGAATAAATATAAATAATAATACAAAAAAAAAAAAAAACATGAAAGAAAAAATTGTAATAAAATTCCTTAAAAGATACAGCCAAAACTACAACGTCAATGTAGAGCGTACGCTATCGGACAGTCTGAAAGTCCGCGCTTTGTAGATAGGATACCGCCAAACGATAACGATTAAATCGTTAGCGATACATGCAAAAGGCAGTTAAATCCCATTTTACGTAAGTTTGCGCTCTGCAAACAATGAAGACACCCATTCAGGGTCGCCATCCAGGTCAAGAGATACGCAGTTGCCGTGGAAACGCGTTAGGGGGAAGAGAGAAAATTTTCTTTGTGGTCAAGCGAATTTTTTTCTTTTTTTTTCTTTTCTCCCCTTCCTACCGCTCTCAGTTTTGTTTCACACGAAAGGGCAGCGGAAGAAGAAATTTAAAGAGCGAATGCTCGTGTTTTGGAAAGGCATTATATGTTGGCGTAGCAAAATTAGTATATATATTTCATATTTTAAATGCCGCTATGTAATATGGTATAAATATGGTGTTCAAAATAGCCATGATTTATACACGCAAAAAAAGTATATAACATGTTAATTATAGTAACAAAGAAGAAATATATACAGCTGAAGAATTGTGTAAAAAAAAGACGTCTGTAAAAAATATATAAATATATATATAAGAAAGTAAGCTAATGAATTGTATATAATATAAGAAACAGTGAAAATGATATCACAGAAGTATGACTATAATACAGAACATTATGCAGTATGACAATAAATATGTTTCTAAGATCAATAGTGTGCCTTACATGTGACAATAATGTGTCTTCCGTGCTGGTGATATAATTCCAGGTGACAACAATGTGTATTCCGTGCTGGTGATATAATTCTAGGTGACAATAATGTGTATTCTGTGCTGGTGATATAATTCTAGGTGACAATAATGTGTATTCCGTGCTGGTGATATAATTCCAGGTGACAATAATGTGTATTCCGTGCTGGTGATATAATTCTAGGTAACAATAATGTGTATTCCATGCTGGTGATATAATTCTAGGTGACAATAATGTGTATTCCGTGCTGGTGATATAATTCCAATGTGACAATATTGTATTTTACGTGATGGTGATATTCATTTATGTAGCAGATGTGTGTGCAGTGCTTCAGATCAAGATTTCCTCAGTGCACGCAATGTGTACATATGTTTTCAATGCTTCAGGACACTACTGCATCATTGTGTGTACATTTCAGTGCATCATACTTTCTCAAGTTCATATATGTGTGTCAGTAATCCATGATACTAGTGCCTTCCTGTGAAGATTTTGCTCTCAGTGCATAGACTTTCTAACGTATTTTGGATTTAATCTCATGCAGAGGGGGATAATGTCGTACGGCGTGCACGACATTTTGTAATTTCAATTAGTTTGGCTGTAAAAAAATAATCTTAACAATTTTCATTTTTACAGAATTTGGATGAGAACGTTCTCCATAAACAGCACAATTTATTGTTCTTTTGGGCCATCCTTCCATCCAATTCCGTCAACCATTTAGTCATGATTCCAACAGTCATCCATGCTGTTTTCTTGAACTCACACACTATGTCGTACGGCGTGCACGACATTTTGTAATTTCAATTACGGATGCCAACCAAAATAATGAACTATCTAAATGCTGCAGTGCAGAGGGAGCCAATGACAACACAGGCATACATAAACAGTGGTCATCCTCGTCTGCATCAACAACGAATGGTAGATGTGATAGGGAATCAATGGGGGAAAGAAAAAAGCGCCCCAAAGCCGTATTCCAAAAAGTTCAGTTGACTTCAAATTTTCGAACGAGCTAACATCATGTTTCTTGGTTTTTGTGAAAAAAGGTATATCGAATGTGAGCGATAAAATGGAAGCTTGTTGCAGTTATGAGATGTGCAACAGTTTCATACATCATCGAGATTGCACGAATACGTACTTAACACAAAGAGTAGAGGTAAATCAACTTTCAATTTGTCACTAATTAGCACGGAAGGCACACTTTTATCGATTATTCAAATAATGAACAATCAGTTCGTAAGAGTAGATTCTATTAACGAGTTCTTAGATATTGAATTAAAAGAACTATTTTGAGAGTATCGATTGCTTAAAAGAAACTGTTGTAAAAATATATGTCCATTTTATTATGTGTGTAAATATGTATTAATGAAATATTGTCAGTGTTATATGTCTTATAATAATAGATTTAATAATAGTATCATTAATCAAGATACTATGGATATCTATAACTTAAAATATTAAAACAAATTGATCAATTAGTCAAGTGTATTTATTTGTATTTTGTGTGTTCGTCTCTCCAGCTTGAGGACCGGGAGCTTACATGTTCCACCCATAGCGACGGCATCATAGGTAAGTCCTATAGTGGTAATTTTGATAAGGACAATTCTACCTTATGGCACACTACACCAAGAATATTTTTGTGACTAAAATTTCGACTTGTAAGAAATACGTATACTTTTTAAAGAAAGCTACTAAAAAATGTGAATTCATGTAGATCTACAAAGTTTATTCTAAACAACCTTAAATTTCAGAGTGTTTTGATAAACATGCTGCATGGACCAATTTGAATAGAGTAATTAAAATATCAATGTGTAATTGCTTTAAGAGCTTAATGAAAAATTGATTCAAAACCTGAGAGCACCATTTTTTTTATCTTAACAGAATCTGTGCTCTCGACTCAAGATATCGAAAAAAAAATTCACTCACACATATATATATATATATATATATATAAACAAAATCCTCCCCCTTCACAGAGAAGGGTTGGCTAAATTTTTACACGTAACAGAAGCACTCACATGTTGAGCTAAAAGTAACAGACTAAAAAAAATAAAAATAAAATTGCCAGCTTTATTCTAGGAATGCTGGGAACAAAGGGATGTCAATTCCTGCTATTGGTTATAGATAAAATGTCATTCTGATGAACGTATAGTAAAATAGGGGTGAAAAGTTTTATTCCACTGTCCTGAAGTGTTTTCACTAAAGACTGTTGGAAAATAAAAATATAACAAAAATGACCCTGCACAAATGGTAGACAGTGTAAGATGAAAGCCCTTCTCGTAAATCCCAGTGGAATTGAGCTTAATTGCTGGTTCTTGACAGCTAAATGGTTGCAAAAATAGTAAAAGATATCCAGATTGTAAAAAAACATGGGAGGTCTTGGCTTTCTCTTCAAAATGCACATTGTTCCAGAAACATAAAATCTAATATACAAGTCTGAGGGAGTGGGAACTGAAGATTTTTTATGACTTTATGTATGACCTTTATCTTTGCTGAGATTCTTGGAAAATTTCTTTCCCTTGACCACCTTGAAAGTTGAGGGAAAATGTCCTCTTTGCAAAATGATAGTTTTTTGTGTATTGGTTAAAGTGTTATGGTGAGTTTGAAGTTCTAAACTCATCACAACACAGAGTATACCAAAGTACTGACAAAATGTGTTGCTCTGTCTGGACTCTATCTGCTATTGGGAGTATCTACTAAAGGGAAGTGAAATACATTAACATCTTATTTTAAGGGACTGAGATTCAGAAATTGTCCGTAAACTGAGAGTGTTCATTAGTAGAGTTTTGACTGTATATATATCATATATACATATATATATTTCCAAATACCATGAATATTGCATAGAAATAGTAACAAACTGTCCAAAATAGACAAATGTGAGTAAAATCATAAAATACTTAAATTGGGAATAATAAATTTAGAGCAACAAAAAAGCCACAGAAAATCTATACAATTGTTCAATAAACACATATAAACTGTTTTGTGTAATATTTAGAATATCTAATGAACTGCGATAAAGTCACATTGATGATGACATGCAAAACACATTTAGCTAAACTTAGTGTTGTAAATTTAATGTTTTTTGTTTATAGATAATTGGACCCTTTGTCATATTCTTTTGCTTTTCTTCCTAGATACAAATAGAATTTGTCCACCCCTGTTCTATTATAACAACACTTTGCAAATTTAAAAGCTGTTCACAGTTTGCATTAACTATTTTGTATCATATGTAAATTGAAGTGTGTCATGTATCTTTTGAGGAATACAAGTATTTATTTACTACAGGAATGCTCCATTTCAAATGAAAAAGAGGGTGGAAGAATTTTATTCGCACTGTTAGATAGATTGTTATATGAATATGAAAATATTATTTCAGTTTTTTTTTATTTACTGGGTACTTTGTGCATGTGTAATTTGTATCATTTGCAAAATTCGAAAATTGTTCAACCTATTGAAATCCAATTTGAGTCAAAGATGGGTTATTACATGTATTTGCAGTAACAGTATAATGACTTTGACAATAACAGTATAATGACTTGTTTAATTTTAACCATATCATTCTTATACATATTTTGTAATTCAATATGAATTTTAGATTTTTGTCTATGTATACCAAACAAAGTATGCTATGGTAACTCAACATAAGTAGTTAAGATGTAGAGTTGCAAATGCATCATACTCAAATTCTACATTTAAAGAAATTTTTAGATCATATAAATGTAAAAATTTGAGGGAAGTCACTTATTTTATGAATTTTTTATTTTCACACTTTTGTGTAGTATATATATATATATTATGATTATTTGCATATTTTTTAGTAATTTTTTATTTCTTTTCAAAAGGGTGCATTGGAACCAACTGCATTGACTGAATTTATCATTCAGACATCTGATGAAGAAGGTATGTTAATCATTTTAAAACTGCCTTACAATCTCGTTCAAGTGAGGTCTCTTTGATCTCATCCTGAAAAGTGAAAGGAATTGAACAAAATTGCAGAAAGGAATGGATTAAAATTACATATAAAGATTTAAGAGTTGCAGTGTTAAGGGAGGCATTTTACTTCCCCTTATTTGCAGAAATTTAAAGCAGCAAGATTTGAACCTTTTTGATAAGTAACATTTATATATAGTGGCAGATTAATTATTTAAGAGGCCCAACATAAAAAATTTATATGGATCACCAATGATTCATTGTTTTTTCAGATATTAAAAATTATACAAAATGGCAAAGGGTGATATCACATATTTCAGCTTGTCATCCATCACTAGAGAGAGGATTTATAGGCACTAAAAATCTTAAAATAGGCACAAGAAAGGGTTCAAAAAGTAACAAACAAGATATTAAGATTGATAATATAAAATGATTCATTCACCTAGTAATGGGAGTTCAGAAAATGTACTTTTCGTTAAAAAATATCTTATTTGTAACTATTACATGCACCAATCATAGATATATAAAAAATATATAAATAAAAGATTCAAGGAAAAATTAAACATCAAATTTTATATCTATATAATAAAAGGCAATGTCTGTGTGTCTGTCTTATACACTATACGTTTCGCGACCGCGCGTCGGAGAGCTACGAAATTTGGCAATCGGAGACCCGGGGGGAGAGGGAAGGGGACACGTGAAAACCGATTTTTAAAATTTTAATTTTTTTTTTATTTATTTAATGTTTTATGCGATTTCGACCGTTTTTTGCCCTTTTTGCCCTTTTTTCTCCACGATACAGACGTCGTAGAAAAAAACAAATCACACCATCGGAAAGGGCAGACAATTGCGAGTAAAAATATATCAATTTAAAATCTGAATTTCGATTTCTAATATTTTTTAAAGATTTTAAAACAAAACTCACTTTTTGCTCAAGAAAACGATTTTTGGTTTTTAAATTCTCGCATAGTAAAAAGTACTCATAATTTCGACTAATAATTTACATTTTTAGAAAGGTCAAACATCTGGCATTCTTACAAGTCCAATCTGGTCAGGAAATATTCCGTATTGCCCACAGGATCGGGATTTTAAAAGTTTCCGAATTTCAATTTCTCGGCGTTCCGCTCGGCGTGCCGCTTCGTTTCTCCCCCGCTGAAAGAGGGAAGGTGGTGGGTGGGGACGTCAAAGTGGAGGTGACGTCACGGTTCTGAATAGAGCTCCTTTGCTCTATATAAATTATTATATTTATATTTTAAATTATGGGACGATATGGATTTTTTAAATGTATATTTTAACTTTTGGATATTTTAAATGGATATTTTATATGATGGAACAATGAAACAATGGAATGAGGATGATGGAATTAAGCATATGGTCATTTTAAATTGCAAATTAGCGCGCGGGAAGTTAGCGGTAGGCCCGGGTTCGATACCCGCCACTGCCAAAACTGTTAGAAACTTGGTTTTGTTTACATCGCGATTCTCGTTTCGCGGGAGCGTGACGTCATTATTAAAATGATTATTCCGTTCTCGTGAACGAATCGCGATGTGGACAAAACTTGGCTGATCATGCAAATCACCTTTCTCGCCGCTCACGCATCCTGTTTTGCATATCCAGAGGGCGTTGCCGGCAACGGTTATGTTCCGGAACGCACCCATCTTCGGGTATAAAGGCTAGCCACTTTTCTGGTTTAAAGAGAGATCGCTTTTAAGTCAGATCGCTTTAAAGGAGATCGCTTTTAAGTGAGATCGCTTTGGTCATTAGACCGGTTAGTCATTCGATCGATATACTGATCGATGGAAGGATCTAGAAGGATCTAGATCGGGCAGACGGATCTTCGTAAAGTCATGTTTCGATGTTGTCGAAAGTTACGATAAAGTGTTTATCGGTGAACGCGGATATTTAAACTAAACTTAGTAGTTTTTGATGGTTCTCAGTTAAGGAGACCATGTTTCCCGTGTTGTGGACTTTATAGTGCTGATCCGGAAAGTTTAAAGTTTTTGCCATAGCGTGTGCCCAGCTAGTGGTGGCGTCGGAAAGTGCACGTGGTCACGTAAGTGTGAAATGCTTTTATTCCACTTACTTGTGTAAATAATACGTTAACCAGAAACGTGTCTAGGCATGGAACTTACACTGAAAAACCTTCATATGAGCTGTAGTGCTCATGTTTTGTAAATAGTATGCTTTGGTTATTTGGCTTACCTGTTTTCATGATATATACTATAAGCAAATACAATGGATTCACTCTTCAATAAAAGTGATTTTGATTTAAACTGGAACTGTTCTCATTTAACACTTCTACTGCTACTTGTATTCCTACAACTACTATCTAACGTTTGTTATAGCTGCAACACTCTGTTTTAAATTTTCAACGAAGTTGTGGAACCAGAATTTCGTGGCTCATAGTTATTCTATCACCAGCTTCATCAGAAATTTAATTATACGTTAATTTTTAATATATAACTTACGGATATGATACATATTTCCGTCAAAGGTTACGGGCCAGTGCTCCCCATAACAACGTTAAAAATTTAGAAGTGTTAGAGTTCCAGCAACGAATCCTGTCGACGGGGGCCGCGGACGGCGCCATTTGCATGTCGATGAAAGCGTAAACAAAAGGTCTGTTCAGCTCAGTTCCAAAAGGCCACCTTGCCATGGAGGCAAATAAAATTACTGCATTAACTAGAGACAATTACGTCACTTGGAGGAATGAAGTCTCATTCGCTTTAAAAGGAGAGGGCTGTTTCGGATTTGTAGACCGAACAGCGTTACCGGTGGATGAAAAAACATCACGCCGTGATTATGAAGATCACATGCGAAGAAAGGACCGCGCGTTAGCAATCCTGTTCCAGAATGTTTCATCTGATTACCAAGAGTTAATTGACATTAACGACGATCCGGCAGATGCGTGGGATAAGTTAAAAACGCACTTCGACGCGCCGACTCGCGCCAACCTGGTGCGTTTACTGGATGAGTTCTTCAGCCTACGTCCGGAGCCAGATGAACCGGTGGATATCTTCTGTACGCGTTTGAAGAAGGCGGTCGCCAAATTGAAGGACGTCAAGCACCCGGTGGAAAGCGTCTATGTGGCATTCCAGGCCATAAGATACCTCTCTGATGACTTCCAGGGAATAGTTCAGCTAATCTACAGATGGGAGGACAAAGATTTCACTTTGGAGAAAATCCAACATGAATTGTCTGCGGAAGAAGGACGTATCCGGCAACTCCGTAGTGATAGAAACAATGTAAGTCAAAATTCATCTGTATTCTTGTCTCAGAGTAATGTAAATGTCAAGTGTAAAAATAACAAAGTGTTTAAAAGTGTTAAACCAGTTAAAAGGGTCATAGGACCATGTTATTTTTGTAAGAAGACAGGTCATTTAAAAAATAATTGCCCTATTCTTAAGTCTAGCTCAAATATAATTGAATTGTATTCATCTGCTAGAGTTGAAGCTAATACTGTGCAGGATCCTAGCGATAGACTCAGCTGGGTAATTGACACCGCTGCTACGCGGCACTTTTGCAATGATATTAATTTATTCTCAAAATTTAAGGAAAGCAAAGGTGCATCTATGTCGCTAGCAGTGGGTGATATTGAGAGCCCAGTTGAGGCTATCGGTACGGTCAAAATGTATGTTCAGTTTCAGAACATAAGAAGTAGTATTGTTTTGTCTGATGTAATGTTTTCGCCTAAGTTAAGACGAAACTTATTAGCCGCATCTGTTCTTGAGGAACAGGGGTATACTTTTAAAGGGGCTAATGGGGTATTGTGGTTTTACACTCCAAAGGGAGAAAAATTCTTCTATGCTAAGCGAAAAGAAGGGTTATATTTTTTAAAACCTCAATACGAAGTTCAGACTGCAAATAACAATATTGAAGACCGTAAAACTAAAGGAAAGGATCAGGGTAGGGATAAAAATTCTAAGAAAGATAGAAAACCCCTAAATAAGAAAAACAGTATTGACAAAATGAAAAATTTGCCTAGAATAAATAAAAGTAAACGTAACTCTGAGGTGAAGTCGAGGTCAAAAGAAAAGGTTAATGAGAAACCAAGTTGTGCGGTTTCTGAGGTTTTGAATAAAACGGAACTCTGGCATAGGAGATATTGCCACATTAACTCTGATTATTTATATCAGACAAGTAAAGTTTCCGCGGCTAATGGACTCCCTAGACTAAAATATGCAAAAATTAACTGTACACACTGTAAGTTAGCAAAGTCTAAGAGAATTTCTTTTAAGCCAATTGGTAGGATAAGGTCCACTAAACCTTTACAATTACTCCATATGGATGTGTGTGGTCCCTTACCTACAGCTTCAATGGGCGGAAACAGATACTTTTTGACAATAACTGACGACTTCAGCCGGAAAGTGTTTGTTTATATAATGAAACAAAAATCAGAGGTGTTTAAAATATTTAAGGAATTCCAAGCTAAGGAAGAGAGGCAGCTAGGCAAAAAGATTTTGTGTATCCGTACGGACAATGGTATGGAGTTCTGTCACAACCAGTTCAAGGCATACTTAAATAAATTGGGGATTAAATCAGAAAGGTCAAATGCATATACACCCGAACAGAACGGGGTTTCTGAAAGATTTAATCTGACTGCACTAGATTGTGTGAAAGCTATGCTTGATCAAAGCAAGGTTGATAACAGAATGTGGGCAGAAGCGATTTTGTGTTTTACACACACCAAGAACAGAATATGTCATAAGTTCAAAACCAAAACTCCACACGAGTTATATTATGGAAGGAAGCCAGCCGTTGCTCACCTCAAAGTTTTCGGGTGCAAAGCCTATGTGGGCACAGCCAAACAAATTAGAAATAAGTTGGATATGAGAGCCCAAATAGGAATAATGGTCGGATATGCCGAAAGCACCAAAGGCTATAGGATTTATATAGCGGGTAAAAAGAAAGTTGAGGAAACTTCTAATGTAAGGTTTGAGGAAGGAGTGGCAGCGGAAGGCGTCCTGGGCCCTAATTACCCTAAAGGAATCACCTTGAGGAAATCGAACGTTACTCAGTCGATTGACTCGGAATCAGAATGCTTAGGAGGAGTGTCAGAGGAAGAAGCAGGTGAGAGCCGTGATACTAGTAAATCTAGTGGGGATGAGGACTCTCCTGCTGATTCTGGTCTGACACCCTGCTCAGATATTGACTGGATACGGAAAGCAGTACCTAGGCCTGATGGGAGTAGGACGGATATTTACTACTCAGTAAAAGGTGACAATAAAAGGCTGAGATCTCATAATGATGTCAGAAAGTTTTGTGGAAAAGCTAACATTCATTATGATCAGCAAATGTTTAATTTTAGAGAGAAAAAGGGGGTAAGTGATATCAAAAGGAAACCAGAAGCAAGCAATGTTGAGATCTTGATACCCAAGAGCTATAAATCGGCAATAGAATCTCCCCAGTCCGATAAATGGCAAGAAGCCATGGATGATGAAATAGCTACAATGCAAGAGAGGGGTGTCTGGGACTTAGTGCCTGCACCCATCTCACAACAAAAAATTATAGGAAGTAGATGGGTTTATACCATTAAGAAGGATGAAAGGGGAAATGTTAAATGATTCAAAGCTCGCCTAGTAGCTCAAGGATATACCCAGATAAAAGGGGACTCATATGATGAAGTGTTTAGCCCTGTGATTAATTTTAGTTTAATCAGAGCTTTCTTCTCCATATTCGTTTGCATGCTTAAATGGAAACATTTTCAACTGGACATTAAGTCCGCATATCTTTATGCAAAGTTGAATGATAAAATTTTCTTGAAACAACCACATGGATATGTCGATCCAAATCAGCCTCAATATGTTTGTTTGCTTAAGAAAGCAATATATGGCCTTCACCAAAGCGGAAGGGAATGGTATACAGAGCTTGACACCACTTTGAAAAAATTAAACTTTTTAAAATTTAAATGGTGCAACTGTGCTTATACATATCAGAATAAAGTATTAATGCTGATTTACGTAGACGACATAATTTTGTTTGCTAAACAACAAAATGATATAGACCATACAGTTTCACTTTTGAGTAAAGAATTTGATATCAAAGAATTGGGAAAAGTCAAAAGACTTTTGGGTGTGGAATTTAAGGAGATTGAAGACAAATTTTATATACATCAAGGTGATTACATTGACAAAGTTTGTCAGATGTTTAAAAGGTTCAAATATCCAATTTCCTCACTACCTATTACAAAGGGTAACATCTTAAGTAAAATTGATTGCCCAATGAATGATAGTGAATTAACACAAATGCAGGGTTTCCCTTACAGAAGCTTGATTGGATGCCTAGCCTATCTGTCTAGCAGAACTAGACCAGACATATGCTATGCAGTCAATATTCTATCTCAGTTTCAGGAGAATCCAGGAATAAAGCATTGGGATGCATTATTAAAGTTAATGGGATATGTTGAAAAGACCAGAGAGTATATGTTAAATTTGTCAAATATTAGTGATTTAAGACTAAACTGCTACTCAGACTCAGATTTTGCAGCCAATAGAGATGACAGAGTGTCACTTGGTGGTATGTTGTTCATGATTGATAAAGTACCAATTTCTTGGCGGACATTTAAGCACAAGTGTGTTAGTCTGTCAACGATGGAAGCTGAATATGTTTCGTTGGCAGAGGTCGCTAAAGAAATGATATGGATGCAAAACATTTTGGAGGAATGTAAAATGCTAGGTTTAAAATTTAACAAAAATAATTGTATAATTTTTTGTGACAACCAGGCAGCAATAAACTTTTCAAATTCCCCCATTGAGAATAATAGAACTAAGCACATAGATATAAAGTATCACTTTTTAAGGAACTTAGTTGTAAACGAGTCTTTTAAAATTAACTTTGTTAATACTAAAGATAACGTAGCAGATTACTTCACGAAGCCAATGACTAAAGATAGAGTTTTAAAATTTAGTAATGATATCTTTAAAATATAAAATTTAACTGTTCAAATAAAAATTTTACTTTAAATTTTTTTTATATTTTCAAAGTATAAATGGTTAGGGTATTTTATAATTTATTCCTCTCTCATTGATACAAATGAAATGTATCTTGAGTATATATTGTTATGTGACAATGAACTGTTACTTTTCTCACATTACACTTGAAAAAAAAAAAAATATATATATCCATTTTTACTACACGCATAATGCATTTTCGCTTATGTGAATAAAATGTTATCTGAATGTACATTATTGATATAATTCACATGAAACATAAAATTTTTAATCTGTGTTTATCTCATATGTATATTTACCTTCTGTATCTTTTATTATCATTGCCATTGTATTGGGTATTTAGTGTGTATACTAGTCATGGGCTAAGATAATAAAACTTAAATTTTTAATCTTGAATGTTAAATTTCATAGTTATACATTAAATTTTCTACAAACTTGAATTTGATGTTAAAACTTAAATTTTTAATCTTAAATGTTAAATTTCATAATTATACATTAAATTTTTCTACAAACTTGAATTTGATGTTTAGATTTAAATTTTTAATCTTAAATGTTAAAATTGATAACTATACCTAAAATTTTTCTAGAGCTTAAAATTTTTGATATCTTTAGACTTTTAAATTTTAAACTTAATGTTTGTTTTAATTTTCAAAATAGTAAAGAAATAGCTTTCTTCAGTATGAGCTAGTACTTAAGAAAGGGCAATAGTATGGTTATACTGTTTTCTTTGACTATGTTATCCTTAAACATGTAATTTAAAGAATGCTTATGATCTGCATAATAGATAAGTGTACTCATTTGATTGTTGCCATTTTGAGAAAAGGCTATTCACTTTCTAAATGTTATAAGTGTTATAAATTTCTTTAATCTATAAAATTTTGTGTATGCATACATTATGTTTTTAGGATACTAAGAACTTTGATTCTTAGGATAACCTTTTGTTGGATGAAAGCATGGGCGCCGAGAGTTGGTGTTTTTGCATGAGGGGGCCGATTGTTAGAAACTTGGTTTTGTTTACATCGCGATTCTCGTTTCGCGGGAGCGTGACGTCATTATTAAAATGATTATCCCGTTCTCGTGAACGAATCGCGATGTGGACAAAACTTGGCTGATCATGCAAATCACCTTTCTCGCCGCTCACGCATCCTGTTTTGCATATCCAGAGGGCGTTGCCGGCAACGGTTATGTTCCGGAACGCACCCATCTTCGGGTATAAAGGCTAGACACTTTTCTGGTTTAAAGAGAGATCGCTTTTAAGTCAGATCGCTTTAAAGGAGATCGCTTTTAAGTGAGATCGCTTTGGTCATTAGACCGGTTAGTCATTCGATCGATATACTGATCGATGGAAGGATCTAGAAGGATCTAGATTGGGCAGACGGATCTTCGTAAAGTCATGTTTCGATGTTGTCGAAAGTTACGATAAAGTGTTTATCGGTGAACGCGGATATTTAAACTAAACTTAGTAGTTTTTGATGGTTCTCAGTTAAGGAGACCATGTTTCCCGTGTTGTGGACTTTATAGTGCTGATCCGGAAAGTTTAAAGTTTTTGCCATAGCGTGTGCCCAGCTAGTGGTGGCGTCGGAAAGTGCACGTGGTCACGTAAGTGTGAAATGCTTTTATTCCACTTACTTGTGTAAATAATACGTTAACCAGAAACGTGTCTAGGCATGGAACTTACACTGAAAAACCTTCATATGAGCTGTAGTGCTCATGTTTTGTAAATAGTATGCTTTGGTTATTTGGCTTACCTGTTTTCATGATATATACTGTAAGCAAATACAATGGATTCACTCTTCAATAAAAGTGATTTTGATTTAAACTGGAACTGTTCTCATTTAACACTTCTACTGCTACTTGTATTCCTACAACTACTATCTAACGTTTGTTATAGCTGCAACACTCTGTTTTAAATTTTCAACGAAGTTGTGGAACCAGAATTTTGTGGCTCATAGTTATTCTATCACCAGCTTCATCGGAAATTTAATTATACGTTAATTTTCAATATATAACTTACGGATATGATACATATTTCCGTCAAAAACTGCCGCCGTGTTTACGTGGAATACGATCACGTTAAATATGTGGGTCCGTAAGTTCTTCCGAGAGGTTGGTGGTAAGGGAAGGAGGATATGGCCCCTGTGGATGCCTCCCCCACTGGGTTCCCGTCTAAATTGGATGAATATATAGAAAGTTATGGAGATTGTCGCGGAGGGCGCGGCAGCCCAGTGGTTAGCGCGCGGGAATTGCACTCAGTAGGTCCGGGTTCGATTCCCGCCACTGCCAAAACTTACGCCACGTTCACGCAGAGTACGATCACGTTAAACATGTGGGTTCGTGAGTCCTTCTGAGAGGTTGGTGGTAGGGGAAGGAGGGTACGGCCTAAATTGGGTGAATAAAAAGAAAGTTATGGAGATTGTCGCGGAGGGCGAAGTAGCCCAGTGGTTAGCGCGCGGGAATTGCACGCGGTAGGCCCGGGTTCGATTTCCAAAATTGCCGCCGTGTTCACGCGGAGTACGATCACGCGGAATAAACATGTGTGTCTGTAAGTCCTTTCGAGAGGTTGGTGGTTGGGGAAGGAGGGTACGGTCCCCGTGGGTGCCTCTCCCACTGGGTTCCGGTCTAAATTCGGTGAATAAAAAGAAAGTTATGGAAAATGTCGCGGAGGCCGAAGTACACCAGTGGTTAGCGCGCGGGAATTTCACTGGGTAGGCCCGGGTTCGATTCCCGCCACTGCCAAAACTGCAGCCGCGTTCACGCGGAGTACAATCCCGTTAAACATGTGGGATCGTAAGTCCTTCCGAAAGGTTGGTGGTAGGGGAAGGAGGGTACGGTCCCTGTGGATGTCTCCCCCACTGAGTTCCGGTCTAAATTGGGTGGCACTTCCTGGCCGTCGAAACAGTTACCTTACACCTTCTGGTAAGGTCGCGCCAGCGAGTGTGCCACGGTTACAATTTGCCACGGTCAGAATTTTCAAGGGTAGCGAACAGGCTGGTCGCCAAAGGCGGCTAGTTAATAATATAAACACCTTGGTTTATCTGTTTATCTATCTAGGTAACATTTGGCTAAATTTTGGTGTCTAAATTTGCGGAATATCGCCAACTTGCGAGAATTTTTAAATCTTGCCAAATTGATAAAAAAACGCTAAATGGGAGGCAAAGCTTTGCAAATTTTTAATTCCGTCATATGACGGACATACCTTCTAGTTCAAGGTATTAAATTTATTCTTACAAAAAATAAAACATTGTTAGAACGTTGAAAATTAGTTAGAAGTAGAAAATTTCTTTAGCCACAGTTAAAGATACATAGAAATATTCAAGACAAAAATCTTAAAATCATTTTATATAAACTATTTATTCACACTGAAGTGACCATGTGCATCTGAGTACTCTTATTCGTAAGCATGTTTTTATAGTCTAAAAATTCTTTTTCACATGACAAGAGTTAATGTACGCACGTTTCAATTTGGCCAACTTCTTTGTTTCCATACTATTCTCTCCAGAATATCCACATAGAACCTGAAAATCCAAATCACGGTTCCACTGGAACATGTAAGTATGCTTACTTTTTATGCATCTGTTCGAACTACCTCAGGTGCTCTTTCAAGCTCATTCTGTATCCCTAGTAGAATTGATATCCTTAGTAACAGGGGGATGTAAGTAGTAGAAGGATGTCAAAGTAATGACATATCCAATACATTCACTGTGCAGTATACTGACCAGTGATCTTCGAAGAAGAGATTGGAGATAGTTGGTCATTAGTAGGTTACAGGAAATTGCCCAATTACACTAAACAATAGTGACTGAAGTGTGGGCTTTTGGAATTTTAGGAGGAAAAAAAAATTTGATGACCCACTTCTTAAAAATTCAGAAATAAATTAATTATAAAAAAAAATATTAGAATGTGAAAATATCTCTCCATATTCACTTCAAAAATTAGAATCGTGTGAACTTTTAATTCACCAATGTGTGAAAATCAAAATAAAATGTCCAAAGATATACACATTTTGATGTATTTTCAAACAATTTTTTAAATATGAAGGAATTGTCCTATAGATTTGATAAAATGTTTATTGGAAAAATCATTTTATGATCTTTTCAATGTGCAAAGATGAAAATTGTGTGATTCTGTTTTCAATTACTTAGGGACCAATTTGTGTAAAAATCAGTTAAAATTGTTCTTTAACATAGAATAACAAAAAAGCCAATTCGAATTTAACAGAAAGACAAAAACTGTAGCCAATGAGCAATTCAAGCAAGGATTGGAGTTCATTATTAAAACTGAATCTTTTATAATCAAATCTTCTGATATTCACCCTTGGGATCGATATACATTTTGTAATTTAATATGCTGAAATAAAGCTCCATAATGTGACTGAATTTTATTTTATTTTATTAAATTGAATGATTGTCACTAAATGTTATATGAAAATTGACTTTAAGTTTGTTTAAAGCTGTAGGAATGTGATTTATGAAGTTGTATCCTAATATTCCACATTATTTTAATTATTGAAAACCTGCTCTTGTTTTATTTTCAGAAACATTTAATTAATTATATTTTTCTTACAGAAATAATTGAATTGCCCGCAGTTGAAAAGGAGCCCCCAGTTGTGATTGATCTAGAGGAAGCTCCTCCTGTTATAAAATCTGGTAATTTTGTATTTTGTTAATGGTTTGTTTAGACTAGTCTTTCAGCAAATCTTATAGCTACTAAAATCTGTTGGTGTATCTATCGATCTATCTACCATCTCATGTTAAAGTAATGCATCTGAAAACATCATTCGGAGTACTGAAATAATGATCCATACATGCAAAGTTGAACAGTCCAGTTTTTTAATAACAAGCATTTTATTGAAAAATATACCTGATATACGGGTGTCATGGTAAATATTTTATCACTGTTTCTGAATATATCGTAGCTAATATTACATTGAGGAAGCATGCTGCATCGTGCAAAATGGGGTTCGGTTTGAATAATGATTGCTATCTGTTGCCCATACACTGAAGACAGATAGTCAAACACTGCACTAGAGATGCAACACTCGCAAGAAAAACCGATTTCTAGTTCATATTTGAGCAACATACGAGATAATAGGGTTTCAAATCCATTTTGGCTTTAAAGGGCTTCCCTTGAAAGTAAAATTTATATATATACAAATCAAATAATGTTTTCTCTCTCTTTCTCTCTCTCTCTCTCTCTCTCTCTCTATATATATATATATACACACATATATATATGTATATATATATATATATATATATATATATATATATATATATATATATATACACAAGGTAGGATCAAAAAGTTCGGAGACTGTGCTAATATCTCCAACCTTGTTTGGAGGAGAAGGGAACTATTTTACCATGACCTAGAGACACGTGGCGCAGGATGTGAAAAGGAAGAAGCAGGTCCGCAGTGCAGGGTTTTTCCATACAATGATTGTGAGTGAACTGTAGTCGTTCACGTTCGTCGAAAACGGAAATGGCATTTGAAGAACAACGTGCAAATTAGGCTTGGGCGATGTGACAATTTCAACATCTTGATATATTGGCAGTTTATCATCGCGATATATTGTGATGTTAATCATGTGATCAATGCATGTGACTAAAAACTAAATGTGTGGCAACGCAGGTGAACAAACATACTATTTATGGGAGAAATAATTTGGTTTAGTAAAATATTTGCTTATTTTTAGTCGCACTATAAAAATAAAGATATATTGCTTTGATATGGGATATTTAGAAGATGAAAATAGACGCAAACTGATACTTTTGGACTCATAATAATGCACAGAACTGAATTGCGAAATGTGAGCATTTGAAATCCAATAATATATAAATTTATGGGGTGACCTCCGTATTTCAGCAGTTCCTATGTACTGATCGCAACGAAATATGGCAGTTCCCGTAAATTCGCACATTTTATGAAAATGAGTTCTGAATATTTTTAAGGATCGTAAGAACTCTGTTTCTTATTCAAACAAAAGAGAAATAGAAACTGAAATAAAAAGAAACTTATTACAGGGTTCATGCCCATTTTTCAAAATGAAATGCCCCAAGTTTTCCCTGTTGTTTTCATCAAAATTCCAAGTACTCTGTGCTACTATTTTAATGCCAATTTCAAAAATCAATTTTAGATTTAACTGATATTTACTGTGAATACATGATAGTGAGAAAAACATTTAAAATAACTCAAAATTTTCTATCTTTGTATACAATTTATCTGTATATACAGTAGTACAACCTCGAAAAACTGGACTTTGCCAATTTCGGATTTTAGAATTTTTTGGATTATAGAGTTTGGATAAAATTCAAACTTCATATCAATTAAATACACTATAAAACATTGTTTTAAGAAAAATAATGACGAAAGATTAAGTTCACCCATTAAAAATATTATTTAATACAAGAAAAAAAAAATGGAACAGAAGAAATTTTAAGAAAAAATATACATATACAAGAAATAAAAATAAAAAGTAAGTTTGCATTTTATCATTTTTCTTAAATATTTGAACTAATGTTTGTTGTTTCATTAATTTTGGTCTGTGGGAAAAGCAGTTTTTATTTTATCCTGAAGGTAGATGGGCATTATTTCTTGTTTGAGCTTCTTTGTTCAAGACCTTTTATTTACATGATCGACTGTTTGTACATGATTATAAATAGGTATTTTCTCTTTCGACCTTCCCCCCTCACACACACACACCTTAATTCACTGGTGAAATGTCTCCCTAATTTTAGTTTCTCATACTATAGAGAATAGAGGAAGTATTGTTTTCCCGAATATTTTCTATTTTGAAATTTTGAGGCTAATACATGTTTTAGGACCTGCTGAACACATTTTGACAGAGTAATGTCCATATGTTGTCAATTGCAAGTGTACACGCTAGATGCCATAAATAGTGATGGATTTTCAAGAAATTTTATATTCGGCTTTGTAATCAAAAAATCAGGAACTAAATAGAATTTTTTGAAATTCGAGTGAAATTTCATATTTTCTATGGCAGCATGAAATGTTTGCATAATAACACATAGAATGGATTATTTATGACTCAATGATCACGAAACTTAACAGCTTCATTATAGTGATGTCACTCAACTGATGAAGATTTCATTTGTGAAGAAAGAAAATATCAGTAGTTTTAAGACTTTTTCAGTAGTTAGGTTAAGAAATGAAATATATATGTTCACATAATACAAAAATACATATGCAAAAAGTATTTAAGCATATATATAAATATGCATTAATATATATATATTTATAAGTTTTTATCCAGTTAAAAATACTTTATATTGAAAACAAACATTTCTGTTTGATAAAGCACACGTTTTCACTAAAGAAAATAACAAATATTAATCTTTACTAAAAAATTAAATATAGCAATGTATTTATAGATATGAATATATCAATTTTAATATATCCTTGCCAAAATGGTTGCTTTTTTATTTACCTAAATCATTATTTTATTACCTCACTTTGGAAAATATCCCTTCAAAAGGTTCATATACGCATTTTTCAAAATAGAATATGTATTATGCAAAAATAATTAAAAAATTAACCATAATAAGTAACCGGAATATAAAAATATGCTAGTCTAGTCAATCTAATATGCAACATTTTGAAGATTGGGATTATGCGAAAATAATTAAAAAATCAACCCTTAATAATAACCCAAATATGAAAAAAATTAGTTTAGTCAATCTAATATGCAACATTTAGAAGATGGGGATGATGGAAAAGATACTAATGGACTCTCTGCGATTTACGGGAACATAAAGGGAATTACGTAATCGCACTGTTTATGCGAAAATAATTAAAAACATTAACCGTAATAAACTTTAATTAATCAGAATATAAAAATACGATAGTTTAGTCAATTTGATATGCAATATTTAGAAGATGGAGATAGACGGAAAAAGATACTAATCGACTTTCGGCAATTCACGAAAACATAACTGAATTTTGCAATGGACAATTCTGGCCTCTTTTTTATATTTTTTTATTCGATTCGAAATGTTTCAAAACGGACAACGGTATAAAAATTTTTATTCTCCGAGCTGTATTTCATGTTTTATTAGCAGTCAAAGTTCGCCTTTCTGACTGTGGTGGGAAAACGGTCCATTTTGGCACTCACGGAATGTGACGTCACAAGGTTCTTCTACGGCTCCCGTCATTGGAGAATTGATGCATAAGTTTGGTTATATTTGGAAAGTTCCGATAATTATAATTATTTCTTCAGTCCCAAACTTCCGAATAGTTATAAGTATTGTATCGCTCCAATGTGCCCGACTGCTAGTTTTACATCCTCAGATAAAGTATTTATATCTGTTCCAAAAATGTTTTTCATGAAAAATTATGTGAAGCGCAGGAAGCCAGATTGTAAACAAAATTCACCACTGTCATTAAAGAGTGTTCGTTAATTATGCTATTAAGTTTGTATTGTTTTAGTAAAATACTTTTTTAGTTAATACTATGAATGCAGAACATGAGAAAGGAGAGAGTAAATAACAATAAAATAACTCACTGACTTTGGTTTAAACAGTCATAACTATTAAACAACTAATTCTTATGCTTCAGTTAATTTTTTAACAAAGTCTGAGTAATAATACGAATGTTGCTATCTATCAGAATCAGGACAATAGTAATTTGAAGATACAAAGTATATTAATTACTATATAATATAAATATTAAAAAAAAATTAGCTCATATTAAATTATAACTTTAATTATGAAAAGAATTACACATAAAATAATTAAATTTCATCAAATTCAATTGAATTTTCTACATCAGAGCACATATTTTGTTTTTTCAGCATTGCATAGCAATAAACAAGTTTTGAAACGCTAATTATTCCTAACCTGTTTCGAATCTTTGAATGCACAAATGAAAAAAGAGAATATTCTCTCTATTGCAGCACTGCTTGAAGAAGCATGTTTAGAGATGTGCAAGTAACTTGCAAAAGTCTTTAGAAATATCACATGCTCTTGCTATGCTTCTTCACCATTTATTAGCATCAACAGTCTTAATCACTTTATCTGGTCCATATGTTTTTTTCTTTTTATACAAAGAAAAAAAAAAAAAATTGTAGGAATTTTAAAAGATTACTTCTATAAATTATTCATAAAAGTTATACCTAGAGGTTCAAACAAGGATAAAAAATGAAGATTGATTTCACAACTTCTTATTAATCAATTAATGTTTCATTATGTTTTATCATTTTAATTAAACAAATTAATATTAATGAAATAACTAATTAATATTCTGATTTAAGTCTCAATTATATTATGTACAAAATTATATTGTTTTTTTGTACATTTTTTTAAATCCAGCCATTTTTTCCTGTTTTTGCCGGTTTTTACCAGGTTATTGCTACTGTCCTGGCAAAAATACCATTTTGCTGGCAAAATGACCAACGCTAGGAGTAAGTAAGGACACTGAGCTGCAGCAATTGTGATATTTTAAATATTGCAACTTTTCCAGCTATTGGAAAATCCAGGTTAAAAACTAAGCTATCGAAATTAGAATCACTCGATCCCAAACCCAATTATATACACTTGCAAGACTTTAGAAGAGTTACTGATTCTTGCTCATTGTTCATAGCTAGCTAGCACTTTTAGTTTTTGAGATATAAGCATTATAAGCTTGTAAAATGAAAAATTTTCAATCTTCTTCAACTTGTCAAGGCGATTACTCGAAAACTAAGTCAGCAAGGTTGAATATATTAGCTTTTTTTTTCTCAAAAAGTAGATTCAGAAACTAAATTTACTATATATATTTTTGTCGCTTACTATGTATAGCTATCTTTTGAAGTTTCAGTGAAAGTAGGAAAAATTAAAAAACCACTTGCTTGGATAGACGCTTTGAGTGTTTTCTGAAAAAGTTCCAATGTATTAAAATTATTTCATATACTCTTTCTGGACCAACGAAACAAGAAACAAATATGTACATTTTTATCTATCATGTTCAGAGAAATTGGCGTCCAAAGTGTTTCCATTTTTCGTAATGCTCCGATTTCCACCATAGATACTTTAAACGGAAATGTAATTCACATAATAATTATTATTATTATTATCATTATTATTATAAGCATTCAATAAAAAGGTATCAAGTTTACATCTCGAGTTTCAGCTGTCAAAATATGTATTATTTCTGAAAGAAAGTGCCATCACAGTAAAATCGATCTTAGGCAAATTGTCTGATTGCCCTTTAACAAAACCAGAATCCATGTTTACAATAAAATAAAATAAGGAACAGACTCAAGCAGACCAAGAACAAATGGGTAAAATAATTATAAACAAATTGTAAACAAAATTAAACGCCAACTACTTGCAAATATCTCAGTAGAAACAGCACATAGTAGAATGTTGCATCACAGTTCGAACAAGCATTGTGACGTCACAGCCAATCACGGGCTGTTTTGTGTTTGAGTAGATTTTGTCCTTTTTCATTTCTTGATATTTAAATAAATAATTATTTTAAGAGATTTTCGCTTGGATATTTGAAATCAGAAAAAATTCTCTATAAATAGCAATTGGTTTTAAGATCTTTTTAAAAAAAATCGGAATTGTCCATTGCACAGTTTATGCGCAAATAATTATAAAATTAACTGTTCAGCAATTTATGCGAAAATTAATTTTTAAGAAGTACATTTATTACTTCCATGAAAAAAAAAAAAGATCTTTTACATTCCAAGCAGTGGTAAATCATCATAGTCACAGTGATTTGATTGGCATTACCGTGCATGCGGCCGTAAATCGCAGTTGTCACTTTATTTGATTAGAATTAACGCGCATGCTGCTGTATCTCCCATTGTCATGTTAATTTGATTGCCATTAACGTCCATGCGGCTTTAAATCCCTGTTGTTATGTTGATTTGGTTGACATTACCGTGCACACGGCCGTAAACTTACATTGGCCTTCACAGAAGACAATTTTCCATAGAAAACTGTGCAAGTTCTGTAATCTGCAGTATGAGGTTGTTTCCCATAGAAACTGCAGAAAATCCTTAGTAATCGGCATCTCTGTGATCAGGTCGCCAAGTTGAAAATTACCTGATTTTTCCAGAATTTTGAACAAAAAATCGATATTCTTCTGATATTTTAGTCCACTTTCAAATTGCCTGTAAATTCTAGATTTTCAGAGCGAGCACGAACCCTGTTATTAATAACTAAAAAAATCAGTATAAACTTACGAGGGGAAAAAATCTAGATACGACAAGCTATTTCCCATGTAGCCACCATAATCTTATGTTTCCAGCTCAAAGATTCCAGCTCATAATTCCAGCTCATTATGTTTCCAGCTCATATACATTGGACCTTTCCGATTTAATTCCTAGTTTCTTTAAGTATGCTTTAAATTGGTTGTGACAGAACTCCATACCATTGTCTGTACGGATACACAAAATCTTTTTACCTAGTTGCCTTTCTTCCTTAACTTGGAAGTCTTTAAAGATTCTAAATACATCTGATTTTTGTTTCATAAAGAAAACAAACACCTTCCGGCTGAAGTCATCAGTTATTGTCAAATGGTATTTGTTTCCGCCCAGAGAAGCTGTAGGTAAGGGACCACACACGTCCATATGGAGTAATTGTAAAGGTTTAGTGGACCTTATCCTACCAATCGGCTTAAATGAAATTCTCTTAGACTTTGCTAATTTACAATGAGTACAATTAATTTTTGCATATTTTAGTCTAGGGAGTTGAGTAGCTGCGGAAACTTTACTAGTCTGATATAAGTAATCAGAGTTTATGTGGCAATATCTCCTATGCCAGAGTTCAGTTTTGCTTAAAACTTCTATTACCGAACAATTTGGTGTAACACCAACTTCCCTTTTTGATATTGACTTTTTATCAGATCGGTTTTTCATTTTACTTATACTAGGCAAAATATCCATTTTGTTAAGCCTATTTGTTTCATTTAAGGGTTTTTTTTATCTTTTCTAGATTTTCTATCCCTATCCTGATCCTTTTTCGACATTACTATTTACATTCTGAGTTATGTATTGTGGTTTCAAAAAATATAAACTGTCTTTTCTTTTGGCATAGAAATATTTTTCCCCCTCAGGAGTATGAAACCACAATATCCCGTTAGCCCCTTTAAAAGTATACCCCTGTTCCTCTAGAACAGATGCAGCTAACAAATTTCGCTTTAACGCTACAATGAACTTTTTAAAAAATTTTCACATTACACTGAATGCATATATATATCCATGTTTTCAATTCTCGCATAAGACAACTATGCTTATGTGGAAAACTCAGGCCGTCCGACTCATCCAGAGGATGCTTATGTGTATAACTTGTGTGTTTACTTCTTGTTATCATACACTTGGTTATGATTCATTGATGAAAAACCACTTCTTTAAATTTTTATATGAATACAATACAGAAAGAAAAATCTTTCATTATCTGTGTCATTACTGTTAGTATTAATAATGTATACTGGTCTTGGACAGAGATAATGAACAACTATAACTTAAAATTGAATATTTATAGTAAATTTTTAATCTTAAATATTGAATTTAATAGTTATACATAAAATTTTCTACAACTTGAATTTGATATTTATAGTAAATTTTTAATCTTAAATATTGAATTTAATAGTTATAATAAAATTTTCTACAACTTGAATTTGATATTTATAGTAAACTTTAATCTTAAATATTGAATTTCATAGTTATACCTAAATTTCTTGAAGACTTGAATTTGATATTTACAATAAATGTTTAATCTTAAATGTTAAATTTGATAATTATACTTAAATTTCTTGAAACTTAAATTTTGATAGATATACTAAAATTTTAAAATTTTTGGAACCTAGTGTTTCTATGATGATATCTAAAAGCTTCTTTCAATGATAAATTTTTTTTTGCTTAAGATGAAAGTGATATATATACTTTATGGTTTAGCTGTATACTAAAGAACTTGACATTTTTGCTGTTATGTTTTTTAGAGTAAATTCATTGATTGATAGCACGTGCTCCGAGATTTGGGGTTTTGCATGAGAGGGCTGATTGTTGGAAACTTGGTTCTGTTTTTGTCGCGATTCTCGTTTTCGTGGGAACATGTTTTCATTTTAATAATGGTTTTTCCGTTCCTGTGAACGACTCGTGAAAAGAATAGAACATGCCATTCATGCAAATCGCTTTCTCGCCACGTGCACATCCTGATTTGCATATTGTGAGGGCGCTGCTGTCAACGGTTGTGTTCCGGAGCGTACCCATCACTGTGTATATATGCTAGGATGCATTCTCAGTTACTTATGATGAATGGTTGAATTGGTCTTAACGGGGACTTGGATGATCGAATGATCTGTTGCTCTTAGCAAATACTCGGTTTGAGTATGTTGAGATATGTTAGCGTTGTCAACTAAGTTGCTTAAACAAAAGTACGAGTCAAGTTCCGATAGTTTTATTTCGGAAGGTGCGATAAAATGTTTCTAGTGTTGGCTCTTTCAATTTTAAAGAGACCAAGTTAATTTTCCGCGGTCTTGGACTCAGTGTAATGCCATGACGTGTGACCTGACGATGGTGGCTTCGTAAACAAGCACGATATTAGTGGTAATGTAGCTTTTCTCTACTTACCAATGTTATAGCAACAGTATAAGTAACTGAGAGTGTGTGGGCCTAGTCATAGACTGTTTATCAACCCTTTTCATGAACTTGCTAGCTCATTTTTGTACATACTGTTTGGCTTTGCAGCGACGTTACAGTGTTTTGTAACCATGTCTTAGCAATGGATCTCACAATAATAAAAGTGATTTGTGTTAAACGAATTTGCCTTTTATTAAAGAACACTTTACGACTGCATCTTACTACAAATACCCTCTGCTAAACTTCCTCTCTGCCAACAGTGATATCAGCATGTTAAGTTATAAGGAAAGGGGAAATGGTGGCAAAAATTTTTTCTAAATACTTCCCTGTCGCCAGCAATGTTCCCGCGAAACGAGAATCGCGACGAAAACATAACTAAGTTTCCAACAAGATACATAGCCAATAGCTATTGCATGACCTGCATTGGGAGTAAATCCACTACGCGAATTAAATATGTCCGCGCATCATTATTGCATGGAGTGGAGTTTTCATTATATTGTATATAACGCGTAGTGGTCAGATCAGGGCCGCCCATACAAATCCCTGGATTTCCCTTCATATTTCATTTTCCCCTTTTGCACATTTTTCATGTCTTCTGCTCCCTCAAAACTTATTGGGGAGTCCGGGTCCCACCACTTGAGTGGTGTCCGATCCTCTCTAAGGGCGGCTGTGGACAAATACACAGTCGATAGCTATTACACGAACTACAAATGGGAGTATTCTTAGCTGTGACTTTCGCACGTAGCGGAGATACGCAGTCTACAGCAAGAAAGCATATTAAGAGAATTTTCAAAAAGCGACGACTAGGCTGGTAGCTAAAGGCAATTAGTAAACAATATAAAGAAAATAAGCTCTCCCATATTTCATTCAAGCCGGCTAAAATCACTGTGTTAATCTAACAACTTTTCTCCCCCACCCTTTCTATCATCCTTCGGTTTTGACTGAATCGGCAGAATCAACGTAAGCATCTTCCCGCAAATGGCGCAAAGAACCGTAGTCGGGAAATCTATATTTTTAAATATTTGTTTTAGAGCAAATATGCTTACAGGGTTTACATTTACAGAATTTTTTTAACTCAAATGCATTTCAAACATGAAATAATTTAACAAAAATTTAAGTTGAAGAAGAAAACTGTTTTGAAAGTTTTCATCAGATGGAAGAAGGAATGCACATGCTTAATATTCCCCTTTCCGTTTTATTTCTTTTAGTGGAAGAAAGAAGTGATATGGAGCGGTCAATCCTCTTTTTATTGGCACTAGATCACTCTTTTTCTTTCTTTGAAGGAGGAGGGAGGGAGGGACATGATCAAAATTTATGGTAATGAACACTGAGAAAGGGCTCTGGGACTTACCTGAGATCATACAAGAACTGGTTGATTTTCGTTTGAGGACAGACATTGCTCTCTTAACAAAAGACTAAGCAGGGGATCTGATCTGCCAACAAAAAGGCAGGGAGGGCGCTTTTTCTCGTACAAAGGGCAAGGAGGGCACTATTCTGGTAACAAAAGGGCAGGCAGGATGCTGCGCCTTTTCAAAAGTGCCTGGGGGAAACTCTGTGTTCCCAAGCTGATAGTTGAAACAGTAGATAGTACCGAACCCTATATTATACTATGTTTTTTCCTTCACAATTGAAAGTTTAATACTACGAGAAAATTTAATTTATAAATTAGACACAGTAAAAGATTAACAGCAATTAATAACTGACTTACCTAAAAGCCATTTATGGCTGCTATAACACTTGCTAATTGACAACAGAAGTGGGGTTTAACCCCACAGTGGCTCAAGTAGTTATCCTAGAATGATAAAGAAGAGACAATATACTATAAGGAAACAATGGTTTTACACAGCTGGGAAATATAAATATTCTATTTAAGATCTTTAGATTTATACTTTATAGGGAAAAATGATAATTTCCCCTATGGTCTTTCACAGACTTTTATCGAACTTTTTACACATTTATAATTGCTGTTATAAAAATTTCTGCCATTTTCTGCCGGTTTTCGATGTGCTTGCTCATTGTGTTTTAGAATGGATTTGCTCAATCCTGAGATTAATTAGTATTTAAATACTGATACTATTGATCAGATTCTCTCCTAATATTTATTGATCATGTTAATCAACATGATCATGTTAATTGCTCAACATTGTTGAAATTCTGACCATCATTTTGAGTTTTCTTCCACAAGATACAAAAATATTTGTTAATTTATGATCTTGACTTTTTTATATACCTTTCATATTCAGAAAAACTTAAGTATTTTAGTTAATGATTTGTTCAGTACTTGTACTTTTTTTTCTGCAATAACAGTTATCCAGATAAAACTGGTAAATGAAATTTATTAACTGAAAAATATTTTAAAATATAAAAATAAATATAATACATATCATATTTTAATAGAAATTTTTTTGAATGAAAATATGATATTTAAATTTCAATTGTTTTTGACTCATTTCTACAAACCACATTTCAAATGCTTTTTTCACGAACAAAAGGTAAAATAGCAGATAGTGAGTGACTGAACTATTTTGCGCATATGTAAATTATTAGTTTCGTGCTCAAGTTCAAATAGGTACCCAGAAGAAAATAAAAATGTAAAGTATCTGTGAACATAAATGTTGATATAAAATTTGCTGCAAACATTATGTATGATAGCAAAAAATTAGGAGATAACTAAGGAAGACCCGCTGCTGCAGATAACAATATTTATGAACCGGTTTTATGCTTATTATGCATTTATCAGCATGGGATAACCATTAACTGCAATGGCAGCAAGAAAATTTGTTATTTGCAGCAATTTTATGAACTTTGGTGGGAACTGACAGTTGTAGTCCTTCAACGTAGCCAGTATAGAATTCATTCACATTTTAGCTCGGGCTACACAGAATTGCAAATGCCAAGTTCAAAATCGCAAGAACCTGCCAGAAAGGAGCGTTTTCAAAAATAGAAGATAACTATCAAAAATATCTAAAACAAATCATCATTTGCAGATTGACATTAGAATCAATACAAAAAATTAAGCATGTTATGCTCGTATGTTATGATTGTATGTTGAAGACCGAGACCACTCAACTGACCTGAGGGTTTCCAGTAGCTATTTGAGTGGCCGGAGTTATGATTGTATGTATATGCATGCAAAGACTAGATTCATATTTTATCAGGAAAATTTGCTCAAATTTGTAAATTACCTGTTGTACATTTGTACATATCTATTATTTACACCTCTCAATTAACTATGTTTCAAATAAATGTTACAGAATTGGATTTTTGTTTTTTCTAAATGTCGGATCCAATGTTAAATTTGCTTTTCACGAGAAGAGTCCTTAACATGCAAAAGTTTAAGAACTGAACTGCTGCACTATGGGGAAGGGAACCGAAAAATGTTTGAGAGCAGAAGGCTTCAAGTACATGACATGGTATTATTTTATAAAGAATTTTTAGCCTAATTCCAAATTTTTTTTTTTTAAATTTAGAAACCATATTCTTCTGTTTGATGATGGTATATTTAAATTTTGTTTTTAAAATATTATATTTAATGATTTATATCATTTTAACAGAACTATATAATGCAGACCCAGTACAAACTCCAACCATTTTAACAAATTAGAATTTATTTTGTTTAATTCTAGTAATAAATTATTTTTTTACACGAAATTGTTTACTATCAGAATTTTGTTTTTTCAAACTGGTCCGATATCACAAAAAATTGTACTCTCCTGATGTTGACGCACAAGTAGATACCTACCTATTATACCTACAATATAAGTTTATTATGCAGCAGGGACGCATTTAGTTTCAAAATGCTTCCTACTTGTGAAAAAATTAACTTAATCCCAATGTAGTTTATCATTCTGAAGGCCTTGAACTAGAAACACAATCTGTTTTTTATCTCCAATAAAATAAATAAATAAATAATTACAAAAAATGAATAAGTAAGGAATTTTTAGAAACTAATAATTCAAAAAGAAGTGCTCTGGCTACTGTGTTACTGCAATAGAGGAGAAATTCTATTACAGTAAAACCAGTCTTCAAATTTGAAACAAGAATCCGGCAGAAGAAAGGGAAGAAGCTAAGATTAAAAGCCAGTTATTTAAAAACTAGAGGTCTGCATGAGCCAAATTTAAAAATTTCTCCCGGCCCTAAAATATTAAGATTTGACTTGGTTAAGCCCAAAAACTTTAATAATTCACCCGAGCCGGACTGACTCATCTCAAAAGCACTCAAAGCCAGCCCCAACTTTTTTACATACATTGAAACCTGTTGCCTCATATAATGATCAAAATTTGTCATTTAAGGAATTAAACATAAGTTATGTTACATATAGTAATAAATCAAGGAACCCCAATTTGAAAAATCTGTACAAATCAAGAATGAACATTGCTGTAAAGTGAGTTTTATTTATCATTTTAGTTGAATAATCGGAGATGGAATGAGAAAACAGCTCTCCACTGAGTTTAAAAACATGCTTTCTTCACCGATTGAAGTTATCAGTGAACATTGCAATGCCCCTCTTGTTATAGAGTTCCTCAGCACCAAATATTCTCGACTGCGGTGGTTGCAAAACAAACATGTCATATTCCGCAACTTAATTATTAGTATTTTTAATAAGTATTTATAAAGTAAAAGTGCCAGATATTTTGAATACAAATATAAATAAAATCAAGGACAATACTTTATTTTATCAATATATTAATTTTAAACTATAACACTTTGCTCAAATAAATTTTCTTTCAATATTTGTTATCAGACAGAAATCGACGAAACTGTGGTTTAATTTAAGAATAGAATTTATTTAAATTGAAAATATAGAAATATTCAGAATCTAATGATTTAAATTAAAATCACAGAAAAAATTGGAAATAAAATATCAATATTAAATTTTAAAGTAAACAGTACCTTGGATTTCATATTTTACCAGCAGTCAAGCAATCTCGGTACAAAGTCGATTAAATTTTTTTGCGATAAATTTAAAAATAAACGAAGACTTGCACTTGATCAATAATAACGGACTGATCATTTCTGCGAAAATGAAATTTATTTTGCTGCATCCAAGACAGAACATATTTTTGTTATGTTACTGTAGTTTTAAAATAACTTTAAAGTAATTTTACCAGCACTGGTCCAGAAAGTAAAACGATTCAAATCACCCAAATTAAATATGCCGCTGTTATGCAGCACAAAATACAAATGCCTAATACCTTTTCCTATAACTATCCAAACTACGATGTATCTACATCATAGATCTACGATGTAGATAAAAACTACAAAGCATATAATATATAATAATTTAAACATTTGACCCTTTTCACTCGTATGTCCCCGTATGGGGGACATCACTCGTTTTGCCATTGCGCTCGTATGTCCCCGTACAGGGGACATCGCATCTGTACCGTTGCATTCGTATGTCGCCATAGAAATAGGAAAAACACAGAAAGAGGAATGATTGCGCAATCGCTTTTTTCCTCGATTCCTCTCTTTGTGCTTTCTCAAGGCCTTTTCATACTGGCTAGTCGCTAGAGCGTTTCCCCGTTGACCACCCGAGACGGTTTTGTGTTATAGTTCTATAGTACTATTACTTTATAATTTCTTATTTTTTATGTTCGCAATGCCTAAGCAACATTTACAAGGAACATTGAAAATGAGTTTGAGAGCAGTGACGACGAATTTTATACGGACTGCGGCAGCAAAGACATCTATCAAAGATGCCACACGAGCCAATACCCGAATTATAAGAACAGAGGAGGAGCTAGCTTTTGCTCAGTGATTATAATGTCGGTCTACGAAGCATCAGGTCCCTGGTTCGGGACCACGGCGACGCCAAATTACCACAATGATGACTGGACGTTTGAAAGACGCAACCTTCCTCTCCAACGACTTCACCATCTCAACACGAGATGGCAGCACCACACGGAGTCAGAAGCCTTGACACTCCCTTCCTGGTTGACCACGACTGCCCAACACGCCTCCCGGCCCTGACGGTCACGCCGAGGCGACACGCCTCTCGGCAACTTCCTCATCAGCGAGGGGAGTGTGCGGCAGCAAAGACATCTATCAAAGATGCCACACGAGCCAGTATCCGAATTATAAGAACAGAGGAGGAGCTAGCTTTTGCTCAGTGATTATAATGTCGGTCTTGTAACCAACAGGTCCCTGGTTCGGGACCACGGCGACGCACAATTGCCACAGGACTATTATAATCGAGAATTACGGTGCAATGAAAGTATGGACGAAGGCAGCAGCGAAGAAGCTGCAGGAAGTGATACGAGTGGTAGTGACATTATAGTTTCCAAAAGAAATCGGGCAATACCTTTGCCCAGTACAAACAGCAGCGACGACGACACAATTCACGATGCAAGAGAAGACAATTATGGGCCATGGGTGAATGTTACAACGCAGGATAATGTGCCGCACAGGATAGATTTTACTTCTGGTGATAAAGCTGAAGGACCACAGATTCCTGACAACTGTTCAAACCCCATTGACTTTTTAAAACTTTTTTTTACGGATGAATTGATGGAAAAAATTGTAGAAGAGACGAATAATTATGCTCGCAATAAAATTAGACAAAAAAGGTTATCAAAGCGATCCACGTGGAATACATGGGTGGATCTTACAGTGACAGAATTTGAGGCCTTTCTAGGAGTTATTCTAAATATGGGTACAATAACTGTTAGCCATCTGCAGGAATATTGGTCCCAAAAATTCAATGCTAAAATTCCTTTCTTTAGTGCCATATTCAGAAGGGAACGATTCATGCAAATCTTTTGGATGCTTCATTTGCATGAGACAGATCCAAACGATCAAAGTCTTCGGAGTCAGGTGCAAAAGGTCAGTCATTATTTAGATTTTTTGGACAAAAAGTTCAAGGCACATTTTGTTCCGTCAAGGGAAATTTCCGTTGATGAGTCTGTAGTTGGATTCAAAGACAGAATAAGTTTTTTGACTTATAACCCAAATAAACCAACAAAGTGGGGAATCAGGATATATGTGTTGGCAGATGCTAATACTGGATATATATATTCTATTTTGCCTTACTACGGAAGCTTGACATCAGAAAATGTAGTAAGACCTGACCTTCCTGTAAGTTCACGAGTTGTGCTGCATTTGTGCCAAAATTTACTGGAAGGCAATCCTGGCAGTAAAGGATACCATATATTTACTGATAGGCATTATACAAGTCTACCACTTGCACGAGAACTTCTGAAAATAAACATGTACTTAACCGGAACTATCCAAATTACCCGGAAATTCATACCCGACTCTATAAAAAGACCGCTGTTTTCCGAGGATAATACATTTGCCTGCAGATCGGGAAACTTACTATTATTGGCCTGGAAAGATAATAGGGCCGTCACTGCACTTAGTAGTTGGGATGTTTCGGGTACTCAGCCAATAAGCAGAAGAGTACGTGGAGGAAATTTGCAGGAAGTGAACAAACCCACGGTTGTTATTAACTACAACAAATATATGGGGGGTGTTGATAGAGCTGACTCGTACTCTGTATCATATTGCTTTTTGTGAAAATCGCTCAAATGGTGGCGGAAATTATTTTTTTGGGGAATTGAGTCATGCAGCGTAAATGCATATTTGTTATACAAAATTGACCAACGTCGCCAAAATAAGCACCCCATGACGCACCTAAAATTTGTTCAGCAATTGGTTGATGAACTTATAGGAAATTATAGGCAATCCTCCAAACTTCCTGGTAGACCATCATCAACTGATAAGGAAGAACGATTAGACGGCAAATTGCACGTATTGCGTCAGGGGAGCAAAAAGGACTGTTTGGTGTGTTCCGACAGAAAAGTGGCAGGTGGAAGATGGCAAACTAGTTATATGTGCAGTACCTGTACTCGAAAGCCAGGATTACATATCGGGCATTACGTTCCGCCCCTAAATATTGTTTATATAGTTTGTTTATATTATTACATTTCTTAGATTTTTAATGCGGTGTAGTGTAATATACTTAAGTATTCTTAGTAGTTTCAATAAATTATTTTGACACGTTGAAAAATAAAATATTATGTGGCCACATTCCCATCCTAGGCCAAGGGGTGTATTCAGGGGTTATATTTTTAAATTTTTGATTTAAGGGTGGTAAACCTTCTAGTTAAATTGGAACACATTTCCATCAAAAAAATTCATCTTGATCGAACATGAAAAAAAATTCCGAGTTATTTGCTAACTTTCTAAAGCATAATTATGAGTGCAAAGGGTTAATATATAATACAATCATTAAAATTAGTTTTCGAAAGAAAAAACAACTTACTTACCCGGCACGTTGAGACAAAGAAAACATGCAATTCAAGTCAGCAGCACAGCCAAGTTCCACGCCAAGTTGGCAGACACTTTTGATTCCAATATTTGTGTGGTCAATTAATCACAAGGGAACACGGCCATAGGGGTTAAGGGATAGTGATACTTATCGCTGAATTTGGCACACATTTAAGTAATAATCGAGGTTTCACTGGACAGATCTGATTCCACAGCGATGTTTATACATTCTGTCATTGTGTTATGTTAATAAACTTCGCGCAATTTATAATCACACCACTAGAAATCTACTCAGTCAATTTGTATTATCGCTTTTCAAATGAAAACACTTGTAATATTAAATATTTTTTAAATGTATAACTTAACATTTTTGAAATGAAATAATTTCATATAAGTTTATAGAGGAGAAAACTGAAAAACATATTGAAATTGAAATTTGTTTCTATATATTGTTATTAATTGGGGCAATTTGTTTAATAATATGTCTTACAGATATGGTTAGCAGATGAAATTAAAATTGTAAGGATTGTGCACAGGCTTTTTCATTACTCGTTTTGAAATCCTGGCTACGCCTATGAGTGTGTGGCGCAACTTACCCTGTTAATGTCAGAATGCACTGAAAAAATATAGTCTCCCAAAATCGTGCATAACGAAAAATGAAATCCATCACATTTGATCATCGCCCCCCCCCCCCCCTTTTTTTTTCTTCTTCTTGTTTTTTTCTAAGATCCTGGCTACGCATATGTTAAAACATAGATATTGATTGTCAAATTTAGATTAGAACATGATGAAATATAAGAAAAAAGTAGTTTAACTATTTGCAAAGGAAATATCGAATTTATACATAAAGTTGATATACAGATACAATTTTCCATCATTAAATTTATTTTGAGCATTTTCTTCATTTACTGTACAAAAGTAAGAGGAGCGATAATCTTCCAGTCCCTCTACACCCACTCTTTGGCTAATAAAGTCATTTGTTCCTCATTAGCTGAAAATATTTATCACTATCGAAAGTATTTGATTGTCGATCCCCTTCCCTCATTTCGACTAATTCTATGTTTATGTATTATGTTTATTGGTCCAAAATTTCACATTTGTATATTTCATAGTAATTTTACTTTTGAGTGTTGGTCAGAATAGAAAAAACAGGTAACTCCCCCCCTCCCCCCCCTTAAGTACATATTTAGTAGAAGTCATATAATTTTTATTCGATGATAAAGAATTAAAATATGAATATTCAACCATTCACCCTTTAAAAGCTATGAATATCAATGGTTCAATTTGATTTTTAAAATTTATCATCTGTTGAAAAATTAAACTTTAAAATTTTAACAAATTTAAACTAAATAAAAATAACAAAATATGTATAAAAATACAAATTTAATATTGAAAACTTTTGAAACAAAAAAAAAAACCATTAAACATCATAAACTCGAACAATACAATTTGTTTTATGCTGTACTTATTACAAAATTTAGCACTCGATAAGTTTTCGGTTTAAAATAAGGAGAAATTCACTAAAAATATGGATTGATTGGAGATATTCATTAGAAAAATGGATTGTTTGGAGATATTTGTTGAAAAAATTTGTTGCAAATAATGAAGATAAAACTTTTCAGATAAATGCAACAGCATTAAAATGATTTAAAAATGAAATATATTATCCATTTTGCAACTTAATACATAATTCATCTTAAAATAGTTTTGAAATCGCAATATTTGCAACCAAACGAAAAAGCAACGATAGCAACAAGTTTGCAGCATTTTTAATCCAGATCATGCTACCTGGGGTAAAATGCACCACCTTATAATAATACCATGCCATTCTTGCTGTTACATAATTGTAAGCTTTAAATTCACAGGGTGCATACATGTGCTTGAAAATTCGTAAAGTACTTGAATTTTAGAAAACCATTTTCAAGGCCTTGAAAGTACTTGAAAATTCCAATTTTTTTAATTAAGTCCTTGAAAGTGCTTGAAAGAGGGAGAGATGTAAATGTTCTGTGTATTCGCAGCATTGTGTTTTTTTCCAAGACATTCTGCTTTCCTCGGAAATTTTCCTAGCAACACTTTTTTTTTCCCCAAAAAATCCAATATTATTTCCAATTTCCAAAATTAGTTTGTTTTTAATTTTTCCTTACTGAACTGTAGATAACTTCATATAGATGGATTGATTGACTTCCTTGAAAAAAAATTATATGGTACTTGAAAGTCCTTGAAAAGTGCTTGAATTTTTTTTAAAAGAGAGTGTACTCACCCAGAATTCAGATCCTAATTATTTTCTATTTACTTTGTACTAGAACCTCCAGATACTTCCCCTGCAAAAAGTCCTGAACCTGGTGATATTTCTGTGGAAAAAGTGCCAAGGAAGAAGACATTAAACAAAAAGGATGCATCTCCAAAAAAGAAGACACACAGCACAAAACTTAAAAAAGAAAAATCAGATGACAGCATTGAAAGTGAAAGTGACACCCGCTCTATTCGTTCTAAAAAGAAGAAAGGGAAGGACGCATCCCCCACTTCAAAAAGATCGGAGAGGAAGGACGCATCCCCCACTTCAAAAAGATCGGAGAGGAAGGACAGATCGGAGAGCGAAGGTAGCTCATATTCAAAAAAGAAGAAAAGTAAAGTATTGAAGAAGCGAAGACGTTCAAGATCATCACACAGTACGGAGAGTTCAGACTATGAGGATAAAAAATATATTAAATCAGAATATTCTGTTAAAAGTGAATATTCCAGAAATCTTTATGGATCATATTACTGTGAGGTAATTTTCTCTCTGAATTTTGTTTTATTTGAACTTTATATTATAGATTCTTAGCTTTTGTTTGGAAAAGGTTTATAAATGAATTTATATTATATTGCAAAAGTTTTACAGGGTTCCTGCTAAGCATTTGCTATCAAACTAAAAGCAAATAAATCGGGAAATTGGTAATAAAACCGATTTCAATGGAAATATTTGACAAATGACAATTTATCCACCACAGCAAAAGTTTGGTTAGCTGCTGTTAAATTTTTAAATGTTGACCACTTATCTTTTGTGCAACTTTTCAAGAAATAAGTTCCAAAAATTCCTATCTAGTAAGCATTCAAATCGTTAAAATGTTCTGGCTAATGCATTAGAAATTAGGTAAATTAATTTTAAATTCACTTAAATTGTTGATTAATATTCTGAAATTCTTAGCACAGATCAAAATTCACATATGATGTTCTGATAAAATTAATTTCTCGAACACACCAATATCGTAGACCAACATTCTTAATTTGTCTCACCGATCGCCACTTTCTACAAAATTCACATATGATGTGCTGATAAAATTAATTTCTCAAAGACACCAAAATCAGAGACCGAGATTCTTAATATGTTGATATGCAGTCATATTTTCTTTTAGCACTTTTCAGTGAAAAAATAAAGAATGCCATGTGCTCTAATGTCATTATATTGTTATGAATTTGTAAAATACTTCTCTGTGTTTTGCCTATCTCAAAGGGAAAACAACTTTTACGAGTAGCCATTCTTTTTACGTGAAAGTAGGGTTGCTATACTTTTGGTGAGTTTTCAAATATACTAGAACATTATCAAAATGTCAAATATTCTTGGAGATGCTAGAAATTTTTATGAAAGGGTATGTATATAAGGATGTCATTGATCAGTAGTACGCAGTTGATGTGAAATGAGCTAAATTGAATTGCGAGATGCATCAGTGTTTTGAGAACATATCTACTATTTTGTGAAATAGTTGAGCATTTAATTGCATTTTTTTTCTTTTTTCTATCTGACAGTTGTTTAGTGATCTTGTAAGATAGTTATCGAAATTATAAATATGAAAATTTTGTGTCTGTATAAATACTTCTAGTAGAATGAGGAATTTTGTTTTCTCATCAGCGTTGTTTTCGAAACAATTTTATATAGACTCAATAGTGAAGCTATTATTAGATTGATTGCAAGAAAGTACTAAAAAAAGTATTGAAATTTGGGAAAGTTGAAAAATAGAAAATATCCTTAAAAATAAAAATCCAATTAAAATAATTTTGAAAAATGGAAATTGTCGATTATAAAATGTGAAACACAAAATGAACAATAAAAAGAAAGTTTAAAATTGAAAATTAAGTGTTGAAATTATATTGTCAGTAACAAAAATAGTGAAAATAATAGTGGTAGAAATCTGCAACATATGAGCATGGATTTTTTAAAATAGCTAGTAATTAAAAATGATAAAACTAGACTAGCTACATGTTTAAAAATTGAGAGTCATTTAAAAATATACATTAAAAAGATGTAAAATAAAATTGCTTTCATGTCTGCTGGAAAATATGTCTAACATAATATAATAATACCATGTTCAACATAATAATGCCTTTGCACGCATGATGTGCATCGTAAGAGGGTCTCCAAAATGTTGATAGGTTTCTGTGGTGAGCCACAACTCCTAAACTCGCTAACCAATTATATATTGCTATGTAAATTTATATTGCTATGTAAATATGTATTGTGTGTGAACTAGCCCAGCAATTACAGAATATCTTTCAGAATCTGCAACAGGACAACATTAGACTGTTATTTGACTCCATGCAATGTTATATTACCACCAGAGCAGGATTTATACTATACATTTGCATGTGACAGTTATGCTGTGTAATAAAAAATTACTTTTGTATTGAAAATGCAATCATTCTTTACCTACTTATTGCTTTTGCAAGTTTCATAGTGATAGAACACTTCCTGTGAGGTGTGTCAATTTTTATGTCACAAAGTGTATTATTGTTTTTAGATTATGATTCAAAAATCTTTTGGGAGTATTACTATTCTAAATGCCATAATGATCTAAAAGCAAACTGTTAAAATTAGAAGTTGAGGATATAGTATAAAAAAGTGCATGAGAAGAAAGTTCTATATTCTATTACCAATAAAGATCTCATTTTCATCATAACTCATATAGCTTATTTTATTCATATAGCAATATATCAAGGAATTTGTTTCATCATAGGTCAATATATACGTACTGTAAAACAGGGATTGAAAAATCTCTTGAAATGTTAGGCTAGAAAACTCAGGAGCCAGAAAAATAGCACAATGTATTTTTAAAAAAAATTTATTAGTACTAACGAGATCATACGAAGTAAGTCAATATAAAATGTATACACATTTTATACGGCCATTCAAATGGTTTCTCTAAGTCTTCGGACGAGACGGATGGTCTGGGTTTTCGACACATTTTATACGCTGCATAAGTCACAGCTTTTGTTTTAAAATACCAATGGTCAACAGCTTTATCCTGGTTAAAGTTCTTTAAATCAGGTCCATTCAAATTTATCATCCATAAATTTTACTACTTCCACATAATATGTAAGTAATGTCTACTTCCACACTTTAACAAAAATAAAGACAAACAAAAATTGGTTATTAAAAGTCTTTAATTAAAATCACCATCCACGACGTACAAAAATTCACAACTATGGTTGTGAATTTTTGTGCGTCTTGGGTGGTGATTTTAATTAAAGACTTTTAATAGCCAATTTTTGGTTGTCTTTATTTTTTTAAAGCATTGATAATTTGACGTGTTTTCTATACAGTTTTATATGTCTACTTCCATTCTATTTCTTAATTTATTTTTTATTAGGTTCATGTGAGAAAATCTTTTCTCACATGAAGCTGTGGAGATTGGTATGACAGCTACTATCTTTATAACTTAAATTTGAAAATCTGTCTTTTTTGGCTTCAGTTTTTTTTTTTAATAATTGTTCCAATATTAAAATTATTTTTTCAAATATTTTTAGATCAAACCACTCTGTTAAAAGATCATTAAGAAACTCTTCTTCTGTCTTATCTTTATTACTTTGAAATTTTTTATAATTAGGCTTACCTAACATTTTTATTTTACTTTCTCCATAATTAAATAAATCTACACCATCCGGCAATTGAAATTTGTCAAATACTGCAGCAGCATCAGCCATCACTGAATTTTCTAAGAATCTGTATCCATTCAAAAACTGAATACAATCTTCCAGCATATTTTGCTCACGTCATTTTCAAAAGCATTTGTATCAACTTTTGCAAGATGTAGCTTTTCAAATTTTTCACCTAAAGTTGTGTTAGATGCAACTCAATTTTCCATCTCACCGCATCTGCTCTTTAATGCCTCTAGACTAAACTGGGCTTTCTTAACATACAAATTAATTGAAGGTAGAAGTTGGTCAGATTTTTGAAGCAGAAGGGATAATGAGTTAAATATTCTTAAAAGTTCAAACACTAATTGCATTAAGCAAAATGGTTCCAAATCTTTTAACCTATTCGGGACCGCAGCTGGCAGAAAGAAGTGTTCCCTTTCAGAGAGGTGTTGCTTCAGGATAGGTTTTTTTTTGTTATTAAGCCTAATTCATACCTGCCAACTTTTACGCATTATGCGTAAAATGTACGCATTTTAACTGCTCTTTACGCTTTTACGCATATATTGCTATATTTTACGCATTTCCGCATTTATTTGAATTTTTTAACATTACTAATCAATCAATCAATCTTCGGCGAAATCATCAATCTTCGGAAATCAATCTTCGGCGAAATTCTCCGGCTTTTTTTTTTGTATGAAATTTATCAATTAACCAGACATAGTATAATTCCTCGGAAACACCATTTTTCGCTTTTTCAGCACGGATTTCTACCATTCCCGGGATTGTAGCAAATCCATAATAAAATGCAGGGTAATACCAATCAAATTAACGGAGATTTACGGCCGCGTGTAATGTAAATGAAGATCTCGATCGCTTATTTTATGAAATTAATAAATATATTTCTTCAAAGGTTGTCTAATTCAGCATAAATCGCTAAAATGTTATTTTGTTCATTAATTTCGCATAAACACTGCGATTGCGCAATTCAGTTTGTTCTTATGAATCGCCGAGAGAACAAAAGTATCTTTTTCTATCCATCTCAATCTTCTAAATATTGCATTTTTGATTGACTGAACTAGCTTATTTTCATATTCTAATTAATTATTATGGTTAATTTCTTAATTATTTTCGCATAAACAGTGCGATTGCGCAATTCAGTTACTTCGCGTGAATTGTCGAGAGTGTTGGAAACTTGGTTCTGTTTTCGTCGCGATTCTCGTTATCGCGAGAACGTGTTTACATTTTTAGAATGGTTCTACCGTTCTCGTGAACGACTCGTGACGGGAACAGAACATGCCATTCATGCAAATCGCCATCTCGCCGCGCGCGCATTCTGATTTGCATATAGTGAGGGCGCTGCCGTCAACGGTTGTGTTCCGGAGCGTACCCATCACAGTGTATATATGATAGGACACATTCTCAGTTATTCAGAGACTTTACAGACCTTGACAGACCTTAGTGATCTCGGAGTTTAGTCAGTGAGACTTTACAGACCTTGACTGACCATGTAGTAGACGTGGGAGACTTTTCAGAGTTTAAGATCTTGTAGTTATGCAGACTTAAGACTCGACGTATAGTCAGATCGATCAGACGGTGATCGACGGTGAAAGACCTTGTATGGAAGGCAGACCTTGATCGGTAGAGAGTAGTCTAACTTCTAAAGCCATGACGTGTGACCTGATGATGGTGGCTTCATTAACGTGCACGGCATGTGTGGTACAGTAGCTGTTTTTTCTACTTACCGATGTTATAGTAACTGAGAGTGTGTGCCTAGTCATAAAAACTGTTTAAAACCTTTTTCATGAGCTTGCTAGCTCATTGTATATAATTTTGCTTTGCAACGAATGTTACAGTGTTTTATTTTGTAACTTCATCTGATGCAATGGATCTCACAACAAATAAATTGTGTTTGTGTTTAACGAGCTTGCTTTCTTGAGAAAACACATCACTACTGCATATCATCTGCTACAAATTTTTCTTTACCAGCACTTCAGATATGGATATGGCCAAAACACTGCTAAATCTGCAAATGACTTTCAAATTTTCTAGTCTAGTCGCTCAGCTAACACAGCAATAGCAGCCGACATTTGGTTATGGGCCGGTAGTATGTCAAGGCCATAACTTTTATCCGTGATAAAGCAGCAGTGAAGAGTTGTGAATTCCATCGACGGGGGCCGCGACCGGCGCCATTTGCATCAAGCAGAAAGGTAAACAACGCACTCTAGTCACAGTTAAAGACTATGGAGGTGAGCAACGGCATAGAAGCGTTAAACAGGGACAATTACGTCACCTGGCGTAATGAAATTTCATTTATCCTGAAAGGAGAAGGATGTTACGGCCACATCAACCGTACTGCATTACCAGTCGACGAATCTACGTCACGCCGCGAGCGAGAGGAGTACATGCGCAGCAGCGACCGCGCACTTTCCATCCTGTTTCGAAATATCTCGGCGGAGTACAGAGAACTGCTCGACATCGACGACAGCCCGGCGGATGCGTGGGAGAAGTTGGAGGCGCATTTTGAGGCCCCAACGCGCGCCAATTTAGTTCATCTGTTGGACGAGTTTTTCAGTCTACGCCCGGAAATCGAGGAGCCCATCGACATATTCTGTACGAGGATAAGGAAAGCTGTCACCAAGCTCAAGAACGTGAATCACCCCGTGGAGGATGTGTACGTGGCATTCCAAGCCATCCGGTATCTCCCAGACCAGTACCAGAGTATCATTCAAATCATTTATCGCTGGAGCGATACTGATTTTAAATTGGATAAAATTCAGAAAGAACTGTCTCTGGAGGAGGGCAGGATTAGACAGTTGAGGAAGGATCATGACAATAATAATGTAAGTTCCAATTCATCTGTATATTTTTCAAATGTTAACGCTAAATGCAAAAATGTCACCAAAGTTAAAAAGTCTATTAAGGTCATAGGACCATGCTTTATGTGTAATAAAACTGGTCATGTAAAGGCAAAATGCCCAAAATTGAAAAAGATGACTAGCTCTAGTATTATTGAAGTATTTTCAAATATAAATGTAGAAGCTAATATTGTTGATAATCCTGACAATAGGCTCAGCTGGGTGATTGACACCGCTGCTACGCGACACTTTTGTAATGATGTTAAAATGTTTTCAAAACTTGATAAATGTAAGGATACATCTATGTCGCTAGCAGTGGGTGATATGGAAAGCCCAGTTGAGGCTATTGGAACGGTGAACATGTATGTTAAATTTAAAGATCATACAAATAATATTGTGCTACAAAATGTTATGTATTCACCAAAATTACGGCGTAACTTGTTGGCCGCATCTGTATTAGAAGAGCAGGGCTATTCTTTTAGTGCAGCCAAAGGTATTCTATGGTTTAAGACTCCTGAGGGAGAAAATTTCTTTTACGCTAAACGTAAAGAAGGATTGTATTTCTTAAAACCACAGTACTCAACTAAAAGTTTAAATAGTAGTGTTGAGGGCCGTAAAGGAGATCAGGATAGGGACAAAAATTCTAAACAGGTTAGAAAAACCCCTGCAACAAATAGTCAAAGTCAAAACAAAATTAGGCCTAACTTGAATAAAAGGAAAAACAAATCTGATTTAAAATCAAAGTCAAATAAAATTAGTGGTTCAACAGTTGAAATTCTGAACAAAACTGAATTATGGCATAGAAGATATGGCCATATTAACTCAGACTACTTGCACCAAACAAGTAAAGTTTCCGCGGCAAACGGACTCCCAAAATTAAAATATGCAAAAGTAAATTGCATTCATTGCAAACTTGCAAAATCTAAGAGAGTTTCGTACAAACCAATAGGCAGGATTAGATCTACAGAACCTTTGCAATTACTGCACATGGACGTTTGTGGTCCAATGCCTGTAGCTTCATTGGGGGGAAACAAATACTTCTTGACTATTACAGACGATTTTAGCCGCAAGGTGTTTGTTTTTATTTTAAAACAAAAATCAGATGTGTTCAAAGTTTTTCAGGATTTTCAAGCTTGTCAGGAGAGACAATTAGGCAAAAAGATTTTGTGCATCCGTACTGATAACGGCATGGAATTTTGTCACGGTCAATTTAAAGCTTTTTTGAAAAAGTTAGGGATTAAGCATGAACGATCTAACACTTATACACCCGAACAAAACGGGGTATCTGAAAGATTCAACCTGACAGCGTTAGATTGTGTCAAGGCAATGCTTAATCAAAGCAAAGTTGGTGACAAAATGTGGGCAGAGGCAATCCTATGTTTTACTTATACAAAGAACAGGATTTGCCATAAATTTAAAGTTAAAACTCCACACGAATTGTACTATGGGAAGAAGCCTGCTGTATCCCATCTCAGAGTTTTTGGATGTAAGGCTTATGCTGGTATTGCAAAACAGCTTAGGAAGAAGCTAGACCTAAGAGCTCAACTGGGAGTTATGGTAGGATATGCAGAAAATACCAGGGGCTATAGAATTCTTCTTGTGAAAGAAGGAAAAATATTAGAAATAAGCAATGTCCGTTTTGAGGAGATGGAAGCAGCGGAAGGCGTCCTGGACCCCATTCGACCTAGAAACTTCACCCAAAAGAAATCGGGTTTTACTCGAACATCAGATTCAGGATCGGGATGTTTGGATAGTGAGTCAGAGGAAGAAGCAGGTGAGAGCCATGACACTAGTCATACTAGTGAGGAAGAGGACTCTCCTGCTGATTCCGATCTGACCCCCTGTTCAAACATAGATTGGGAAAGGAAAGCTGTACCCAGGCCTGATGGAACTCGAACTGATGTTTACTACTCAGTGAGGGGTGATAAACATAGGCTGAGAAGTCATAATGATGTTAAAAAATTCTGTGCTAAGGCTAACATACATTATGACCAAAATTTGTTTAACTTCAGAGAAAAGAGGGATATCAAATCCAGGCCAGAGGCAAGCAACATAGAAATAATAGGTGATATTGATCATGTAGTTTCTTTGCTAAAGGGAGAATTTGATATCAAATCTCTAGGGAAGGTCCAAAAACTGTTAGGTGTGGAATTTGCTGAAATCAATAACAAAATTTTTATACATCATAGGCAGTACATTAATAAGATTTGCCAAATGTTTGAGGAATTTTTAGCATTAAATTTTTGTAATCAAATTTCCAAAAACAAAAATGATTAAATTTGTAACTTCTAAATTTTTTTTTCTTTCTTTTACAAAATATGGTTAGGATATCGTATATTTTACTCCTCCCTCTGTGATGCAGATAATTGTATCTAGAGTATATATATGTGTATTGTTTACAATGAACTTTCTAAAATTTTTCACATTACACTGAATGTATATATATATCCATGTTTTCAATTCCCGCATAAGACAGTTATGCTTATGTGTATTATCTTTGTGTGTTTACTCCTTGTTATCATACACTTGGTTATGATTCATTGATGACAAACCACTTATTTAAATTTGAATACAACACAGAAAGGAAAAAAAAAAATCTTTCATTATCTGTGTCATTGCTATTAGTATTAATTATGTATACTGGTCTTGGACAGAGATAATGAACAGCCATAATTGAATTTAATATTTATAGTAAATTTTTAATCTTAAAAGTTAAATTTAATAGTTATACATGAAATTTTCTACAAATTGAATTTGATATTTATAGTGAAATTTTTTAATCTTAAATGTTAAATTTAATAATTATACATAAAATTTTCTACATAATTGAATTTGATATTTATAGTGAAATTTTTTAATCTTAAATGTTAAATTTAATAATTATACATAAAATTTTCTACATAATTGAATTTGATATTTAAAGTGAAATTTTTTAATCTTAAATGTTAAATTTAATAATTATACATAAAATTTTCTACATAATTGAATTTGATATTTAAAGTGAAATTTTTTTTTAATCTTAAATGTTAAATTTAATAATTATACATAAAATTTTCTACATAATTGAATTTGATATTTAAAGTGAAATTTTTTTTAATCTTAAATGTTAAATTTAATAATTATACATAAAATTTTCTACACAACTTGAATTTGATATTTATAGTAAAATTTTTTTAATCTTAAATGTTAAATTTAAATTATTATACTTAAATTTCTTGAAACTTAAATTTTGACTTAAATTAAATTTTTGGAACTTAGTGTTTCAATGATATCTAAAATTTTCTTTCAATGATAAATTTTTTTTTTGCTTAACATGAAAAGTAATATATATACTTTATGTTTTTGCTGGATACTAAAGAACTTGACATTTTTGCTGTTATGTTTTTTAGAATAACTTCATTGTTTGATAGCACGTGCGTCGAGATTTGGGGTTTTGCATGAGGGGGCCGATTGCAAAAAATGAGGGGGCCGATTGATCCTGAGATTGCGCAATTCAGTTTGTTCTTATGAATCGCCGAGAGAACAAAAGTATCTTTTTCTATCCATCTCAATCTTCTAAATATTGCATTTTTGATTGACTGAACTAGCTTATTTTCATATTCTAATTAATTATTATGGTTAATTTCTTAATTATTTTCGCATAAACAGTGCGATTGCGCAATTCAGTTACTTCGCGTGAATTGTCGAGAGTACGTTAGTATTTTTTCCCATCCATCTCCACCATTTAAATGTTGCATATTAGATTGACTAAACTAGCATATTTTCATATTCTGATTAATTATTACGGTTAATTTCTTAATTATTTTCGCATAAACAGTGCGATTGCGCAATTCAGTTACTTCGCGTGAATTGCCGAGAGTACGTTAATATCTTTTTCCATCCATCTCCATCATTTAAATGTTGCATATTAGATCGATTTAACTAGCTTATTTTCATATTATAGCTAATTATTAAGGTTAATTTTTTAATTATATTTGCATAATACAAATTTTTCTATTTTGAAAAATGGGTATGAACTCTGTGAAGGAATATTTTCCAATAAGTGTTATTAAAGCAATAATTTAGGCAAATAAAAAGGAAACCATTTTGTCAGGAACATAATTCAGTGCTATTTTCTCTTTTTTAATTATTATTATTAAGGATTAATATTTGTTACTCTTAGTGAAAACCTGTGTTTTACTAAACATAAATATTTGTTTTTATTATAAAGTAATTTTCACCGGATAAAACCATTATATATTTTTTATTTTATAATTTATTGTCCTGAAATTTTATAAAATTGGTGTCCTGAATTTTCATATTCTACCAGTACTATGCCTGATATTTAATGCAGGTATTTGTACATAGTTAAATTCATTAGAAATGTCGTTTGCGCATGTAGTTTAAAAAAAATCATTATAAATATCATTTACGCAAAATTTTACACATTCCAATTTTCCCAGGTTGGCAGGTATGCTAATTCGTTTAAAAATCGAGATTTACATGTATTGATTTATATGTATTTTGTATACATTATGAAATAGATACTGAAGATTTATTATGCAAAAAATCAATTTTATATTACCAAGAAAATAGAATAAAATTTTTGTTTTATATTTTTGTGGATAATTGACTAAATTCAAATTTTATATTTGCATAAAAAAAAATATAAAATTGCACAATGAACATTTGCACTGTTTAAGAATAGCATTAACATTTGTCTTTAAATGCAAAAATTTTCACAGATTTTTTTGAAAGTCTAGCACTTTGTCTTTCTCAATATGTGGCATTCCTCTTCTGCTTTTCATAGCAGTTCTGCAAATATTATTTGAATTATGTAGAAGATGAGAAGTTAATTCCGGCGAGACAAAACAACGATCTAAATATAAATAGTAACCTTTACCCGACAACTTAGATAGTAAAGTTTTTATGATGCACTCTCCATATAGACCTTCAGTTTTTAATAGTTCTGTATCTTTACCCTCATATACAGTGCAATTCCACAAATACACTACCCGACACAAAAAATGCAACACCATGAAAGAGTGAATAGAGTGATGATAAAGGACACACAGACAAAGATGGCATACATAAATAAGTGACGTTAATTCCAGAAGGATAATGCAATGCAGCAATGGCATAGACAGGGTGGTCAGTAGGCAGTAGGACCACATCTTGCAGCGATACAAGCAGCAAGCCTTCGAGGAACAGCTGCAATGAGCATGCATATAGTTTTCTGAGGGATGGATGACCATATGCTTTCAACCATCCTCAACAGGTCATCCTCTGTTTGAGACAGGGGTAGAGCAGTTAAACAATGGCCAATCATTTCTATACATGCTCTATGAGTGAGAGATCTGGAGACAGCGGAGGCCAAGGAAGCACCTGGATACCTTTCAAGGCTTGTCTGCTGATGGTTGCTGTGTGCAGTCGCACGTTATCTTGCTGGAAAACAGCATTTTGCAACCACTGAAGGTATGGCAGTGCAACCGGCCACAGCACCTCATCCACATATCATCGTGCCTCTGATATGAACCAGAGGTGACCGTCTATCATAACTGATGACACTCCAAACCATGATACTGCATTGTTGAGCAGTATGTTGTTCATCAGTTGTAGCAGAATTGGGTCTGTTTCTACATCGCTTCTAAACTCTCACACGGCGACTGTCATTCAACAAACAGAACTGAGACTCGTCGCTGAACATTACCCTGCCCAAGAGTCTCGAGTTCGATGCCATCTCAATCGGTGTTTTATCGTCAATAACAGTCTTCGTAAAAAATGGTTTGAGTGCAAGCTGCTTTCGGCCAATAGTCGAGAAACTGTTCTCTCTGATATTGAAATATCCAATGTACCGTGTAAATTTTGCAGAATGTCGGCAGTCGTCGTTTGTGGGGCTGCCACCGTATACCTTCAGATACGTTGATCAACTAGTGCTGGTATACGTCTGGATGGACCTGTACACTGCGATGATTCATATGCTCTTCTTCAATCCATTGTCCAAATCCTTTGCACAGTGTATGCATCTACCTGTGTTTCAGTGGCAGAATGCCGGTACGACCACCCAGCGGTACATAGGCCTAAAATGAATCCCCTCGTATGATTGTCTAAATGTTGAAAAGGAATTCAGTGTCAATACAAATATTTTGTCCAGGGACATACACGCTTTTGAAATTATTGATGAAAATATCCAATACTGGTCTTATTTTATGAAGTTTTTTGGCATCGCTATCAGAAGTAAAATGGATATTTTGTTAAATCCCCAAGAAACAATTTCTTAACACAGCTGTATTAAAAAATGGCGTGGAAAGCATTGCATTAGTTGTAAAATACATCTTTAAATTGGGTTTTTAAATAATGCTCATTAGCATTATTAGAGCCAGGAAAACCCTAATTTTGTATTTCTTAACTTAGCTGAACAATTTAGGTGATGGAGCATTTTGAAGGGCCTGCCTGGTCCTTGGATCTCTGCCTCAAATATATGTTTCACATATCTATTTGTTTCTTTCACAATAATATCAATAATATTATTGCTAAGAAACAGATTTAAAAAATCTAACTCGCTTTCTAATTGCAAATTAGAGGTAATATTACAACCAGTTTTAAATATGAAGTCAAGAACAGGTGAGTCTTTTATATGTCTGACCTCTATTCCATGTCAAAGTCTGTTTCTTCATGATAAGTGTATATTTCAGTATCTAAAGAACCATAATTAATCTATGATGCTAGATTCAAAATCATTCAATTCTGTACTTAAATCACTATCTGGTTCGTTCATCATTTTTTCAATTTCACTTTCTGTTAAATAACACGCTCTTTTAGCCATGACAGACGACACTAAGACCGTCACTTTACACTGGACAAAAAAAATTTAAATTACATCTAACATATGTGAACCCAACTTCCAAAAATGCTGATAAGAATATATCAGGATCAATCCTTCCTATCCGATAATACAAAACAAATCCCGCTGCTGAGAAAATAAACAAAAGTAATAAACGAGAGAAAGACCCTTTAAAACCCATGTGCATTTTTAAAGAGCGACCACAATGATTTGCGATATGCTGGTGCCTATTGGGTTAATAAACCCTTTTCAGTTGCAGTCTCTGTTCCAGAACCATTTGATATTTCTTTTAAATGTGAAACAAGACTAGTGTAATTTTTAATCAAAAAGCCAGAATATTCTACTTGCATCCCATTTAACATTATGAAGACACTGAAATTTTAAAATGTTGGTTTCCAAAGTTTTTGCCACCAAAGCTGGTTTAATCTTTTAGGCAAATTCTGATAAAACTTATAAAGTTGTTTTAATACATTGTCAATTTTTGAAAGGTATTTTGTACCTTTAATTGAACTTAGTACAGCCAAATTCAGTCTGTGGGCAACACAATGAATTGAAGTTAAATGTTCCATACTTCTTATACTCTAATTTTGTTATCAAGCCATTTTCTTTTCCCACCATTGCTGCTGCTCCATCAGTTGCTGCTACTCCATCTGTTGCTGCTGCTCCATCTGAATTAGATTCTAGAAGCATTTCCAGACTAGTTTTTTCTAGTATGGCATGCAACATTTAACTTGATTATTAATATATCTGTTCATATCAGGCCAAGCATATCTGGCAGTAATCATATCTGGCAGTAGTCTCAGAAATTCCGTAGCAACATCAAGATCAAGACATGGAAAAAATTCTATTTTCATCCACCCATCTCTGGAAAAATGCACTCATCTTTTTCTTCACACAGATTGTACGAAACCACCCTCAAGTCAATCGTACACGGGACCTCACAGAGTAATAGAAAGAAATAAAAAAACTATACAAATTGAACTTAAAAAAACTGTATCTTTAGATCGAGTAAAGCCCACATTCCTCCTATGTGAAGATGCAGAAAAACAGAAGCCTCTTATAACTTTTAATACAACGAATGAAAATTCGAAATCTGCCATCAGAACCAGGAGTGGTAGAACAGTACGGTTTCCCGAAAGACTCGTACAATACATGTAAAATCAATGTAGATTCAATGTGTACTCCTAAACTAATTTAATTTGTATATATTTTTTTGTATATATTGTATATATTGTGTATATTGTATATATTGTATATTTGTGATCGTTTCTCAGTACCCCTCATTCACTGAGGGTATACTCATATGGCATGCAACGTGGATTCAATTCTTGGCCATCTGCCAAGAATTGAGTACAGCGCAGCAGATACGCATTCTTGTTCTGGCTGATAAAAGAACACGAGTTCTTCGCTGAGTGTGTAGCTGAGAAGTCGAAGGTTATACTTGAACGAGTTTTATTATAAAGAAGGATGATGATGATTGAGCAGTCTTGTGATCATTGATGCGAAACACTACACTAGCATTTGCCTTAAAGCATGCAAATAAGACTTGTACCACTTTCAGGTGGAATTATGCCTATAAAAATTTCTTTAATTACAGTATCCTTTAGATGCCTTGTATAAACAAGTTGCTCTTCATCAGATTTGTCAGTTAAACCATCTAACAAAGTACTTAGAGAATCTACACTGCTTCAATTCTCCTAATAAAATTTCCTCAATTATGTGATATGTGAGAAATTATTTCTTTACACGAGTTTTTGTTACCATATTCTTGAAGAACTTCAACTCCAGAATTGCTGATTAGAGTTAAAGTGTTTTTTCTATTTATAAATGGCCTATGATTTAATTTTGCCCAGGTAATATGCAGCATTAAAAACCACTTTCGAATGATTGAACATTTTTTCATCCATTTTTTTATAATATTTTACTAAAGCAGTGTTGTGTTCAGTTTCAGCTTCACATTTTAAATGTTGCTGTGAAATTGTATGTTTCTTAAAAGTCTAATTTATATGGTGCCCAAGAACGACAAATTACTTTAGAAGATTGTGTCATTTTGTGCATATAGAACAGTTAGTTAGTTGTTCTATTGTTTTCATTACATTCTTCTATCCAAGGGAACTTTTTTATTCGTGTATTTTGGAACTGTCTCTGTTTTCGTGACCACAAACTACTACTTGCTTCAGGTATCTGATCGGGTGATCCTGTGGTGTCAGAATTATTAAAAAATCATCAGCAATTCCATAACCTTATTACCATTTGACGATGTTTTAAAAAAATCAGTCAACTGAGCATTTCATTTCGGGCCAATTAGGATTGGTAAAAGATGAACACTTCATATAACACTGATTTTCCTCTCTCTCTCGAAACATCAATCGTTAACTCCCCACTTTAATTGAAATGAACTAAGACCCATGTCAAGAGAGTGAGAAACATGCTGCACGGATGCTGGGCTAATATTATGTTGCAAATTAGGAGGAACGTTTGACCATCAGTCACCATTTAAAGGATCCATTTAATTCCCCCCCCCCCCCCTCCTCTATTTAGGTGTTGATATAGTATCGATATAGTAACAGCAGTCTGGAGCTTTTATTGTGTCAATTATTTTTTATTTTAAAGAGAAACAGCTGGCTGAAATTTGGGTTGCCAGCTCTGATATTTTAGTTGTCATGGCACAGTATTTTTCAAACCCTGCTGTAAAAGAAGGTATTTTTTTGGAGGATTGTAAAAAACAATATGCTTCATATTGATTTTGATAGTTTAGTACATATTGTATTCGACATATTACAGAAATTCAGAAAACAGCATAAAAACCTGCGTTCAAGTGAGGTCTGTAGATGTGCTTTAATGTTAAATCATGAATAGCATATTAATATACATAGTTTTAGTTATTAATGATATGCACAAACAGAGTAAAAATAATTAAGAAAACACTATATGTGGACAAATTAGTATTAGTTTTTACACTGACGCAACCAGACAGAAATTAACAATGATCTTATGAAAAAATGGTTTTAAGAGACTGAAAACTCAATAACCTGATAGAAGGTAGGGGAGAGTGGGGCAAAACCGGGTAGGCGGGTCAAACCGGGTACCTTCATATCCTATCGACAGGTGCTGCTATCTGTTAACTGGTGCATGACATCTTGTTCTGGGCCATTTTCAAACAGTTTGTCTTTGTTTACGGATACGAGAGGTTAAGTGTCTCAGAGTTATTCTTGTTTAAAAAAAAAGTGAAAGAGTTAATAAAGATTAGTTAGTCTACACCAACATAACTAACTGTAATTAACTGAAATGAGGTGCTGATATCGTTTTTTATTATATCTGTATATATTATATTTCTATAACGTCTCAAATACAGAAAATCATTTGAAAATCTTTTTTGTAATTTATTTTATAACTACCAGGTTTTGCTCCACCCTCTGAAAAAATGTTACACTTTAGAAAATTTTGAAAAATCATGTTTGTGGTCATAATATTTAATTTTTTTTTTATAACAAAGGGCATTTATCTACAGAGGGGAACCATTTCAAGATAACTGTACTGTTGTTAGCAGAATTTCATGTTCTGGAGCTTCTTAATCTCTCAAAAACCATTAGCGTCCCGGTTCTTCCCCACTCTCCCCTACTTCACAGTTTTCCTCCCTATAAAAAAACAGGATCGAATAAGTACATGATTGCATGCTTTCCTTGTCTTTTGATTTAATTGCTTGTCACCTTATGTTGCTTTCAACTGTGTGTTGTTCTGTGTTTTGATATTTTTTATCAAGGGCATATTGTTATTGCTTTTCATTATTATACATGTATCTGATTAACTTATGTGATGTTAAACCCAGTTCATTTCACTTTATATATATTTTTAACATGTATTTAAAACTTCCTTTGCCCCCCTTTGTTAGTCAGGTTTTTTTGCCTGCATTTTTTTACCTCATTTACTCTTTCATGTATTTTTTGATGATTTTTTTTTTTAATGTGCTTTTGAACTGTGTTTTTTATAATGTCTTTATTGCTAGAGTATCCTTATTCTATAGATAACTAATCAACTATATACATTTGCCCTTTATATAGATAAGTTACCTGCTAATATTTTCCATGTTGATATATATAGTTACCTAGGTTAAAATTTTATCTTAGCACCCATGCTAGAGTCCGGTTATTAGTCATTTCGTTCTTAATGCATAGTTTTTGTTTCTAAATACCCACATAAAATTATATGTATATCTATATATATTGATAGTTATTGATTGGTAAATTTTCACTGTGATATGTTTATATATAGTATAAACACATCGTAGTGACACTACAGAATTTAGATTTAGTTTAAGGTTGAATATTGAATGATGCAGCTCTAACCATATGTCCATCACTCATGCAGCTCTGTTTCTTATAGGCATGCAAAGTGTCCATGAATAGTCAAGGAACATTTGAGAGCCACCTCAGTGGCAAAAGGCATCTGAAGGTGAGTAAATGCTGTGTGGAAAACAATAATTGAATTTTTAGAGGTTTAAGCTAGAATTTAAGGAAAGTTTATTCCCTTAGCAGTAGGGCGATGGATATTTTGAACTACCTAGAACGTAGAATAATTTTCTTCTGTGTTTTCAATAACTTTAAGAAAATAAGAAAAGTCATAAAATTTCAATGGGCTGGGGTTAGCCGTTTTGGAGGAATCGTTTCTCAAAGTAGTTATGCGGTCAAAATGACTACTTCCGTCATTCTAGTGTTAACTTAGTTGGAATTTATATATGTAAAATGATACATTTAAAATGAGTGACTATGCTGTGTAACAGACCTGAAAATTCAAATTTTCATTTAGTATGAAGTGGCCAGTAGGCAGTTTTAGTTGAGTGGCCAACACACATCAGTTTTTTTTTTGGTTAATAATATGTGTAATATATTATTAATTAGTATGGTTATATAATATGTAATATATTATTAATTAGTATGGTTACATAATATGTAATATATTATTAATTTGATAATATGTAATTATTATTATTAAAGCCTAGACATTTAGGCAATAAAAAACGCTAAAATAGGCAGCAAAATAGGCATTTATTAAATGATTTGTATTTAAAAAATTCAAATTATATAGAAGTCTAAATTTACAAAATTATTTATCAGATTACTTACTTATTTTCGTGGGTACATATAGTTACTAGATTTTTTTTTTAATTGTCGAAAGTTAAACTTGACCTGTTATTTAAAATGTGTTTCAGAATCGAACGAGAAGTTTCGAATTTTATGAAGGTAATAGGAGCCTATTTAATATTTATGACATTTTTAAGGATCCATTTCAATAGAAGCTGAATCACCTTTGAGTATTTTATTTTTTTCCTAGTCATCATTTGCTTTAAAGAGCTTGTTTACATTTTTCACTCACAGTGTAAACTATTTATCCTTAACATATTCAATTTCACTAACTGAAACAGTTGATAACTTCACAGCACTCACTAACGTTTCATTCCTTCTTTCGAGAGAAGTGATAATATCAAGTAACTTTGAAAATGTGCTGGAATAAAAGTTACATCGTAACTAAATGAATCTTTAGATGGCAATCCGCATTTATACGTAATAAAGAGAAATCCATCTTAAATGGGTGCCGTCTTAACTGTCCACTGTATTTGGTAGATTTCAAGATACTTTCACTAAGGAAAATAACAACTGCGCTGTTGTGAGGAGGTTCAATTTGAGAGCAAAAAATTTGTCAGGTATTAAGCAGAAAAGATTGTCAGGTATTGGGGACAAAACAGAATCCATTGAAGAATGAAATTCGTACTATGATGAAGTGAACAAAATAAATTTCCATGAGCATTTTGCATTTGGGGAAAGGTTGACGTTAGCATGATTCACACTTCACCTACAAGTCAATCTATGGGTGTCCATTTTTATTTCTTGTGTATAAGTTGACTCCTAAATTATCGTCTCATTTTCGGGGTTCAAGAAGAAACGTACAAAATTGGTATGTTCAGATTTTCGAGGTTGTTCTGTATTTGTTCTTATATCACGAAACCACTATATACATTTGAAAGAAAACAAGTATTTTGTTTATATTGCTTACGAGTGGGACAGGGTCAATCCCAAACGAAGAACCTCTCAAAAAGACGGGTATGGGTCATATCCTATCCCAAACAGTTCAACCTCCCCTCTGCAGGCTCTGGCGTCCTCCCATCAGAGATAACTTGCAATAGATCACAAGATGCACCTTTCCTGATGCACAGGTAGAGGATGAAAGAATCGGAGAATAGAGAATTTTAATCTTTCAAACAGGGAAGAAAGGAAGTGACCTCCAGAGCAGGATTTGGAGTTCATTATTCATCCAGTATATTTCCACAGTTTATGCATTTTTAACATAAATACTCTATAATATTCATATATATTCATTTTTAATTTCTTTAAGATTTTTAAGCTATCAAAACCTTGGGCCACAAGATAAATCCGTGAATACAATCTGGGAACTTCCGATCTCCGTCCTAATGTTTTATTGTTTCTATTGTTCATCCTGATTATGTGCCATTTAATATGACTGAGTTGATTAAGTATGTTACATCCTACAGAATTTATTATTATATTTGCAATGGAGTACAATAAAGAAATGTTGTTTTCCCAAATTAGACATATTTTCTTTCAAAAATAATATATATATAAGTAATATATCCAACTCATGACTTTCAATGCAGTTTAACAGATTTGTATTTTGTTGGAAAGCAATAACACAAATTAGATCTCGTTGAAATAAATATGCTTATTGCTATTACCAATTAAAATATGCATAACAAGTTTATGTAAAGTGGTTCGTTATTTTGTGAGATATCGTGTTTTTGGTGAAAAAAATAAAATATCTAATATCTATGGAGCAGTTTATAACTACCAAATAATACTGTTTATTGGTTAAATGTACTTAAAATACTTTGTCACATGATAATAGTTAAAATATTTAATGTCTTAGGATTTTCACCATTTTGGATCAATAACGGGCAATATCTCAACGGCGTAGATTATTGCTCTAAAAGTTGTGTTATTTGTTTATGAATAGAACTTTAATATTAATTGGCAATTTTTGCAGGAAATTTTAAAATGAAAGTACCTTTCAATATTGTTTTGATATTCGAGGAAAATTAACTATAATGTGGCTCAAATCGACTATTCCATATCAGAGTTCATTTTTAGTAGCTTTTCTTTCTCAAATTTTACAAGAAAATTTTTGAAAAAATCAGTATTGTGGGTCCAAATCATTATAATTATAATGTGTTGTCTTTTACTTTAAAGAGTTTAGAAAATCTTTCGATTGAAAAAATACTTCTTGACAATGTCCATCGGTGGGGGTGGGGTGGGGGGTGGGGTCGGGGTAATTTGTGTCTGGAATAATGACATCACGAACAAAAAAAATTGTATTGTGGTTTTCTTTCACAACAATAATTGAAACTATTAAGTCTCGTGCTCATTGAGCCATATATAAACCCTTTCTTGTATGATTATGCCAATTTTTGTCCTATCCTTCCATGTTAAATAAATATAAAATTTAGAATAATTCTTGAACTCGAATTTAAAAAAAAAAAAGAAAATTATATCTAGTTCTTCAGTATGTGCTCATAATGTATGTGCTCATAAGTCTGTGGATACAATATCTCATGAACAAATAGAGGTTTTAATGAAATTTGGTATGTTTGTCAATATCTGTGACCCTATTTATTTTAAGCACGACTCAATATTTGGAAAGTCCTCCAATTTTAGAATGATTTTTTGAAAAATTAATCATGACATTGAATCATGGCAATCAATCATCCATCAATCATTTTCTTTGTAATGTATCATTACAAAACAAATGGCACTCGTTTTAAAATGCTGGTGTTAATATTGCTTGAAATGCTCTTTTTAGAATAAATTTATTATTAAAGTAGCATAAAATTAAAACTAAATATCTTAAAATAAGTTGACTTACATATATACAATAGTATGTGACATATGTATTAACTCATTCTCATGGAAAGAGAATTTTTGCAATAATTTAGCATTTTAATAGCTGATATTTCACCTACTTTAAGGGGATGTTTCAGTCACATACTCCCTATACCATCAATGTAATTTTATAAAAATGAGTATTAATAAAAAAAAATACTGCATATGAAAGTCTGAAATTTACTTTGCTTGTTGTAAAATGCGCTTTTCTGAGTCTTCTAATACAATTAGAACACTCATTATAGTCAGTAAATATATCAAATTAATTAAAAAAAAGGCATCTTTTATATTTGAAGGGGTGTTGTGTGGTGGTGCATCTATATTTAAAATGTGTAACTACGTTTTAGAAATCGCCAATAACGTATAGCAACCCACTAGTCCATCAACACAGTAATGCACTGGCGAGTTCATTTCATCCTAAGGTAATGAGTGTGGTAGGAAGAGTCAGGCCATTTTTGTCTTGTTCCATTACTTTTGCACATGGGAGTTCTTCAGTTTCAGGGAACTTGTTTTTCTGCGGTATCTGGGGGCTATGGTCTTGCTCTACCCTGCGGAATTGGGTATATTTTTAAATGATAATAATACAATAGATTTCTACCTATAGCAAACTTTCTATACATGAAAGAACCTTCAAACAAATAAAAAAGCAAAGTAATTCAACATTACAAAAAGTGTCAGCGATAAAAATTTGATCTGAGCAGCACATGATTTTCCCTGCAGACTCAAATTCATTGTCTCTTTATTTCATTATTAATTCATTAAATTGAGTTTAATGGCACAAAATGGCACAAATAAAAAATTGAAATTACATTGAATTTGCACATTTAATTCAACTTTCGTTTTTATTTTGTAACTGGACTTATTCTCAAAACCGGCGAAGCAAAAATGTGGAGAAACTAAAATATCTTGGAAGCGGCTAGTCCTAGAGTAATGGCATTGGTCTTATTCTTTTCATCGTAAAAACTTACATGTAAAACAAGCATTTAATTAATGCATTTGATCATACGTAGTCTTTTATTTCAGATTTTGATGATTTTTGCAGGCAATTTTACAAAAGAAAAAAAAAAACAGGTTCTTTTTTTTCCAAATCTCACAAAAATTTAATCAGCACTAGGGTCACCTACAAATGAATTATCTACCAAAGTTTGTGTATTACCACAATTAGTTTTTCAGCTAGAGTGGATACAGGCAATTTTTGCGAGCTATTTCACACACACAAAAAAAACCACCAGGTTATTTTATCCCAAATCAAACCAAAATCTAATCAGCACCAGGGTCGCCTACATGGGACTTACCTACCAAATTTTATGAAATTCCGTCAATTAGTGTTTTAGTTAGATTGGGATACATACATTGCACAGACAGACACAGACCTCACGCTAAAAATAGTTTTATCATGTTCTAGAGATCTCAAAACATGTAGATACATTGAAAAGTCATTGCGATTTTCGTCACTTTTCCAATAATTTTCCTATACATTACCATTTATTGCAGGGAAAGTGAAAAACGTTTCTGCAGTCTGAAATTAATTATAAGTTGTTAGTTACAGCATAAGTAGTTGATTAAATATATCAATCATTTCAGAAGCAAAAAACATCATCCTTTTTCAGGCAAGAAGTTCTTTGCTGGTGTGCTTGCTCTTTTTATTTTGGCAAAAGAGGCCTCGGAAACTGGTTGATATATTCAACCAAATGTTTATACTGTAACTAATAATGAAGTATTTTACTTTCCCTGCAATACATGGTATAAGGAAAGTATTGGAATCGTGTCGATAATCGCAACTTGAGTTTTCGATAGATCTGTTCGTTTTGGGAACTCTAGAACATGAAAAAACTATTTTTAGCATGACGTCTCTGTGTGTGTCTGTCTGTTTGTGCAATGTATGTATCCACGCCAACTCAAAAACTGATGGACCAAATTTCATAAAATTTTATAGGTGAGTCCCTTGTGGGTGACTCTGATGCTGATTAGATTTTGGTATGATTCGGGATATAGGAACCCGCCTTTTTTTACGAAATGGCTCGCAAAAATAGCATGTATCCACTCTAGCTAAAAATTTAATGGACCAAAATTTCACAAAATTTGGTAGATAAGTAATATGTGGTTGATCCTGGTTCTGATAACATTTTGGGGTACTTACGTATTATCGCAACCATGACAAAACGTAATTGATGTATCGTCCAATAAAGGTCCCGATCGATTCCAAGGACAACATGCAACAAAGTGATCTGTATGAGGACCCACGTTCGAGCGGGCTCGAACTGGTTGGGGGACGTACGCACCGCTGGGACTGTGTCGTCAGACAGGCCGGCTTCGCCGGACCAGGTCACAGAGCATACTAGACTCGCTTCTGGGACTCGCTTCTGGGTTTTTCTCAAGCAGTTTGACGTGGGTCCTCATACAGATCACTTGGCTGCATGTTGTCACGGTCCTTGCGCCGTGCGACGGTCCCAGAAGCGAGTCTAGTATGCTCTGTGACTTGGTCCGGCGAAGCCGGCCTGTCTGACGACACAGTCCCAGCGGTGCGTACGTCCCCCAACCAGTTCGAGCCCGCTCGAACGTGGGTCCTCATACAGATCACTTTGTTGCATGTTGTCCTTGGAATCGATCGGGACCTTTATTGGACGATACATCAATTACGTTTTGTCATGGTTGCGATAATACGTAAGTACCCATTTTGGTTTTATTTGAAAGAAAAGAACCTGCCTTTTTTTGAGAAATGGCCTGCACAAATTGTAAAAATCCAAAATAAATATCTCCGTGTGCTCAAATGTATCAATTAAATGCTTGTTTTATACGTAATTTTGATGATGAAAAGAATAAGATCAACCTCATTATTCTAAGATTAGGCATTCTCGAGATATTTAAGGTTTTTTTTTTTTGCAGTTTTGCTATGCCGGTTTTGAAAACATGTCCAGTTACCAAATGAAAATGAAAACTGAATTAAAAGTGTAAATTTAGTGTATTTTCAGTATATTACTTATATTCACGAATATTATAAGAAATACCCGTGTATTAGAAGATTACACGTACTACAACATATGAATTTCTAACATCTTTGCCAAAATAAAACGGATAATGTAATAAATTGAAAATATCAATAATCCCTTAATCTTTAAACCTGAAGGCCGTAATTGATTCTGATATATACCAAAATGAAAGCGCTAAAATTGTATGTAAAGATATACACGTACTACTTATATTGTCATAGATTAGAAAATATGCCCATGTGTTAGAAGATTACCCATATTACAATATAGGTTTCAAAAATCTTTGCCAAAATTAAACAGATTACGTAATAAATTGAAAATATCAAAAAATGTCTGTTGCATAAACCCATTGGATTTAAATCCGTTGCTAAGTGACCTGATATAATTTGCTTCAAATAAATTGGCGCAAAAAATATGTGCATAATGCTATTTCTATGGCAGGTTCAATTGTGGTTTTTTTTTTATTAATACCTCGGCAACCCTTAGTCCTAGAAACTCCAAATATGGAGTAAATATTAAGTGGGGCTATCCCAAGTCTAACTCAAAAATTTTATCCAATTCGGTGCAGCCATTCTCCCGTGATGATGGGACAAATATACAAATAAATTCACGAACTGACAGTTTTTCAGTTTAACTTATATACATTAGATCTCTTTGAAAATCAACAGGCTTATTGGTGTTACTGATTAGATGATAAATATTAAACCAGATACTAGATAATAATAATAATAATAATAAAGAAAAAAAGTGCCATATCTTAACGGTGCATGTTATCGTTCTGAAAGTTATGTCATTCTCTTTAAAATAAAAAAATCTTATGTGGGCAGCACATGACTTTCTCTGCAGACTCATATTCATGTTCGGTTTATTTCTTCAATAATTCATTAAATAAAGTTTAATTTTGTAAAATAACCCTCACAATTATTTAAAATGACACTAAATTGGCACTTTTAACTTAATTTCCGTTCTCAGTTGGTAACTGGACTGTTTTTCAATGGTGGCGCAGTGTAAATGTGAAAAGACTAAAATATCTTGAGAACGGCTAACCCTAGTGTAATGGGGTTGGTCTTATTCTTTTCATTGTTAAAAATCATGTATAAAACAAGCATTTAATTGATACATTTGAGCATACGCAGTTTTTTATTTTACATTTTAAATTTTTTTTTTTTTAAATTCAATTCAGTTAACGTGGCAACAACAGATTGAAATCCAGTTACAGTAGCCACACAAGCCTCCATGCCTTATTCAGGATTCGAACCCGAGCCCTCTAGACAGCAGCCGAACACGCTATCCACTAAGCGATAAGGCAGAACGTATGCCGATTCAGAAGTAATCTATCATGCCACACGCCAAACATCGTTTTATTGCCAGTTCTGGTTTATTCGGGCAACACCTGCAATTGGAGGGGAAAGACGAATTGTTTAATAAAGAATATTGTTCATAATTTGATTGCATATCAGATTGCGTAAGAGAATGTCGTTAGATACATTTGTTTTATCAAAGTATACCGTAACATTTCAAATACTGGTTTGATAATTTATAAATCAAATAACAATCCGACTAATGTGGTTTTCAGGTAATACTATTAAAATACATGTATTTAAGAACTTTGTGTATTGCATACGGATTGTTTGAAATTAGTTAAAGAAATGTTTGACACACATACATATAATTTATTATTTGAATAAAACGATTCTATGTGAGATTTTGTAGTAAATATATGTGTAGAATCCATATATTATTCAATTCTTATATAGTACAAGAATCCGTAAGGAAATTTGAAGATTATTTGAAAGGAGGAAATATTTGTCATTTTAAAAATGCAAAATTTGTAACATTTTAAGGAAATTTGCTTGACATTTTTCAGTTTGTAGGAGCAATGTTGCTTTTCCGACACACATAGGATAATGCAGCGTTTTTGAAGATGTGTTCTGCGGAAGCCTTGGGGTTTTGCGACGTAATAGTTTCAAGAAAATTTTCTTAAAAATTTAAAAACGGGTAAAATTTTAATTCTTTTATACTTTTAAATTATTTTAATTTTAAATATTTTATTATTAAATGGAAGAATTTTAAATGTTATTGGAAAATAAATAAAAATATTTCCTAATTTAAATATGGTAAAAAAATATCAAAATTAATTGCACTTTGCATTTAAAAATTCTCTGGTCAATTACATTTCCAGCAACTTACGTACGTGTAATCGTTCATTCAAATTAGTAATATATTTTACAATTATTTTTACGTCTAAGTTTGACAAAATTGAAATTTTTAATACGAAAAATTATAAAAATATGAACGAGCCTTTATGCAATGGAAAGTGATGTGTACACTTCAATTTCGAAAGAACTATTAAGTATTTCTATATATTTTAGCACACTTATTTCATACAGTCATATGAATTATTGGAAAAACCAGAAGTTACATATTCAGATCAGGAAATCCTTAGTGAACTCTACCAACCCCTCCGGAATTCAATGTTTAATCTGTATCAGTTTTCATCTAAGCTGTACCGAAAGCAAAGTCTGAAAAACATGTTGAAATGAAAATGTAAATTTTTGAATAAGAAGTGACATATCTCTCTCTCCAGAACAAGAATTAGATAACCGTCATGAACCCTACCTCCTCCGTAATTTTATGCTGCATCAATATTAGCCACTATATCTTTTTAAACATCTAAATCCTACGAAATAGATGTTTAAAAAAAATTCTTTAAACACAAGGGCAAATTGTAAAATTTTCCCAAAAAAATCTGCATTTCAAAATTATTTAGAGTAAAATTATATTATTATTTTTTGTACACACATGAGATAAATTGTTTGTGACTTACAGTTTTAAGTGGGTTGTGAACAATATACATTTACACTAAGTTTTATCCGTCACACAAATGGATTTAATATAACAATTATGGATCTAAAGGACTAAATAAACTTTAATTTTTGTATATCGATTTAAAGGTATATTTATGCCGTAGAATGTAAAATCTCACTAATTTAATATTTATGGATTTTTTTTTTAGAAATATAAATATATATATATATATATATATATATATATATATATATATATATAATATATATATTTTTTTGTACATACGGTAGTTTATGCATAATTTTCGATTAAAATCTTTCAATTTTTATTTATTAATATATATATATATATATATATATATATATATAATATATATATATATATTTTATATATATATATAAATAAACATAATATATATACAGTAAAACTTCGATTAACCGTCGCTCGTTTAACCGCCAGTTTCTGTTATCCGTCATGGTATTACGATATTACCGATTATCCGTCATGGTATTACGATAAATTTCTGTACATTACTACTTTTATATTGAAGTTTATATTGATCGTTTTGTAAAATACAATATGTATGTATTGTTCACTTTTAAAGGATTTTATTTTCATTTTCGTCCCAAGTCCGCAGTGAAATCACATTACTGTACATATGTATTAAGAGATTTCTGTTATCCGTCTATTCGGTTATCTGTCACAGCCCTAGTCCCGACGGTGACGGTCAATCGAAGTTTTACTGTATGTATATATATATATATATATATATATATATATATATATATATATATAGATACTATAGCTTACTAAAATATGAAGGATACTATGCAAATATTATTAAATAAAGAATTTAAAGTTATTAAGTAAATGGATTGAAAATGCAAAATACATTTAATTTATTGCGCAAATGCAGCTCATAAATAAAATGATTTCAATAATAATAGAAGTTTGAAAATCCAATGAACGAAAAGTAAGAAGATGTAACACGATAAACCTAACTTTTTAAAACACCCACAGAATAAAATATAATTTGTTATTCTGTGGATGTTTTAAAAAGTTAGGTTTATCGTGTTACATCTTCTTACTTTTCGTTCATTGGATTTTCAAACTTCTATTATATATATATAAGAAGATCAATAAAGATTGAGATTTGATATTAAGTGCCAACAGGGAAATAATAAGTGGCCAACGGGGATTGTGACCCCTTGTTCCCGGTTATAGCCAGCTATTACTCCTAAGGAAACACTCCCGGAGCCTTTACGTGCCTGTGGCCATATTTACATGGAACGTCAAAGCAAAAGATGTATACCAGAAATGAATGCATGGACCGAGTGGAGAAAACATTGGATATAGACAGGTTGAAATAAGAAGTTAAACCGAATGACAGAAATAAAGTGCCGAGCGATTCGATGCGTTGCCATTATATTATATAAAATAGGTGTTGCCAATATCACTATCAAATGCATTAATTTCCTTGCAGTGCAATGCATTATAGTAGTGTTTGAGGTATCCTATTGGATAGTGCTGTTTCAATGCTTCCTTTATGAATTTTTTATCACTTTTGATATGATACGAAATCTTTACCATTATGTAGAATATTCTCATATAATACTGTGTTCAATATAGCCTTATATTTGTGCAGTTTGATGCATTTATGCATATTGTAGGTGTTATATGCATAAATACACGGAACTGCACAAATATAAGGCTATATTGAACATAGTATTATATGAGAATATTCTACATAATGGTAAAGATTTCTATCAACAGATAAAAGGTATCCCTATGGGGGGAGGATGCTCCTCTATGTTAGCGGATCTCTACCTTAACAAATACGAAGAAGGTACTTTTATTCTAAACGAAATACCTTATTTTAGATTTATGGATGACATTCTTTAGGGATGTATTAAAAACACCTCTGATTTCCATTTCAGTTTCTATCCATCAAATCTGGAATTAACGAAAACTAAAAAGATTCACGATAGTGAGATTAGTTATCTTGATCTATGTATTAATTTCACTGAAAATGAAAAATTATATACAAAGCTATATGATAAAAGAAATTATTTTGATATAAACATTAATTATATCATCGATTGGAAATCGAACTTCAGCGCCAATATTTTCCGCAATATCGTTAGAAATCATTTTCTACGAAACTCAAGATTGCATACTTATAAGGACGATCATATCAAAAGTGATAAAAAATTCATAAAGGAAGCGTTGTAACAGCACTATCTAATAGAATACCTCAAACACTACTATAATGCATTGCACTGCAAGGAAATTAATGCATTTGATAGTGATATTGGCAACACCTATTTTATATAATATAATGGCAACGCATCGAATCGCTTGGCACTTTATATATGACTAGTTGAATGTTCTGTCATTCGGTTTAACTTCTTATTTCAACCTGTCTATATCCAATGTTTTCTCCATTCGGTCCATGCATTCACTTCTGGTATACGTCTTTTGCTTTGACGTTCCATGGAAATATGGCCACAGGCACATAACGACTCCGGGAGTGTTTTCTTAGGAGTAATAGCTGGCTATAACCAGGAACAAGGGGTCACAATTCCCCTTGGCCACTTGTTATTTCCCTTTTGGCACTTATGTCACATCTCGATCTTTTATGATCTTCTTATATACAAGACATTAATAGAGCTGCATTGCGCCTATATGACTTGGCAATTTCTATTAGTTTACAATCGGGTACGTTTCGTACTTTGGTATTTACAATATTATATATATATATATATATATATATATATATATATATATATATATATATATATATATATATATATATATAATAGTAGTTTGAAAATTCAATGAACGAAAAGTAAGGAGGTGCAACACAATAAACCTAACTTTCTAAAACACCCACAGAATAAAATATAAAACAGCAAATCATCAATCAAATGGAAAAAAATACAAAACACGAGTTATCAAGTTACAGAAAATCAACAAAATTCAAAGGTATGGAAACGAATAAAGAAAAACTTAAAAAATTAAGCTATATCGCTATACACGTGGAAAAAGGGCTAAGCCTAAATAAATGGAAATGTACACTTCGTAAAATTCGTTCTCAAGTCCAAGTATTTTGACGAAGCAGACACGAAATATGTATAGAAACATATATATGTTTATCATATATATATATATATATATATATATATAATATATATATATATATATATATATATATATATATATATATATAATAATGATTATCTTTATCTTTATGACCTGCAATTTGCGTTATTATTTCCTCATTATGGTTGAATTTCTTTTATTTCATTGTATTTTGTTGGCAAATTTTAAGATAGTGAATTATGAGTTACTACTTCCATTCTACCATTGGATTTACAATTTTAATATTTTTTATTTATATATTTATATATATATATTTAATATATATATATATATTTAATATATATATATATATATATATATATATAATCATATTTTCTATGATTTGCTCATTACTAGATCAAAATATTTAAAAATAAAACTTAATCAATTTCATTATAATAACTGTTCTAATTCTTATTGTGTAATATCATTTAAGCATCCTATTTATAATTCCATAAACTTTAAGAATTTATTTAATCAATTTCATCATTTATTGCCTGTAAAGGATTTGAATGTTACTAAAACTTTTAAATATAACAAACCTATTGGAAGAACCATTTTTAATTACAATGCAATTTCAAAATCTCTCTCAGTCGACATAGATTCCTCAACAAATTTAGATGGTGAATGTATTTGTAGCGTTGATAATTATGCTGAATTTATAAATCCACACTTGGGTCATATTGTTACTGGAGACTTAGCCATTGTAAAAGATAAATTTTTAAGAACTATAATGTCATTTGGCACTAAATTCAGGTTACCTTCATGTAATAATTCTAAACAAGTGTTAAAGTCAATCAATCTGGACCTTGATAAATTTATTTATGGATTAGCTTCTAAATATGCTCAGCCTTTAGAGGCATTTAATATGTGGAAATTTACTATTTTGAGATCTATTAAAAATGCCATTTGTAGTATTAATTTATCTAGATCTATATATATAATATGGATAATATAAAGCACTCTGTTAATGATTTACATAGATCTTTTGTTATTACTTATGTAGATAAAGCCTCTAATAATTATGCTATTATTTGTAAAAAATTCTATATTCAATATCTGCTAGATTATTTAAAAAATAATAGTCTATTTAAAATTGATTCACACTCTCTTAATAGTATCAAATTGAAAATTATCAATATGTATAGTGATTTAGATATTAATAATAAATTTTTGACATCTCTATATATTGTGCTTATACCTAAATTTCATAAAAATCCTATTAAATTTAGAACTGTTACTAGTGGTCATAATTCATACTCTACTACTGCTAGTAAATTATTACTAAATTATTTAAATGTACTAAATAGTAATTTACGAGATTCTGGTGATAGCTACATTATTCTAAATAACAGTAAAGAATTAAAAAATAAATTAAAAACGCTTGGTAAAATAATAGGATTTCAAACTTTTGATTTTAAAGATCTTTTTAATAATATTAAGATCACTGATCTATATGATGTCATTTTAGCTTTATATAATGCTTATATTACTAATCATTCTAATCTTACTAAATTTACCAATTTTCCTAAGCTTCTCCATTTTGTTCTTTTCAATAATTATATCTTTCAAGGTAATAAATTATACTTACAAGTCTCAGGTGTTCCACAAGGTGGCTGTAGTAGCAGTATGTCAGCTAATTTATACCTATATCAATATGAAAAATTCTTTACTTCAACAGATTATAAAATTTATAGATATGTAGATGATCTGATTTGTCTTGTATTTACTGATAATTATGTCATAGATATAGATTTCTATCCGGATAATTTGGAATTAATACCTAATGAAACTTCTATTAGTAATAATATTTATTATTTGGATTTAAATCTAATTATAGAACCTGCTCATGGGATAGTTACTAATTTATATGATAAAAAAGATTTTTTTAAATTTAATATTAATAAATTATTACCTTTTAATTCCTGCAACTCGATTCAATTGTTTAGAAATATTATACTTAATCAGCTTTTTAGAATTTATAGATTATCAGATAAAAAATTTCATGCTTTGCACATTAATAACCTCAAAATTACCAGTAAAATGTATCAATATCCTGCATATTTAGTAAATAGTATAGTTAATAAGTTTCGATTAGCCTAAAATTCTCATATTCTCCCCTTATTATCTTATTTTAGCCGTACTTCTTCATTCTCTTGAAATTATATTTTCATCTTTTTATCTTGAAGCTTTAACTGTTGAATAACTCATTTTATTGCTTTTGCGCAGTACAGTTTTTATTTCTCTCTTTGGCAACAGCAAATCACATCTTTTCATTTTGGCATATGGCAACATTGGTCTAGTCATATTTTGCCCGTCATGGTTGCGCTGATGAGGTGTGTTTTGAGGTATTTATGTTTCCTTTATTGTTCCAATATATATGCTTGTCGTCCATATAACACAAGTTTATAGATAAAATCTATCTTGTGTTTCAGAAACAAGCATTTTTGTGTTCATTTCGAAGGGATATATGGACCTGAAGAGAATTTTTTCGAAATGAACTTATCGTAAGCCTAAATCTCTTCCATGTGCAAGCTTTTTTGCTTGATTTTTTTGTTTCCTTATTTGCATTCCTCATTTTTGAAATTTGTTGATTGTCTTTGTCTTTATGACCTGCATTACGCTTTATTATTTCCTCTTTATGTCTTAATTTCTTTTATTTCTTTGTATTTTGTAGAAAATTTTGGAATAGTGTATTATGAGTTACTACATACATTCTAACTTTGGATTTACTAATTTATGTTTATATATATATATATATCGACAATATCCTTTATCCTCTATGACTATTCCATCTTCATTCGGTACTTCCAGCCAGTATTCCTTGTTCACTTCATATAACTTTCAATCGTACAGCCATACATCACTAAATAACACACTTAAATTTAAATCTTGTAAATCTAATAGATGTAAAACTTGTCCGTTTGCTAATAGTAATCAGATCAATTGTAACAATAATCTTGTCTTCTGTAAAACATATAATTGTATCTACCAAATTGTATGTAAAAAATGTAATATGTCATATATAGGTCAAACCAGCAACCCTCTGCATCTCCGAATTAACGTACACAGGAATCACATAAAATTTTTTTCAAATAATGCAACTTTCTTTAATGAATCAAAATTTGAATACGAACATTTTTCTAAACATGGGTTCGACAACATTGAAATTAGTATTCTGTGTATTCAAAAAAATTACTATGACAGATTGTTTCTTGAAAATGAATTCATTTGTGCACATAAAACTATTTTTCCATATGGACTCAATCAAATATTTAATCATCATAATATAGTTAAAAAGTCCTTTAATTCTCCTAATGAAGACCATAATATTTATAATTCCTTCAACAATCATAAAAGTAAATCAAAAAGAACTAAAAGAGCAAGTAAATATAATAAAAAATTGCCATCATTATCTGAACTAAAAAATGCCATCCTTCAGCAACATGCAAATTTTAAAATTACTTTTGATTGGAAACAATGTAAAAACTGGATCTTCGCAATTAAAAAACAGCAATTAAATATGGTATATAACCTTTTTCTAAGTACTGCATTTGATAACGTTCATTTTAAACATTTATTCTATGATTTGCTCATTACCAGAAGTAAAAATCTTAATGGTTATTTATATGTCACAGACATAAACTTTAATGACGAATCAAAACAAAATACTAAAATAAACGAATATTGTACCTTGAATTTTACTAATTCTGTCTTAAATAATCTGAAGATAAATAATTTTTTAAAATCGGTTTCCAATTACTTTCCAGTCAAACATGTAAATCCTAAAATTGCTTATAAATATGATAAACCGCTAGGACGTTATATTTTCAACTATAATCAAATTGCCAAATCAGTAGATATTAATCAAAACTATGAATTGGATAAAGAGTCATATTGCCACTGTCATTTAGAAAAATACAAAGACTTCGTAGATAAACACCATGGGCATGTTATAACGGGAAATCTAAATATTATTAATTATGATGCACTAAGATCACTGATGTTACTGGGTACTAAGTACCGTCTACCTACTAAATTTAAACATAAATTAATTTGTAAAGGTTTATTTCTTGACTTAAATAAATTTATCTATAAAATCAGTTATAAATATCAAATCCCTGTAGAAGCCTTTAAACCCTGGAGAGTCTTAATAGAGCAATACTTAAATCATTATATATATAATCAGAAAATTAATAATTCATATAAACTTAATTCAATTAAAAATGATATTAAAGAAATACAAAATGATTTTGTCATTACATATGTCGATAAAGCATGTGGAAACTACTCAATTATATGTAAATATTACTATAAAAATACCCTTCAGTCACACTTACTTAATAATCAAATCTATAATTTACATAAAACTAACCTTAAAATCTTATACAATAGAATATCAGCCAAATATAAGCAAATCCATCTAAAAAATAGTTGTAATAACATTCCATATATTGTTTTAGTACCCAAGTTTCATAAATCCCCTGTTGCTTTTCGAACCATTACCAGTGGGCATAATTCTTACATTACTAATGCTGGAAAATTATTATTAAAGATATTACATGAAATATCCTTGTCAGATGAAATCTCAAATAATTGTCATATTGTAAAAAACAGTTTTGAATTAGTTAAGAAATTGAAAACTCTTACAAATATTCGTAGTATTTATACCTTTGATTTCAAAGATTTGTTTAATAATATTAATATAGATGATCTGTATAAAGTTATATTAGGAATTTTTGAAAAATATAATATCAACCTAAAATATTCAAATTTTCTATTTAAAAAATTACTTAACTTCACTCTTTATGAGAATTATATTCAACATGGTGGTACTTTTTCTAAACAACAGGTTGGTATCCCACAAGGGGGGTGTGCCTCATCATTGTTAGCTAATCTGTATTTATTCTTCTATGAAAAAAACATTAATCCAAGCTTGCATAATATGCACATGTTTAGATATTTAGATGACATTTTATGTGTATCCCCAAATAATAATATCCCTATAGTATTAAACTTTTATCCAAAAAATTTACAATTAAATGCAAGTAATAATGACACAAATGTTGCAAACTTTTTAGATTTAAATTTAAATTTACAAAATTGTAATATGGCTATAAACTTGTATGATAAAAGACAGGATTTTAAATTTAATACATCAAAAATTCAACATTTTGACTCTTGTTTGCATATATCTGTATTTAGAAATATTATAATAAACCAGGCTCTTAGAATCAATAAAATTTGTGATGAAGATTATAAATTAGCGCACTTTATGGAATTATTGAGTACAGCGACTAATAATGCATATCCCCCCAAGTTTGTTATTAAAATTATCAACTCAGTGTATCAAATTTCACTCGATAACATCCTAGAAAACATTCCCAATTATAGTGACTAACATACAGTAGGGGGGAAAAAAAAAAAAAAAATAATAATAATATATATATATATGTATGTGTATATATGTATATATATATATATATATATATATATATATATATATGTATGTGTATATATATATATATATTATATATAATTATTAATTATATAAATAAAAATGAAAAATAATAAACTAAGTCAAAAACATTAGAAAAATCAAAAAATAGGAAAATAAGGTGCATTAACATTAATGTTTTGAATTTTATTTTCGCAAAAAAATGTCACTTTTGTCAGTATTGAAACTACGTTTTGAGCGCCCTTATAATGGTGTATAGTGGCATTCTCGATTATCCATTTTTCATATGAATTACTTGTTTAGTAGGAATTTTCATCTTTGATTCATATTCATATTCATGTTTGCATATTTGGGAAGTTGTATTCTGAATTGCTTGTCCAGTCTCCAGCTTAGACTCACTGGACGGGTTTGGGAGTAACTCCGTGAACGTTCGTACTGCCTCCCTGGTAGAATTTCGACTTGTTCATTCCGGTGCTTCTAGATTAAGCTGTTGATGTTGATCGTGTATACACGTGGTAGAAGAATGGTTCATGCCGCATGGTAATACAATTTTCTTAATGTATCCTTTTTTCATTTTTTGTTGCCTGTAGTCTGAGTTTAAGTATTTATAGTAATGTACTATTGCTTAATCTGAAACAGGCATTTGTTTGGGTTAATTGGAATTAAATACTCAGACCTGACGATGAATTTAATTCTAATTAATCATCGAATTTGGGATGGTGCTGTTCTTTTCTCTTATCGGCATTATGGCTTTGAATTTGCTTCTATGGTGATGTTAATATTACTTGAATTGTATTTTTTATTTTTACATAATTCTTATTATTACATTTCAAATATATATATATATATATATTTATATATATTTATATATATATATATATAAATATATATATATATATATATTTATATATATATATATATATATGTATATATATATATATATATATATATATATATAAATATAAATTAGTAAATCCAAAGTTAGAATGTATGTAGTAACTCATAATACACTATTCCAAAATTTTCTATAAAATACAAAGAAATAAAAGAAATTAAGACATATATATAATATACAGTACAGGATCTATTATCCGGAGTGCTTGGGACTTCAGGCATTCTGGATAAGGGGTTTTTCCGTAATTTGGAACACTTTTTCTAAAACTTACTGAAATGGTCTCAAATGTCGTTATAGAAAATTATAATTCATTTTAAAAACATAAATGTATTAAAAAAAAGCTTTTTTACAATCTATATGGGTTAACTAAAATACAAATTACATGTAATTATAGTATCAAATTTAGTGATTAAGAAAAATTTTGGAAGAAAAAAATGTCTGAAAAAACTTGATTATTCAGGGTAGTTATTAGAAGTCTCTGTTTTTTTTTAACATTTCAACTAAAGTGGGCCCTCACCATATTCATCTAATATTTTGGCAGAAGCACCTTGAATGAATGAATGATATGAAGGTGGGTGGCTCCAGAAGAGCCTAGCACATCGACCAGAGGTCTATTGTACTACCCCAAAAAGTGAAGGTCTCTAAGAGAAGAGACCAGTAGCCGATGCAAACATAAGCAGGCACTTGACAGGAATGTCGTTCAGCTCCCAGGGTTCAATCACATGACATAGCTGCCAACCGTTCCGAATTTTCCGGATTCGTTCCGAATTTTTGCGTCTGTTCCCAAAATCCGAATTTTTTCCACAAAATCCGAATTTTTGAAAATATTCCGGTTTTACCCCATACTTCCCCCTCTGCAACCATAAAAGTTACATATGTACCAACTCTACTGAATTTGGCGGGAGATTCCCGATTTTTGAGTGTTTATCCCGATTTCCCGCTTTTGAAGACGCATCTCCCGATTTTAACGATTTTTTGAAAAAATCTATACGTTTAGGGATAATATCCCCAAAATTTTCCCTATAAAAGGGATTTTTTAGCTAAGTGGGAAATTTTTCTCTATTTGAACAAAAGTACGCTCATAAGATTACAGATCAGACTTAAAAAACTCTCTGGATTTGGGCCGGAAACTCCGGATGTTTCATTACTTCTCCGGCCTCCGAATTACTAACGAAATTCTCCGGATTTTTTTGTTTGAAATTTATCAATTAACCAGACATGGTATAATTCCTCGGAAACGCCAATTTTTCGCTTTTTTAGCATTGATTTCTACCATTCCCGGGATCGTAGCAACTCTATAATAAAATTAACGTAGATTTACGGCCGCGTGTAATGTAAATTAAGATCTCGATCGCTTATTTTATGAAAGTAATAAATATACTTCTTCAAAGGTTGTCTAATTCAGCATAAATCGCTAAAATGTTATTTTGTTCATTAATTTTGCATAAAACTGCGATTGCGCAATTCAGTTTGTTCTCATAAATCGCCGAGAGTGCAATAATATCTTTTTCCATCCATCTCAATCTTCTACATATTGCATTTTTGATTGACCAAACTAGCTTATTTTCGTATTCTGATTAATTATTATGGTTAATTTCTTAATTATTTTCGCATAAACAGTGCGATTGCGCAATTCAGTTACATCGCGTGAAATGCCGAGATTACGTTAGTATCTTTTCCCATCCATCTCCATCATTTAAATGTTGCATATTAGATCGACTAAATTATCTTATTTTCATATTCTGATTAATTATTATTGTTAATTTCTTAATTATTTTCGCATAAACAGTGCGATTGCGCAATTCAGTTACATCGCATGAAATGCCGAGAGTATGTTAGCATCTTTTCCCATCCATCTCCATCATTTAAATGTTGCATATTAGATCGACTAAACTAGCTTATTTTCATATTCTGATTAATTATTACTGTTAATTTCTTAATTATTTTCGCATAAACAGTGCGATTGCGCAATTCAGTTACATCGCGTGAATTGCCGAGAGTACGTTAGTATCTTTTTCCATCCATCTCCATCATTTAAATGTTGCATATTAGATCGACTAAACTAGTTATTTTCATATTATTAAGGTTAATTTTTTAATTATATTTGCATAATACAAATACAAATTTGATGTTCAGTGGGCTAAGTTAGGAAAGCAAAAAGATCCTGTGTATAAACTTTTGTATGGTAAATTGAGTAGTATCATCTTGGGGATACTAACACTCCCCCATAGTAATGCTGCATGTGAGCAAATTTTTAGTCTTGTAAAAAGAAACAAAACTGATTTTAGAAGTTCCATGAGTATTTTGACTTTACAGTCTACTTTAATTGCCAAATAATCAGATAAATGGTGCTTGGTATGAACAAACATGGTGCCACTTTCTTGAAAAAGGCCAAATCTGCTACCTATGTATCAATAAACCAAAAAGATTCTTAATTTGTCTTTGTTTTACTTACTTTGTAATAGTGTATTTAAATTGTGTAATGACATTTTTTTTTTCAAATATGAAAATAGTTTTCATGTATGTTTCAAAATTCTTATCTCATGAGGTCTTATTTTTTTTTATTAAGATTAATTATATAGTATATATATATATATATGAGTTTCACCATCTTTCCTTCCGGGGGGGGGGGGTGCAAAATCACTGTCAATACATAATACATTGGCTAAGAAATACTGACATGCAATTCAATGGGTGGGGGGGGGGGGGGAAGCAAGTACTCCCATGTTGGAGGTACCCATGTATATATATTTTGTGTGCAACTATTGCGTGTCATTTTTCTCGCGTACAGTGTTCCTAATTTTTTATTCTCTGGGTTGGCAGCTATGACATGACGACCAATGTGTTCGAATCTGTGAGCAGAGTAGGCCTCACATTCACACAGAATGTGAGCTGCAGTTTCTTCGCTGTAATTGCAGCCTCTGCAAAGCGAATCCTTGGAGACACCCATAATATTAAGATGTCTCTTGAGAGTGCAGTGCCCAGTAAGGAGCCCAACAGCTCTCCTGATGCCAGTTCTACTGAGTCTAAAGAGTTCCTTTTGACGTGCACTAGGGCAATTACAATTGAGAATTTTCGCTTGCCTTTGCCCTTTAGTGTCACGCCAGTTCTTGCATTGAAGCTTCCTGAAGATGTCAAAGACAATTCTTCTGATAAGATCATTGGGAATACCCAAGGCTGGCTCAGGGCCCACAAAAGGAGTATTAGAGCCTTTCCTAGCAAGTTCATCTGCCAATTCATTGCCAGGAATGCCCGAATGACCAGGCACCCAGTACAGAATGACACTATTATTACTAGCAATTTTACAGAGAGCTTTATAGCATTCCCAGACAAGGGAAGACGTCACAGTGAATTTCCCCAGAGCCATAAGAGCAGCCTGACTGTCAGAACAAATGAAAATCTGGCTATTCTCGTACTTTCTGTCATAGCAAATTCTACAACACATAAGAATGGCAAATACTTCAGCCTGAAAGACAGTAGCAAAATTGCCAAGCGGATAAGATAGCTTAGTGCCATCATCAGGGCAGCAGACTCCCGCACCAGTACTAGTGCCAATCTTCGAGCCATCAGTATACCATACAAAACAGTTATGTTTATTGTAGGTTGGAGTCCTCTTCCAATCATCCCGCGAGGGGACAAGAATTTCATAAGGCTTATCAAACGTAAATTTGACGTGTATGCCATCAGGTGGCATACAAAAATAAGGATGCCTAGCAACATTACTGTTAAGTTCACCCCAAGATAAATACCTTGAGTAATCTTTCCAGTGTTTCAGATATTTGAGTCTGTTCATGCAGATAAGTGCTTCTGCCTCAATACGCATATAGAGCGGATGCAAGCCAAGTAAGAGTTCAAGAGTTGCAGTAGGAGTGGTTTTCATGCATCCGGAGATTGCAATGCACACCATCCTTTGAAGCTTAACTAAATCAAGTTTAGCAGTTTCATTTCTAATTCTGGACCACCAAACAATGGATCCATAAGAAATGATAGGACAGACTATCATCGAGTAAATCCAATGAATAGCTCTGGGATTAAGGCCCCAGGTTTTCCCAATAGCATTCCTACAAGACCAGAAGATTCTTCTGGCTTTAGTTGTGCAGTAGTCCAAGTGTTTCTTCCAATTAAGTTCCTTGTCAAAGTAAATTCCCAAGAATTTAACCTCCTTGGAGCAAATAAGCTTCTGCCCAAATAAGCAAATATTCCCAAGATTAAGTATGCGTTTCCTTGTAAACGCAACTAAAGCAGTCTTCTGCGGATTAACCGTAAGACCTGCATTTTTACACCATGTTTCAACCCTCCTAAGAGCAGTAGACATCATGTCAGAGACAGTGTTGCCAAATTTGCCCCTGGCAACGATGACAACATCATCAGCATATCCAATGCAAGAAACACCAGAGATATCAATGCTTTCCAGAAGAGAATCCACAACAAGACACCAGAGAATTGGTGAGAGCACACCCCCTTGTGGACAGCCCGAAAGTGCATGCACAGTCATACTTTCTCCAAGTAAAGATGCACAGATATACCTGTTAGATAGCAGGTTCTTAATCCAATAAGATATCGTGGTATCAACACCTCTTCTGTTGAGAGCAACAAGAATGGTGTCAATGGGTACTTTATCGAAGGCACCTTCAATGTCAAGAAAGGTAGCAAGAGCAATTTCCTTGGCATTGAGATTTCTCTCTAAAATAAAGGAGATACTGTAAAGAGCAGTGTCCGTAGATTTGCCCGGTTGATAGGCATGTTGAGAACTGGACAAGGGCTTAGAGGCCAGAATCACTTCCCTTAAATACCTATCGATAAGTTTTCAATAGTCTTAAGCAGAAAAGACGTAAGGCTGATAGGCCTAAAAGATTTGGCCTCATAGTAATTGTCCTTTCCAATTTTTGGAATGAAGATTACCCTAGTATGCCTCCACGCATTTGGTATATGACCAAGGGCAATACAAGCTCTGTAGATGTTGCAGAGAATAGGAGCAAGCATCTCTATTCCCTCCTGGAGAAGAATAGGAATGATGCCATCAGTTCCCGGAGTTTTATAGGGTTTATGGGAATTAATTGCCCATTTAACCCTATCAAGAGTAACAATGCTCCTAGCAATACCCCAGCTATTGTCGTCAGACAAGGTGGAGCAAGCAATACCACTGTCATTCTGAACAACAGGATGAGAAACCGGAAAGTGAACTCTGAAGAGCTCACTAAGGGTCTCCTCACCAGTGACAGTAAAGTCACCATTGGGCTTCTTAACAGTGTTAAGTTTACAATTTCTGTCTCTAGCCATCAACTTAACAAGTTTTGCAACGGCAGGAGTATCATTAATACCTTCGCAGTATGTTCTCCAAGAATTTTTCTTGGCATCCCTAACTGCTTTATTATAAGTGGTGAGGGCAGATTTATAAGTCTGCCAATCACCATTCTTCTTGGCTCTATTAAAGAGTTTCCTGCATTTCCCACGCAACCGGCTGAGCTCACTAGACCACCAAGGAACAGTCCTTGGGGAGTCAGCTATGGTGGTTCTGCAGTTGCTATAAAAGGTGTCGATGATGGCCTGTTGCACAAAGTCAACAGCCAGATCCACGCTTTCAATAGAGGAATACTCACCAATATGATTCGCCAAATTGGCCCTAAGGTCTTCTTTGTAGGAACCCCAATTCGTCTTCCTAGGGTTCCTACCTTTGTCCTCTAAAACAGTTACAGGACCTTTAACAGAAAAGGAAATTAATTGATGGTCAGACAAAGATATATCATCTGAAACCCTCCAATCAATTACGGACTCAAAAGCAGAACTATTACACAGGCTAATATCTAAAACCTCGCGACGTTTTAAGGTCACAAAGGTAGGAGTATTACCCTTATTAAGTAAATAGAGCTTATGAAGAAGGATCTGATCCAAAAGATCATCACCCCTACGGTTACAATTACTACTGCCCCAAACAGTATTATGGGCATTTGCATCGCAACCAATGATCATTTTTTTACCATTGCAGTACTCAGTAAGATTAATAATGACCTTAGAGAGAGATTCCTTATCTTCATAAGGAAGATAGGCAGAAGCAAAGATGTAATCCATCATATGTTCGTCAGTTTTAAGTTTCACATTGATAGCAACATTGTCACCATCAAGGAATTTAATCAGATGAACAGCATTGAGCTTGTTGCTAACAGCAATACAGGCTCTGGGTCTGGTACAGGATGTGTCATAAAAGACACTAAATCCTTTGATCCCTAGACCCAAAATCTTTCAGAAGCACCTTTGTTCATATGTTTCAAAATATTTTAAAAGTACTTTTAATAAAATTAAGATGAAAAGGATGTTCATTTTTAATTGAAATGAGATTATTCAACTATGGGTGCAAATATATCAAATTCTAATTTATGCTCTTCAAATGTATTTCTAATAAGCCTTATAATTCTAAATGCCTGCATAAATAAAAAAATTTTAATTTCGTTATCCTAAACATATATCTCACTTTCACCAACAATATGTTTAAAAGATAATATCCCAGCATAAAAAGCACAAAAAATATAAAAATATTAGTGGATGGAAGCAGATTGAAAAAATGGAAAATATTTAAAAATAAAACGAAAGATATCGGCGATCGTGTTTAAATAAAAAAAATTCGCGATATTGCTAAACTGTCTTCTATAAATTATTAATTAATAAATGTAACACGTTAAAACCCCATAAATATACTGCAATGGAACTTTTTGCTAGGGTCAATTTTCAGTTCAAAATAGCCATTTTCATCCAAATAATAGGATTTAATTGAAAATGATTTTCATCTTGGAATTCCATCAACGTTTTTTAAAATATTGAAGATGTGTATATTTCCACGAAGATGAAAAAAAAAAGGATTTTCTCGAGAAAATGACAAGTTTATTGCTTAGGTTAAGTATTTAAAGAGATTAATCAGAAGGCCCTGAATGCCATTTTATAGCTGCTATACTTTTCTCTGCATTTCGGCAAAAGTTAACTCTCATTAATTTCGGGAATTCCTTACTTAAACGTACTTTCTATCATCTCGTAAATGCGCTGATGACTCTCTTTTTTTTCATCTTTTCCAATAAATGTTTATTAAATTGTGCAAAATAGTGTGAATTTTGCGTGGCACATCGCGGTTGAAGAGCGTAGGATTTCTTTAGCGATATCGGGATATTTCTAGCGAAACAGTTGGAATACTTTTACCGAAAATCAAAGTCCCGGAACAAAGCGCAGAAAAGAAAATGTAACGAATTCAGAAAATTCGAAACCTTTGTGCCTAGTGTGCTCTGCCCTATACACCCAGAAAAGAATGAAATGCCATTAAAAAAGCACCTTGCCGCGACTTGTCCGTAACTAACTCCTGTATAGTATAATACAGGAGTTAGTTACGGACAAAGGGAGTTAGTCACTAGTGCGGATAAGTCTTATCCGCACTAGTGAAGAATGCAATGATGCGTCTTGCCATCAATGTGACGGTGTCGCCCGTGCCGGATTGTCACCTCCGAGAGCTACTATCGGGGGTGACGGCCGGATGCAGCCGCTTAGGAAATTTTTGGGAAAAGCGGTGCTACTTCGGATGTTTTCCGGAAAAGAGGAATAGTGGAACTTCTCTTAAAAAACATAATCCACGGAATATTTTCATTTGCTATCGCGAGAATTCCTCGCGTTCGTTTTCGAAATTTAAGAAGAATCAGCGGTGGCAAGTGCATGCGGTATTTTTTTCTACATGGGAATTTTGAATTTCATGCGCAGATTGCGCGTCCTATTTCAATCCCTCTAAAATAGTAGGTTTCAATGCATTTTTTAAATTGATATTGCTAATTAAAGCAAAAAAGCATTTGGCGGGATTTTAAACAAAAAATCGCTATTTGGCGCAATATTTAGCAAATAATCACTTGTTGGTGCAGAATATGGTATTATTTTGCCGTATTCCGGTTTTGGGAGAGGCGGGATATTGGAACGCCAGATAAGAGGTCGCGTACTGTATATATATAAATATAATATATATATATATAAATATATATAACATAATATATATATATATAAATATATATAACATAATATATATATATATATATATATATATATATATATATATATATATAATATATATATATATATATATATATATATATTTGAATTTCTTTTATTTCTTTGTATTTTGTAGAAAATTTTGGAATAGTGTATTATGAGTTACTACTTGCATTCTAACATTGGATTTACAATTTTATATATATATATATATATATATATATATATATATATATATATATATATATATAAATATATATATATATAAATATATATATATATATATATATATATATATATATATATATATATATATATATATATATATATATATTGACGAGTTAGGAGCTCTTCATCATTGCAAAAAATAAATTGTTATCTTTTCCTTGAAGGAGACGCAAGTTCCAAGTAAAGGTTTAAACTATGTTAGTTTTTTTTAGCATTTTGCTAATACATGTTCTAACATTAAGCAACAGGTTTCCGGTTTTCCCTAATTGTAATTTTGTACCAGATTTCGTTCGAATCGCTTCATTCGTTCGTGAGATATCGTCTTCCACAGACTCACTGACACATACACACGCTCACATATGCACACTCACTTACTCACACATGCACACTCACTTACTCACACTTGCACACTCATGCACTCGCATATGCACACACACAATCGCACGCACACACACAATCGCACGCACACACATCAAACACATACATACATGACTTTAAAAACGTCTGATTCGTGGTCAAGGTTGCTTGAAACGTGCTCTCCCGACAAAAATTGGAATCCAAATTTTTGCCTATATATATGAAAGTAAAAATCAATCCATTGCCTTAGAACGGTTCGCATTATTCAGTTATAACTTGAATGTAAATGTGAAGTCTTTAGTGCATTAAATTAATCAAATCCGAAGTATTTGACACTCTCCATCATTCATTCGGAGTTTTTTGCACCTCCCCCCCCCCCCCCCCCCCCCTCTGCCTTATTTTAAAGGAAAAATATCACGTGACTTGCTGATTTGCTCCAAAATAACCATGAAGGCGATAGTCTCTCCTCGCGTGACATAATACATTTGGCGATCGCTTCGAAAGCCAGCCAATTTCCTTATGTGATGTGAAAGGGGGGACCTGAATTGATATACTTTCTGGCCAACTGCATCCGCTACACCACCTGGGCGGGCGTTACTCTAAGTCCTCTGGACGAGTCGGACGGTCTGGGTCTTCAACCACCTGGGCGGGCCATTTCACAGAAAAAAGCAGGTTACTTTTTCCTAATCATACCAAAATCTAATCAGCACCAGGGTAACGCACAAGTGACTTATCTACCAAATGTTGTGAAATTTGATCTATTAGTTAAATTTTAAAGAAGGGTAGTATAAGGTAATGTTTTCCAATATATTTTGTATTTGAGATTTCGGTGAAAAGTATCTCCTGAACACAAAGTATACTCCTGAACACATTTCATATACAAGCTCGTGGAAAGCGATTGCGGTCACCTTAAGGCTAGGGTCTTTTCATAAATTAACTTGGCTTCCATCTCTTCTCGACCACCCTGTTTGTATGTTTGACCCCATATGATACTGTTCGTAGAACATCTCTTCTCAACCACCATGTTTGTATGTTTGACCCCATATGATACCGTTCGTAGGATTGTTATTGTTTTCCATAGAAAATAACGCTTTAATCGAATTCTTTAAAATGTGAATTATTTATATGCATTTATTAAATTTATATTTTTAATTATTTATGGAATGAATGTTAAAATATATAGAATTGCATATTTCACATTTTTATTATTTTAATATACATGCATTACTGTATTCTTTAGTAAGCAATATCGCTCGAAATAATGAGTTCGTACCATAAGCATCCGAACTGAATCCCAAAGCCTTCACTACTCATGATCCCAAGTTATTTATTCACAAAGGGATTTTATCTACCCTGACCCCCCAGGCACAGTGGTGGGGTAGATAAACTTGTTTCTGAGAATTCCTAGAAAATACTTCACATCCTCAATAGAGGAAATGGGACTAATCTTTTGGCACGTATTGAATGTTACCAAGAGGCAGAGGTAGATAGAATTGACGAATTATCACCCTTTTGTAATTTTGAAAGGGTTCATCATCAAATACATTGCACTATCTAGTGATAGCGAATCAAAGCTTGAAACATTGAGGAATCCTCATAATATATTTTACATCTCATTAAATCTGAATAGCGTTTTGATGTGAATTTTCCAAATGAGTTTTATTAAGTTATTTTTTCCCCAATAAAATCGCAAAAAGCACTCAATTTCAATCGGGTTATCTTAATTTCATACCTATCCTATGACATTGTGGCATGGCTTTATTATGTGTCATGGCAGTGAGGCAGAACGAGGGTAGTGCAAGATGCTATATTGCAAACTGATTTCAAGCTACATGCCTTATGCCTATATCTCTAAAAGTACAGTTGGATAAAAGAATTTTAGATGGCAATATCTATGTGTCTAGAATATTATTCCAAAGTTTCATGACTGTATTTTGAAAAGCAAGGAAGATACAGTCAGAAAACGAGAAGTCATTTTACAGTTCTCTCCTCCTCCTTCGTCTCATTCAGACAATACTTCTATATGAAAAATTCATGTGACTTTGATGAAATTTTTAGATATATTTACAATTAGGGCCCTTCAAATATTTGATTCCTTATTTTAAGCTAACAATAAAAAAAAAAAAAAACATATTTAACAAAAATCTAGCTATTGCAAAGTGAATTTTTTTTCGAATCTGAGTTCTCTGCCATATTGGATAAGCATTTCTACGATATGTATATAATATTATAAAATAGGCAATAAACCATTGAGTTAGAGAAATGTTCGGTTACTTTAACTTAGCCCCAGGGGCGTCAGAAGTCATTTTTCATTGTGGGTGCAAGGTTCCTAATTTATATATATATATAAGCAACATGATAAACAAACGTTATCACGTTGAAGTAAAGATATCTCCATCTCAAGGAGCTTAAGATTTCTCACAAATAGTTTTCTTAATATTGAACTACTCTAACGTTGAGTATAATGAACTTCTCTACATTTTTGCAATAATGATGAAGAAACACACAGTGACATTTTTGTAGAAAAATGTGTTATGAGAAATCATTGTCGAAAAGTTGCGCACATCACATTTTAAAGTCATATAATGTACTGAGAAACTGAAATAACAGAATTTATGTAAAATGGCACTAATAAACCCTCAAAAATATATCAAAAATATCATTTGCTGTTTTTAATATGTCAAACGATTATTACATATAATTTTATTATCAATCGAAAAATCCAGAGAATTTTATCTTTTTTCTCTAACCATTCTTATGCGAGTGTCACTGAATAGCTTCAGAAGAAAAATGAAAATGCCTATGCTCTAAAATCCCTAATAATTCAACAATTATGTGGTAAGTAAAGAGTTTTCGAAGACCTGGATCTGTTGCAGACAAAGTGAGAAAAGGCAATTTAACTCAGAATAAAATGTTTTAAATAAAGACTGCTTTATTCAACTCTTTCAATGAACTTTTCAATTTTTATTCTTATAAGAATAGAAAAATATTGCTCTCAAATAAAAATTTCTTCACGCTCTTATAAAACACCATGTTCTCCAATTGATGAAAAAGAGCTCCGAGGTTTTAAAAACAGCAGACCATGTATTTGAAAGCTTTATATTAGCACAGAATTAATATTTAAATTTTAAAATTCAGAAATAGCTTTATTCTTAAATTATTCTGAAAACATATTTGAGGATGTTTAAAAATGTTAAACTTCATGCTAATGCTTGTAGTTATTGTAGTGGCAAATATAATGGCAATATGCAATGTAGATATCCCCATGAAAAAATATTAAATTTTGAAACTTGCTATTCAATCACTGAAATGAAAAAATCTCCACAAAGTACACTACATGTTTATTGATAAATAAATACAATCACTGTGAATTTCAAATAGCATTATTCCTTATAGCAGGGAAAATTGGTTGAGGAAAAAGAATCGATTTATATTTTTCAAAAGATATAAGTTGTATGAGAAACACTGAATACGAAACAAACATATTAACAATAGTATCTGTGCGAATCATTTCGTGTTATCTGTTAAAATCATAATTAAAAGTGATATAAAAAGTGATCGGTGTAACAATTTGTTATGGAGCATTCACAAAACCACCGCCACCTAGCTTGAGAGGAAAACAACTCACTTTATCCTCCTTCTAATTTAAGAGTTCTAAGTTTTTCCCTCTGTTACAATACACTAGTTATCTCAAAACTGCTTAATTTTTTGTTTCGTTTCAATGGGTCAACTGCATGATACACAGGTTAATTACATAGTGAGCTTATTTTACTTTTTATAAATTTTCCCATTTTAGATTTAAAATAAAATATAAATATTATCTTGAGAATGGCGTGAATTAGCATTTTATAAATCATGGTATTCAATAAAACATACAAATGGGATATTTATTTTTGTGTTAACTTTTTTTTTTCAATTTTCGAAACAAAAATTATTCTCAAAATTAAGGGCTTTTTATTTGTCAGTTCATTCTGCAAATCAATAGGCTGGTTTCTGACGTTTTTCGATTGAAATAATTGTACCACATTTTATTTGATGTTCGAGAGATATCACGTCTGCAGAAAGACACCATTGAAAAATAGGTTGAGTGGTATTCAGGGATGCTCAAAACATATAGGTCCACCAAAATATGAGAGTGATTTTTACTGCATCCCAATACTTTATTTGCATGGTAGGAAAAGTAAAAATAAATTGACGAATGAGTAGCATTCTAAAAAATATTTCATTCTTCTGTGCAAGTTAGCCTTAGCACAAATTGTATGTAATACATAAAAAAAATATTTAATATAAAAAAAAAAATACAACCAGCAAAAATTGGCATTAAAAAATGTTGAATTTCATACTGTTACTCTGATAGCCCGACATTATGAATCATCAATTCTCTTCAACCCGGTTTCTGACGTAAACACCACAAAAAGTAACAACCGATTTCAAAGGGAAAACCTTTTCTTCAGGATAGACAGATATCAACCGCACCATCAAAGAATATGTTGTTGTTGTTGATAAATGCCGGCCGTTTGGCCGTAGGCCATTAGACAGCAAGCTCTCCAGTATTTCTCTATTGATGAACTAAAAGTCACTAGTACAGGGCACTCGTCTAAACGAACAAAGAATATAAGAATTTGTCAATTTAAACATTGATCAGGCGTGGTCTTGTCTTTGCTGGTGCGGCTGCTGTGTCTCTCTATCCTGCAGAAGGATGCTGCTTTTAGCTTCCGAGACCTATTGATACTTTCAGTCATCTTTTTTGCTATTATTAACGAGCGAACAAAGTGTTTTTATTGCATTTTTATTTTCCATTGTAAAGGAGTTAGACGGTCTTGTACTTTATGTTCGGAATGACAGTAAACAGGGGCAGGTGTGAGTCCCCCCCCCCCCCCCCACACACACACACATCACATCTAAAATCCCACTTTTGTATATAATTAAAATAAATATAGCAATTTTCATGATATTTTAGTGATAAGTCTTTATAAAATATGTATTTTACATAACTTGTGCATAAACTTCAATCCATGTACCAATCTATAGTTCTTACAATTTGCATTTTTTATAAAATTGGCTCCAGTTTATAGAATGATATTTTTACCTAACATTTTTTGCTTATTCTTTCCCATTGTTAAAAGCTTTATAACTCCTGTTTCAGATATTTTATGCGCAAAATTCATTTACACCTTTTCGTGTACTATAGAAATGGAAAGGTTTATCAGTATTAGTATTATTTACTTGTGGGATACTGCTCCCACTAAATAAACAAAAAAAAAAAAGTTTTAATCCATGAAAATTTTCAAGCCAAGCCTTTATTTATTTTATTTTATATTATACAAATATTTAACACATGTATTTTCAAATTTGTGTCTATAAATATTGTTCTTACACCCACTGCAACGGAATAGTATAATTTTCCTCAACAATAAAAGTTATTTTCACAGAATTTTGCAGTAAGTGCAAGGCACCCATAGCAGATTTATTTGGTAATTATTACCCACCATATGCCTGAATTATCACCAATACCCTCGAATTTGTTACAACTTATTATAAGCAGGATTATCTTAGATATGATAACGCACCCATAGTAAGCATAGTAGAGCAAACAATACTACCATTGTCCAAACAGTTATCCCCCAGCGTGTGGGACTTAACTTTTCAGAAATTCTATTTTTTGAACCACTAACTGCACTGACCTTTTGAAGTCAAACACCCTAGGGTTCAATGTCAAAGGGGGTAGTGTACATAAGTAATTGCTTCAGTCTAAATAATTCCCACCTGTTTTCTGAGCTTGTGAACTTGGATTGTTCATTCACGCTATTTTTACTTGATTATTTTTTTCAGAAAAAATCTCATTCCAATATCATTTAAAAATGATTAGCAACACAACAATTTAAATTTACTTCAAATTTCTGTGGGTGCGCTGCACCCTCAGACAAAAATCTGTGGGTGCAAGTTGCACCCATGCACACATGGGTTCCAACGCTAGTGCTTTGCCCCTTAATTAAAGCAAATGTAATCATCGAACCGGATGAAAAATAGGTGACTTTTTGAAAATGCCTCCAAATTAACAAAATTGTTGCCAAGCTGATGAAAATGGTGTCAAATGGATGAAAACAATGCTAAATTACCAAAACAGATACCAAATGGATGAAATTTAAAATCAAAACATAAGTGACACATTTTGATTTTAAATTTTATGAATGGATTAAAATTCAAACCAATGAATTTAAACAGATGTTTCAATGTGGTCTTTTCATCTGTTCTACTTAGTAAATTTTCTTAAATGTTCCTAAATTGATGAAAATGATGTTAAATTAATGAAAATAATGCCAAATTGATAAAATTTAAAATCCAAACATAAGTATATAGGATTTTGAATCTTATAAATGAATTGGAATTCTAACTAATTTATAAATAGATGGTATATTTTCAATAAGGTCTGTGCATCTGTCCTACTTGGAGACAAATTGGGTGTCCTTATGAAAAATGTCAAGAAATTGACAATCAGAAATTTATCGTAAAATTGATCGTATCAAGAAATTGATCGTAATTCAGGTGCAAAGAGCGTCATTCAAACAGCTCCCACGTCACTCAACAATCAAGCCCTCATTAGCTAACCGACACCTGCACCAGTGACATATCGTCATTAAAACTGCAATACACGTCACTACTAGATGAATGCTGGCTACAGCCAAGTAACGGTAAAACAAAACTCCGAACGAAATCTTACTTTCCCTTGTTAGCCTATGGAAACAAAAAGTATTACGCAAAATGGCTCAGAAACACGAGAAATTGAGAAGGTATTTCAAAGTCAATACGACAATGACTGTTAGCTTCAATATTTATCAATTGAACCCCATCTTAAATTTTTAAATTTGATAAATATTGCATTTGTTATACATTTTATTTCCTTTACAAGAAAGGAAATTTATAACAAATAAAGAGATACATTTTACAAGTACAAAAAAATATAAGTTTTAGAGAATAAAATGCACTGTACTTATAAATATGTATTATACTTATGGTTATGCACTTACTAAAGCTTTACTTTGAAATTTTTTGAAACAGATACAAGAAATTAAAACTTTTAGAAATATTAATAAGTAGAGAATGTACCTAGTATTTAAGACTAGCCGCCTTTGGCTACCAGCCTGTTTGCTACCCTTGAAAATTCTGACCGTGGCAAACTCGCTGGCACAACCTACCAGAAAGGTGTAAGATAATTGTTTGGACAGCCAGGAAGTGCCACCCAATTTAGACCGGAACCTAGTGGGGGAGGCATCCACAGGGACCGTACCCTCCTTCACCTATCGCCAACCTCTCGAAAGGACTAACGGTCCCACATTTTTAACGTGATCGGACTCCATGTTCACACGGCGGCAGTTTTGGCAGTGGCGGGAATCGAACCGGGCCTACCGAGTGCAATTCCTGCATGCTAACCACTGGGCTACGCATCCTCCGCGACAATCTCCATAACTTTCTTTTTATTCACCCAATTTAGACCAGAATCCAGTGAAGGAGGCATCCACAGGGACCGTACCCTCTTTCACCTACCACCAACCTCTCGGTAGGATTTACGGACCCACATGTTTAACATGATCGTACTTCGCCTGAACACGGGGCAGTTTAGGCAGTGGCGGGAATCGAACCCGGGCCTTCCGAGTGCAATTCCCGCGTGCTAATTTAAATTTTTTAATGACCATATGCTAAGCTCTTAATTCCATCACCCTCATTCTACCATTAAAAATAGGTGACTTTTTGAAAATGCCGCCAAATTAACAAAATTGTTGATTTGAATATCAGTCCATCATTTAAAATATCCATAAAATTAAAATATCCATTGTTTAAAAAATCCATATCATTCCATCAATCATCCACATCGTTCCACCAATCCATAAGTATAATAATTTCAAATACATCACCACAATTCAATCCACCATAATTCAATAATTTAAATTATTTAAAATATCCATTTAAAATATCATATAAATATAATAATTTCACCCGATGTATACAATACATATGCTAAGCTCTTAAGTAATTTAAAACCCGAAGCACAGTCTCCATGGAAACGGGGGGAAAAACTTCTGTTTGTGTGTGTGTGTGTGTGGGGGGGGGGGGGGGGGAACACTGTGGAAGAACTTCTTTAGCGGATAGCCGAGAAATTGAAATTCAGAAAATCTTAAAATCCCGATCCTGTGGGCAATATGGAATGTTTCTTGACCAGATTGGACTTGCAAGAATGCCAGATATTTGAGCTTTCTAAAAATGCAAATTATTAGTTGAAATTCTTGGAACTTTTTCAGATAGAAGGATTTAAAAACGAAAGTTCGTTTTTTTGAACCGAAAGTGACTTTTGTTTTAAAATCTTTAAAAAATATTAGAATTTGTCCCTGAGATTTGAAATTGATATATTTTTACTCGCAATTGTCTGCTGTTTCCGGTGGTATGATTTGTTTTTTTCTACAACATCTGGATGGTGGAGAAAAAAGGAAAAAAAAATGGTCAAAATGGCATAAAACATTAAATAACTAAAAGAATAATTCAAATTTTAAAAATCGGTTTTCACGTGTTCCCTTCCCACTCCACCTCTGGGTCTCCGATTGTCAAATTTCGTAGTTCTCCAACGTACGGTCGCTGAACGTATAGTGTATAAGACACAGACATACAGACATTGCCTTTTATTATTTAAGACTAGCCGCCTTCGGCGACCAGCCTGTACGCTACCCTTGAAAATTCTGAACATGGCAAACTTGCTGGCACGACCTACCAGAAAGATGTAAGGTAACTGTTTGGACGGCCAGGAAGTGCCACCCAATTTAGACCGGAACCCAGTCGGGGAGGCATCCACAAAGACCGTACCCTCCTTCCCCTACCACCAACCTCTCGGAAGGATTTACGGACCCACATGTTTAACGTGATCGTACTCCGCATGAACACAGCAGCAGTTTTCAGTTGCGGGTATCGAACCCGGGCCTACCGAGTGCAATTCCCGTGCACTAACCACTGGGCTACTGCGTCCTCTACGACAATCTCCAAAACTTTCTTTTTATTCACTCAATTTAGACCGGAACCCAGTGGGGCAGGCATCCACAGGGACCGTACCTTCCTTCCCCTACAACCAACCTCTCGGAAGGACTTACGGACCCACATGTTTAACGTGATCGTACTCCGCATAAACACGGCAGCAGTTTTGGCAGTGGCGGGTATCGAACCCGGGCTTACCGAGTGCAATTCCTGCGCATTAACCACTGGGCTACTGCGTCCTCCACGACAATCTCCATAACTCTTTTTTATTCATCTAATTTAGACTGGAACCCAGTGGGGGAGGCATCCACAGGGACCGTACCCCTCCTTCCCCTACCACCAACCTCTTGGAAGGACTTACGGACACACATGTGATCGTACTCCGTGTGAACACCGCAGCAGTTTTGGCAGTGGCGGGAATCGAACCCAGGCCTACCGAGTGTAATTCCCGCACGCTAACCACACCTTTCTGTAATGTCTTGATCTTCCTCTGATGAATCGTCTTTATCCCTCTTCACATACTCCTCGTCAGATGAATCTGGATAGGTGGGTTTGTGAGATGAAAAAGTGAAATTTTCTTTAGGTTTCCGATTTACATTGGGTCCCAGACTGCCTTCTTCTGCGTTGCATCTTCATTAAATCTAACATTTTTAGTTTCTACTATTTTTTCCTTGTTTAAGAGCCATATCCTATACCCCCGAGTTTTCAATGCATATCCCACCATAATACCCTCTTGTGCCCTCATATCAAGTTTCCCCCATAATGCGCTCTTGTGCCCTCATATCAAGTTGTTTAGGCTTGCCAACAAAAACTTGACATCCAAACGCTCTGAGGTGAGCAACTGATGGCTTTTTGCCGCTGTACAACTCAATCGATGTCAAACTTGTGCCATATCCGATTTTTAACGTATGCAAATCAGAGTAAAGCTTCTGCCCAAAAATCATCCTTTAGATTGCTATCCTTTAACATTGCCCTAACATAATCCAAAGCAGTTAAGTTAAACCTCTCGGAAACTCCCGTTTTGTTCGGGTGTGTACGTGTTTGTTCTTTCCACTTTGATTCCTTATGTTTCTAAAAACTTTTCAAACTCAGTGTTACAAAACTCCATACCGTTGTCAGTCCTGACACTTAAAATTTTGGTATTTAGAAATCTCTCTGCTCGATGTTTGAAACTGTTTAAACTTATCAAAAACTTCAAATTTTCGTTTCATAGGATACGCAGTTACTTTGCGTGAAAAATCATCGGTTATGCTAAGGAAATATTTAGCACTTCTACGTGATGGTTTTGGCGTTGGCCTGCATACGTCTATATGGATTAGTTCTAATGGTTTTTCTGATCTTATTCTGCCTATGGGTTTGAACGAAATTCTTTTTGTTTTTGCCAATTTACAACATTTACAGTTGGTTTTCCGGACACTGATTTCTGGCAATCCTCTAACAGCTGACACTTTACATGTGTGATGTAAATATTCAAAATTGATGTGACAAAACCTTTTATGCCATAACCTTGTATTTCCCCCGACTTCAATGGGTGATTTTACATTGCTTAAACTTTTAAAAACATCTGACTTACAAGGTTTAAAAATACTGGTATTAGAGTTTACAATTTTACATTTAAAAACTTTACTGGCATTTCTATTTACATTACTACTTTGAACATTATCACAATTTTTATTACAATTTTCAATTTTACAAGTTTTAAAATTACTTTTGTTACTTTGATTTTTAAAAACATGATCGTCATTTTCAGTTTTACAATCAGATGACTCATTTTTACTTTTACTTTTAAAATCACTAGACTTTTTAGATTTTTCATTTTTAGTTTTAGGCTTAGTATTTACATTTCCTGTAGACTTCTCAACATTAAAATTTTTAGATTTTGTTTCGTATTGAGGTCGAAGGAAATACAAGCCGTTATGTCTCTTGACATAAAACCATTTACTGCCGTGAGACTTGTAAAAGGCAAGGAAACCATTTTTCCCTGAGAAATTACATTGTTGCTCTTCTAGAATTGAAGCAGCAATTTTCTCCTCAATCTAGGTGAATACATTACATCTGTTAAATGAATGAAATTTTTCACATTATTTATTTGAACATACATACTGATGGATCGACACCTTCGATTGGGCTTTCTTGATCACCGGCAGCTAAGGACATTGTAGTTCCTTTAAGCTCTTTAAATTTGTTAAACAATTCCAAATTATTGCAAAAATGCTAAGTTGCTGCCGTATCAACAACCCACCGAATTTGTTGGTCGATTCAGTATTACAGTTTCAAATACTAGATTGTATTTCACTTAATTTTGCATGGTTTTGTTTATAGTTTGCATTAAGATGACTATAAGCCTTGCATACATGGCAAGGTCCTATCTGTTTATTAACATTTACACTTTTAGTAATTACATTTTTAAATTTAGACACATTTTTAGATTTAAGTACATTGCACGCAAAAGTCTTACTTCCTTTTTGTTGCTCGTCATGTTTTGCTGAGCTATCCTCTCTTCCTCAGCGAGCAACTCCCCTTCAATGTACTTCAGGGTAAACTGGTCATCTGGTAGTCTATACAATGTCTGCACTATCCCTCTAAAATCGTCATCAAGATGTCGGATTGTTTGAAATGCAACCAAGACCTCAGCCATTGGGTGTCCGGCATCCTTCAACTTTGCCACTAACCTTTTAATCCGTGATATAAAAAGTCCCACTGGTTCACTCGGTGCTGGCTTTTCAATGAAGAAATCGTCAAACAGCCTCATGAGTCCTGCTCTTGACTTTGGCTCAAACTGTTCTGTCAAGACCTTCCATGCTGTTAATGGTTCATCGATTGCAGAAATCAAATCCCGGTATTCGGCTATAATATATTATTGACAGGGTTTTTTTCTTTACGCCTTTGATAATCTAATCTTTTTTTCCTTATTGCATCCTCACACGGTTTCTCTTCAGTTCCAGTTATGAAGCCATATAATCCGTCGCTCATAAGTGCAAACTTTAAATCCATACTCCAAGTTGAGAAATTTTCCCGGCCAAGTTTCTTCATATCTGGTGCTGTCGCCATACTTATTTGAATGCTGCTGCGGCCCTCGTCTTGGTGTTCGTTCGTAATTTGTTAATGTTTCCAAATTATTTCGTTGACTAGGACGTTGTACTAGGGCTGCTAGGGCCCATAATCCCGTTTGTTGGAATTTTTTCTTTTTACATTGGTGAAAACTCAAAAACCAGTTGATAAGCAGAGCGTTACAGCGAAAAAATTGAAAGTAGTCGACGTAAATAAAACTCACTTTATTTTTACGAACTTAAAAACATCATAACTAACAAAAAACATATCCACTTCCATAACTTAGGATAATGGAGTCAGCAAAACATTTAACTTGCATAAACAGTCTTGAAAATTTAACTAAAGACTTCACAGTTAGGCCGAACAACATTGGTCAAAAACATCGCCATAACCTGCGTACATACAAGATCTATCATGAAGACATGAAGATAACGATCATACGTGATCATGAAGATATATCACGAAGATGAAGATAATCAATTGATACAAGCATTAGCTTAAATAACCCAGTATCATTGAATTTGAAGTAAATGTTTTTCTTCCGGAGTATGCTAATCTCTAATCGGTTGAAGTAGAAATTAGCATAAACCGGAAGTTGACTTCTCAATTTGCAGGATCACAGACCATGGGGGTAAAACTTCTTAACAAGCGATCCGAAAGCGATTAGCCAATCAGAACGAAGTAATTTTTGGATTTAGACGGTATGTCGACCGATCCACGTACATGCTTGTTTACCATTGAAGTTTTTCTAACAACCATAGGGCTACCGTGCCCTCTGCGACAATCTCCATAACTTTCTTTTTATTCACACAATTTAGACCGGAACCCAGTGGGAGAGGCATCTACAGGGACCGTACCCTCCTTCCCCTACCACCAACCTCTCTGAAGGACGTACGGACCCATATGTTCAACGTGATTGTACTCTGCGTGAACACGGCAGCAATTTTGGCAGTGGCGGAAATCGAACCTGGGCCTACCTAGTGCAATTCCCACGCACTAACCACTGGGCTATTGCATCCTCCACGACAATCTCCATAACTTTTTTTTATTCACCCAATTTAGTCCGGAACCCTGTGGGGGACGCATCCACAGGGACCGTACCCTCCTTCCCCTACCACCAATCTCACGGAAAGACTTACGGACCCACATGTTTAACTTGACCGTATTCTGCTTGAACACGGCGGCAGTTTTGGCAATGGCGGGAATCGAACCCGGGCCTACCGCTAACTTCCTGCTCACTAATTTGCATTTTATAATGACCATATGCTAAGCTCTTAATTCCATCATCCTCATTCCATCGTTCCATTGTTCCATCATTTAAAATATCCATTTAAAATATCCATAAATTGAAAAATCTATTTAAAATATCCAAAAATTAAAAAATTCATATCATTCCATCATTTAAAATATAAATATAATAATTTCTACAATATATATGCTAAGCTCGTAATTCATTTAAAACCGGAAGCACGATCTCCATGGAAACAGAAAGCAAACACTAATTCGGTTTTTAATTGTCCCACCCATCGCTATGCATATTCAGAACCGTGACATCCCCTCCACCTAGACACAAACAGGCACCATTGAAACACGCACTTGGGGGAAACGGGCGATCGGAAATGGGAACTTCTTTGGCCCGCTGATGAATTTTAAAATCATGACTTCTTTAAAATTTCGATTCAGCAGCCAATTTTAATTATTTCTTGACCAGATTGGGCTTGTAAGAAAGCCAGATGGTTGAGCTTTCTGAAAATGTAAATTATTAGTCGGAATTATGAGTACTTTTTACTATGCAAGAATTTAAAAACCCAAAATCGTTTTTTTGAGCCTAAAGTGACTTTTGTTTTAAAATCTTTGAAAAATATTAGATATTGAAATTGAGATTTGAAATTGATATATTTTTACTCGCAATTGTCTGCTCTTTCCGATGGTGTGGTTTGTTTTTTTCTACGATGTCTGGTTGGTGGAGAAAAAAGGGGAAAAACGGCCGAAATCACACAAAACATTAAATTACAAAAAAAAATTATTAAAATTTTAAAAATCAGTTTTCACGTGCCCCCCCCCCCCCCCCCCCCCCGGTCTCCTATTGTCAAATTTCGTAGCTCTCCGATGCGTGGTCGCTAAACCTATAGTGTATAAGACACACAGACATTGCCTTTTATTATATAGATGAGCGGTCATGGCATGGACCATTATGAAAAATAAAATAAAAACACATGTATCCACACATGTTTTTATTTTTAGTTTTGTTATAAATTTTCATATTGCTAAAACATTCTTTGATTTTCGGGAATTCGCTGTGAGTTCCTGTGTAGTTTTTATGACAGATTTGCATTTTAAATTCCGAGCTTTCTAGAAAATGTGTAGATGAATTTAGACATAATGGTTACCAATGGAATTTCCACACCTTTTTCCATATGGTAGATGCGACTTCTTGGATCCTATAAAGCTTTTCAAGTTGATGTTTAAAGAGTGGGCAGAGTTTCTAATGCAATATCTTGATAAGTGGTCCAAGATCCTCGATTTTGTCAAGATTGATCACTTTTTGGGAAGATATAGGATTTTGCAGGCAAATTGAGGAACTTCGAGTCCAGATGCAGTATGCAGTCAAACCCTGGCATCATCAAGAATCTTTTGTATTGATCCTCGAAAATTTGAGGTAGCACTCCATACTAGTTTTAATGTCGATTGGAATTGGAATCTGTGTTCCTACTACATTTTTTACTCTTAAGTGCCACAGATTTCTGGTGGCCTTGCTTGGTCAAGCACTTCAGTGTTGACGAAGCTTCTGTGTGGGGCAGCAGCTCTTGCATAACTCTCTGCTATGAAAGGCATTCCCGATTGTACTCTTGAGCCCGAAGAACTCTTTTTTCTCAATGGTTATAATATGGGTTTATCATATATACTGGGATATGCATCCCCCCCCCCCCTCTCTGAATGAGATAGACTATATAATATAAAATATGGATTTGATTTTATATAAGTAGAATTTTGAATTTATTTTTGTTCAAAACATAATCTGATTTAAAAATCATCAATTTGCTGAAGTCTACCATGGATGAAATATCATCACATACCTCATGTATATTTTTATGTATATAGGATGGATGGAATAGTGTATTTGTTTTGATATATTCACTTCGCCACTGATGAAGGGCATAGTGATGGCTGAAAACACTTTGGCCATGTAATTTTGTATGTCGAGGAAAGGAGATTTTATTAAAAGACTTTTAAATCTATTTTTTTGGTTGTCTTTGATTTTAAAGTTTTAATTAGTTGATGTGTATCCATACTATTTTATGTATATTATTATTTGTAAAGTGTATCAGTGAGATTTCTACATACTAATACCTTATTATTCGATGTTAATATTTTTATGATGGAAGTCTCATTCCAATGTCTGTTACCTCTGCTACGAATCCGCTCTTTGGGTGTTCCAAATATATGTAATCTACTGTTTTTTGGCCTGTCTTTGCCAAAACAGTTCTTGCTTGTCGTTTGTTAATAAGTAAAGACATTGTTTCGACCTGATGAAGAGGGATCAAAACTCCCTCGAAGCAATTGTCACGTAATTTGCATATGGCTGCTGTCTTTAAGACTAATTGCGTTATTTGTGTCATTGTTTTTATTTTTCTTATATGTAAACTTCATTTGAAAAGCATTTGGTTTTCATACATTAATGTTTAAATGCTTATTTTAATGTTTTTCAAATGGTGAGCATGTATTACTTTTATTTTTCTAAAGTTATTCTTAGTTTTTACAACATGTTGGATGATCTAAACACAATTTTGTTTCAAGAGCATATCTCATTTTTAATATTACTTTAGAGTTGATTTGTCTATACACTTGATCTGAATCCTAAACTTTTGTGTAATATAGTATCTGTTTTATTTTTATTCAGGCCCTGAAGGCAAAAAATACTGCTGAAACAGTTTCTAAATCAATTGCTCCTACTAAAGTAAGTTTTTTTTTTTTTTTTTTTTTTTCCGATTTCAATTAATTTGCCAAATTGTCTGCTAAGTCTTTTCTGATCCAAGCAATAATCTTTCAATTAATTAAAATATTTTTTAGAGGCAAATTTTAAAGCATTTCGAAGTGGAATATCAGATTTCCTCAAAGTTTTCACTTGGAAGATAGATATCAGATTATGTAAATTAAATTAAGACATTTAACTGTAAACAAATAATTTTAAGATGTTCAATGACTTAAAATGAAAAAAAAATTATAAGTAAATAAATTCATTTAGAAATTTTAATATTTCATTTATATTTTCATTTTTATATTACTGAACTACATTACATTTTATATTGCTAAACTGAACTGCAATTTTTTCTACTTGCAACTTTTCTTTTCTGTATATTACCATTAAAATGTTTTTAAATTCTTCAAAAAAAACAAAAAAAAAAACATAAAATATAATATAATAAACACTTTTAAAAGTGTCAACTGTAGTTATATTATATTTTATGTATGAAATTAAAATGTGCATTATACAATGGCACATGTAGAAGGCCCAGGCCGCCCGACTCACCTGAGGATATGAGCAGCAAAGTGAGCGGCCAGAAAATGGCATATGTGACGAAGTATCATGGAAGATAAGAGGCACAGAATTTTTTTTAAGATCATTATGTGTGTAAGCGTAACTTTGATTCAATTCCAAAGTCAATTCAATTTTTGCTAACTCCAAAATTTCTCTCTGATACTATGTAAGAATATTTTCTAGTGCTGTAGGCAGTTTCAATTGTTATCTTTTTTGAAAAAAGCATACATTTTTTTTGTGATGTAAAAATTTTTTTATGTTACCTGAAATGATATTGAACAAGTTACGCACTGATTTGTAGAGTGCGTTAAAAAATGCTTACCTTGCTATCTACTGGATTTTTATTTTCTAATGTTGGTAGGTATGCATTTATATTAATTTAAAAAATATTTTAAAAATTGTATATTTAAAAATATTACAGCATTTAAAAATGAATAGCTGTTGAAGTGTAAAAAAGTTTTAAATTTTAAAACTTGGAAAAGATTTGTTATGTTATAGGGATAAAAACTGAATCATTGAAACTTAATATTATATTCATATAGTAATATAAATAGAAAATAGGATAGTTTTATAAACCAGGATTGACACACAAGGAAACAATTTTGACACTCACTTTTTGAATTTCAGCTACAACTCTTTAAATACAAAAGATATGTGCTGTGATTAATAAAAACATACCAATGCTGCTTTTTTACTGATACCCATCAAAAGTAACTGACCACATTATCTTACACATTATCTAGTTTTAAAGGAAGATTTTTATTTACTATTAATTCATTGTAATCAATTGATTATAATTTATTTTTTCGATAGGACCAGAAATTCGGTTAAATTCGCATTTGTTGTGCAATAGTAGTATACATGAATTACAGCAAGTATTGTTCATTTGTGCTACTGTTCACTTTTGCATTTTATTTGGTGCATCATCTTTCACATAGTGTGATGGTGTTGTAGCTCTTATCATGGAAATTACAGTAGTCAATTTATGTATATATATTTGTAATTCAATTTTTATGCCTAAGAAATCTTGATTTCTTAAGTTTGACATTTTCATTTCAATTATTGCATTCATTACATTATGTCATCAATTACTTTATATCATTTATTATGACTGAAAAAATATTTTAACTCAATGAAAATTTTCATTTTATATATGCATATATACATACATACAAGGTAGAATCAAAAATTTCGGGGACTGTGCTGATATCTCCAACCCTGATTGGAGGAGAGGGGAACTATTTTACTGTGGCGTGTAGGCACATGTGACACTATACGTGAAATGGAAGAAGCAGGTCCGCAGTGCAGGGTTTTTACAGGCAATGAGTGTCTGTGAACTCTAGTTGTCTGCGTTTGTCAAAAACGAAAATGGCTTTCGCAGCAGAAACATTGCACCTGCTGCAGTAGGTGCAATGTTTCTGCCGGTGATTTCCCCAAATGCTAGCAGAATTTAATGTTCACACGTTGTTCTTTAAACGCCATTTTCGCTTTCGACGAACGCGGACGACTACAGTTCACTGACACGCATTGACAGGGAAAACCCTGCACTGTGGACCTGCTTCTTCTTTTTCATGTCTAGCATCACATATGCCTCTACACCACGGCAAAATAGTTCCCTGTCTCCTCCAATCAGGGTTGGAGATATCAGCACAGTCTCTGAATTTTTTGATTCTACCTTGTATATATATATATAATGAAAATGTTCATTATATATATATATATATAATATATTCCTTTTGTTACAGGCGGAGAGTCGCTATCCAATGCGTGAGTCACTTTTTTTAAACTTATTATAGTGATTGTCTTATTCAGCTGTGTATTGATGTATTATCTTATACATTCTATCATCTGTTTACAATACTTACTGTAGAAATGTTCCAGCTGCAACCATTGTGCCATCGATGCCAAAATTGCGATCTTGTGCCAATTTGTGCGTAAAAGGCAAATATTCACCGTATTGTATTCAAAGAGAGGGGAAAAATTTATGAATTTTGGAAGTTTTATTACTATGGGAATACTGTAAACTAAAAAATAACATAACAGAATAACTATTTTTGTAACAATTTTGAGGTACTTAATTTTATTATAATATTTTACGATTTGAGAATGAAATGTTGAAATGGTTGAGTGTCTGATCTCTCTGAAAATTGCCATCTTACATTTACAGATTGAAATAATCTTACAAAATTGCATTTAAATTGATGAAATTTTGTAAATTTTCAAATTTTGGATCGAAAGTTGTCCTGCCTGCAGGCAGACACACAGACGTAATTGAAAATATATAGTTGATTCGTATTCAGATTTGCTCGAAATATGTAAATCCATCTAATCCAAGAGTTTTGAACCCTTCACAATATTTTCTGTTTCCATATTATACATTGTATTATTGAAGAAGTAAAATAAATGCTTACCTTCTTTTCATTTTTTGTGGGACTGTGGTAATTCTCAGTTACCAATAATTAAGCAAACTAAGCTGTTGTTTAGAGCCTCAGTCGCTGAATAGAGCTTCAAAATTCTTTAATTTATTAAAAATACAGAATGGAACTCATGGCTGAGAAGTTCCCAATACAGTAAATCTGCTACTATTCAATTTCTTCACCAATAATTCCTTTTAGTTTCCAGTTATCCATTTTGAGCTTTAAGCAATCATCTTACAAGGTTACAAGTTCATCTAACTCACAAGCTTATATTTTATAATATTTTGTGCATTTCATTGTTTTCAGGGTCCTTTATTAGGAAGTTGACTATAACTGTATTGTAACCCTTTCGAGACGATTGGCACGCCCGCGTGTCGGCTGCGAACTTGCATTCAAGGATGGACGGCACACACTCGTGACGGAGGAAACTTTACTGTAAATGGCGAGTGGCACGCATGCGTGCTTTCACATGGAACGTTTTAATTTGTCTACTAGATGGCATCAAATGTTCGTGGAACTAACTTCAACGTATTTTTCAGATACATGACCTTGGCATAAGGAGGATCCAATGAATTATTTCTCCATTTGGAGCGGTGAAACATGATTTAGTAATATAAACAGACAGAGCAATTCTCGCAGCATCAACAATTTTATAATTGAGTTTCGGGTTTTTTTTTAATTTCAGCTTTATGATTTCGTTGGTGAATCATAGGGATATAAGAAAGTATTTTTTTTTTTTTGGGGTTTTAGAGGCAGTGAAATTATTCGTTTATTTCGGATAAAAGAATGGGAGCAACTAACGAGTATTTTGTATTCAGATTTGTATGAAAAATATACATCAAATAAAAAATAAATATTTCTTTTATTCCTGAAAATAGTAGTTTTCTGTGTTGAATAGGTGATTTTTAGTGAATTTGTTTCGAAAGTTAGGCTTAGCGCAAAAAGATTGCCGTCTCCTGGGAACAGTTCGGAAGCAAAGCTCTCCGTACTTTTGGCCATGGCAGTTCCGGAATGCCGCCGTCACGAAAGGGTTAAAGAATAATGTCTAAAATTATTAACCAGCGAGATGCCATTTATTTATATTCAGAGTTTTCAAAAAAGAAAATGCCTTTTAAATAATATGGAAATTTAAAACCTGCTACTCTAAATTATTTAAAATATTGTCTAAATTGAAACAATTAGTACACTTTGTGTTTAGTTTTTTATTTCACACTTTTAGTTGGGTCGCACAGTTTTACTTCAAGCTCCTATCATCCAAGGTGTTTTGCTACAATTGCTTTCACCAAATTTTCTTTATTTTATTTTTATTTATTTATTTTTTTAATAAAAATAATTTATATGTTGTTTCTTTAAAAAAAAATTGCATTTTTGATAGTTAAAAATTTTTGATTTAATTCCTTTGTTATTGAAAATTGAACAAAAACAATTAAGGTTATAGGGTCCTTGAAAAATAGCATTTAGTTCCTTGAGCTGAATTTTTATTTAGGGAAAATGTGGTGACCTTGTTTGAAACACACATTTTTATTTTGAATTGTCGCAAGTCGAAAAAATATCCTTTGTTGAATCCTCTACCAGATTCTGATTACGTAGGTTTTTATTTTTATTCATTCCATCAGTTTTGAATTTGTAGGATTCTAACATGTATTAGAATAGCAAACAAAGTTACCACATTCCTCTTTATTTTAACCAGACCTGCCAACTGTTACGATTTAATCGTATTTAGTACGATAGATCACGAGCAGTACGATAATACGATTTTGCCACCAAAAGTAAGATTTAAGAAAAAATTACGTTTTTCCCTATTTTTTTTTTCGTTTTTTTCCCTTTTTCAGACCGAAGTAGGGAATTTCGAGGGGCTTTTGATTTCTAACAAATTTCCCTGCCTTTGGTTTTCCAATGGAAACAAACAAAAATACACCGGTAACTAATAGACCAATCCAGTCTCTTTTCCTTTTCTGTTCGGGACTCATTCGGCTTTCCCATTCTTTCTCATCATATTTAAAGTTACTGATTGGTCGGCGCTGGAATGTAGACGTGTATTTGCTGTACACCTGTCCTCTGATTTACACGGAAGATAGGTTCTGCACAAAACCGTGTAAATTGAAATCTTGGATTTTGCTAAGTAAAATCGTGTAAAACGAAAATAACCTCAAAATGTGCATGATTCAGTCATTTATTTAAGTAAAACAAAAGTAAGACATCTTAGGAAACTTAAAATTATACTTAGTTTATAAAACAGCAAACATATGAATGTAGTATTATAATATATTTAATTTATTTTACATTAGGAACAAAGAACAAAAAAACAAATAGACCCTTAAAAATTAATTATAAGTTTAATCACTGTCATCACTTTCATGTACTATCAGTCTTTTCTTTCTGATAGGTATGATGTCACTTTCATCACTTGAGCTTTCTTGATGCGATTCTGGCTCAATGGTTGACGAATTAGGCAAGATCTCGGGTTGACAAGACTTTGTCATGAAATCGGTAACTAACAATTGCGTAGGTATTTTTGCTAAATCTTTATAGATCTCTTCATATTGATTTAAGCATTTACGAAGGTCTAGCTGGAATCGGAGAGCTCGATCAACATTTGTGTCATATTGTAAGAAATGGTTGCCCAATTTTCTTCCCAAATCAAGTCCTATGCTTATGATTCTTGCTGTGAACGCAACTGGTTCAGATTGCTCTTCATCAGAATCATTGTCTTCATCATGTTTGTTTGTTTCACGAATCATGTTAATTAAATCATCTTCATTCAATTCTTTATCAGCCATTATTTCTTCAATATCTGCGTGAGCTAAATCTTCAAAACCTTCTCCTCCTATAGTATGGGCCAATTCAGTGATCTGAGAATATTCATGTTATATTGGTGATTTATCATTTCCACTTTCAACAATATCCGGCCATATTGCTTTCCAGCAGGCATTGATCGTTGATTGTTTGATCTGAGTGTATGACAGTCCAACATGCTTAACACAATCTAAAATTGTGAATTTCTTCCAAGCATCCATCAGAGTAAGAGAATCATCATTCTCCATTTGTTCTAAGTTATACCTGAAAGTTTGCTTGATGTACAGTGCTTTAAAAGTCAAAATTATTCCTTGATCTAACGGCTGTAATAAGGAAGTTGTAATCTTTGGTAAAAAAACAACTTTTACATTTTCGTGTTGTAAATCTGGAGGATAACCTGGTGCATTATCAATTAATAGAAGAGCCTTAAAAGGCAATACCTTTTTAGTTAAATAATTTTTGACATCTGGAACAAAGAAGTTATGGAACCATTCATTGAAAGCTGTGGCAATGACCCATGCTTTTCTATTAGCCATCCAATAGACGAGAAGGTTTTTGATATTTATTCCTTCGAATGATTGTGGTGATTTTGATTTGTTAATCATCAATGGTTTCATCATATAATCGCCAGAAGCATTGCAACAGAAAAGAACTGTTATACGACTTTTCGCTACTTTATGACCACTAGCTGATTTGTGAGCTTTGGCTATAAAGGTTCTTTCCGGCATTTTTTCCCAGAATAATCTGGACTCGTCAGCATTGAAAACCTGATCAGAAGTGTAGGAGTTAGCGGCAATGATTTCAGCAAGTTTTGCCGGATATTGTTGTGCCGCATCCGAATCGGCAGATGCACTTTCACCTTTCATTTTCAGATTATGTAAAGAATGTCTTTGTTTGAATCTCTTGAACCACCCATGGCTTGCGGAAAAAGATACATTCTTTTCATCGGATGAAGTCGACGGCGACTGATTCTTAAGTGATTGATAAATCTTCAAAGCTTTATTTGTAACAGCATTGGTATCGATCGGGATTCGCTTTTGAGTTTTGTCTTCTATCCATATCACTAAGGCTTTTTCCATATTTTCCATTGTAACATCTCTAACATATGAAGTTGTACTCATACTGCTGCAGGTTCCAGCTGCTACACTTTTTCTAATGGAGTCTTCATTTTTTCTTATTGTCCTTATTGTGGCTTCATTCATGGAGTAAAATTTAGCAACATCCGTTATTCTTTCTCTATTACTTAGACGGTCTAATATTTGAATTTTAGTTTTTAAAGAAATAACTTTTCTTTTCATTTGATGTTTCTTCAAATCCTTTGACATTATAGAACCTTAACAAATTTACGCAAACTATAAAGATTCAAGAAAAACTATAAATATTGAAACTTACCAGTTCAAAAGATAAACGCACAATAATATAAGCTTTGCTGCTAAAATGTTTCTGCACTATGTACTTGCATGAACCAGATAGCTTTACTCTTGTGAAATAAATACGGGCATTCCCCTATTATGGGGATTTCCCTATACGTGGATTCCCCATTACGAGGATTCCCTTAAATGTATATATTTTACAACACTGGGAATCCCCTGTTGTTTTCATCAGTGTTACCAAAGGAATAAAATTAAAAAATGTCATCAAATCTTTGTATAGGCGTATATGGAGCGAAATATACATTTTTATCAATTTTTTGAAATCTGTTAATTTCTAAACCGTGTAAAAGCGAAATCGTGTAAAACAAGTGCCGTGTAAATCAGGGGATAAGTGTATTGCCAGTTTTGTGATTTTCCCACTCAATTGAGCTAGTTTTGGCGAAGAGTTGGAGGAAAATTTTTCTGGATGCCGTGCGGGTTGCAATTTTTGGGCTACTTTCAGCTTTTGCTTAGTTTGCGGGGTTTATGGTTGCTTGTTTGTGTTTGTGTGGGCTGAACCTGACATGCGGTATTAATGCCCAGCACAATCCCCCGACATTTGTTGTTGTTTTGTTCTCTAGGCAGAACGTTAACTTGCGTAAAATAACATTTATTTACATTAAATTTTACAAATATATATACAGCATACTAATACTTTGCAGAGATTTTCTGCGGCAAGCGGATGATAAATCCTGATTGTTGGAACGTAAAGTTCGAAGCAGTCGAAAGGAGGTTTCGACTGTGTAGTTCCAAAGTTCGAAAGCAAGTCGACCGACCAAGTCGAGATTTTAGGAGCGAGTCTCTGTCCGAAAAGATGAAAGTTCTTTTCTAAACTGAATTTTGTAAACGCCCCAGAAGGAGTGACCAACCATCTTATTGGTCGTCGTTGGTCTGGGGCTCATTAATGGGGGTGCCCCCCATGCACGCCACGTGTTTTCGGTGTGCACCATCATCTTGTTTTTCACACATGCCGGTGACGAAAATTATGGCTTTCACATGCCAACATACTGTCACCAGCATGAAAGTTATGTGTAAATCCCCATCGGGAATCTTTTAAGTCAGGCGTCCCAAAACAGGAAATGATATGCGGTTTCCTCAGTTATCAGATACACAGAGAAAAGCCACTTCTAGTCCTTTTTGGTGCAGGTGGCGTAAATGGCGATAGTTAACCGCCACACACTCCCCTCCTTAAAGATTTCCAGTGAAACCATAACGATCCATGAAACAAACATGACGGCCTGATCGTGTCGTAATTTTCGGAGGCATATTTGGCACTGATGAAGTTTGAGTGGTCGGAACCGGTTGGCCGGTTGTTGCCGGTGCATGTACTTCATCATTATTCACATAAAATGCCGGTTTAATACGATCAAGTGCAATGTTCACTTTCCTACCTTTGATATCGATTTTAAAAAATTTATCGTTTCTCTTTAAAACCTGATATGGTCCATCGTATGGAGCTTGTAGTGGAGCTTTAACCGCATCATTACGCATAAATACATGCGACGCTGTGTGAAGAGCGGGTGGGAGAAAAATTCTCGGTTTCCGATGGTGAGAGGTGTTGGGGGGGACGAAGGTCCCGCATTGACTCTCTTAGCTGCAGTATGAAGTCTGAGGGATCAGTGAGTTGGGAGCTATTGGGGAAAAAATCGCCTGGCAGGCGCAGCGTTTCTCCGTAGAGAAACTCAGCTGGCATTGCACCTATGTCCGGTTTGATTGTAGATCGAAGCCCCAGCAAAACTATTGTCAGTGTCTTAGTCCACTGTTTATTACCGTGTGCTTTTAAGGCTGCTTTCAGCGGCCGGTGGAAATTTTTTATAATTCCATTACTAGAAGGATGGTAAGCAGTTGTGCTTATTCGCTGGACTCCCAAGCACTGTGCTAAAGACTGAAAAAGTCTAGATTCAAATTGTCGGCCTTGGTCATTGGTGATTCTGGAAAGAACATCGAAACGAGAAATCCAATGGTCGATCAGAGCTTGTGCCACTGTAGAAGCCGTGATGTCTGGAATTGGGATTGCCTCCGGCCATCTTGTGAACCGGTCAATCATAGACAGTACATAGGTCATTCCTTCAGATGGGGGCAAGGGGCCCACGAGGTCGATATGTATGTGTTCGAACCTCTGAGAAGTTTTGGGGAAAAAACCAATGGGTGGGATAGTGTGTCGTTGAATTTTACTCTTTTGACAAGGGATGCATTTTCTCGCCCAATCGTTAATATCTTTATTCATATTTGGCCAGACAAAACAATCGCAGACTAACTTCAAAGTTTTTCTTATACTTGGATGAGATAAATTATGTAAATTTGAAAAAACGTTGAATCTCATAAGCTGCGGTACATAAGGCATAGCTGCCAACCGTTGCGGATTTTCCTGATTCGTTCCGAATTTTTACGTCTGTTCCGAAAATCCGAATTTTTGAAAATATTCCTGTTTTGCCCCATTTTTCCCCCTCTGCAACCATAAAAGTTTCATATGTACCAACTCTACTGAATTTGGCAGGAGATTCCTGATTTTTGAGTGTTTATCCCGATTTCCCGCTTTTGAAGACGGATCTCCCGATTTTAACGATTTTTTGAAAAAATCCCTACGTTTAGGGATAATTTCCCAAAAATTTTCCCTATAAAAGGGATTTCTTAGCTAAGTGGTAAATTTTTCTCTATTTGATCAAAAGTACGCTCATAAGATTACAGATCAGACGTGAAAAACGATCTGGATTTGGGCCGGAAACTCCGGATGTTTTATTACTTCTCCGGCCTCCGAATTACTAACGAAATTATTCAGATTTTTTTGTTTGAAATTTATCAATTAACCAGACATGGTATAATTCCTCGGAAACGCCGATTTTCTGCTTTTTTAGCACTAATTTCTACCATTCCCGGGATCGTAGCAACTCCATAACAAAATGCAGGGAAATGCCAATCAAATTAACGTAGATTTACGGCCGTGTGTAATGTAAATTAAGATCTCGATCGCTTATTTTATGAAAGTAATAAATATACTTCTTCAAAGGTTGTCTAATTCAGCATAAATCGTTAAAATGTTATTTTGTTCATTAATTTCGCATAAACACTGCGATTACGCAATTCAGTTTGTTCTCATGAATCGCCGAGAGTGCAATAATATCTTTTTCCATCCATCTCAATCTTCTACATATTGCATTTTTGATTGACCAAACTAGCTTATTTTCATATTCTGATTAATTATTACGCTTAATTTCTTAATTATTTTCGCATAAACAGTGCGATTGCGCAATTCAGTTACATCACGTGAAATGTCGAGATTACGTTAGTATCTTTTCCCATCCATCTCCATCATTTAAATGTTGCATATTAGATCGACTAAATTATCTTATTTTCATATTCTGATTAATTATTATTGTTAATTTCTTAATTATTTTCGCATAAACAGTGCGATTGCGCAATTCAGTTACATCGCATGAAATGCCGAGAGTACATTAGCATCTTTTCCCATCCATCTCCATCATTTAAATGTTGCATATTAGATCGACTAAACTAGTTATTTTCATATTATGGCTAATTATTAAGGTTAATTTTTTAATTATATTTGCATAATACAAATTTTCCTATTTTGAAAAATCTGTACCATGCCCTTGCATTTTTTCTGAAAAATGTAATTAGTGTTTTCGAAAAATTTAATGTGAGTCTGCAATCAGAGACCCCCAGAGTCCATAAGCTAAAGTCCCAAATTCAAGTTTTTGTTACAGATATATTAGTCAGATTCATAAAGCTTGAAGTCGTGAAAGCTTCGACATGTGTCTTCGATATCTCTTATAGTGATTCAACAAATCATAAGGATAATGAAGACATATTTGTGGGATCAGAGACGTTAGAGTGCCTGAGAAAGTTAAAGTCTGATGAAACAAAGCAGTTTTTTGTGTACGTCAAAAACTACTATTGTATGACATGTAATTATATTATCAGAAACTTTCCAATCAACTCTGATGTTTTACATCATGCTGAAGTCGCAGATGTGTCTCAGAGGAAAAAAGTTAAATTTCCTCGATAAAATTTTTTATAGACAGATTTCCCTCTATACTGCAAAAAGACTCAACAGAATCAACGTTTGATATAATTGATAGTGTAGAGACTGAGTTTTAGCATTTTCAAATGGCAGCTTTGCCAGAAGAAATAATTGCTGAAGACCAGATGTTCAGTGGGCTAAGTTAGGAAAGCAAAAAGATCCTGTGTATAAACTTTTGTATGGTAAATTGAGTAGTATCATGTTGGGGATACTAACACTCCCCCATAGTAATGCTGCATGTGAACGAATATTTAGTCTTGTAAAAAGAAACAAAACTAATTTTAGAAGTTCCATGAGTATTTTGACTTTACAGTCTACTTTAATTGCCAAATAATCAGATAAATGGTATTTGGTATGAATAAACATGGTGCCACTTTCTTGAAAAAGGCCAAATCTGCTACCTATGTATCAATAAACCAAAAAGATTCTTAATTTGTCTTTGTTTTACTTACTTTGTAATAGTGTATTTAAATTGTGTAATGACATTTTTTTTTTCAAATATGAAAATAGTTTAATTTTACTTTTAGTTGAATATTGATGTATTTAAGGAGAACAAATATAGTTATAATTTTATGGGTGTAAAAATATTATGCATTTCATATATGTTTCAAAATTCTTATCTCATGAGGTCTTATTTTTTTTTATTAAGATTAATTATATAGTATATATATATATGGGTTTCACCATCTTTCCTTCCGGGGGGGGGGGGGGGTTGCAAAATCACTGTCAATACATAATACATTGGCTAAGAAATATTGACATGCAATTCAATGGGGGGGGGGGGGAAGCAAGTACTCCCATGTTGGAGATACCCATGTATATATATTTTGTGTGCAACTATTGCGTGTCATTTTTCTCGCGTACAGTGTTCCTAATTTTTTATTCTCTGGGTTGGCAGCTATGATAAGGACGCGCCGTACCCGTGGATACATCGCAAAATAATTTAGCTGACGCATTTGGAATAGCGATTTGCTTTAAGTCGATCGAGGATGTTCCTTTTAAAATATCTTGAAGCTCCGGACCGTTGCTTTGTAAATCTGCGAGTTCTTCATAATCAATTGAACCCGGTACCGTAATCATATTTATGCGAGACATTATGTTGGCAAGGATGTTATTAGTACCTTCTATATGACGTATATCAGTAGTGAATTCCGAAATAAATGCGAGTTGCCGATTTTGGCGACGCGAGCATTTGTCCAATTTTTGTTGAAATGCGAACGTTAGCGGCTTGTGGTTGGTAAACAGGCTAAAATTTCGTGCTTCCAGCATATGCCTAAAGTACTTGATAGCCAAATACGCAGCTAAAAGTTCTCTGTCGTAAGTACTGTATCCGAGGATAATTTCCGCCGAGGTAAGTATGCCGAGGATAATTTCCGCAAGAAGAAGGCCAGGGGTTCGATACCCGTATCAAGAACGTGATTCAAAAAACCACCTATCGCAAAATTTGATGCATCGACGAATAAAATTAAATTCGCATCTTCAGCAGGGTGCGCCAGTAGCGTTGCCTCAGCTAATTGATTTTTACATGCTAAAAATGCATCCGTAGCCTCATTAGTCCAATTAACTTTTCTCTTATCGTTCTTTCGTGCCCCCTTTAGATACTCATTGAGGGGCTTTTGCGTGTGCGCTGCATGGGGTAGGTGTCTCCGATAAAAATTCATCATGCCGAGAAATGCGCGTAAATCCTTAATTGTTTCAGGTTGCTTGACATTCAATATCACTTGTACTTTATCGGGTAAGGGTTTATTGCCTTTAGAATTTATGAGATGGCCTAAAAATGATACCTCGGATACTCCCAGAATGCATTTAGAAATGTTTAGGTTAATTCCGTAGTTATCTAGACGTTGGAATATCTGTTTTAGATGGAGCTCGTGCTCTTCTTCACTCTCAGAAAAAACCAAAATGTCATCTAAATAAGCAAAACAGAAATTTAGATCCCCCTAGAATTTCATCTATAAAACGTTGGAAAGTTTGAACTGCGTTACATAATCCAAAATTAAGATAGGGAAACTTGTATAGGCCAAATGGTGTAATTATTGCCATTTTAGGAATGTCAGGTTCGTAAACTGGAATAGCGTGATATGCGCGAAAAATATCTAGTTTAGAAAATACTCGCTTGCCATTTAGAGCATTCGAAAAATCTAAAATGTTCCTTATCGGATAACGGTTAGGTAAAGACACCTGATTTAAACGACGATAATCTCCTACGCAGTGAATTTCGCCAGAACCTTTAGGCACTACGTGGAGGGGCGACGACCAATTTGATTTAGACTGCCGGCAGATCCCGCGCTCTAGCATAAATTCAAATTCCTTCTTTGTAGATTCGTACAGCTTCGGATGTAATCGTCTGGGTCGTGCATAAACTAATGGTCCTGAAGTTTCGATATAATGTGCCGTCTTATGTTTTACATTTTTGAATTTAGGAGTTGGGTTAGCAATATCTGGGTATTGTCAAAGAATTTGGTGGAAACGTGTGTCGCCTGAAATCAATTTGATTTCAGTAACGCTACCTTTCGTTAATTTGCCTGGTATGTGAAAGTTTGTATTGGAATCTATTAGTTTCTTTTCTTTTAGATCCACAAGAAGTCCAAATTCTTTCAAAAAATCTGCCCCGATAATGGTTTCGGATACAGATGCGATGACAAACTCCCAACGAAATGCGCGTCTTAGACCTAAATCTATATCTACTAATTTTGTTCCGAAAGTTTGGATTTTCGAGTTATTTGCCGCGAAAAGTTCCAACGAAGATGGTTGAAGTTTTTTATTTAGCGGTTTTGGTATAATTGAAATGTCGCTACCAGTGTCAATTAAAAACTTGCAATTTGTTTTGCGGTCATATACATGGAGTCTACTAGCAGGATCTATTTTAATTTCCGCTGTCATTCCTATGTTTGGAATGACAAGTTTTTACAAGTTTTACAAGTTTACAAGTTTTTTTGGTCAGCAAATTTGCAAGGGGTATGGCATTTATATGCTTCTGTACCGAAACATTTATGGTAGAAGCAAAAATTGCTATTCTTTCCTACGTCGTTTCCTTTGTCATGATTTCTGAAAGATCGGGCGTTGTTACGCGATTTTGAGCGCGGTATATTATCACGAAATTGATCTCTTGAGTATGATCTTGATCTAGATAGGCGCTCGATCTGGAAGGCTAAGTCAGCTATCTGCTTCTGCATGCTCGATAGCTCCGTTAATGCAGGCAGCATTTTCATTACGCGATGCTACTGCTCAAATATTTTCTGAGCTTGCCGTAACTTCGTATATTTTATCTGCCAAATTTGCCAATTGGCTTAAATTTTCCGTGCTTGTCGATAGAATTGCGCGGACATTTGACGGTAAGCGATCTAACCATAACGATTTTAAAAAATCCTCGTTCACTTTATCGAGAGCTAATTCTCTCATTTGCCTCAATAATGCGGATGGTTTGAGGTCCCCTAGTTGCAATTCTGATAGAAGTTTTTTCGTTTGCGTTAATTCCGAATCTGCAAATTCTGTAATTAGCCTATCTTTTTAAGGTCCTGAATTTGTTTTCCTGCGGTGGATTCAAGATTACATCACTTACATGGGATAATGCTTCCGAGTCTATCGCCGCTACGAGATATGCATATTTCGTCTCGTCCTTTGTGATATGCGAAATTTGGAATGCATTCTCAACCTAAGCTAGCCATAGGGTTACATTCTTTTTTCAAAAAGGAGGGATTTTGCATGTAACCCTGCTAATTTAGGGTTGCTCGTCGTTTCCATCCATGCTTAAGATATAGAAATATATATTATTAAAATACAAAATAATAGAATATAAACAATTTTTACACAGGGTTCCTTAGCACGTGTAAGTTTGCGAATTAGCGATAATAACGTGAATACACACTGTCCCGAAATAAAAATAATTTTGAGGGAAAGGAAAAAAGGAATTGACCTGTGCTGACCTTAATGAACTGCAGTTGTTTCGGAGGATCCTGCCTTTCAGCGACGTCTGTGTTCGCATGGAAGGGGAGAGCTCTTAGCTGCCGAAAAGGATATCTTTTAAAAGTACGGAGATGAATAGCAGGGGTCCGAGGAAGGCGAAGTTGCTCCACGGGGGTTCTCCCGGGTTGACTTTCCGTTCATTGCTTGTAATCGGAAGTGGTCTTTCATCGGAAACATCGGAGTCGGAACTCAGTTGCTTTGCAAAGTCGTCATCAGCTGTTGGGTAGCACTATTTGCGTCTGCGAGCATGCTTGTCTCTGAGAGAGCAGTCTTATATGAGCAGTAATTTATTGCTGTTGGCAAAGTATTGCTCCATTGCTGGCATCCATAGTGAATTGTTCCATATGCTCGGGCGTTCAAGTCCATAGGGTCACCATTGCAGGGTTTATGGTTGCTTGTTTATGTGGGCTGAACCTGACATGCGGTATTAATGCCCAGCACAATCCCTCGACATATGTTGTTGTTGTTTTGTTCTCTAGGCAGAACGTTAACTTGCGTAAAATAACATTTATTTACATTAAATTTTACAAATATATATACAGCATACTAATACTTTGCAGAGAGATTCTGCGGCAAGCAGATAAATCCTGATTGTTGGAACGTTAAGTTCGAAGCAGTCGAAAGGAGGTTTCGACTGCGTAGTTCCAAAGTTCGAAAGCAAGTCGACCGATCAAGTTGAGATTTTAGGAGCGAGTGAGTCTCTGTCCGAAAAGATGAAAGTTCTTTTCTAAACTGAGTTTTGTAAACGCCCCAGGAGTGACCAACCATCTTATTGGTCGTCGTTGGTCTGGGGCTCATTAATGGGGGTGCCCCTCATGCACGCCACGTGTTTTCGGTGTGCACCATCATATTGTTTTTCACACATGCCGGTGACGAAAATTATGGCTTTCACATGCCAACATACTGTCACCGGCGTTAAAGTTATGTGTAAATCCCCATCAGGAATCTTTGGAAGTCAGGCGTCCCAAAACAGGAAATGGTATGCGGTTTCCTCAGTTATCAGATACACAGAGAAAAGCCGCTTCTAGTTCGTTTTGGTGCAGGTGGCATAAATGGCGATAGTTAACTTCCACAAGTTCAATGGTATTTTTGCCCAACTGAGCTGGTTTCTACGACATTGAGCAAAAACCGGCAACATTTAACATTGGACTAGTTTTTGTCAATTTTTGTGCGGGTGTTTAGGCGAAGACCTGCCAACACTGGTAGCTATTCCCGTTATCTGCAAAAACCCATGCGTGGAGGGAGCACGTGATGTTTTGTTGATTTCTCCCGATGCTTGTTTTAAATTTTTGCTGAGTTCCGTTTAGTGTATATAGTTAATTGAATGATGTCTACAAAGACGAATGCCCAATCTCAAATGTTTTCCAAAAAGTATTGCAGAGAGTTTGAATTTATCAAAGAATCAAGAATAAGTGCATCTCTTGTCTTTTGTGTTGTATGTAACTGTGATATCTCCATTTCTCATGGCGGATGTGTGGACATAGTTAAGCATTTGTAAAGGTAATTGTTATTAAGCAAGCAAAATCAACATTTTATGTTAAATATAATGAAATAGAAAACCAGAAGGAAAACGAAAAGTTATCAATTGGTTTTGAAACCAGACAATTGGTTAAAACAGTTAGCACTGAGGAGCAGAAAGAATTTTTTTCTAAAGTTAGAAATTATTTTATTACTGGCTGTGACTATATAGCTTCTAAATTTCCATGGAATCTGGAAATTTTAAATCATGTCCAAGTTGCTGATATTTCTAGAAGAGAGCAGTTTAATTTTTCATCAATTCAGTATTTAGTAAATATGTTCCTATCCCATGTTTCTTTGTAAGATGTGAGAATGAAACATTTTCTGAAGCTGTTGATATTGTAGAAAGTGAGTTTCTAAATTTTTAAATTGCAACTTTACCAGATAACGTTTTAAATAGTAAAAGTATTAGTGAACAATGGCATTTATTATCAAAAGAAAAGAATTCTGATGGCAAATTTCTTTGTAGCAAACTTTCTAAAGTCATGTTAGGCATTTTAACCTTGCCTTATAGCAATGTCTCTTACGAAAGATTTTTTAGTTTAGTAAGGAGAAATAAAACCGATGTAAGAAGCTCTTTGAGCACTTCAACACTTGAATCACTTTTCATTGTAAAATCCTGTATGTCTGGACCTTGTTTCCAGCAAAAATATTCCTCTGGGTTTTTAAAATAGGCAAAATCAGCCACATATGTTGGTTTAAATAAAAGTTTGATTTATTAATGTTGTAATGTGCGAAAATTGTGTCTTTACCTTTCTTAATAGAAAGCAAAAATCCATGATGTGCATTATAGTTTTCTAATTGTTTTATATTGATGCATTTTACTAAAAAATGAATATTTTTATTTAAATTTAAAATGTTTAATTTAAAAATTAACAACATAACAATGTTTGCTGTGGATTGTAATAATTTAATTGGTTTCTCAATAGAATTTTGATGTAGGGGAAAAAAATCCCTACAGCCTGATTATCAAGAATTTACATAGCTGAAATATACCGCACGTACATTATCGCGTGCGTCATGTTACGCTTTTTGGCTCTGAGAGGTTGGCAGTTCTGTTTTAACACATACATAGAAATACAATTACTACTTTTTGTTCTTTTAACTCCTTTCTACAAACGAGAAATGTCGGATTAAGATTCAAACTATAACAGGATGCTAGCTAAGTTTATGCTTACGCAGGAAGGGAACAAACAGGCAGGCAACAATTAAATTTTCCTTTAGGGGTTTTATAATAAATGGAAAGGCAGATTCATTATAATTTTATGAGATTGCTCATTTCAAGGCCATCTTAGAGAATGGCAACTTCTGAAAATCGGCCGTCATCGCCAAGTTTCAATTTGGCAAAAATGTAAGGTTAGAGTTTTCCAGAAGCTCGAAGCTAACAACAACCTCATTTTTTCACATTTATACTTGATAAATGGATTGCTAGTATCCAGTAATGTTTGAAAAAATTTTGTTACAGATTGTCTACTTTTTAACTTTTCACTTTTTATTTTTTTTGCAGCTCCTCCTAATGTGTGTCGAATAAAAACAAGAGATATTTCTCTTATTCAAGGAGTTGTCGAAGAAAACATAAAGTCACCTTGCCCTGGTAACTGGATTCTTGGTTTTACTTCTTAGTTAAAAATATTTGTTGCATATTTTTCAAACTTTGGTTTGTATGATTCTCATTGGAGATACAGTAAAGCACTGAGTATACATTTCTCAAGGGACCCATGATAAAAAGTGTATAACTGCAAAAACTTACAATCGAAATGAATAGAAATGTTTGGGATGTATAAAGGAGATCCCTGTGAATGGTGCTTTACTATATACTTGTAAGCAGACATTGTTTTGGGAACTTTATTACTTTTGCCTCAAGTTAGCCATTTTTTGCTTTCTCATATGTAGTATTGAGAAAGTATTGCAAAAATTTTTTATTTAAATATTTTGATGCCAATAAAAATCTTAGGACTTCCTGAACATGCTTTGACTATTATTGGAGGGATGTCCATCTGTCTGTCTGTGGTCGATTTCATGTGTGCATGTTAGGTGCCACAAATATTAATGGATTTTCATGAAACTTTATATTTGGCTTTGTTAACGAAAAATCTAAAACTAGATTAAGAAAACGGAAAATTTAATTTGAGCAAAAACCTTCAAAATTTTATATTTTTTTGACATGGCAGCATAAGACAATATTTGACCATGCAGAAAAGGAATTATTTATGGATCAATGATCATGAAATTTAATAGTTTCAATAATTATGGGGAAAAAGAGTGTCTACAATTTTTGTGCTCGTGCTGTTAGCCTACCTTGGTAGTGGTGGTGGTGGTGGGGAATTAACCCTGCCGGGTGCATTATCAAGCTTTGTATTAATCAAAATATTTTCCATTCTCTTTAAAATGCATTGTTTTCAAACACAATACAATTTGTCAAATTTAACTAATAAAACTAACGTCCCAATCAGGCTTCGGGAAATCGGCAAAATGTAACCCGTCCGCGAGGACGTCTATTGAGATTTTTTACCCGTCCTCCTAAGAATTTTTTTTTCACTTTATATTCATTAATATATGTGCTTAAATACATCGCACAACAATAATAAATTAGAACCAACTGCCTGGCGAGGAAGTACGATAACTGCATATTCATACACCACCCCCACAGCGCCGCGGTGAAAGTCGACGACGCGGAGTCTCCGATAAAGGATCGAACCAGCGGAATTCCGATCTATGGGGGGGGGGCAAAGGAGTAAGATATGTAAGGAATAGCTCCTTTTTTCAATGTTTGGTAACTTGAAGGAGTGGTAAATAAATAATCGTATAAATCCTCTTGTCTCTAAACAGTTTAAACATCATCGGTACTCTTAATTTCTACGGAATGTAGTCAATCAAGATTGAAATCTTCTTGGGCTGAATAGATGTTTCATACTTTAACTTCAGCTGTCAAACAACTGGAACAAATGTCATGAATGAATTTTAAACGTTTTAGTTTTAAAGTTGAAACCAAAGTAGGGAAGAAAATAAACCACTTCTGGCTGAAACTGGAAGAATCCATTCCAAAAATTAAAACTTGTTACCTACTCCCGTCTATTACAGCAAATGAAAATTTTATAGTTTGGGTTTTAAAGAGTTAAATGGGGATTTGGGCTTAGGGCCAGGCTGGACTTGAGTTTTCTATTGTTTCGGGCAGGGTTGAGTCTTTTTTTTTTTTTTTTTAAACGTCCATTATGACCGGGCCGAACATATTTCTTTTGAAAATTTTTAAAATGGATTTAAATTGAATGTATGAACTTATTGCTTTTATTTCAGCTATGTAAAGATAAATGTTTAAGAAAACAAACTAAATTCTCCATACAAAATTTTGACAAATTTATTTTTAACATATTTGAATACAAATCATTTCTGGCCTGCTGAGACGCAGTTATCTTCAGGCCGAGTTCATTCTACATTTATAAATTTCTTCGTGCTTGGTCCGGATTTAAGCATTGGTATTGTCGGTCTTGTGAAAATCCGAAAATTCCGCAGATGTAGACCTTGAAAGGGAGAACAGAACATGTGATGTTACTTCGATCGTGAGTGCGCTATCGCATTTTTGTTTGGTCATCGGATTCACTGGGTGGAGGATGATGGGAGAAAAAATAACTAGCACCTGTGGTTACAATGCAGATCTGACGGCTCGCCTAGAAATAAGGCATTGATAATGCACACTAGCTAAGTTTATGGGGTGAGAGTGGGGGGATTTGCAGGTGACGACATTTCAATTTTCATTCATGGCACAGGAAAGGACGGCTTTCGCCGCAATTTTATAATGACAATTTTTTTTTTTTTTAACGGAATCTCTAATTTCAAGGCCGTCCGAGAGGACGGCAACCTCCGAAAATTGGTCGTCCTCACCGAATTTTAACCCGGCGAGGACGGGCGATTTCCGGAAGCCTGGTCCCAATGCAACTCTAGTTTTTCTAAATTTAATTATTTTATACTTATTTAGCCATCTCCATAGTGTAAAATGTCCCATCAATTTTTTGCAAATTTATATAAAGTATTTTACTTTTTAGGCTTGGAAAAGGTTCTTGAGATTCAAGGCATTGAGGAGACGTTTTATTATTGCGAATTGTGTGATGCCCCATGTTCTACTAACACAATTCTTCCCCACCTGAAAGGTCATAAACATCAGTTGCGATGCTTGGTGAGTACTGTCTTCTGTATGTTTATGATTGTTTTTGCATATGTGAGCCAGTTTTCTTTAGAATGGCACCTGTCTGCAGTATGACCAACTTTATCCTAAAATGTTAAGAGGCTTTAATTTTTTATAGCTTAATCATAGCTGCCAACTCAGTTTTAGTGGTAGACTCTCAGTTTTTCTTTCTATCTCCCAGTATGAATGAATGATATGAAGGTGGGTGGCTCCAGAAGAGCCTAGCACATCGACCAGAGGTCTATTGTACTACCCCAAAAAGTAGATGAAGATCCCTAAGAAAAGAGACCAGTAGCCGATGCGAAAATAAGCAGGCACTTGACAGGAATGTCGTTCAGCTCCCAAGGTTCAATCACATGACGACCAATGTGTTCGAATCTGTGAGCAGAGTAGGCCTCACAATCACATAGAATGTGAGCTGCAGTTTCTTCGCTGTAATTGCAGCCTCTGCAAAGCGAATCCTTGGAGACACCCATAATATTAAGATGTCTCTTGAGAGTGCAGTGTCCAGTAAGGAGTCCAACAGCTCTCCTGATGCCAGTTCTACTGAGCCTGAAAAGTTCCTTTTGACGTGTACTAGGGCAATTACAGTTGAGGATTTTCGCTTGCCTTTGACCCTTAGTGTCACGCCAGTTCTCACACTGAAGCTTTCTGAAGATGTCATAGACAATTCTTCTGACAAGGTCATTGGGAATACCCAAGGCCGGCTCAGGACCCACAAAAGGAGTACTAGAGCCTTTCCTAGCAAGTTCGTCAGCCAATTCGTTGCCAGGAATGCCCGAATGACCAGGCACCCAGTACAGAATGACACTATTATTACTAGCAATTGTACAGAGAGCATTATAGCATTCCCAGACAAGGGAAGACGTCACAGTGAACTTCCCTAGAGCCATAAGAGCAGCCTGGCTGTCAGAACAAATGAAAATCTGGCTATTCTCATACTTTCTGTCATAGCAAATTCTACAACACATAAGAATGGCAAATACTTCAGCCTGAAAGACAGTAGCAAAATTACCAAGCGGATAAGATAGTTCAGTGCCATCATCAGGGCAACAGACACCAGCACCAGTACTAGTGCCAATCTTCGAGCCGTCTGTGTACCATACAAAACAATTGTGTTTATTGTAGGTTGGAGTCCTCTTCCAATCATCCCGCGAGGGGACAAGAATTTCATAAGGCTTATCAAACGTAAATTTGACGTGTATGCCATCAGGTGGCATACAGAAATAAGGATGCCTAGCAACATTACTGTTAAGTTTACCCCAAGATAGATGCCTTGAGTAATCTTTCCAGTGTTTCAGATATTTGAGTCTGTTCATGCAGATAAGTGCTTCTGCTTCAATGCGCATATAGAGCGGATGCAAGCCAAGTAGAAGTTCAAAAGTTGCAGTAGGAGTGGTTTTCATGCATCCGGAGATTGCAATGCACACCATCCTTTGAAGCTTAACTAAATCAAGTTTAGCAGTTTCACTTCTAATTCTGGACCACCAAACAATGGACCCATATGAAATGATAGGACAGACTATCATCGAGTAAATCCAATGGATAGCTCTGGGATTAAGGCCCCAGGTTTTCCCAATAGCATTCCTACAAGACCAGAAGATTCTTCTGGCTTTAGTTGTGCAGTAGTCCAAGTGCCTCTTCCAATTAAGCTCCTTGTCAAAATAAATTCCCAAGAATTTAACCTCCTTGGAGCAAATAAGCTTCTGTCCAAAGAAGCAAATATTCCCAAGATTAAGTATGCGTTTCCTTGTAAACGCAACTAAAGCAGTCTTCTGCGGATTAACCGTAAGACCAGCATTTTTACACCATGTCTCAACCCTCCTGAGAGCAGTAGACATCATGTCAGAGACAGTGTTGCCAAATTTGCCCCTGGCAATGATGACAACATCGTCAGCATATCCAATGCAAGAGACACCAGAGATATTAATGCTTTCCAAAAGAGAGTCCACCACAAGACACCAGAGAATTGGTGAGAGCACACCTCCTTGTGGACAGCCCGAATATCTCCCAGTAAGTCACCCAATCTCCCGGTTATCAGCTGTCTTTATTTATCTACTTTCAAGGTGGAGATAGTCCAAAAGTATCCTTTTGAATCCATTTTCATCTAATTATTCCACATTAGAGCAATAAAACTCTCACATTTTTATAGTGCAAGTAAAAACTAATAAATATTTTACTAAATAAAGTAATTTTCAAGTAGTGTGATTATGTAATTCAGTTTGTGTACCTGTGCATTGCTAGGAGTCCAGAGCTTCTGATAAAACTTCCATTAAAACATCCGAGCAGAACATAAAAATTCAATATCTTACTGAAACATTAGTAAGAACAACACACACACACACAAAGAGAAAATCGTTCTTTTAAGAATTTATATAACGTAATGCTATTCTTGCATTTGACAAGTTGCTAAAACCTTGACCCAGGTGTAGTGGGTGCAATCAGCCAAGTAGAAAAGCATGAAGTTGATATCACATTACAAGAATTTCTCATTGAGCTTCAGAGTGATGTAACAGTTCAAGCTAAATTCAAAAATAGCAAACAAAATTTCTGAATAAACAGTGAAAATCTGCAATTCTGGGAAAGGACACAATTGTTTTTACGGCATTTCCTGATTCTTATCCAGTAGAATCTGGCTTCAGTCACGTTCTTCACCTATTATCAAAAGCTCTCAACCATCTGTTTTGATATTGTGATTTTTGATTATCACTAAGAAAAGTTGCAAACAGGCATTCAAAAACTTGTTCATTACTATCAATCCCAATGACCTTGCCCAATAAAATGACAATATTGGCTGTATATCACACATTTCATATTATTAAATCTAACCATTATTAATACATTAATACATAACTACTATGTATACATAACTACTATGTAAACATAAAGTATGTAAACATACCTTCAAACTGTAAAATTTTTGATGTAGTCACAATTTTAAGCTAAAGTGTACTTTTTTTATTTTGTATTATAATTATATGCTTTGTGTTCAAATTATTAAGCAAAACTTGCACATATTTCTGAACTGAAACAGAGTTTAAGGCATCGATGGACTACAAAAGTAAGTAAAATGTAAAAGTGGATCGCGAGTAAAGGCTGTGACACATGAGCGTTATCTCCTGTCCATTTTAGAGACTGCGTATGTTGAGGGCAAAAGACAGCCTGGAGCTGGTCACATGAGAATGTTCGGTGCTAATTTTAGACCAAAAACATGCAATATCTTAAAAACAGCATATGTTATTCTGAAAATTATGTCATTCGCTTTTACATAAAAATAAATATGTATAAAATGTTGATGATGTGCAATAAATTGTAGCATAATTATGTTTTAATATTTTTCCGATTTACTAAATGTTCGATATGTTGAATGTGTTTCTGTGGTTGGAGTTTCTCAATAATTAACTAGCTACTGGCATTTATTATTTGGAAAAAATCGCTCAAAATACTATTCTTTTTGCTTTATTTGTTCCATAGACATAGCACTAAATGTTGAAAAGAAATAAAATTTCTGATATCTTGAGGGCAGCTCTTGTATATTTCTAAATAATTAATTGCTTCCATTTATTTTGAGTTAAAAGTAGGAATGTACGAAACATTCACTCATTTGATAATTTAGTGAGTTTCTTTTATTTCCAATGAAGAAAAAAAAGCAATAAATATCTCAAGAACGGCACATGTTATCATCTTATAAATGATAACATTCTCATTTAAATAAAAATCTCATATCAAATACCTATTTTCATAACATTTTTCTCTGTCGATTTTCGATTTTCTGAAATAGTTGTTCAAAAATGGAGAGCTTTCTCTGTGGAATCTAAAAAATTAATAGGTCTCTGATGTTCTTCGATTGAATCACACACAATTTTATTCAATTTGCTCAATTTGGTCGAGATATTAGACTCCATGTAGAAAAATAATAAAAGTTTTAATATCTCGACAGCATTTTGTGATAATTTCTAAATAATGATGTTAAATCATTTCGGATTTGAACTCTATAAAGCATTCACTCAATCGATAATAGTGAGTTTATTTTATTTTTTCTGAATTGTTCCATTTTAGATCAAAAACATGAAATATCTCAAGAACAGGCATCTTATAAGTGATGCCATTCGCGTTAATTAAATATCTACACTGGCTCTCAAAAGTTAAGCACGGATGGTAAAATCAACAAAAATGGAAAAGTAAAGCTTTAATTAACTCAAAATTGTATATGAAGGTAGCAAATGTGTTTATGCATTAAAAAAATTATTAAAAAAAATTATGCACAAAGATGGAAAAAATATTTACTTTTCGTAAGTTATATGATGATGTCACATTTGGGTAATTAACAAAATGATATTTAAAGGCAAACAAACTAAACAAAACTCACATTAATATGGTATGTGACCACCCCGGATCTTCACACAAACTTTACAACGATTTTCCATGCTTTCAATGAGGTGATCAACCATCGCAAATGTGAGCAATGCCCATTCCTCCAATAGGGCAGTTTCTAACTCTCTGAGACTGGCTGGAGGAGGTAAACGTGCAGCGACAGCACACCCGAAGGCATCCCAAAGGTTTTTAATGGGATTAAGGTCTGAGGAATATGCCGGCCACTCCATACGAGAAATGCTCTCACTTTCCAGGTATTCGTCAACGATGTTATCTCAATATTGACTGGCATCATCGTCCATAAGGAGGAAATCAGGACCAACTGCTGCAGCGTAGAGTCTCGCAATGGAGTCTAGGACTTCATCTCGATATTTCACAGCCATCATAGAACCACTTTTAAAGATGTGCAGCTGTGTGCGATATCCAATTGAAATTCCAGGCTACACCATGATGCTGCCACCTCTGAATGCGTGATGTTTGATAATGTTCTTGGCCTGATTGCGTGTGCCTTATTCTATCCAGACCCTTACACGCTTATCATCTGATTCCAGGGCAAATCTGGACTTGTCCATGAACAGGACTTTGCACCAATCTGAGACAGTCCAATTGACATGTTGACGACACCACTTTAATCTTGCTCCTCTGGCTTAGTGGAACACAAAAACTTGGTACTCGGGCATACAGTCACTTTACATGGAACCTTCAGTGCACAGTACTGTCAGATATTGTCTTAACAAGTGCCGCTGCAACCATGGGTGTAACAGTTATGTAGGTCGCTCTTTGATTCCGCTTGGATACTATAGCAATATACCAATCATCAGAGGGGGTGGTAACCCTTGGACGACCAGGCCCAGGTCTCTGGACAACTGTTTGACTTGTTTGGAATTGTTTCCATAATAGAGAAATTACCGAATGTTCAATGCCAAAGAAAATAGCGACATCTTGACTACTATAGCAATATAGTTTGACTACTATGGCACTAGTAGCTTGGCTACTATAGCAATATACCGATCATCAGAGGGGGTGGTAACCCTTGGACGACCGGGCCCAGGCCTCTGGACAACTGTGTGACTTGTTTGGAATTGTTTCCATAATAGAGAAATTACCGAATGATCAACGCCAAAGAATGTCCTGCTTCAATGCGTCCGACAGCACAACAGTGCTCACTGTCTGTCATTCGTCCTCTTTGAGCCATAGAAACACGAATATCATCAAAAATAATCCTGAAAAAGTTAGAAACACTTCGTATCAGCATTTAAATGCACCTCCTCAAACCCTTCAGAATGGTGACGTTTTCAACAATTGCCTAATTAGCATATATCCGGACAGGCAATCTTGATTGACTGTAACTTACGATATTTGCATACTGCCATCTATATTCGCAGCGATTTTCAGCCACTCAAATTCAAATACGCTTTGGAGATTTGAAAATTTGCATTGCTTGCTTAACTTTTGGAAGTCAGTGTATTTCCTTAATATTTTTAATTGTTATGATGCGCATATTGCTTTCCCCCCCCCCCCCCCCCCAATTTTCAAAGAAATTTGAAGCATAAAATAAGGGCCTTCTTTTGGTCCGTTCATTCCAAAAGGCAATAAGTCTCTGACATTTACCAATTGAAAAAATCATACTAAATTTTATTCAATATTATCAAATTGTTCTAAAGATATTGTACTTAGAGAGATAGACATGTGGGTAAAATGGTCGGTTCGTATTCAGGGATGCTCAAAATGCATATATCAGTCAAAATACAATGGTTTGCTTTTTGACTCATCACAATTATAGATCTGCAGAACATTTAAACAATTTTCAATAATTTATTTCACTTCTTCAGAATGATTTTAAGAAATTCCATCTTCTCATAACATTTTTACATTTAATATTTATTTGTAACTAGCCGCCTTTGGAACCCTTTCGCTACCCTTGAAAATTCTGACTGTGGCAAATTCTGACCATGGCATACTCGCTGGCGCGACCTACCAGAAAGATGTTGAAGACCCAGACCGTCCGACTCATCCAGTGGACATGAGCAACTAATTGGACGGACGGCTACCAGAAAGGTGTAAGGTAATTGTTTGGACGGCCAGGAAATGCCACCCAATTTAGACGGGAACCCAATGGGAGAGGCATCCACAGGGACCGTACCCTCCTTCCTCTACCACCAACCTCTCGGAAGGACTTACGGACCCACATGTTTAACGTGATTGTACTCCGCATGAACACGTCAGCAGTTTTGGCAGTGGCGAGAATCGAACCCGAGCCTACCGAGTGCAATTCCCGCGCGCTAGCCACTGGGTGTTGGAAACTTGGTTCTGTTTTCGTCGCGATTCTCGTTATCGCGAGAACGTGTTTACATTTTTAGAATGGTTCTACCGTTCTCGTGAACGACTCGTGACGGGAACAGAACATGCCATTCATGCAAATCGCCATCTCGCCGCGCGCGCATTCTGATTTGCATATAGTGAGGGCGCTGCCGTCAACGGTTGTGTTCCGGAGCGTACCCATCACAGTGTATATATGATAGGACACATTCTCAGTTATTCAGAGACTTTACAGACCTTGACTGACCATGTAGTAGACGTGGGAGACTTTTCAGAGTTTAAGATCTTGTAGTTATGCAGACTTAAGACTCGACGTATAGTCAGATCGATCAGACGGTGATCGACGGTGAAAGACCTTGTATGGAAGGCAGACCTTGATCGGTAGAGAGTAGTCTAACTTCTAAAGCCATGACGTGTGACCTGATGATGGTGGCTTCATTAACGTACACGGCATGTGTGGTACAGTAGCTGTTTTTTCTACTTACCGATGTTATAGTAACTGAGAGTGTGTGCCTAGTCATAGACTGTTTAAAACCTTTTTCATGAGCTTGCTAGCTCATTGTATATAGTTTTGCTTTGCAACGAATGTTACAGTGTTTTTATTTTGTAACTTCATCTGATGCAATGGATCTCACAACAAATAAATTGTGTTTGTGTTTAACGAGCTTGCTTTCTTGAGAAAACACATCACTACTGCATATCATCTGCTACAAAATTTTCTTTACCAGCACTTCGGATAGGGCTATGACAAAACACTGCTAAATCTGCAAATGACTTTCAAATTTTTCTAGTCAAGTCGCTCAGCTAACACAGCAATAGCAGCCGACATTTGGTTATGGGCCGTAGTATGTCAAGGCCATAACTTTTATCCGTGATAAAGCAGCAGTGAAGAGTTGTGAATTCCATCGACGGGGGCCGCGACCGGCGCCATTTGCATCAAGCAGAAAGGTAAACAACGCACTCTAGTCACAGTTAAAGACTATGGAGGTGAGCAACGGCATAGAAGCGTTAAACAGGGACAATTACGTCACCTGGCGTAATGAAATTTCATTTATCCTGAAAGGAGAAGGATGTTACGGCCACATCAACCGTACTGCATTACCAGTCGACGAATCTACGTCACGCCGCGAGCGAGAGGAGTACATGCGCAGCAGCGACCGCGCACTTTCCATCCTGTTTCGAAATATCTCGGCGGAGTACAGAGAACTGCTCGACATCGGCGACAGCCCGGCGGATGCGTGGGAGAAGTTGGAGGCGCATTTTGAGGCCCCAACGCGCGCTAATTTAGTTCATCTGTTGGACGAGTTTTTCAGTCTACGCCCGGAAATCGAGGAGCCCATCGACATATTCTGTACGAGGATAAGGAAAGCTGTCACCAAGCTCAAGAACGTGAATCACCCCGTGGAGGATGTGTACGTGGCATTCCAAGCCATCCGGTATCTCCCAGACCAGTACCAGAGTATCATTCAAATCATTTATCGCTGGAGCGATACTGATTTTAAATTGGATAAAATTCAGAAAGAACTGTCTTTGGAGGAGGGCAGGATTAGACAGTTGAGGAAGGATCATGACAATAATAATGTAAGTTCCAATTCATCTGTATATTTTTCAAATGTTAGCGCTAAATGCAAAAATGTCACCAAAGTTAAAAAGTCTATTAAGGTCATAGGACCATGTTTTATGTGTAATAAAAATGGTCATGTAAAGGCACAATGCCCAAAATTGAAAAAGATGACTAGCTCTAGTATTATTGAAGTATTTTCAAATATAAATGTAGAAGCTAATATTGTTGATAATCCTGACAATAGGCTCAGCTGGGTGATTGACACCGCTGCTACGCGACACTTTTGTAATGATGTTAAAATGTTTTCAAAATTTGATAAATGTAAGGATACATCTATGTCGCTAGCAGTGGGTGATATGGAAAGCCCAGTTGAGGCTATTGGAACGGTGAACATGTATGTTAAATTTAAAGATCATACAAATAATATTGTGCTACAAAATGTTATGTATTCACCAAAATTACGGCGTAACTTGTTGGCCGCATCTGTATTAGAAGAGCAGGGCTATTCTTTTAGTGCAGCCAAAGGTATTCTATGGTTTAAGACTCCTGAGGGAGAAAATTTCTTTTACGCTAAACGTAAAGAAGGATTGTATTTCTTAAAACCACAGTACTCAACTAAAAGTTTAAATAGTAGTGTTGAGGGCCGTAAAGGAGATCAGGATAGGGACAAAAATTCTAAACAGGTTAGAAAAACCCCTGCAACAAATAGTCAAAGTCAAAACAAAATTAAGCCTAACTTGAATAAAAGGAAAAACAAATCTGATTTAAAATCAAAGTCAAATAAAATTAGTGGTTCAACAGTTGAAATTCTGAACAAAACTGAATTATGGCATAGAAGATATGGCCATATTAACTCAGACTACTTGCACCAAACAAGTAAAGTTTCCGCGGCAAACGGACTCCCAAAATTAAAAAATGCAAAAGTAAATTGCATTCATTGCAAACTTGCAAAATCTAAAAGAGTTTCGTACAAACCAATAGGCAGGATTAGATCTACAGAACCTTTGCAATTACTGCACATGGACGTTTGTGGTCCAATGCCTGTAGCTTCATTGGGGGGAAACAAATACTTCTTGACTATTACAGACGATTTTAGCCGCAAGGTGTTTGTTTTTATTTTAAAACAAAAATCAGATGTGTTCAAAGTTTTTCAGGATTTTCAAGCTTGTCAGGAGAGACAATTAGGCAAAAAGATTTTGTGCATCCGTACTGATAACGGCATGGAATTTTGTCACGGTCAATTTAAAGCTTTTTTGAAAAAGTTAGGGATTAAGCATGAACGATCTAACACTTATACACCCGAACAAAACGGGGTATCTGAAAGATTCAACCTGACAGCGTTAGATTGTGTCAAGGCAATGCTTAATCAAAGCAAAGTTGGTGACAAAATGTGGGCAGAGGCAATCCTATGTTTTACTTATACAAAGAACAGGATTTGCCATAAATTTAAAGTTAAAACTCCACACGAATTGTACTATGGGAAGAAGCCTGCTGTATCCCATCTCAGAGTTTTTGGATGTAAGGCTTATGCTGGTATTGCAAAACAGCTTAGGAAGAAGCTAGACCTAAGAGCTCAACTGGGAGTTATGGTAGGATATGCAGAAAATACCAGGGGCTATAGAATTCTTCTTGTGAAAGAAGGAAAAATATTAGAAATAAGCAATGTCCGTTTTGAGGAGATGGAAGCAGCGGAAGGCGTCCTGGACCCCATTCGACCTAGAAACTTCACCCAAAAGAAATCGGGTTTTACTCGAACATCAGATTCAGGATCGGGATGTTTGGATAGTGAGTCAGAGGAAGAAGCAGGTGAGAGCCATGACACTAGTCATACTAGTGAGGAAGAGGACTCTCCTGCTGATTCCGATCTGACCCCCTGTTCAAACATAGATTGGGAAAGGAAAGCTGTACCCAGGCCTGATGGAACTCGAACTGATGTTTACTACTCAGTGAGGGGTGATAAACATAGGCTGAGAAGTCATAATGATGTTAAAAAATTCTGTGCTAAGGCTAACATACATTATGACCAAAATTTGTTTAACTTCAGAGAAAAGAGGGATATCAAATCCAGGCCAGAGGCAAGCAACATAGAAATAATAGGTGATATTGATCATGTAGTTTCTTTGCTAAAGGGAGAATTTGATATCAAATCTCTAGGGAAGGTCCAAAAACTGTTAGGTGTGGAATTTGCTGAAATCAATAACAAAATTTTTATACATCATAGGCAGTACATTAATAAGATTTGCCAAATGTTTGAGGAATTTTTAGCATTAAATTTTTGTAATCAAATTTCCAAAAACAAAAATGATTAAATTTGTAACTTCTAAATTTTTTTTTCTTTCTTTTACAAAATATGGTTAGGATATCGTATAATTTACTCCTCCCTCTGTGATGCAGATAATTGTATCTAGAGTATATATATGTGTATTGTTTACAATGAACTTTCTAAAATTTTTCACATTACACTGAATGTATATATATATCCATGTTTTTAATTCCCGCATAAGACAGTTATGCTTATGTGTATTATTTTGTGTGTTTACTCCTTGTTATCATACACTTGGCTATGATTCATTGATGACAAACCACTTATTTGTATATGAATACAACACAGAAAAGAAAAAAAATCTTTCATTATCTGTGTCACTGCTATTAGTATTAATTATGTATACTGGTCTTGGACAGAGATAATGAACAGCCATAATTGAATTTAATATTTATAGTAAATTTTTTTTAATCTTAAATGTTAAATTTAATAATTATACATGAAATTTTCTACACAAATTGAATTTGATATTTATAGTAAAATTTTTAATCTTAAATGTTAAATTTAATAATTATACATAAAGTTTTCTACATAATTGAATTTGATATTTATAGTGAAATTTTTAATCTTAAATGTTAAATTTAATAATTATACATAAAATTTTCTACATAATTGAATTTGATATTTATAGTGAAATTTTTTAATCTTAAATGTTAAATTTAATAGTTATACATGAAATTTTCTACAAATTGAATTTAATATTTATAGTAAATTTTTTTTTATCTTAAATGTTAAATTTAATAATTATACATAAAATTTTCTACATAATTGAATTTGATATTTATAGTAAAATTTTTAATCTTAAATGTTAAATTTAAATTATCATACTTAAATTTCTTGAAACTTAAATTTTGACTTAAATTAAATTTTTTTGGAACTTAGTGTTTCAATGATATCTAAATTTTTCTTTCAATGATAAATTTTTTTTTTTGCTTAACATGAAAAGTAATATATATACTTTATGTTTTTGCTGGATACTAAAGAACTTGACATTTTTGCTGTTATGTTTTTTAGAATAATTTCATTGATTGATAGCACGTGCGCCGAGATTTGGGGTTTTGCATGAGGGGGCCGATTGTTGGAAACTTGGTTCTGTTTTCGTCGCGATTCTCGTTATCGCGAGAACGTGTTTACATTTTTAGAATGGTTCTACCGTTCTCGTGAACGACTCGTGACGGGAACAGAACATGCCATTCATGCAAATCGCCATCTCGCCGCGCGCGCATTCTGATTTGCATATAGTGAGGGCGCTGCCGTCAACGGTTGTGTTCCGGAGCGTACCCATCACAGTGTATATATGATAGGACACATTCTCAGTTATTCAGAGACTTTACAGACCTTGACTGACCATGTAGTAGACGTGGGAGACTTTTCAGAGTTTAAGATCTTGTAGTTATGCAGACTTAAGACTCGACGTATAGTCAGATCGATCAGACGGTGATCGACGGTGAAAGACCTTGTATGGAAGGCAGACCTTGATCGGTAGAGAGTAGTCTAACTTCTAAAGCCATGACGTGTGACCTGATGATGGTGGCTTCATTAACGTACACGGCATGTGTGGTACAGTAGCTGTTTTTTCTACTTACCGATGTTATAGTAACTGAGAGTGTGTGCCTAGTCATAGACTGTTTAAAACCTTTTTCATGAGCTTGCTAGCTCATTGTATATAGTTTTGCTTTGCAACGAATGTTACAGTGTTTTTATTTTGTAACTTCATCTGATGCAATGGATCTCACAACAAATAAATTGTGTTTGTGTTTAACGAGCTTGCTTTCTTGAGAAAACACATCACTACTGCATATCATCTGCTACAAAATTTTCTTTACCAGCACTTCGGATAGGGCTATGACAAAACACTGCTAAATCTGCAAATGACTTTCAAATTTTTCTAGTCAAGTCGCTCAGCTAACACAGCAATAGCAGCCGACACTGGGCTACCGCACCCCAGGGTTCCCATTTCAGTGCGAACCCGCGAGATTCTCGCGCAATCCATGAAAAATCTCGCGTAAAAATTTAGACTGCGCGAGAATTTCTCTCTCTCCAGTTCCGGCCTAAAATTATTTTTTTCTTCAAATTGGATACCGAGAAATCGGCCCGATCCAGATCAGGCCGATTGCTTCGCGACCGCAAATCGCGATCAGTTGCCTCGTTGTTGCGAATCGCGGGCCGATTGCCGAGCGGTCGTGGACCGCGATTTCGTAGCTACGTCTGAATCGCAGTCAATCGCGATTTGGGTACACTAAAGTACTACGTGTTTCTAATTAGAGAGATATTTTATAGAAAACTATAAGTGTCCCCTCAGCTTGCGCGAGTGGCAAATTCGATCAAATAAAATTTTGCTTTTTTTTTTATAGGATTCTTTCACGGATTTGAATTATGCTCTTTCCACGTACTTCCCGCATTTTTTGTGTTTAGCTCGAGAAATTTTCTTCTTTCCGCGGACGAAAATCCTTTCCCCCGTACACAGTATGTCTACAGGTTACAAAAATCCCGAAAATGTCGTGAAATTGGCCATATATGCCCAAAAAATGTTACAAAATTTGAACAAAGCAACGAATTTTTTATCAGAGATATTCCTTTCTTACATGATCTGAAAATCTGTTTCTCCGCGATTGCGAAAACGGCGTTCGCATACGGCGATTCCCACATTTTCTGAGGAGAGATGACCAATTCTTTTTGCCATTTTCACAATATATTTGCATCGACTGAATTTTATTTTGCAGCATCATCACGAAAATCTGCATTTGTACGCTATCCTCGGCATACCTCGTTTAATTTGAAAAATATTTCCCACTTTTCCAATCTGTTTGCATCGACTACAGTGTTTGTAATTGTTTCGCGTTTCATACAGAAAAATTATTTTACAAACGTATTATTTATGAAATAAAGGGCTATTTTGAAAACAAAAAGAAAAAAGTCGAGTCAAACAAAATGGCTGAAATCACATGACTGGCTTGAGATTCAAGAAAAGGACGATGCAATCCTTATGTTCTGCAAGTTTTGAAAAAAAAAAAAAATCCATTTTCAAACATGAAGTCAAATTTATTACCTAAATTCTATTTGCCTAGTGAAATAGTTTTCGGCGATCAAAAATTGTTAAAGTTTTTAATTGCTATTGCTGCATGAAAATTGATCATAAAATGATTTTAAAAATCAAAATATAAAGTAAATACAGTCGGCCCTCGACTTTTGCAGTTTACAGACAAAAAAATCGTAAATTCGCATGTGAGTCATTTTACATAAAATAACCCATGTAGACGTTTTTATGTCAGCAAATAAAATCATAACGTAAGCATGGGGGAAGTCAGGAATTTGAGTATTTTTGCTAACAAATGGGGGGGGGGGGAGCTATGAAATTACCGAAAATGTGCTTACTTAATACTTAAACGACTCCTAATTAATTTTTAAAAAGAATGTTAGTAAGAATGTTAAAAGAATGTTAGTTTTAAGAATTAAAAAATTTAAATGTCGAAGAATATGAGTTATAGTTAATGCTTTCTGTTTTCTTACTTTCTAAATTAGCATGTTAAAAAAAAAATGAAATTTTAAGTGTCTCTCCTTATAACAGAAAATCTCTCCCAAAATTTTTTGGAAGGAGAGAAATTCTCCCCCTCTTTTCCTGACTTAGTGGGAACCCTGCCGCACCCTCCGCGACAATCTCCATAACTTTCTTTTTATTCACCCAATTTAGACCGGGACCCAGTGGGGGAGGCATCCACAAGGACCGTACCCTCCTTCCTCTACCACCAACCTCTCGAAAGGACTTACGGACCCACACGTGTTTAACGTGATCGTACTCCGCGTGAACAAGGCTGCAGTTTTGGCAGTGGCGGGAATCGAACCCGGGTCTACCGAGTGCAATTCCTGCGTGCTAACCACTAGGCTACCGCACCCTCAACCCCGTTAAGTTAACAAAGTTTGGTTTAGTTTAATGACTTTAAAACTAATAATGAAATTTTAAGGCACTGTGACAATCTCCATAACTTTCTTTTATTTATTTTTTTATTTCATTTAATTCATTTTTTATTTGATTCTATTTTTCTTCATTTTTTATTTCTATCAATTTTTATTTCTATCATTTTTGTGTTTAAGCTTTTCGTTAATATCATTTAAAGTATCCTCATTCCATAGTTCCATATATCCATTTAAAATATCCATAAATTAAAATATCCATTAAAAAAATCCATATCATTCTATCATTTAAAATTTAAATATAATAACTTCACCCGATGTATACAATACATCACCACAATTCAATCCACCATAATTCAATCATTTAAATATTATAATGACCATATGCTAAGCTCTTAATTCTATCATTTAAAATATCACTCTAACCCGACGCAACAGCGTGACGTCCCCCCCCCCCCCCCATTTCTGGGCGGGGCTGTCGGGGAAGAATCGGATCTCTGCTGAGAATTGGCCGAGAAATATAAAATCATGATGTCTTTAAAATTACGATTCTTTGGGCAATTTTCATTATTTCTTGACCAGATTGGACTTGTAAAAATGCCAGGTCTTTGACCTTTCTAGAAGTGTAAATTATTAGTCGAAATTATGAGTAGTTTTTACCATGCAAGAATTTAAAAACCAAAAATTGTTTTTTTTTTGAGTCAAAAGTGACTTTTGTTTTAAAATTTTTTAAAAATATTAGAAATCGAAATTGAGATTTGAAATTGATTATTTTTACTCGCAATTGTCTGCTCGCAATTTTGGTGTGATTTGTTTTTTTCTATGACGTCTGGATCATAGAGGAAAAGGGCAAAAACGGTTGAAATCGCATAAAACATTAAATAACAAAAAAAAAATTAAAATGTTAAAAATCGGTTTTCATATGACTCATGATGACTCATCGCAATTATAGATCTGCAGAACATTTAAACAATTTTCAATAATTTATTTCACTTCTTCAGACTGATTTTAACAAATTCCATCTTCGCATAACATTTTTACATTTAATATTTATTTGTAACTAGTTGCCTTTGGCGACCAGCCTGTTCGCTACCCTTGAAAATTCTGACTGTGGCAAATTCTGACCATGGCAAACTCGCTGGCGCGACCTACCAGAAAGGTGTTGAAGACCCAGACCGTCCGACTCATCCAGTGGACATGAGCAACTAATTGGACGGACGGCTACCAGAAAGGTGTAAGGTAACTGTTTGGACGGCCAGAAAATGCCACCTAATTTAGACGGGAACCCAGTGGGAGAGGCATCCACAGGGACCGTACCCTCCTTCCTCTACCACCAACCTCTCGGAAGGACTTACGGACCCACATGTTTAACGTGATTGTACTCCATGTGAACACATCAGCAACTTTGGCAGTGGCAGGAATCGAACACGAGCCTACTGAGTGCAATTCCCGCGCCCTAGCAAACTGGGCTACCGCGCTCTCCGCGACAATCTCCACAACTTTCTTTTTATTCACCCAATTTAGACCGGAACCCAATGGGGGAGGCATCCACAGGGATCGTACCCTCCTTTCCCTATCACCAACCTCTCAGATGGACTTACGTTCCCACATGTTTAACGTGATCGTACTCCGCGTGAACACGGCTGCAGTTTTGGCAGTGGCGGGAATCGAACCCGGGTCTACCGAGTGCAATTTCTGCGTGCTAACCACTGGGCTACCGCGCCCTCAACCCCATGGAATTAACAAAGTTTGGTTTAGTTTAATGACATTAAACTAATAATGAAATTTTAAGGCACTGTGACAATCTCCATAACTTTATTTTTATTTATTTTTTTATTTCTTCATTTAATTCATTTTTTCTTCATTTTTGTGTTTAAGCTTTTCATTAATATCATTTAAAATATCCTCATTCCATAGTTCCATATATCCATTTAAAATATCCATAAATTAAAATATCCATTTAAAAAATCCATATCATTCTATCATTTAAAATTTAAATATAATAATTTCATCCGATGTATACAATACATCACCACAATTCAATCCACCATAATTCAATCATTTAAATTTTATAATGACCATATGCTAAGCTCTTAATTCTGTCATTTAAAAATTTAAAATATCACTCTAACCCAATGCAACGGCGTGACTCCCCCCCCCTCATTTCTGGGCGGGGCTGTCGGGGAAGAATCGGATCTCTGCTGAGAATTGGCCGAGAAATATAAAATCATGACATCTTTAAAATTGCAATTCTGCGGGCAATTTTCATTATTTCTTGACCAGATTGGACTTGTAAGAATGCCAGATGTGTTTGAGCTTTCTGAAAATGTAAATTATTAGTCGAAATTATGAGTACTTTTTACTATGCAAGAATTTAAAACCCAAAATTGTTTTTTTGAGTCAAAAGTGACTTTTGTTTTAAAATTTTTTAAAAATATTAGAAATCGAAATTGAGATTTGAAATTGATATATTTTTACTTGCAATTGTCTGCTCGCAATTGTGGTGTGATTTGTTTTTTCTCTACGACGTCTGGATCGTGGAGTAAAAAGGGCAAAAAACAGTCGAAATTGCATAAAACATTAAATAAAAAATAATAATAATTAAAAATCGGTTTTCATGTACCCCCCCCACCCCCCCTCATTTCTGGGCGGGGCTGTCGGGGAAGAATCGGATCTCTGCTGAGAATTGGCCGAGAAATATAAAATTATATTATAATTATATATGAGTACTTTTCACGATGCGAGAATTTAAAAACCAAAAATCGTTTTCTTGAGCAAAAAGTGACTTTTGTTTTAAAATCTTTAAAAAATATTAGAAATCGAAATTCAGATTTGAAATTGATATATTTTTACTCGAAATTCTCTGCTCTTTCCGATGGTGTAATTTGTTTTTTTCTACGATGTCTGGATCGTGGAGAAAAAAGGGCAAAAAACGGTCGAAATCGCATAAAACATTAAATAAATAAAAAAATAATTAAAATTTTAAAAATCGGTTTTCACGTGTCCCCCCCCCCCCCCCCCCCCCCCCGGTCTCCAATTGCCAAATTTCATAGCTCTCTGACACACAGTTGCTGAACGTATAGTGTATAAGGCACACAGACATTGCCTTTTATTATTTAAGATTAAACCCCTGATTACATATCAAACTGCTAATTAAATCTGAAACAAATAAAATGTGTGACTTTCCACACAATGTATAGAAGTCAACGTAAAATACTGCAAGTTGTAGAAAGTATACGATCATTTCGAAAACATGTGATATCCTATAATAATTGAAGAATTTTTTGGAAATTCTTTCAGTTTGTGATGCTTCAAGTAAAAATGACACCCATTAGCTGATCACTAATGAATCTGCTTTCTGTGATTTTAAATACTCAAGATAAACAGACTGGCATAAGCACATCTGATACTTCAGCTTCCATTTTGCTCCACAGAAACTCAGTGCCTAGAAGAGACTACTAGACTTTGCCCAGATAGACCTCGTGTGTCGTGGAATATATGAGAATTTCCCCTTCTGCGTAAGGAAATGTCTGGTGCTCCTCATGCTCATGTGTCACTGGTCAAAAAAAATGTTGAGAAGCACTGTGCTAAGATAGTTGGTAGATAAATCAACAAGCAGATAAAATATACTAAAAAACAAAGGTAAAATTACATTTCTGTTACATATACTAAGTGCATCAAGTAGGTGCAAACAGATAAGTTATAAAGATTTAGGAAAATAAAATGAAAAACAGTCTGTGTTAATTAACTAAGCAGATATATGTAATAACTAGGACATGGACTTTTATGCACTAAAAATCCCCCTATCGTATGATATGCATTAAAAATATCCAAAATATGCATATGGTTTTAAGAATATTTTAGTGCAAAGAAAAAAAAATATTAATAATGCAAACATATTCTTCCTTTATTAATATAGATAATTTACCAAATAGTATAATAGTATAATATATATTTTTTTCTTTTTCAGAAATTGTTTAAACCTGATATTTATGAGAGTTATCGTTACAAAAAGAAACATGAAATTGAAATGAAAGTAATTAGAATTCTGAAAGATGTTGAAGATAAAATTGGAATGGGAAAAATTACTGTTGAGAAAGATTTTTATGGTATGTGTTTTATTTATAATATTGAATTTGTTTTAATAAATTTACCATATAGGAATGTTAGTTGATTGTTGATACATTATCGCAGTGTGGTCCAACTATGTTTTAGCCAGGTGTTTTACTATTTTTTAGTCATTTTTTTATCTTATTATTATTATTAAAGCTGTCAAGTACTAACATAAAATTACTATGTATTTACACAAATGCTGTCAATATTTGTTGAACAATATTCACAACAAGCTATTTAAATTTGTTACACCAGTAATTTATTTATTGGTTTTATTTTGTTTTTTATCTTTGGTTTAGTGGGCATTGACAAAAGCAGGAATGTCTGCTTCCATCTCTGTTGCTATGAGGAGCTGGACTTTCTTATAGCTTATTCCTGTTTCAATTTCAACATTTTCATTGTCAGGAAAGCACATTCGCAAATGTACGTACTTCCAAACATAGATATGACATTTAAGACAAATTCCTGAAGATTGGGCACAATTGTTCAATTTTTGAAGATGACTCTTAGTTGCTTTGAAGTTTCATCTGAAATTTAGAATCTTGATCTTCAATCTTGACTGCCATAGGATCTACGAAAATTTGAAATATTTTCTTGAAATTGTTTAAGTTGGAAAATCATTCTTTAAATTCTTCCTCCACTTTAGCAATTACAATTGTAGCAACATATTGATAAAATTGAGTGTGAATTGACGCAATTCAGTTCACTCTTCATTTCATCGCAAGATGTGAAGAATTTTGGATCTGATATTCTAAAAATATTTTTCAAAAATTGTCACTTTTTTTTTTCTGAAGTCTTCAATATGGCTCATCTGCTTGTTTCTTCCCTTGAAGCTTTAAGTTAAGGTTGTTCAGATGTTCTGTGAATAAAAGCTAATATGCAGAGCCTTTCATCATTTTTAAGTTTTTTATGGATATCAGAGTTATCCATTGCATTAAGTTTCTAAGAACTGAGAAATTTCATTTCTTATGGCAAAACAAGAGTTTTACTTGCAACAAAAAATAACATGTATAGCGTTTTGCCTGCATAAATAATGACATTAAAATAACATTTTGCCTGCACTTTGCCAGTTAATTTCAAAGAATATCATAAAATTCTGCAGAAAGTTGCTGGAAAAATTCCACCAACCTCCTATGGCTTTGAGTTCGATTGTCACCTCTAATCAAAATCACTATTCTGGTAACATCCTTCGTCACATCGTTCTACTTAACAAGTTTTTTGCAGTGAACTTCCTGATGAATCATGTAGTACAAAACGTAATTTCTTCTCAGCAACCTTACTAGGTCCTTGTTTTTTCCTGTTATATATTTTGCACCGTTTGTTACTATGCAGGAACATTTGAAAAATTCACCATACTTATCTACGACTAACTTTAGAGCATTGTTAATATCCGAACCTTTTGCACTATTGGAGAATGGCTCTTGATCAAGAAGTTCCCTGAACAAAAAATTGATCATCAATTGTTCTTATAAAAATTAATAGCTGACATATATTTGTAATGTCAGTGCTTTCATCTAATACAATTGAAAAATATACAGTTTTTTTCAATTTCGTTACGTAACTGCGGATGAAGTTGGGCTGTTATTTATTTTTTTTCACAATTATCCCTGAAATAGTTTGGTAGAAAAAAGACACTGTTTTGAAGTTTTTAATAATTTTATCATCACCAAACGACTTTGCTATTTTAATTGCACACTGCTTAATTATTTCACTTGATCTAAATAATATTTGGTTTTTAGCCATTATCGCTTATACCTCATAAGAAGACTGTAGACTTGATTTCTACTCGTGTAATGTTTTGAAGGTGGCCGTTGCACCTTACATTTCAGCTCACTGGTCAAATGTTATCGTGCCTCATCACTAATTATTCTGTATTTCACTTTATGTGTCATATCATAATGGCGACCGATGCTATATTCTTTCATTACTGACGCCACTTGCAAATATAATCTTCCCTCTAAATTCCATAAACAAAAATTATTTTCCCATTTTTCATCGAACTTCTCAAACTCACCTTTTTCTATTTCTTGCTCAAAGTACTTACGCTCATGAATGATTGTTGTGACACACACACAATCATTCGATCCAAACACAGACTGATTCGATCCAAACACAGACTTCTTAGAAACAAAAACAATAAAACGGAGAAGCAGTGTTTTTGTTGTTTTTCAAGTGCACTGCCTTTCTTTGGAGATGTTGTGAAGTGTTTAGAATAGAGGTTACATCATACATATATACATACATACAAACATATGTGATTGGCTTTTAATGTTAAAAGATGCAACATCTCCTCTTTTTAGAATTATTTTTAAAATTATTTTTTGATTTAACAAAGCACATTAATATAGTAAAACATTAGAGCTTTATACTATTTTTCAACACCCTAAGTGCCTATGACTTTAAAATATTAAATACAACCAACCTTCATAGATTTTAAAACCAAGACAGTGAGTATCATGATACTTGCAGTCTATCAGACATAACGATTGTTATATATGGATTTTCCAGTTGCCCACTTTCTGGCTCTACAACATTACTATTGTCCAATCATATGACACCCTCAGCACTTGTTTCCTATTAGTCCTCTGGGTGCTAGCTCAGAATCCCTCTACTTTAACTAAGTCCCTTACACCCTTGGCTAGGCACACTCATTATCTTGTGGTGCCACCGTTCCTGCAGGACTGCACAGACTCTGCTGACCTGTGAATGCACCAATGCACATGCTCACAATTGGTTACATAAGACTCTGCAACCGCCACGACTTCAGCTTCGTAGTTACGGTGCCCGGCGTCTTGCCAGCTCCGCTTACTTACTCAACATAAGCATGCATGGATTAGGACAACTTACGCTGTAACTTTTTAAGTACAGCATGTAAAGTACCTGTATCGTTGTGCTTAAGTTTGGATTATTAAATGTTAAGTTTCTAATGTGTCGAATGTTCTTGTACGAATAGCTGTAGACTACAATCAACGCAACCTATAACAAATATAACAAAGTAGTAACCTAGACCCCCATTCAGGGGTACTTCACTAAAGTGGCGACACCGGACATGATACCTACAGCTCTTGTATGACCAGCTGTATTCTACACCCCCCGTTCGGGGTACCTGCTCAACTAAAGTGGTTGACCCGGACGTGAGTGGATACAGCTCGCCTCCCCCCCCCCCCTGTTCGGGGTACCTGCTCAACTAAAGTGGTAGACCTGGACGTGAATGGATGCAACTCGTACTGATGTAACTCGTCCCGATGCAGCTGACCCCTCGCATGGTCTTTTCCAATTCTCCAGGGCGGTGACCCGGCGTGGAAGGATGCGACTTGTTCCGATGCAGCTGACCCCTCACAGTAACTTTTCCAATTTTCCAAAGTGGTGACATACGTTCCAATCGTTCTGGCATAATTCGCCCCCTCACTAAAGTGGTAGATCTGAACGTGAGTGGAGACAGCTTGTTCTGAGGCAACTCACTCCCACATCAAAAGGGGGCTGGATGTGGAGATATATGACTCGCTTGGATTCTGCTCTGTCTGTGACCAGAAATTACTCATTCTGATGTCTGTTCAACATTAGTGGACCAAGTTTCATTCGGAGTTGCTTGAAGGAGAAAGAGTTCAGGTAGGTGAGAGTTTAAGCGCATTTCATGACCTGTCTTGTACACAAGTTTTTTTGACATGAGATATTGTTTTACATGCTGTTGGGGTATGTAAGTTGGTGTTTTAAGTATGAGATACATAGGTTCAATCTGCGTTTTTTTAATTAAATGTAGATATTGAGTGCTTGCCAGGTTAGACGTTGTAGATATTGAAATTTAGGGTTTTTTAATATTTTTACAATTGGCATAATTAATGTATTACCATATTTTTAAATCTTTTTAATAGGTCTCGTTTTATCCCAGATTGTGTGTTGTTGAAACCCAGACCGTCCAACCTACCAGAAAGGTGTAAGGTAACTGTTTGGACGGTCGGGAAGTACCACCCAATTTAGACCGGAACCCAGTGGGGGAGGCATCCACAGGGACAGTACCCTCCTTCCCCTACCACCAACCTCTCGGAAGGACTTTCGGACCCACATGTTTAACATGATCGTACTCCGCATGAACACGGCGGCAGTTTTGGCAGTGGCTGGAATCGAACCCGGGCCTACCGAGTGCAACTCCAGCGCGCTAACCAATGGGCTACCGCGCCCCCCCAGATTGTGTGTGTACATGATCAAGTATTTTTACATGTTATATACAAATATGTAATTTCTTAATGGTTTACAAATATCTGTCATTTTTTCATGTTCGTGTGTGCTATGAGGTTGTTGTAATGTGTATGCTAGTAAACCGGTTGTAAAGCCGGGATTAGCGGTTTTTTTGTTTTTGTAATGGCCTTGGAATGGTGTTGAACTTGGTTTTTGAAAAGTACTTCTGAATTGAGGGTTTATGCCAGTTCGGTAGATATGCTAGGTAAAAGCGTAGCCTTGTAAGAGTTCAGTTTCAGCGGGAAACGCAACCGGACACGGGCACATCTTTGTAGGGTAGCTTCTAAAGCACCGGTACTGGATTTTATTCGGTTGTAGATATACGTATCTGGAAATGCTTTCGTGATTTCATTTTAAAGTCCCTGGCATTTAATTTTAAAGTTCCCATGGTTTAAATGATGCTGAGCTTAGTGAAAGCGCATGGCTTACCTTATGATCTAAAGACTACCGACTCGGGTTCAGTGTATACTTAGTGTTTGTCCATATATGCTGCTGTAATTTCGAACATTTCATAAGATAGTTCGGAGTTGAAAGTAATCGGGACAGTAAGGGCTGAGTTAAAAAAATCAATCTGTGAGCTGTCCAAAACTGTTCGCTCCGATGGGGCAGTTTCAGACGCAGAAGGAATAGGTCTTCGTCAGGTTCGCGTACTGCTGTTTCTTGGAAGACTTGTCTTGCGGAATTATCCGTGTAATTTAACTTTGTGTGCGGCTAATGGATGTGGATTAAAACATTCGCTAGTATTTGGTTGGATTTACATTTCGGATTTTGGAAGGCAGTTTATTGGAATTTAACAGTTGCTGATATTGTGATGCTCTTTTTGATGCGGATTCCCTAGGCAAGTTCAAGTTTTTTTGGGGTCGATTTAAAGAACCAGCGTATTTTGTATACTTATAAGGCTTATTGTTGACTAGGGGAATATATTGGTACGATTTCAAAATTTCTGATCTTTCCATAGGTGTTTGGTTCCAATCTTCAAAGGCGTAGGAACGCAGAGAGTGATTTTGTTATGCGTTTTGAGTTATACTACTGGCCCGTTAGTTTTTTTAGACTTAGGAGGTTTGATCCAACGAAATTAATGCATTAGCAAATGAATTTAAGGGTGTTATCGTGAGCTAGTATTTTTCTTTGGCAGTATTAAGTTTTTGTCATCGATGCTTTGAAAGTCGAGACAGAGAAATATTTGCTGTTGGGTACCCTTGTCAGAAGCAAGCATTATATGATAAAACACTTGTCATAGTTACAGGATGAGGTATTATTTTTTTAGAAACGCTTACAGGTCTTGATTTGCGTCTCATGTCTTTCACTGCCTGTAATAATTCCATGTTTGTGCATCTACTCGTGTGATTAGATTCTTCATTTCAGCTACATGAAGTGTGTGGTGGATCCCGACACAAGTGTGTCTTGGAAACTCCCAGTTCTGGCGGCGATAGATTATCTAGGTCTGGCCGGTTGTCTAAGTCAATAATTCATTTTCAGGCTCGGGCGGGGTTTTCCTAGGGGGGAGTACTGTGGTGCTACCATTCCTGCGGGACTGCACAGACTCTGCTGACCTGTAAATGCGCCAATGCGCATGCTCACAATTGGTTGCATAAGACACTGCAACCGCCACGACTTCAGCTTCGTAGTCACGTCCGGATCACCACTTTAGTGAAGTACCTCGGAATGGGGGTTTAGGTCACTACTTCGGTATATTAGACTTAACATATTTGTTATAGGTTGCGTTGATTGTGGTCTACAGCTATTCTGTCTTCGTTGATGTTGGAAAATTTAAAACAAAATTTGAAGTTTGAATTTCAGCAAAGTACGCACAATGGAAGAGTCATAAGTGTTGGCTGGGTCATAAAAATATACTGATCCAGTTTAAGAAAAATCATCATTCACTTTATTACGTGAATAACATAACTCGGCAACTTACACATTCCAGGTAATTTCCATGCCACAAAACATCAAATAATACTATGTACAAAAGTTTGTAGTTGCAAATAATACGACAGAAATTTCTTGAAGCATTGGTAGTAAATAACTATACTACCTCTATCACTTGCATGTATTTGCAGCCACCGTCGAAGGTATCACACTTGGAAAAGAAAACCAATGGATAAGACATCAGCAAATTTTAACGCAACTTCCGAACATATGTAAGTAAATTTAATGTTCAATACATACTGGTCTAAACTGACCACATCTGCATCCGTCTCGACTAAAACCGTCGCCTAACAATATCTCGCAGTGCCTCTGTCTGCATCAGCTCATGCTCTGTCTGATCATTGTCTCGATCTTGCTCTGATTGCTTCAAGAAACCTCTGTCCTAAATATCTGAAAATGGACAGTTCCGGAAACGCCCCCCGATATGCAAATCAGATGCGTACCCATTGAGAACTGATTTGCATGAAACCTCATGTTGGAAAACGTCACGGTTCACGCCGGTGAACGGAAAGAGTCGTTCATATTAAATTTGCATAAACGTCCGTTCACGGGAACGTGAATCGCGATGTATTGATTTTTTTCCAACAATCGGCCCCCTCATGCAAATCCTTAAGTCTCAATGCATATGTAAAAGAAAACTTACTCTGAGAAACCAAGGTATATCAATAAACACCAAGGCCCCCAGTATCCTACCAAACATATAATGAAGGAATAAATTTTAAAGTATTACATCATTACTAAATTTAAAATAAAATGCATATGTACTTATAGCATCAGAAAAACAGTTAAGTATTGTAAACAATATTGTAAGAACAACATTTCACATCAAGTAGAAATTTATATACAACACAACTTCAATGCTTAAGTATTAGCATTCAGAATTTAAAGTTTAGTTTAAGTTTAATTATAAGTATCCAAAATTTAAGTACAGTACAACCTCGAAAATCCGGACATCCAAAATCCGGAAACCTCCAAAATCCGGACATTTTCCAAATTTTCGGGTTTTTATTTTTTATTTTTCCTCCGGATTGATGAAGTCGCGGATTTAAAACAACAGGGTTAAATTATTTATATGGAATTATATTTTATAAGCAAATACCGTATTTCTTCTGGTCGACTTTCTGAACCCGGAAATGAAACGAAAGTTTAGATGGACGGCCGTAGATCGGCTCGTGGTTGGAGTGTGAATTACGTTGTTAGCGTTAATCCCTCCTCCCCCTTATTCAAATCACAACTCCGGATGAATTATTTCGCGTAAAATATACATCGTTATTTAAATACGGAATTTTTATTATCAAAATTTCCTTTTCTCATTATTGAAAAAGACATTTTTCTGAAACAATGTGATTTTTAATGTTAAACACTTTAAAACGTTATCGTAACATTTTATCACAAATTGTTCAATTAAATCTAAAAATCCCGAGAATTCATATTAACGCTCACGGAAATTTATTTTGTTCGCTTCGTAGTACGAATTCCATTCTTCAATGTATTCTGTTTTGTCTTCAGAATCTCCTCCCCCTCCCGATATCGGACGATTTTTTGGTTCTCGTCGAACGTGTCAGCTTGAAATCAACTGTATATTTTTCCTCTTTTGTTTAAAAAGCCATATTTACATACTATAAATAGCAAATAAATAACTAAATAATATCGTATCGCACAGAACCGAGCAACAAGGTCATTAACACACAGACCTCTCAAAGGGTTCGGCTGCGTTTACGATTAGGAGCTAAACAAATTCCTTTCTTCGCTTTCCCTGCCCCACCATGTTCCGGTGCTGCAGCCTAGCAATGACTCATCGTATTTTAGAAAAATCATTGAGAGGAGAAATATTTTTCTGTTTTGGAAAAGATATTTATTTTATCTATTGCGATATTTTTTACATATTTGACTATTACTAATAAAGTTTTTACTTTTTTCAGAGTCATCGGCCTTTTTAAACATAACATTATATAGATGCTGGAAAATAAATAAAACTTTTAAGTTCTTATTTTTTGTTTTTCGTTCGTTAATAGCGAAAACGGTTTAAATGCATCAAAAGTGCTAATCCTCGATCTTTATTAAATCTTGACACTTCATTAAATCTTCCGGCGCTTCATTAAATATCGACAAAGCCGATATAACCGAAGTTCTGCACTGTGATGATGATGCGTGAATCGTAAATAAATTGAGTGATGGCATAATTCGCGATATGATATTAAATAAAAAAAGATCAAAGTAGCGATGATAAATGCGGAGAAGAAAAAATACCCATTGTTAATCTTATGCAAACAATCGATCATGCTATTAAAGGTCTTGAACAAAGAAGCTTTATAACCGAGCAGAAATAATGTCCATCTACAGGATAAATAAAACTGCTTTCCCATAAACCAAAATTAATGAAATAACAAATGTTAATTCAAATATTTAAACGAAATGATAAAGTGTAATTTTATCATTTCGTTTCGTTCACACATTCTAAATTATTAATATGTATTATTTTTTTTCTTAGAAATTTTTTTTACCCTATTTTTTAAATTAAATAATATGTTTTAATTAATTAACTTAACTTTTGCCATTATTTTTACTAAAAATAGTGCTTTATAGCGTATTTAGTTATTATTAAATCGGAATTTTATTCAAATTCTATAATCCGGAAAAATCGATAATCCGGAATCGGCAAAGTCCGGACGAGTCCGGATTTTGGAGGTTGTACTGTATAAGCATATTATCATATTTAGCAAGTCAACTTTAAAAAGATTAAGATTTTGTATAAGCATGGAATTTAAGTTTACTTTATATTTGAGTATAAACACTATAATTCAAAAGCTTAAAAATTTTAGTCTATTAATACAATACAAGTACACATAATTAATACTATTAAACTGTATTGATATATCAAATATTTAAAAATACATGATGCAAGTAATCAGATAATAAAAGTCCTTTATCAAAACTTTCAACACATACTTTCTACTAAGTTGAAACTACAAAATTTTACACATAAGCCACTATTTAGTATTATGCGGGTAATAGAAAAATGGATGTATATACAAAGGTGTAAAGTGAAAAGATTCAATATCACAAAAATTTATACTCAAGATATACTAGCTTATATCAATGAGGTTTGAGATAAACAATAATGTATATATATGACATCTTAAAAAAATTCCCAAGTTGTAAATTCAATTTAGCATTTAAAATTTCCTTTAGACTAAACATTAATCTCAAAAAGTTTGATTTAGTTTTTAAATATTTTATTACAAAATTTAAGTATTATTTCCTTAGTCATTGGTTTAGTAAAGTGATCTGCTAAGTTATCTTTACTATTTACAAATTTAATATTAAATGATTGATTGACTATTAAATTTCTTAGGAAATGATATCTAACATCAATATGCTTAGTTCTATTGTTTTCAATTGGAGAGTTAGAAAAATTAATGGCTGCTTGGTTGTCGCTAAAAATAACACTGTTACTTTTATTAAAGTTTAATCCAAGTAAAGGACATTCTTCAATTATGTTCTGTACCCATACCATTTCCTTAGGGGCTTCAGTTAGTGATACGTATTCAGCTTCCATGGTTGATAAGATGACATGCTTATGTTTAAAGGTTCGCCAAGAAATAGGTACATTATCAATAAAGAGTATCATGCCTCCAAGTGAAACACGGTCATCTCTGTTTGCAGCAAAGTCAGAATCTGAGTAACAATTTAATTTTATCTCCTCAATATTAGATAAATTTAACATATAATTTTTAGTCTTTTCAACATATCCTAAAAGTCTTAACAATGCGTCCCAATGCTTAATTCCAGGGTTTTCTTGAAATTGAGATAATATATTGATGGCGTAACAAATATCAGGTCTAGTTCTACTAGATATAAAAGCCAAACACCCAATTAAGCTCATGTAAGGGAAAACTTTGCATTTGCTTTATTTCTTCACTTGTCTTTGGACAATCTATTTTACTTAGAATATTCCCTTTAGAAATGGGAAGTGAAGTAACTGGATATTTATATTGTTGAAACATTTGACATACTTTATCTGTATACTGACTTTGATGTACAAAAAATTTATTGTCACACTCTTTAAATTCCATGCCTAAAAGTTTTCTAATTTTTCTTAACACCTTGATATCAAATTCCATGCCAAGTAATGAAACAATGTGGTCTATGTCCGTTTGATACTTTGAAAAGAGAATTAAGTCATCCACATAAACTAGCATAAGAACTTTGCTATCTTCTATATAATAAAAGGCAATGTCTGTGTGTCTGTCTGTCTGTGTGTCTGTCTTATACACTATACGTTTCGCGACCGCGCGTCGGAGAGCTACGAAATTTGGCAATCGGAGACCCAGGGGGGAGGGAAGGGGACACGTGAAAACCGATTTTTAAAATTTTAATTATTTTTTTATTTATTTAATGTTTTATGCGATTTCGACCGTTTTTTGCCCTTTTTGCCCTTTTTTCTCCACGATCCAGACATCGTAGAAAAAAACAAATTACACCATCGGAAAGAGCAGAGAATTTCGAGTAAAAATATATCAATTTCAAATCTGAATTTCGATTTCTAATATTTTTTAAAGATTTTAAAACAAAAGTCACTTTAAGAAAACGATTTTTGGTTTTTAAATTCTCGCATCGTGAAAAGTACTCATAATTTCGACTAATAATTTACATTTTCAGAAAGGTCAAACATCTGGCATTCTTACAAGTCCAATCTGGTCCAGAAATAATGAAAATTGTCTTCAGGATGGCAATTTTAAAGACGTCATGATTTTATATTTCTCGGCGTTCCGCTCGGCATACCGCTTCGTTTCTCCCCCGCTGAAGCAGGGAAGGTGGTGGGTGGGGACGTCAAGGTGGAGGTGACGTCACGGTTCTGAATAGAGCGCCTTTGCTCTATATAAATTATTATATTTATATTTTAAATGATGGGACGATCTGGATTTTTTAAATGTATATTTTAACTTTTGGATATTTTAATTTTATGGATATTTTAAATGATGGAACAATGAAACAATGGAATGAGGATGATGGAATTAAGCATATGGTCATTTTAAATTGCAAATTAGCGCACGGGAAGTTAGCGGTAGGCCCGGGTTCGATTCCCGCCACTGCCAAAACTGCCGCCGTGTTTACGTGGAATACGATCACGTTAAATATGTGGGTCCGTAAGTCCTTCCGAGAGGTTGGTGGTAGGGGAAGGAGGATACGGCCCCTGTGGATGCCTCCCCCACTGGGTTCCCGTCTAAATTGGGTGAATATGTAGAAAGTTATGGAGATTGTCGCGGAGGGCGCGGCAGCCCAGTGGTTAGCGCGCGGGAATTGCACTCAGTAGGCCCGGGTTCGATTCCCGCCACTGCCAAAACTTACACCACGTTCACGCAGAGTACGATCACGTTAAACATGTGGGTTCGTGAGTCCTTCCGAGAGGTTGGTGGTAGGGGAAGGAGGGTACGGTCTAAATTGGGTGAATAAAAAGAAAGTTATGGAGATTGTCGCGGAGGGCGAAGTAGCCCAGTGGTTAGCGCGCTGGAATTGCACGCGGTAGGTGACGGAAATATGTATCATTTCCATAAGTTATATATTGTAAATTAACGTATAATTAAATTTCTGATGAAGCTGGTGATAGAATAACTATGAGCCACGAAATTCTGGTTCCACAACTTCGTTGAAAATTTAAAACAGAGTGTTGCAGCTATAACAAACGTTAGATAGTAGTTGTAGGAATACAAGTAGCAGTAGAAGTGTTAAATGAGAACAGTTCCAGTTTAAATCAAAATCACTTTTATTGAAGAGTGAATCCATTGTATTTGCTTACAGTATATATCATGAAAACAGGTAAGCCAAATAACCAAAGCATACTATTTACAAAACATGAGCACTACAGCTCATATGAAGGTTTTTCAGTGTAAGTTCCATGCCTAGACACGTTTCTGGTTAACGTATTATTTACACAAGTAAGTGGAATAAAAGCATTTCACACTTACGTGACCACGTGCACTTTCCGATGCCACCACTAGCTGGGCACACGCTATGGCAAAAACTTTAAACTTTCCGGATCAGCACTATAAAGTCCACAACACGGGAAACATGGTCTCCTTAACTGAGAACCATCAAAAACTACTAAGTTTAGTTTAAATATCCGCGTTCACCGATAAACACCTTATCGTAACTTTCGACAACATCGAAACATGACTTTACGAAGATCCGTCTGCCCGATCTAGATCCTTCTAGATCCTTCCATCGATCAGTATATCGATCGAATGACTAACCGGTCTAATGACCAAAGCGATCTCACTTAAAAGCGATCTCCTTTAAAGCGATCTGACTTAAAACCAGAAAAGTGTCTAGCCTTTATACCCGAAGATGGGTGCGTTCCGGAACATAACCGTTGCCGGCAACGACCTCTGGATATGCAAAACAGGATGCGTGAGCGGCGAGAAAGGTGATTTGCATGATCAGCCAAGTTTTGTCCACATCGTGATTCGTTCACGAGAACGGAATAATCATTTTAATAATGACGTCACGCTCCCGCGAAACGAGAATCGCGATGTAAACAAAACCAAGTTTCTAACAGTGAAGTACCCCAGTGGTTAGTGCGCGGGATTTGCACTTGGTAGGCCCGGGTTCGATTCCCAAAATTGCCGAATAAAAATAAAGTTATGGGGATTGTCGCGGATGGCACGGTAGCCCAGTGGTTAGCGCGCCGGAATTTCACTCGGTAGGCCCGGGTTCGATTTCCGCCATTGCCAAAACTGCAGCCGTGTTCACGCGGAGTACGATCACGTTAAACGTGTGGGACTGCAAGTCCTTCCGAGAGGTTTGTGGTAGGGGAAGGAGGGTACGGTCTCTTTGGATGCCTCCCCCATTGGGTTCCGGTCTAAATTGTGTGGCACTTCCTGGCCTTCCAAGCAGTTACCTTACACCTTTCTGGTAGGTTGCGCCAACGAGTTTGCCACGGTCAGAATTTTCAAGGGTAGCGAACAGGCTGGTCGCCAAAGGCGGCTAGTAAATAATAAAAGGCAATGTCTGTGTGTGTGTCTGTCTGTGTGTCTGTCTTATACACTATACGTTCAGCGACCGCGCGTCGGAGAGCTACGAAATTTGGCAATCGGAGACCCGGGGGGGGGGGGGGGGGGGGGAAGGGGACACGTGAAAACCGATTTTTAAAATTTTAATTATTTTTTTTGTTATTTAATGTTTTATGCGATTTCGACCGTTTTTTGACCTTTTTGCCCTTTTTTCTCCTCGATCCGGACTTTGTAGAAAAAAACAAATCACACCATCGGAAAGAGCAGAGAATTTCGAGTAAAAATATATCAATTTCAAATCTCAGAGATAAATTCTAATATTTTTTTATGATTTTAAAGCAAAAGTCACTTTTGACTCAAAAAAACGATTTTTGGTTTTTAAATTCTCGCATAGTAAAAAGTACTCAGAATTTCGACTAATAATTTACATTTTTAAAAAGGTCAAACATCTGGCTTTCTTACAAGTCCAATCTGGTCAAGAAATAATTATAAATATTCACAGGATCGCGATTTTAATGATCTAAGGATTTTAATGATCTAAGGCGAACCGCGTTTTCACCCGTTGAATTTTCCCCACGTCTCCACGGAGACCGCTCTTCCGGTTTTAAATGATTTAAGATATGTGTTGTATACAACGGGTGAAATGATTATATTTATATGATATTTTAAATGGATATTTTAATTTATGGATATTTTAAATAATTTAAATGATTGCATTATGGTGGATTGAATTGTGGTGATGTATTTGAACTTATTATATTTATGTATTTGTGGAACGATATTGAATATTTTAAATAATTGAACGAATGGATATTTTATTGAACGTTCAGCGACCGCGCATCGGCGAGCTACGAAATTTGGCAATCGTAGACCCGGGGGGTGGGAAGGGGATTCGTGAATACCGATTTTTAAAATTTTAATTATTTTTTTTGTTATTTAATGTTTTATGCGATTTCGACCGTTTTTTGCCATTTTTGCCCTTTTTTTCCCACGATCCAGACATCGTAGGAAAAAACAAATCACACCATCGGAAAGAGCTGACAATTGCGAGTAAAAATATATCAATTTTAAATCTGAATTTCGATTTCTAATATTTTTTAAAGATTTTAAAACAAAAGTCACTTTTTGCTCAAGAAAAGTATTTTTGGTTTTTAAATTCTCGCATAGTAAAAAGTACTCATAATTTCGACTAATAATTTACATTTTTAGAAAGGTCAAACATCTGGCATTCTTACAAGACCAATCTGGTCAGGAAATATTCCGTATTGCCCACAGGATCGGGATTTTAAAAGTTTCCGAATTTCAATTTCTCGGCGTGCCGCTTCTTAACCGGCGTTTCTCCCCCGCAGAAGGAGGGAAGGTGGTGGGTGGGGAAGTCAAGGTGGAGGTGACGTCACGGTTCTGAATAGAGCTCCTTTACTCCATATAAATTAATATATTTATATTTTAAATGATGGAACGATACGGATTTTTTAAATGTATATTTTAACTTTTGGATATTTTAAATGATGGAACAATGAAACAATGGAATGAGGATGATGGAATTAAGCATATGGTCATTTTAAATTGCAAATTAGCACGCGGGAAGTTAGCGGTAGGCCCGGGTTCGATTCCCGCCATTGCCAAAACTGCCGCCGTGTTTACGCGGAATACGATCACGTTAAATATGTGGGTCCGTAAGTCCTTCCGAGAGGTTGGTGGTAGGGGAAGGAGGATACGGCCCCTGTGGATGCCTCCCCCACTGGGTTCCCGTCTAAATTGGGTGAATATGTAGAAAGTTATGGAGATTGTCGCGGAGGGCGCGGCAGCCCAGTGGTTAGCGCGCGGGAATTGCACTCAGTAGGCCCGGGTTCGATTCCCGCCACTGCCAAAACTTACGCCACGTTCACGCAGAGTACGATCACGTTAAACATGTGGGTTCGTGAGTCCTTCCGAGAGGTTGGTGGTAGGGGAAGGAGGGTACGGTCTAAATTGGGTGAATAAAAAGAAAGTTATGGAGATTGTCGCGGAGGGCGAAGTAGCCCAGTGGTTAGCGCGCGGGAATTTCACTCGGTAGGCCCGGGTTCGATTTCCGCCACTGACATGGAGTACGATCACGTTAAACATATGGGTCCGTATGTTTTTCCGAGAGGTTGGTGGTAGGGGAAGGAGGGTACGTTCCCTGTGGATGCCTCCCCCACTGGGTTCCGGTCTAAATTGGGTGGCACATCCTGGCCGTCCAACCAGTTACCTTACACATTTCTGGTAGGTCGCGCCAACGAGTTTGCCACGGTTGGAATTTGCCACGATCAGCATTTTCAAGGGTTGCGAACAGGCTGGTCGCCAAAGGCGGCTAGTAAATAATAAAAGGCAATGTCTGTCTGTGCGTCTGTCTGTCTGTCTGTCTTATACACTATACGTTCAGCGACCGCGCGTCAGAGAGCTACGAAATTTGGCAATCGGAGACCCGGGAGGGTGGGAAGGGGACACATAAAAACCGATTTTTAAAATTTTAATTATTTTTTTGTTATTTAATGTTTTATGCGATTTCGACCGTTTTTTGATCTTTTTGCCCTTTTTTCTCCTCGAACCAGACATTGTAGAAAAAAACAAATCACACCATCGGAAAGAGCAGAGAATTTCGAGTAAAAATATATCAATTTCAAATCTCAGAGATAAATTCTAATATTTTTTTATGATTTTAAAGCAAAAGTCACTTTTGACTCAAAAAAACGATTTTTGGTTTTTAAATTCTCGCATAGTAAAAAGTACTCAGAATTTCGACTAATAATTTACATTTTTAGAAAGGTCAAACATCTGGCATTCTTACACGTCCAATCTGGTCAAGAAATAATTATAAATATTCACAGGATCGCGATTTTAATGACCTAAGGATTTCCAATTTCTCGGCGAACCGCGTTTTCACCCATTGAATTTTCTCCCCGTCTCCATGGAGACCGACCGCCCTTCCGGGGTTGAATGAATTAAGATATGTGTTGTATACAACGGGTGAAATGATTATATTTATATGATATTTTAAATGGATATTTTAATTTATGGATATTTTAAATAATTTAAATGATTGCATTATGGTGGATTGAATTGTGGTGATGTATTTGAACTTATTATATTTATGTACTAGCCGCCTTTGGCGACCAGCCTGTTCGCTACCCTTGAAAATTCTGACCGTGGCAAATTGTAACCGTGGCACACTCGCTGGCGCGACCTTACCAGAAGGTGTAAGGTAACTGTTTGGACGGCCAGGAAGTGCCACCCAATTTAGACCGGAACTCAGTGGGGGAGACATCCACAGGGAGCGTACCCTCCTTCCCCTACCACCAACCTTTCGGAAGGACTTACGATCCCACATGTTTAACAGGATCGTACTCCGAGTGAACGCGTCTGCAGTTTTGGCAGTGGCGGGAATCGAACCCGGGCCTACCCAGTGAAATTCCCGCGCGCTAACCACTGGTGTACTTCGCCCTCCGCGACATTTTCCATAACTTTCTTTTTATTCACCGAATTTAGACCGGAACCCAGTGGGAGAGGCACCCACGGGGACCGTACCCTCCTTCCCCAACCACCAACCTCTCGAAAGGACTTACAGACACACATGTTTATTCCGCGGGATCGTACTCCGCGTGAACACGGCGGCAATTTTGGAAATCGAACCCGGGCCTACTGCGTGCAATTCCCGCGCGCTAACCACTGGGCTACTTCGCCCTCCGCGACAATCTCCATAACTTTCTTTTTATTCACCCAATTTAGGCCGTACCCTCCTTCCCCTACCACCAACCTCTCAGAAGGACTCACGAACCCACATGTTTAACGTGATCGTACTCTGCGTAAACGTGGCGTAAGTTTTGGCAGTGGCGGGAATCAAACCCGGACCTACTGAGCGCAATTCCCGCGCGCTAACCACTGGGCTGCCGCGCCCTCCGCGACAATCTCCATAACTTTCTATATATTCATCCAATTTAGACGGGAACCCAGTGGGGAGGGATCCACAGGGGCCGTATCCTCCTTCCCTTACCACCAACCTCTCGGAAGAACTTACGGACCCACATATTTAACGTGATCGTATTCCACGTAAACACGGCGGCAGTTTTCGCAGTGGCGGGTATCGAACCCGGGCCTACCGCTAACTTCCCGCGCGCTAATTTGCAATTTAAAATGACCATATGCTTAATTCCATCATCCTCATTCCATTGTTTCATTGTGCCATCATTTAAAATATCCATAAAATTAAAATATCCAAAAGTTAAAATATACATTTAAAAAATCCATATCGTCCAATCATTTAAAATATAAATATAATAATTTATATAGAACAAAGGAGCTCTATTCAGAACTGTGACGTCACCTCCACCTTGACGTCCCCACCCACCACCTTCCCTCCTTCAGCGGGGGAAAAACGAAGCGGCACGCCGAGCGGAACGCCGAGAAATTGAAATTCGGAAACTTTTAAAATCCCGATCCTGTGGGCAATACGGAATATTTCCTGACCAGATTGGACTTGTAAGAATGCCAGATGTTTGACCTTTCTAAAAATGTAAATTATTAGTCGAAATTATGAGTACTTTTTACTATGCGAGAATTTAAAAACCAAAAATCGTTTTTTTGATCCAAAAGTGACTTTTGTTTTAAAATCTTTAAAAAATATTAGAAATCGAAATTCAGATTTCAAATTGATATATTTTTACTCGCAATTGTGTGCTCTTTCCGATGGTGTGATTTGTTTTTTTCTACGACGTCTGGATCGTGGAGAAAAAAGGGCAAAAATTGGTCGAAATCGCATAAAACATTAAATAAATAAAAAAATAATTAAAATTTTAAAAATCGGTTTTCACGTGTCCCCTTCCCTCCCCCCCTGGTCTCCGATTGCCAAATTTCGTAGCTCTCCGACGCGCGGTCGTGAAACGTATAGTGTATAAGACAGACAGACAGACAGACACACAGACATTGCCTTTTATTATTTAAGACTAGCCGCCTTTGGCGACCAGCCTGTTCGCTACTCTTGAAAATTCTGACCGTGGCAAACTCGTTGGCGCGACCTACCAGAAAGGTGTAAGGTAACTGCTTGGAAGGCCAGGAAGTGCCACACAATTTAGACCGGAACCCAATGGGGGAGGCATCCAAAGAGACCGTACCCTCCTTCCCCTACCACAAACCTCTCGGAAGGACTTGCAGTCCCACACGTTTAATGTTGGAAAATTTAAAATTTGAAGATAGCAAAGCACGCACTGTCAGAGTCAATAAGTGTTGGCTGGGTTATGAAAGTACACAAGTCCAGCTTTAAAGAAAAACTTCGTTCACTTTATTTGGTGAAAAACACAACTCGGCATATTACACGTACCTGGTAATTTTCCATGCCGTAAAACATCAAAAATATACTATGTACAAAAGATTTTTAGTTGTAAATGACTAGACAGGGATTCCTTGAAGCATTTGGTAGTAAGTTACTATACTACCTCTATCACTTGCGTGTATTTCAGCCACCATCACTTGGCAAAGGGAAACCAAAGGATAAAACATCAGGAAAATATTTAAAGCGGCTTCCGAACGTTTGTAAGTAAATTTAACGTTCAATACATGCTGGTCCAAACTGACCACATCTGCATCCGTTTCGACTATTCACCGTCGTCAAACGATATTCCGCAGTGCTTCTGTCAAAAAAAACATTTCTGTCTGCCTGCATCAGACCATCAGTGTCTATCTCGTCTGACTTCTTCAGACGTCTGATCTCGATCGACTCCGACCTTCTCATTTGCTTCAAGAAACCTCTGCCCTATATATCCGAGAATGGACAGTTCCGGAAACGCCCCCGGATATGCAAATCAGATGCGTACGCATTGAGAACTGATTTGCATGAAACCTCATGTTGAAAAACGTCACGGTTCACGCCGGTGAACGGGAAGAGTCGTTCATATTAAATTTGCATAAACGCCCGTTCACAGGAACGTGAATCGCGATGTATTGATTATTTCCAACATTTAACGTGATCGTACTCCGCGTGAACACGGCTGCAGTTTTGGCAATGGCGGGAATCGAACCCGGGCCTACCGAGTGAAATTCCTGCGCGCTAACCACTGGGCTACCGTGCCATCCGCGACAATCTCCATAACTTTATTTTTATTCGGCAATTTTGGGAATCGAACCCGGGCCTACCAAGTGCAAATCCCGCGCACTAACCACTGGGGTACTTCACCCTCCGCGATATTCTTCATAACTTATTTTTTATTCACCCAATTTAGACCGAAACCAAGTGGGAGAAGCATCCACAGGGACCGTACCCTTCTTCCCCTACCACCAACCTCTCGGAAGGACTTACAGACCCACATGTTTAACGTGATCGTACTCCGCGTAAAAAACTTGAACCGCGTTAGAAACCGCGTTAGAAACTTGGTTTTGTTTACATCGCGATTCTCGTTTCGCGGGAGCGTGACGTCATTATTAAAATGATTATTCCGTTCTCGTGAACGAATCGCGATGTGGACAAAACTTGGCTGATCATGCAAATCACCTTTCTCGCCGCTCACGCATCCTGTTTTGCATATCCAGAGGGCGTTGCCGGCAACGGTTATGTTCCGGAACGCACCCATCTTCGAGTATAAAGGCTAGACACTTTTCTGGTTTTAAGTCAGATCGCTTTAAAGGAGATCGCTTTGTTTTAAGTGAGATCGCTTTGGTCATTAGACCGGTTAGTCATTCGATCGATATACTGATCGATGGAAGGATCTAGAAGGATCTAGATCGGGCAGACGGATCTTCGTAAAGTCATGTTTCGATGTTGTCGAAAGTTTCGATAAAGTGTTTATCGATGAACGCGGATATTTAAACTAAACTTAGTAGTTTTGATGGTTCTCAGTTAAGGAGACCATGTTTCCCGTGTTGTGGACTTTATAGTGCTGATCCGGAAAGTTTAAAGTTTTTGCCATAGCGTGTGCCCAGCTAGTGGTGGCATCGGAAAGTGCACGTGGTCACGTAAGTGTGAAATGCTTTTATTCCACTTACTTGTGTAAATAATACGTTAACCAGAAACGTGTCTAGGCATGGAACTTACACTGAAAAACCTTCATATGAGCTGTAGTGCTCATGTTTTGTAAATAGTATGCTTTAGTTTTTGCTTACCTGTTCTCATGATATATACTGTAAGCAAATACAATGGATTCACTCTTCAATAAAAGTGATTTTGATTTAAACTGGAACTGTTCTCATTTAACACTTCTACTGCTACTTGTATTCCTACAACTACTATCTAACGTTTGTTATAGCTGCAACACTCTGTTTTAAATTTTCAACGAAGTTGTGGAACCAGAATTTCGTGGCTCATAGTTATTCTATCACCAGCTTCATCAGAAATTTAATTATACGTTAATTTTCAATATATAACTTACGGATATGATACATATTTCCGTCAAAGGTTACGGGCCAGTGCTCCCCATAACAACGTTAAAAATTTAGAAGTGTTAGAGTTGCAGCAACGAATCCTGTCGACGGGGGCCGCGGACGGCGCCATTTGCATGTCGACAAAAGCGTAAACAAAAGGTCTGTTCAGCTCAGTTCCAAAAGGCCACCTTGCCATGGAGGCAAATAAAATTACTGCATTAACTAGAGACAATTACGTCACTTGGAGGAATGAAGTTTCATTCGCTCTTAAAGGAGAGGGCTGTTTCGGATTTGTAGACCGAACAGCGTTACCGGTGGATGAAAAAACGTCACGCCGTGATTATGAAGATCACATGCGAAGAAAGGACCGCGCGTTAGCAATCCTGTTCCAGAATGTTTCATCTGATTACCAAGAGTTAATTGACATTAACGACGATCCGGCAGATGCGTGGGATAAGTTAAAAACGCACTTCGACGCGCCGACTCGCGCCAACCTGGTGCGTTTACTGGATGAGTTCTTCAGCCTACGTCCGGAGCCAGATGAACCGGTGGATATCTTCTGTACGCGTTTGAAGAAGGCGGTCGCCAAATTGAAGGACGTCAAGCACCCGGTGGAAAGCGTCTATGTGGCATTCCAGGCCATAAGATACCTCTCTGATGACTTCCAGGGAATAGTTCAGCTAATCTACAGATGGGAGGACAAAGATTTCACTTTGGAGAAAATCCAACATGAATTGTCTGCGGAAGAAGGACGTATCCGGCAACTCCGTAGTGATAGAAACAATGTAAGTCAAAATTCATCTGTATTCTTGTCTCAGAGTAATGTAAATGTAAAGTGTAAAAATAACAAAGTGTTTAAAAGTGTTAAACCAGTTAAAAGGGTCATAGGACCATGTTATTTTTGTAAGAAGGCCGGTCATTTAAGGAATAATTGCCCTATTCTTAAGTCTAGCTCAAATATAATTGAATTGTATTCATCTGCTAGAGTTGAAGCTAATACTGTGCAGGATCCTAGCGATAGACTCAGCTGGGTAATTGACACCGCTGCTACGCGGCACTTTTGCAATGATATTAATTTATTCTCAAAATTTAAGGAAAGCAAAGGTGCATCTATGTCGCTAGCAGTGGGTGATATTGAGAGCCCAGTTGAAGCTATCGGTACGGTCAAAATGTATGTTCAGTTTCAGAACATAAGAAGTAATATTGTTTTGTCTGATGTAATGTTTTCGCCTAAGTTAAGACGAAACTTATTAGCCGCATCTGTTCTTGAGGAACAGGGGTATACTTTTAAAGGGGCTAATGGGGTATTGTGGTTTTACACTCCAAAGGGAGAAAAATTCTTCTATGCTAAGCGAAAAGAAGGGTTATATTTTTTAAAACCTCAATACGAAGTTCAGACTGCAAATAACAATATTGAAGACCGTAAAACTAAAGGAAAGGATCAGGGTAGGGATAAAAATTCTAAGAAAGATAGAAAACCCCTAAATAAGAAAAACAGTATTGACAAAATGAAAAATTTGCCTAGAATAAATAAAAGTAAACGTAACTCTGAGGTGAAGTCGAGGTCAAAAGAAAAGGTTAATGAGAAACCAAGTTGTGCGGTTTCTGAGGTTTTGAATAAAACGGAACTCTGGCATAGGAGATATTGCCACATTAACTCTGATTATTTATATCAGACAAGTAAAGTTTCCGCGGCTAATGGACTCCCTAGACTAAAATATGCAAAAATTAACTGTACACACTGTAAGTTAGCAAAGTCTAAGAGAATTTCTTTTAAGCCAATTGGTAGGATAAGGTCCACTAAACCTTTACAATTACTCCATATGGATGTGTGTGGTCCCTTACCTACAGCTTCAATGGGCGGAAACAGATACTTTTTGACAATCACTGACGACTTCAGCCGGAAAGTGTTTGTTTATATAATGAAACAAAAATCAGAGGTGTTTAAGATATTTAAGGAATTCCAAGCTAAGGAAGAGAGGCAGCTAGGCAAAAAGATTTTGTGTATCCGTACGGACAATGGTATGGAGTTCTGTCACAACCAGTTCAAGGCATACTTAAATAAATTGGGGATTAAATCAGAAAGGTCAAATGCATATACACCCGAACAGAACGGGGTTTCTGAAAGATTTAATCTGACTGCACTAGATTGTGTGAAAGCTATGCTTGATCAAAGCCAGGTTGATAACAGAATGTGGGCAGAAGCGATTTTGTGTTTTACACACACCAAGAACAGAATATGTCATAAGTTCAAAACCAAAACTCCACACGAGTTATATTATGGAAGGAAGCCAGCCGTTGCTCACCTCAAAGTTTTCGGGTGCAAAGCCTATGTGGGCACAGCCAAACAAATTAGAAATAAGTTGGATATGAGAGCCCAAATAGGAATAATGGTCGGATATGCCGAAAGCACCAAAGGCTATAGGATTTATATAGCGGGTAAAAAGAAAGTTGAGGAAACTTCTAATGTAAGGTTTGAGGAAGGAGTGGCAGCGGAAGGCGTCCTGGGCCCTAATTACCCTAAAGGAATCACCTTGAGGAAATCGAACGTTACTCAGTCGATTGACTCGGAATCAGAATGCTTAGGAGGAGTGTCAGAGGAAGAAGCAGGTGAGAGCCGTGACACTAGTAAATCTAGTGGGGATGAGGACTCTCCTGCTGATTCTGGTCTGACACCCTGCTCAGATATTGACTGGATACGGAAAGCAGTACCTAGGCCTGATGGGAGTAGGACGGATATTTACTACTCAGTAAAAGGTGACAATAAAAGGCTGAGATCTCATAATGATGTCAGAAAGTTTTGTGGAAAAGCTAACATTCATTATGATCAGCAAATGTTTAATTTTAGAGAGAAAAAGGGGGTAAGTGATATCAAAAGGAAACCAGAAGCAAGCAATGTTGAGATCTTGATACCCAAGAGCTATAAATCGGCAATAGAATCTCCCCAGTCCGATAAATGGCAAGAAGCCATGGATGATGAAATAGCTACAATGCAAGAGAGGGGTGTCTGGGACTTAGTGCCTGCACCCATCTCACAACAAAAAATTATAGGAAGTAGATGGGTTTATACCATTAAGAAGGATGAAAGGGGAAATGTTAAACGATTCAAAGCTCGCCTAGTAGCTCAAGGATATACCCAGATAAAAGGGGACTCATATGATGAAGTGTTTAGCCCTGTGATTAATTTTAGTTTAATCAGAGCTTTCTTCTCCATATTCGTTTGCATGCTTAAATGGAAACATTTTCAACTGGACATTAAGTCCGCATATCTTTATGCAAAGTTGAATGATAAAATTTTCTTGAAACAACCACATGGATATGTCGATCCAAATCAGCCTCAATATGTTTGTTTGCTTAAGAAAGCAATATATGGCCTTCACCAAAGCGGAAGGGAATGGTATACAGAGCTTGACACCACTTTGAAAAAATTAAACTTTTTAAAATTTAAATGGTGCAACTGTGCTTATACATATCAGAATAAAGTATTAATGCTGATTTACGTAGACGACATAATTTTGTTTGCTAAACAACAAAATGATATAGACCATACAGTTTCACTTTTGAGTAAAGAATTTGATATCAAAGAATTGGGAAAAGTCAAAAGACTTTTGGGTGTGGAATTTAAGGAGATTGAAGACAAATTTTATATACATCAAGGTGATTACATTGACAAAGTTTGTCAGATGTTTAAAAGGTTCAAATATCCAATTTCCTCACTACCTATTACAAAGGGTAACATCTTAAGTAAAATTGATTGCCCAATGAATGATAGTGAATTAACACAAATGCAGGGTTTCCCTTACAGAAGCTTGATTGGATGCCTAGCCTATCTGTCTAGCAGAACTAGACCAGACATATGCTATGCAGTCAATATTCTATCTCAGTTTCAGGAGAATCCAGGAATAAAGCATTGGGATGCATTATTAAAGTTAATGGGATATGTTGAAAAGACCAGAGAGTATATGTTAAATTTGTCAAATATTTGTGATTTAAGGCTAAACTTCTACTCAGACTCAGATTTTGCAGCCAATAGAGATGACAGAGTGTCACTTGGTGGTATTTTGTTCATGATTGATAAAGTACCAATTTCTTGGCAGACATTTAAGCACAAGTGTGTTAGTCTGTCAACGATGGAAGCTGAATATGTTTCGTTGGCAGAGGTCGCTAAAGAAATGATATGGATGCAAAACATTTTGGAGGAATGTAAAATGCTAGGTTTAAAATTTAACAAAAATAATTGTATAATTTTTTGTGACAACCAGGCAGCAATAAACTTTTCAAATTCCCCTATTGAGAATAATAGAACTAAGCACATAGATATAAAGTATCACTTTTTAAGGAACTTAGTTGTAAACGAGTCTTTTAAAATTAACTTTGTTAATACTAAAGATAACGTAGCAGATTACTTCACGAAGCCAATGACTAAAGATAGAGTTTTAAAATTTAGTAATGATATCTTTAAAATATAAAATTTAACTGTTCAAATAAAAATTTTACTTTAAATTTTTTTTTCATATTTTCAAAGTATAAATGGTTAGGGTATTTTATAATTTATTCCTCTCTCATTGATACAAATGAAATGTATCTTGAGTATATATTGTTATGTGACAATGAACTGTTACTTTTCTCACATTACACTTGAAAATATATATATCCACTTTTTACTACACGCATAATGCATTTTCGCTTATGTGAATAAAATGTTATCTGAATGTACATTATTGATATAATTCACATGAAACATAAAATTTTTAATCTGTGTTTATCTCATATGTATATTTACCTTCTGTATCTTTTATTATCATTGCCATTGTATTGGGTATTTAGTGTGTATACTAGTCATGGGCTAAGATAATAAAACTTAAATTTTTAATCTTAAATGTTAAATTTCATAGTTATACATTAAATTTTCTACAAACTTGAATTTGATGTTTAGACTTAAATTTTTAATCTTAAATGTTAAATTTCATAGTTATACATTAAATTTTCTACAAACTTGAATTTGATGTTTAGACTTAAATTTTTAATCTTGAATGTTAAATTTCATAGTTATACATTAAATTTTCTACAAAACTTGAATTTGATGTTTAGACTTAAATTTTTAATCTTAAATGTTAAATTTCATAGTTATACATTAAATTTTCTACAAACTTGAATTCCCGACCACACAACATGATACCATAAACCCCCTGGGTTGGTCGTGTGGTCTGGGCCTTCAACAAACTTGAATTTGATGTTTAGACTTAAATTTTTAATCTTAAATGTTAAATTTCATAGTTATACACTAAATTTTCTACAATTTGATTTTGATGTTTAGATTTAAATTTTTAATCTTAAATGTTAAATTTCATAGTTATACATTAAATTTTTCTACAAACTTGAATTTGATGTTTAGATTTAAATTTTTAATCTTAAATGTTAAAATTGATAACTATACCTAAAATTTTTCTAGATCTTAAAATTTTTGATATCTTTAGACTTTTAAATTTGAAACTTAATGTTTGTTTATAAATTTTCAAAATAGTAAAGAAATAGCTTTTTTCAGTATGAGCTAGTACTTAAGAAAGGGCAATAGTATGGTTATACTGTTTTCTTTGACTATGTTATCCTTAAACATGTAATTGAAAGAATGCTTATGATCTGCATAATAGATAAGTGTACTCATTTGATTGTTGCCATTTTGAGAAAAGGCTATTCACTTTCTAAATGTTATAAGTGTTATAAATTTCTTTAATGTATAAAATTTTGTGTATGCATACATTATGTTTTTAGGATACTAAGAACTTTGATTCTTAGAATAACCTTTTGTTGGATGAAAGCATGGGCACCGAGAGTTGGTGTTTTTGCATGAGGGGGCCGATTGTTAGAAACTTGGTTTTGTTTACATCGCGATTCTCGTTTCGCGGGAGCGTGACGTCATTATTAAAATGATTATTCCGTTCTCGTGAACGAATCGCGATGTGGACAAAACTTGGCTGATCATGCAAATCACCTTTCTCGCCGCTCACGCATCCTGTTTTGCATATCCAGAGGGCGTTGCCGGCAACGGTTATGTTCCGGAACGCACCCATCTTCGGGTATAAAGGCTAGACACTTTTCTGGTTTTAAGTCAGATCGCTTTAAAGGAGATCGCTTTGTTTTAAGTGAGATCGCTTTGGTCATTAGACCGGTTAGTCATTCGATCGATATACTGATCGATGGAAGGATCTAGAAGGATCTAGATCGGGCAGACGGATCTTCGTAAAGTCATGTTTCGATGTTGTCGAAAGTTTCGATAAAGTGTTTATCGGTGAACGCGGATATTTAAACTAAACTTAGTAGTTTTGATGGTTCTCAGTTAAGGAGACCATGTTTCCCGTGTTGTGGACTTTATAGTGCTGATCCGGAAAGTTTAAAGTTTTTGCCATAGCGTGTGCCCAGCTAGTGGTGGCATCGGAAAGTGCACGTGGTCACGTAAGTGTGAAATGCTTTTATTCCACTTACTTGTGTAAATAATACGTTAACCAGAAACGTGTCTAGGCATGGAACTTACACTGAAAAACCTTCATATGAGCTGTAGTGCTCATGTTTTGTAAATAGTATGCTTTAGTTTTTGCTTACCTGTTCTCATGATATATACTATAAGCAAATACAATGGATTCACTCTTCAATAAAAGTGATTTTGATTTAAACTGGAACTGTTCTCATTTAACACTTCTACTGCTACTTGTATTCCTACAACTACTATCTAACGTTTGTTATAGCTGCAACACTCTGTTTTAAATTTTCAATGAAGTTGTGGAACCAGAATTTCGTGGCTCATAGTTATTCTATCACCAGCTTCATCAGAAATTTAATTATACGTTAATTTTCAATATATAACTTACGGATATGATACATATTTCCGTCATACCAAGTGCAAATCCCGCGCACTAACCACTGGGGTACTTCACCCTCCGCGATATTCTTCATAACTTATTTTTTTTAGACCGGAACCAAGTGGGAGAAGCATCCACAGTTACCGTACCCTTCTTCCCCTACCACCAACCTCTCGGAAGGACTTACAGACCCACATGTTTAACGTGATCGTACTCCGCGTAAACACGGCGGCAATTTTGGGAATCGAACCCGGGCCTACCGAGTGCAATTTCCGCGCGCTAACCATTGGGCTACTTTGCCCTACGCGACAATCTCCATAACTTTCTTTTTATTCATCCAATTTAGACCGTACCCTCCTTCCCCTACCACCAACTTCTCGGAAGGACTCACGGACCCACATGTTTAACGTGCTCGTACTCCGCGTAAACACGGCGGCAATTTTGGGAATCGAACCCGGGCCTGGTAACTGGTTGGACGGCCAGGATGTGCCACGCAATTTACACCGGAACCCAGTGGGGGAGGCATCCACAGGGAACGTACCCTCCTTCCCCTACCACCAACCTCTCGGAAAAACATACGGACCCATATGTTTAACGTGATCGTACTCCATGTCAGTGGCGGAAATCGAACCCGGGCCTACCGCGTGCAATTCCCGCGCGTTAAGCACTGGGCTACTTCGCCCTCCGCGACAATCTCCATAACTTTCTTTTTATTCACCCAATTTAGACCGTACCCTCCTTCCCCTACCACCAACCTCTCGGAAGGACTCACGAACCCACATGTTTAACGTGATCGTACTCTGCGTGAACGTGGCGTAAGTTTTGGCAGTGGCGGGAATCGAACCCGGGCCTACTGAGTGCAATTCCCGCGCGCTAACCACTGGGCTGCCGCGCCCTCCGCGACAATCTCCATAACTTTCTACATATTCACCCAATTTAGACGGGAACCCAGTGGGGGAGGCATCCACAGGGGCCGTATCCTCCTTCCCCTACCACCAACCTCTCGGAAGGACTTACGGACCCACATATTTAACGTGATCGTATTCCACGTAAACACGGCGGCAATTTTGGCAGTGGCGGGAATCGAACCCGGGCCTACCGCTAACTTCCCGCGCGCTAATTTGCAATTTAAAATGACCATATGCTTAATTCCATCATCCTCATTCCATTGTTTCATTGTTCTATCATTTAAAATATCCATAAAATTAAAATATCCATTTAAAATATCCAAAAGTTAAAATATACATTTAAAAAATCCAGATCGTCCCATCATTTAAAATATAAATATAATAATTTATATAGAGCAAAGGCGCTCTATTCAGAACCGTGACGTCACCTCCACCTTGACGTCCCCACCCACCACCTTCCCTGCTTCAGCGGGGGAGAAACGAACGGAACGCCGAGAAATTTAAAATCATGGCGTCTTTAAAATTGCCATCCTGAAGGCAATTTTCATTATTTCTGGACCACATTAGACTTGTAAGAATGCCAGATATTTCAGCTTCCTAAAAATGTAAATTATTAGTCGAAATTATGAGTACTTTTCACGATACGAGAATTTAAAAACCAAAAATTGATTTTTTGAGCCAAAAGTGAGTTTTGTTTTAAAATCTTTAAAAAATATTAGAAATCGAAATTCAGATTTGAAATTGATATATTTTTACTCGAAATTCTCTGCTCTTTCCGATGGTGTAATTTGTTTTTTTCTACTATGTCTGGATCGTGGAGAAAAAAGGGCAAAAAACGGTCGAAATCGCATAAAACATTAAATAAATAAAAAAATAATTAAAATTTTAAAAATCGGTTTTCACGTGTCCCCTTCCCTCCCCCCCGGGTCTCCGATTGCCAAATTTCGTAGCTCTCCGACGCGCGGTCGCGAAACGTATAGTGTATAAGACAGACACACAGACACACAGACATTGCCTTTTATTATATAGATTTGTGGAACGATATTGAATATTTTAAATAATTGAACGAATGGATATTTTATTGAACGTTCAGCGACCGCGCATCGGAGAGCTACGGAATTTGGCAATCGGAGACCCGGGGGGGTGGGAAGGGGATTCGTGAATACCGATTTTTAAAGTTTTAATTATTTTTTTTGTTATTTAATGTTTTATGCGATTTCGACTGTTTTTTGACCTTTTTGCCCCTTTTTCTCCACGATCCAGACATTGTAGAAAAAAACAAATCACACCATCGGAAAGAGCAGAGAATTTCGAGTAAACATATATCAATTTCAAATCTCAGGGACAAATTCTAATATTTTTTTATGATTTTAAAACAAAAGTCACTTTTGACTCAAAAAAACGATTTTTGGTTTTTAAATTCTCGCATAGTAAAAAGTACTCAGAATTTCGACTAATAATTTACATTTTTAGAAAGGTCAAACATCTGGCATTTTTACAAGTCCAATCTGGTCAGGAAATATTCCGTATTGCCCACAGGATCGGAATTTTAAAAGTTTCCGAATTTCAATTTCTCGGCGTGCCGCTTCTTTAAGCGGCGTTTCTCACCCGCAGAAGGAGGGAAGGTGGTGGGTGGGGACGTCAAGGTGGAGGTGACGTCACGGTTCTGAATAGAGCTCCTTTACTCCATATAAATTATTATATTTATATTTTAAATGATGGAACGATATGGATTTTTTAAATGTATATTTTAACTTTTGGATATTTTAAATGGATATTTTAATTTTATGGATATTTTAAATGATGGAACAATGAAACAATGGAATGAGGATGATGGAATTAAGCATATGGTCATTTTAAATAGCAAATTAGCGTTCGGGAAGTTAGCGGTAGGCCCGGGTTCGATTCCCGCCACTGCCAAAACTGCCGCCGTGTTTACGTGGAATACGATCACGTTAAATATGTGGGTCTGTAAGTCCTTCCGAGAGGTTGGTGGTAGGAGAAGGAGGATACGGCCCCTGTGGATGCCTCCCTCACTGGGTTCCCGTCTAAATTGGGTGAATATATAGAAAGTTATGGAGATTGTCGCGGAGGGCGCGGCAGCCCAGTGGTTAGCGCGCGGGAATTGCACTCAGTAGGCCCGGGTTCGATTCCCGCCACTGCCAAAACTTACGCCACGTTCACGCAGAGTACGATAACGTTAAACATGTGGGTTCGTGAGTCCTTCCGAGAGGTTGGTGGTAGGGGAAGGAGGGTACGGTCTAAATTGGGTGAATAAAAAGAAAGTTATGGAGATTGTCTCGGAGGGCGAAGTAGCCCTGTGGTTAGCGCGCGTTAATTGCACGCGGTAGGCCCGGGTTCGATTTCCGCCACTGACACGGAGTACGCTCACGTTAGACATATGGGTCCGTATGTTTTTCCGAGAGGTTGGTGGTAGGGGAAGGAGGGTACGTTCCCTGTGGATGCCTCCCCCACTGGGTTCCGGTCTAAATTGGGTGGCACATCCTGGCCGTCCAACCAGTTACCTTACACCTTTCTGGTAGGTCGCGCCAACGAGTTTGCCACGGTTGGAATTTGCCACGATCAGAATTTTCAAGGGTTGCGAACAGGCTGGTCGCCAAAGGCGGCTAGTTGTAAATATAGGCACAATTACACCATTGAAGTTTCAAAAAATTTAATTCCTTTAATTTGGTGTCAAGTTCATTATACCATTCTCTCCCACTTTGATGAAGACCATAAATGGCTTTCTTCAACAAACAAACATAATCAGGCTGTTCCTGATTGACATAACCTTGAGGCTGTTTCATATATATTTTTTGACTCAATTTAGCATAGAGATAAGCAGATTTGATATTTAACTGGAAATGCATCCAGCCAAGCATGCATACGAAAATTGAGAAGAATGCTCTAATTAAGTTGAAGTTAACAACAGGGCTAAAAACTTCATCGTATGATTCTCCTTTTTCCTGACCATACCCCTGGGCTACCAAACGAGCTTTAAATCTCTTGATTTTCCCATTTTCGTCTTTCTTAATAGTGTAGACCCATCTATTGCCTATATGCTTTTGTGAGGTGGATGCAGGAACTAGTGTTCCCAGACATCCTTCTCTTGCATTACGGCCATTTCTTCATCCATAGCATTACACCATCCATAGCATTACACCATCCATAGCATTACACCATTTGGGAGTATTTAATAGCAGCATTGATATCCTTTTGGTATATTTATTTCAATATTGCTTGCTTCTGGTCTGCCTTTGACCCTTTTAAGACCTTTATCTTCCCGAAAATTAAATAGATACTGGTCGAATTGTATATTTCTTTTATTACAATATTTCTTAATATCATTGTGCAACCTGAGCCTTTTATTATCTTTTTGAGCATAATAATACACGTCGGTTCTACTCCCATTGGGTCTTGGAACTGTCTTTCGCTGCTAAGTAATATCCGAGCAAGGAGTCATACTGGAGTCAGCAGGAGAGTCCGTTTTCTCACTGGATTCAGACGGATCGTCACCAGTGTCTTCACTCTCTCCTGCCCCCCCATCAGACTGTCCTCTCGGATATTCCTCGTCGGAGTATTCTGAAAGGTTATCTCTTGATCTCCCTAAGGAGATATTTCTGGGACAAATTGGGTCCAGGATGCCTTCCGCTACATTACCCTCATCAAATCTCACATTGCAGGTCTCAATTGTTCGTTTTTCACCTGACAAAAATATTCTATAGCCTTTAGTTTTAGAAGCATAGCCTACCATCACACCTTCTGTAGCTTTCATGTCTAATTTCTTTCTGAGCTGATTGGGTTTGCCTCAGGGTTCCCATTTCAGTGCGAACTCGCGAGATTCTCGCGCAATCCATGAAAAATCTCGCGTAAAAATTTAGACTGCGCGAGAATTTCTCTCTCTCCAGTTCCGGCCTAAAATTATTTTTTCCTTCAAATTGGATACCGAGAAATCCGATGCCCGATTGCTTCGCGACCGCAAATCGCGATCAGTTGCCTCGTTGTTGCGAATCGTTGGCCGATTGCCGAGCGGTCGCGGACTGCGATTTCGTAGCTACGTCTGAATCGCAGTCAATCGCGATTTGGGTACACTTAAGTACTACGTGTTTCTAATTAGAGAGATATTTTATAGAAAACTATAAGTGTCCCCTCAGCTTGCGCGGGTGGCAAATTCGATCAAATAAAATTTTGCTTTTTTTTTATAGGATTCTTTCACGGATTTGAATTATGCTCTTTCCGCGTACTTCCCGCATTTTTTGTGTTTTTCTCGAGAAATTTTCTTCTTTCCGCGGACGAAAATCCTTTCCCCCGTACACAGTATGTCTACAGGTTACAAAAATCCCGAAAATGTCGTGAAATTGGCCATATATGCCCAAAAAATGTTACAAAATTTGAACAAAGCAACGAATTTTTTATCAGAGACATTCCTTTCTTACATGATCTGAAAATCTGTTTCTCCGCGATTGCGAAAACGCCATTCGCATACGGCGATTCTCACATTTTCTGAGGAGAGATGACCAATGAATATCTTTTTGCCATTTTCACAATATATTTGCATCGACTGAATTTTTTTATAATTATGTCGTTTAATATACAAATAATAAAAACCAAACCATTTTTCTACCGTATTATTAATAAAATGAAAGGTTATTTTGCAACAGTATCACGAAAAATCTGCATTTGTACGTTATCCTCGGCATACCTCGTTTAATTTGAAAAATATTTCCCACTTTTCCAATCTGTTTGCATCGACTACAGTGTTTGTAATTGTTTCGCGTTTTATACAGAAAAATTATTTTACAAACGTATTATTTATGAAATAAAGGGCTATTTTGAAAACAAAAAGAAAAAGTCGAGTCAAACAAAATGGCTAAAATCACATAACTGGCTTAAGATTCAACAAAAGGACGATGCAATCCTTATGTTCTGCAAGTTCTGTTAAAAATACAAAAAAAAAAATCCATTTTCAAACATAAAGTCAAATTTATTACCTAATTCTATTTGCCTAGTGAAATAGTTTTCGTCGATATTCGCCTTCGGCGATCAAAAATCGTTTAAAGTTTTTAATTGCTATTGCTGCATGAAAATTGATCATAAAATGATTTTAAAAATCAAAATATAAAGTAAATACAGTCGGCCCTCGACTTTTGCAGTTTACAGACAAAAAAATCGTAAATTCGCATGTGAGTCATTTTACATAAAATAACCCATGTAGACGTTTTTATGTCAGCAAATAAAATCATAACATAAGCATGGGGGAAGTCAGGAATTTGAGTATTTTTGCTAACAAGTGGGGGGGGGGGGAGCTATAAAATTACCAAAAATGTGCTTACTTAATACTTAAACGACTCCTAATTAATTTTTAAAAAGAATGTTAGTTTTAAGAATTAAAAAATTTAAATGTCGTAGAATATGAGTTATAGTTAATGCTTTCTTTTTTATTACTTTCTAAATTAGCATCATAAAAAAAATGAAATTTTAAGTGTCTCTCCTTATAACAGAAAATCTCTCCCAAAATTTTTTGGAAGGAGAGAAATTCTCCCCCTCTTTTCCTGACTTAGTGGGAACCCTGGTTTGCCTACATATACTCTACAACCAAAAGTTCTAAGATGGTTGACTGAAGGTTTTCTACCACTGTAGAGTTCATGTGGAGTCTTAGTCTTAAATTTGTGACATATTCGATTTTTAGTGTATGTAAAACACAATATTGCTTCCGCCCAGAATCTGTCATGCATTTTGCTCTCGTTCAACATGGCTCTAACACAGTCAAATGCGGTTAAGTTGAATCGCTCCAATACTCCATTTTGCTGTGGGGTATATATGTTAGTCCTCTCAGCCTTAATACCGATATCCCTCAGGTAATTTTTGAACTTATCGTGGCAGAATTCCATTCCATTATCTGTCCGGATGCATAGAATTTTAGTACCTAATTGCCTTTCCTCTCTTGCCTGAAACTCTTTAAAATGTGAAAGCACTTCTGACTTCTGTTTCATAAGATAAACAAAAACTTTCCTGCTATAATCATCTGTTATAGTTAAGACATATTTATTTCCACCACATGAGACTGTAGGCAAGGGACTACACACATCCATGTGTAACAATTGTAATGGTTTATTGGACCTTATCCTACCGGTGGGTTGATACGATATTCTCCTAGACTTAGCCAATTTACAAGATTTACAGTTTAACTTTTTGTATTTAAGCCTAGGAAGTCCGTTTACAGCAGAAACTTTGCTGGTTTGGAGGAGATATTCAGCGTTTATGTGGCAATATCGTTTGTGCCAAAAACAGTTTGCACTGTTAAGTTCAGTTACTGAACTGCTAGGCTTAGATTCTAAACTATCTACATTTCTATTCTGCTTAGTTTTTGTTTTGTCAGATTTAGGTTTAGTTTCTTTAATATTAGGTGCTATCTTTACTTTACTTATTTTTCTGGAAGCACTAGGATCCCTATCTTTAGATTTCCTATCCTTTTTGTGTTTCTTGTCTCCATCTCGATCCCTATCTTTAAATTGACGGTTTTCTATGTCATGTTGTTCCTGGGTACTATATTTAGGTTTTAAAAAATACAGCCCATCCTTTCTTTTTGCATAAAAGAATTTCTCTCCTTTGGGTGTAAAAAACCATAGCACACCATTAGCCCCTTTAAAACTAAAATTTTGTTCCTCAAGAACAGATGCAGCTAATAAATTTCTCCTAAGTTTAGGAGAATACATAACATTTTCTAATTTTAGAATACTTTCTTTATCCTTAAATTGGACATAAATTTCCACCGTCCCGATAGCCTCAACTGGACTTTCGACATCCCCTACTGCTAGCGACATTGAAGTGCCTTTGTACTCATTAAATTTGGAAAATAACTTAATGTTATTGCAGAAATGTCGCATATCAGCAGTGTCCACTACCCAGCTGAGTCTATCGTTAGGATCGATTACAGTATTAGCTTCAATATGGGGAGATCCAAGAAATTCCACAATACTAGATCCATTATATTAAGAGCAATTAACCTTAGTATGACCTAGCTTATTACATTTAAAACACTTAATTTTACTTTTAGACATATTTACATTTTGACTAGGAACTTTATGTACTCTATCTCTAGAAATATTTGCATTAGACACATTTTGAGATTTAAATTTAGATATTTTTACTCTATCTACGCAATTCTTAGAAGTAAAATAAGCAGAATTCAAACTCACAGTTTTAGAAAAGTCATTTTTTTGTTGCCGGAGTCTGCTCTCTTCCGCTTTCAACTCTGCTTGTATTTTGTTTAGCTTGAAGTCCGAGTCACTCCACCTGCAAATTAGCTGAACAATGCCCCGGTATTCTTCCGGAAGGTATCGGATAGCTTGAAAGGAAGCATACAGGTCCTCAATGGGGTGATTCGCGTCTTTAAGCCTTGTAACGGCCTTACGAAGTCTTGAGCAAAAATGTCAACAGGCTCATCTTGTTCTGGCCGGATATCGAAGAATTCGTCTAATAGACGTATAAAATTAGCACGGGAAGGCGCTTGAAAGTGCTCTCTTAGAGTATTCCATGCCTGACTTGGTTCATCGGTGATGTTTATCAACTCCTTGTATTCCGAGGATAAGCTCTGGTAGAAGATAGCAAGCGCTCGGTCTTTCTGTCGATAAAAATCATCGTAATCTCGGCGACTCGCGTCTTCTTCAATAGGCTTAACAGATCCGTCTACATGTCCGAAACATCCTTCTCCCTTGAGGACGAATGAGATGTCGGTACACCAGGTCACGTAGTTGTCTCGCGTCAGCAACTCCGTTCTACTTGCCTCCATGGCCACTCGTAGATTAGTAAAGAAGCAGAAGTAAAAGTCTCTTGTACACTGTTTACTTTCGTTACACGTATTTCAAAATGGTGCCAGGCGCGGCCCCCATCTGAACACTGGAACAATGGTTCTTCAAACACTTGCACTTATGATTCTATTGGGCGTTAAACTGGCCCATAACCTGTCTTCGTTGATGTTGGAAAATTTAAAACAAAATTTGAAGTTGAAGTTTGAATTTCAGCAAAGTACGCACAATGGAAGAGTCATAAGTGTTGGCTTAGTCATAAAAATATACTGATCCAGTTTAAGAAAAATCATCGTTCACTTTATTCCGTGAATAACATAACTCGGCAACTTACACATTCCAGGTAATTTCCATGCCACAAAACATCAAATAATACTATGTACAAAAGTTTGTAGTTGCAAATAATACGACAGAAATTTCTTGAAACATTGGTAGTAAATAACTATACTACCTCTATCACTTGCGTGTATTTGCAGCCACCATCGAAGGTATCACACTTGGAAAAGAAAACCAATGGATAAGACATCAGCAAATTTTAACGTAACTTCCGAACATAGGTAAGTAAATTTAATGTTCAATACATACTGGTCTAAACTGACCACATTTGCATCCGTCTCGACTAAAACCGCCGCCTAACAATATCTCGCAGTGCCTCTGTTTGCATCAGCTCATGCTCTGTCTGATCTGTGTCTCAATCTTGCTCTGATTGCTTGCAAGAAACCTCTGTCCTATATATCCGAAAATGGACAGTTCCGGAAACGCCCCCGGATATGCAAATCAGATGCGTACGCATTGAGAACTGATTTGCATGAAACCTCATGTTGGAAAACGTCACGGTTCACGCCGGTGAACACAGGTCAACAGAGGTCAGCAGAGTCTGTGCAGTCCCGCAGGAACGGTGGCACCATAATTTCAAGACACATACCATCTAATTTTCCTTTTGTTTCCTGTGGAAAGCTTATTTTCACTCTTCCAAATTAATTGGCATGATGGTAGAAATTGGGACTCGTCCCAATGCTCTCCTTTTGCTCCCAGTGGGCGAAGCCAATTTTTCGTTTTCTTTGAGAAACACTCATGCAGAATTCTTTTTATGATTCCCGTCCACCTTGTTAATTTGGAGATTAACCCCTTGCCTGTGGAGCATATTTCAGGAAAATGGGTCAAAAATGGAATTTTTTTTTTATGCTTTCATTTTGTGCATTATAACATTTAAAAAGGTCAGAAAAATTTTATTCGGGCAGCACAGGCAAGGGGTTAAAGGCAGCCAAAATTGGTTGACATAGGCTCTTCTTAATGATTTCTTGAGATCTTGAGAACATTACTATTGTAGCATCTCAATATCTTAAAACACAGGAAAAAGAAGGTTTCAGATCTAGACGATTGCTTTGTAACACTCTATTGTTGTTTTCCCCTTTTAACTCAAAGAATTCAGACTAACTTTAACGCTTTTATTTGGTTCTCAGTGTTTATACTGAATCGACACGTTTGATTTGGAACAAGCCTAGGAAGAGATCTAGCACTATTTTCTTGGTATATTTACAAAACTTTTTGTCTGTTCCAAAGTTGAATCTCAATATCTTTCTCAAATTCTGGAACCAATAAACTTTCATTCTAAGCAATCGACTTATCAGTGTATCTGAATGCGGTACCTCCAGATCTTTTATTGCTGTGCTGTTTGAGCTATGTGAACTGCCTGTTCTGCTTTGTCATCTGATTTTGTATCAGATTGCTTGTTATGACTTTGAAATCCTAATCTCTAGTAAATTTCCCAAATGGCACATTATCTGTATTTAATGTTTGTGCCATGACAAGCAAAATATTAGTTTAATTTTTTCAATTATTTTATTGGCAGTTTTATGCCCCATTATAACGAGTTCAATTCACTTTGTCATAATTTAAATGTAAACTAAAAGATGTTAAAAACATATTGGTCAGTTCCACTGTAACTGATGTAACAATCAATACAAGATTTGTGGCTTATTTAAAAATATTTATTACCTATGGCTAAAATATTTATGGCTAAAATATGCTTTAAAATATTTATGGCTAAAATATGCTTTAAAATATTTATGGCTAAAATATGCTTTAAAATATTTATAACCTATGGCTATCCTATAGCAACTTTCCAAAAACATTGTTACTTTGAATATACCTCTTTAATTTTATTTTAAAATTAAAATTGTGTAGCTGGTGTAACACAGTTAAACAAGATGTAATTGCTGATTCAGTAAAAAGTTAAATACTATCACAATGCTAAAACTAAAATGGTGTTTTATTGCTTAGAAACAATACTGAACAACTAATAGACCAAATGCATACCTATTTGTATTTTATTGATCAACCATAATTTCAAAAATTACAATATCTTTTGTAACTGACGTAACAGTATCAATTTCTTATGGTGTCAGTTATATTTGCAGTGCATTTTTACTCCTCAATATCATTATATGAAATCTAAAGTTTTTTACTAATATACACGGACAATCTAAAAATTTAAAATTTGATATTTATTTTGGAAATTTGAAAATTTGAAAATTGAATATTTATTTTGGGGCAAATATGAGAATGGAATTGATCTATTACAAGCTTGAGTGCTTTTGGATGTAATATGCCTTTTGTCAGAGGCATATAGCTAGAGAAGAGAAGTTTTATTTCCAAAATTTCTAAGGCTTGTAATATGTTTTTAACATTGTTTAGTACAAATAAATACTTTTATTTTAAAGTGTTTTATTTTTAAATTTTAGGTGTGCTGCCTTAATGTAATTATTTAATCCATCATAACTAAGTAATCGCTCTTTTTAAATTGAAAATATTCATATTAACTATTTCAAAAGGTAACCTCGGTATTTCATGCCAAATTATGGGTTACTGTGTTTAAAATTTTCACATTTGGAACATATACCTGTACACAATTTTCTATGTCATTTTCCATCCCAGGCCAATACAACTATAACTGTTGTCTAGTTCTTTATTTATTTGATCAAAATGACCCTCATAAAAGTGATTCAGCATTTGTTTTTTTACTTCAATATGTGCTACTTCTATCATTAAATAATACTAGACAATGGACAATTCCAGCATTTTATTTTTATTTTTTTATTCAATTCAAAATGTTCAAAGTTCAAAATGCTCAAAATGCCCCCAGACAAAAATTTATATTCTCTAGGCTGTGTTTATTATTTTCATTTGCAGTTAACTTTCACTTCACAGATTACGGTGGTAAAGGACCCATATTCATCATCCGTATGGGATGCGACATTTATGCAATAATTCAAACCCTTGGAACTTAACTGCAGAATGAGTTAAAAAATTGAAGATTTGAACTCTTTGAAGATTTTGTCTTAAAGATTGAAACTTTAGGATTTTGACTATTCATCAAGTGTATAAAATTTAAAAAAAATTAGAAAACGTGGGGTAAAAAATAAACATCATATCATGCCCTTTGTGCTAATAAACATGAATTACATGCAATTTTCACTGTTATTTATATGAATAAAATTTATTTTGTTACTTTAACAACCGGACAGTGCCAGATACATTTTCTAGTAATATTATGTAACAAATTGGAATAGGGCTCATTATATTTGCACATTTTATTCATAGAAACAACTATATTTTAAAAGACAAAACTTGCAATTAGAAAAAAGAAGTCTGATGTAGGCATCACATGACTTTCCTTGCAGACTCAAATTAATGTTTTTTTATTTTTTTAATAATTCTTTAAATTGAGTTTAATTTTACGAAATAACACTGAATTTTCACTTTTAATTCATTTTTTGTTTTTATTTGGTAATTGGGCATTTTTTCATGGGTGGCTTGAAAAATGTGAAAAACTCAAATATCTTGAGAATGGTTAGTCCTAGAGTAATGGAGTGGTTCTTATTCTCTTTCTTGTTAAAAATGACAAGAGTTTGATGGATATATTTGAGTATACATAATCTTTTATTTTTGATTTTGGCAATTTTTGTGGACCAATTTGTAAAAAGTGACAGATTCTTCTTTTTCAAATCTTACCAAAATCTAATCAGCAGCAGAGTGTCCCACAAGTAACTTATCTACTAAATTTTGTGAAATTGGGTCAATTAGTTCTTTAGCTGGAGTGGATGAGATTTTTGCAGGCCATTTCATAAAAAAAAGGCAGATTCTTTTATCTTGAATCATTCCAAAAACTAATCAGCACCAGGGTCACCCACAATTTACTTATCTACTAAATTTTATGAAATTTGGTATATTAGTTTTTGAGTAGTGGATACATACAGTGCACAGACAGACACACACACACAGATGTCACTCTAAAAATAGTTTTTTCATATTCTAGAGGTTCCAAAACGTATAGATCTATCGAAAACTCTGCGATTTTCAGAATGATTCCAATACTTTCCCTATACATTACCATGTATTGCAGGGAGAGTAAAAAGAAAGAAAATAAGTTGTATAAACTAGACATATTTTAATATGCAGTCTTATAGGAATAATCAATTGAGATTATTCCCCAGCACTTCAAGAAATAGTCAATTTTGTGATTCTGATGTCTTTCGAAGTCAACACATTGTATCCTAAAGCACTCAATTTAATTTCATATAATATTAGCACAATACCATTGCAATTTTATTTTGAATGTTGTATAAGGTAGTAAATTTATCCTTTTAAGGTAGTCTTGAATGTAAGTAATAAATTGGACAGTTAGAAGTTAGAAGTAAATTCATTGCATTATGTAAGAAAAGTTCAGTTCCTTTCATCAGATTTTCTTTAAAATAGTATTGATTGTGCTGATTGTTAGTACTTGCACATTGATTGTTTCATTCTTGTTCTAGGCAAACCAGAACCAGGTACCTTTGGTGCTCCTCTGTAAGTATGAATTATTATTTGACACCTTTAAAACATGATTGACCTGTCTCTCTCTCTCTCTTTATATATATATATATATATATATATATACACACACACACATATATATGTATGTATATATAGTATATATACATATATATACATAGTATATGTAATGGCAGTTACAATAATCCATGGACGAGACTTTTTGGGTTACAGAAATCTACTTTATTAGATGACACTCGTCAAACCATACTTAGTTACATAAGATCTCGCTCCTTGCCAGCGACCAATTCTCAATAAATCTCAATGCACTCTGCGTTGGTTCACGCAATATACAGTTACATCGGAGGGGGAAGGAATATGGCGGTATGCTGCCTTCGTGTTCTTTATGCTTTAAAAATGTGATGGGGAAGCAATTTCATATGAGAAAGTTTACACAGAGGTTAAGATTAATGACCCTATATGTGATGGGGAAGTTGTTTAATATGATAAAGTTCACACAGGAGGTTCACCTAAGATTAATCACCCTATATGGTATGGTAATTGTTAATATCAGTGCCATAGGATAGAATTTAATATAGTTGCAATACGTACTGGACATGAAATAAGGATTTGGAATAATAATTATGAAAGAAAAGGGCACGTTATTGGGGAAAGTTTAAAATTGCTGTATCATATATATATATATATATATATATATATATATATATATATATATATATATATATATATATATATATATATATATATATATATAAAGCATAGTAAACATAAAAAATTAAAATTATTTCCACAGTTATCCAATTATTCTCCAGAAGTTGGCGCAAAGCAGCACACTCTCCTAAAGTAACATACAAGATTCATATGAAAAAATGAGGGAAATGACCAAATGCAAGGCATAAAATGGTAGAGGGGGATGGCGACCCCTCTTTCCCGTTTAAAAGACTGCTTTTATGCCCGGGCAACACTCACGGTACCAATACCATGCAGAAGTCATACTTCCGTATATGTGTCAAATCAAAAACACTCGAAAAAGTGCAGAGTAAACAAATAGGAATCAACCAGGATTGCAAGGGAAGGAAAAGAATGGAAATGCAGCAAATGCCAGAGTGCCTTATATATAAAAGCAGTTTACGCATGCGTAATACGTTATTTTTACTTTCATCGTTCTATACCTCTGCCATATCCCTTAAATAAGCATTTTCTCCCTTTTTTGTATTAAATAGGAAATTCCCTATTTAATACAAAAAAGGGAGAAAATGCTTATTTAAGGGATATGGCAGAGGTATAGAACGATGAAAGTAAAAATAACGTATTACGCATGCGTAAACTGCTTTTATATATAAGGCACTCTGGCATTTGCTGCATTTCCATTCTTTTCCTTCCCTTGCAATCCTGGTTGATTCCTATTTGTTTACTCTGCACTTTTTCGAGTGTTTTTGATTTGACACATATACGGAAGTATGACTTCTGCATGGCATTGGTACCGTGAGTGTTGCCCGGGCATAAAAGCAGTCTTTTAAACGGGAAAGAGGGGTCGCCATCCCCCTCTACCATTTTATGCCTTGCATTTGGTCATTTCCCTCATTTTTTCATATGAATCTTATATATATATATATATATATATATTTGAAATGTAATAATAAGAATTATGTAAAAATAAAAAAAATAAATAAATAAAATAAAAATACAATTCAAGTAATATTAACATCACCATAGAAGCAAATTCACGGCCATAATGCCGATAAGAGAAAAGAACAGAACCTTCCCAAATTCGATGATTAATTTAGAATAAAATTCATCTTCAGGTCTGAGTATTTAATTCTAATTAACCCAAACAAATGCCTGTTTCAGATTAAGCAATAGTACATTACTATAAATGCTTAAACTCAGACTACAGGCATCAAAAAATGGACACCCTGTGTGTGTATATATATATATATATATATATATATATATATATACACACACAGGGTGTCCCAAAAAGATTGAAACATGCTTTAATTCTTTACCTGTTAGAGATAAGTGGGCAATGTAAATTGCAAAACTGTTGAAAGTAAGGTAGGAAATAAGACTAAGTTGATGAAATAGTCCTCCCATTAATTTTCAAAAAATAATTTTTATACAACTCCCTTAGACAAATTGGGTCAATCAGAAAATTTTTACTTTTAATGCAACAAGATCATTAAAAAACCCACATATCTGTATCTTTAAAATCAATTGAATTATGATAAAAGAAAAAATCTGACTTATGCTACTTTTCCATACCATGTGAAAGGCTGTTTCATCAGTAAAAATAGGGATCATAGACAAATTGACAATGGAAATTGTTTAGTTCAAAAATACGTTAATATGTGTCAAAATTTTTTATTACAACAAATGCATCTAAATAAAGCTTTACACAGACAGAGACCATATAAAGCAGTGGTGCTTACTATGCGGTTGGGTATCCTATGTATTATCATCCAGTTTTATCTTTTTTGTGATATGTCACAAATTTGCATTTCTAATTTGATATATGGTCCCCATTTCACAATGTTCAATTTTTAATTAAATATAACTTTCACAGTTTTAAACATACAGATATGCAGTTTTTTTAATGATCTTTTTGCATTAAAACTAAAAATTTTCTAATTGACCAAATTTGTTTAAGGGCGTCGTATAAAAATTAAAGTGTAACTTTTTGAAAATTAATGGGAGGACTATTTCATTAATGTAGTCTTATATCCTATCTTACTTTCAGCATTTTTGCAATTTACATAGCCCACTTATCTCCAAACAGGTAAATAATTAAAAGCTCTTTTCTATCTTTTTGGGACACCTTGTATATTTATGTATATATATAAAATTAAAATCCAGTGATAGAATAGAGAAATTGTAACTCACAATACACTGACTTAAAATTTGCCTACAAATTACAAAGAAGTAATAAAAAGAAATTCCACCATAATGAGGAAATTTAAATTCATGTTACTGATCAAGCTAAAGATAATCAACAAATATCAATGGTGTGGAATTGAAAATAGGAATACAAAAAATACCAAGCATTAAAGCTTGCACATGGAAAAGCTTTAGGCTTAAGAATTGTTCATTTCGAAAAAATTATTTTTCAAGTCCAAATATTTAATCGAAATGAACACGAAAATGCTTGTTTCTGAATTACAAGATAGATTTTATCTATAAACTCGTGTTATTTGGACGACAAGTATAAAGATTAAAAAAATAGATAGGAAACATAAATACTTGAAAAATATACCTCAAATGTACAACCATGGGGAGCATAAAATAACAAGACGAATGTTGTCATTCGCAAAAGATGAAAGTGGAGATCTACTGTTGCCAATTGTGAGTAATAAATAACCGTATTGTTTAAAGGCAGTATAATGTGATATATTCCACAGTAAAAGCTGCAAAATAAAGGGGCATGTAATAAAATAGAAAACATAGAGGCTAAGATATAAGTGAATGAAAATACATTGTAATGTATATTCGAGAATGTAGATGTTTGTCTAAAATAAGATACTAAGGAAATATTTTTAAGAATTTTAAACTAATAACTATACCATTTACTAAATATGCTGGATATTCATATAATTGACTGGTGCATATATATATACATATATATATATATACATGTATATATATATATATATATATATATATATATATATATATATATATATATATATAATAGGGCTTGAAATTTATGGTGGACATTCCGCCTTTAACTAAAATTGTAAGGTTTTTTTTTTTTTTTTTTTTTTTTTAAACAGGATTTTTATTAGTAAAACGTAAAATAAAGACATTTTTACGTTATGATACAAGAGATTTACAAAATTGACATTTAGTATCTTCAGCCTTGATTTGAAAATGATCCACTTTATTTTTTAAATAAATTGAAAACCCCTTTTTAGGATCGAAAATGGAAAGCATTAACAAAAGAGAAAAATATAGTTATTTTGTAAATCTCATAATTTTATGATACAGCATATTTTGAAATATCCTAGTGTATATCTGTACTTCACCATGTTAATTTTATTCAGAATATTTTGAACTACAAATGTAAGTACTTTTAATAAAATTAAGATGAGAAAGATGTTCATTTTTAATTGAAATGAGAGACTCAACTTTGGGTGCGAATATATCCAATTCTAACGTATGTGCTTCAAATATATTTCTAATGAGCCTTATAATTCTAATTACCTGAATAAATAAAAATGTTTTAATTTCGTTATCCTAATATCTCAATTTCATTTACAATATGTGTAAAAGATAATGTCCCAGCATAAAAAGCACAATAAATATAAAAATATCAGTGGGTGCAAACCGATTGAAAAAATGGTAAATATTGAAAGAATGTAGCACCTGTGATCATGTTTAAATAAAAATTTAGCGATATTGCTAAACTGTCTTATATAAATTACTAATTAACAAATGAAACATGTTAAAAATCCATAAATATACTGCAATGGAAATTTTTGCTAGGGTTCATTTTCGGTACAAAATAGCCATTTTCATCCAAATAATAGGATTTCATTGAAAATGTTTTGGATGCTGGAATTCCATCCAAGTCCTTTAAAATATTGAAGGTGTGTATATTTTCCCGGAACTGAAAAAAAAATGAGGTTTTCCCAAGAAAATGACAAGTTGGTGGCTTAGGTTAAGTATATAGAGGCCAATTGGAAGCTTAAATAACATTTTATAGATGTTATAATAATTTTCGTCGTATTTCGGCAAAAGTTAACTCACATCAATTTCGTGAATCATTGAAAAATGTACTTTCTATATTGGGTAACAAAATTTAAGGGACCGAATTTTCATCTCGCAAATGTGCTGAGGATGCTCCCTCCCCCCCCCCCCCCCCCCCCAAATAAATATTTATTAATTGTACACAACAGCATAAACCCTGAGCAGCACATCGTGCTTGAAGGACTTGGATAAAAAAAAAAATGGGACTTCTTTGGCGATATCTGAATATTTCTAGCAAAAAGGTTGGAATACCTTTTATCAAAAATCAAAGTCCCAGAACAAAGCACAAAAAAGAAAACATAATGAATTAAAAAACATCGGAACCTTTGTGTCTAGTGTGCTCTGCCTTATACAACCATAAAAAATGAAACGTCAACTTAGAAAAAATGAAACATCATTAAAAAAGCACCTTGCTGCATTATTGGACTTACCCATAACTTGTAGTAGTTATCCATAAAAAGCACTTATCTGTAACTAGTACAAAATGGAATGACGTGTCGTACCTGTCCCCGATGCAGCTGGTTAAGAAATTTTTGGGAAAAATGGTGCTACTTCGGATATTTTTCAAAAAAGAGGAACTGCTAGGGAGATGCAAAACTTCCTGGTAAAAACACCGTGGATCTGCAGAATGTTTTCATCCCATTCGCTCTCTCTCGAGAATTCATTGCGTTAGTTTTCGAAATTTAAGAATGGTTGTTAGGTGGAGAGTGTGCACACTTGAATTGCTGTGCCGCAATTTTTTTTCTCTCCTGTGCAGGATTTTTGAATTCCGTGCATGATTCATGCAAGCGCACAGTCTATTTCAAACCCTTATATATATATATATATATATATATATATATATATATATATATATATATATATATATATATATGTGTGTTACAACTTCTCTCTATTTTATCATTGAATTTTCATATTATATTATTATTATTATATATATAACAATGGCAAGGGTTATATATATATATATATATATATATATATATACCCCTAATTCTATTCTAAATGATCATTCAAAATAAAATCATTTTCTCAGAAGATCTAAAGATATTTAGTGTAAAATTTGAACTGTTTTTTTTTTGTTGTTGTTATTGTTGTTGTGTGATGCTTAGAAATCTTTTAAAGGGAAAAATTGCAGAAAGAAGCGATACGTTTATTAACATAGGTGTATTAAATAAAATTAGATTAGTAATTTAATATTGCATTGCCTATATTTTCTTTTTAATGTTTCTTTTTTGCAATTTAGATACGGCCGTCAATGTTGTTCAACATAACACACAACATATTGTTTACTGTCCATAGGCCATTAAAGTAAAAAAAAATCAATTTAGCAACTCTTTCGGTTGTGTCGTTTACTGATTTTATGAACTGGATGTTCCAGCATTTATATATGGTATGTCTTGCTCCCATGGAGGAAGAGATCTCTTGAAAAAATCTTATTTTATTTTCAAATGAGAGAAAAGATCTTTAATTTGACTTGAGATAAAGTTTCTCATAGTTTTTCCTAGAAAGGAATGATCAATAAATTAAAAAATACACAATGCAAAACCATTTTTTGTAAACAAAAACAAGCTTAAACCTATCAATGTCATTTGACTGTGCAATAAATCTCTTTCCCATATTTAGGCTGTCTGTATTCAAATTTTCCACCATTATAATTTTTATTTGAATATCAACACGAACATCAAATAAGGATAATAATGATATTTCTTCAGATGAGTACTAAAAATGTTTACAGAACTGATTTACAGTAGTTTTGTCTATCAATTCATACTTTTAAAAGTTAAATCTTGGTAAGGGGCAAGATTTTAGACTATTGAACCACACTTTTAAGTAAACTTTAACTATAAACAAACATATATCTCATTGTTTTAAGACCTCCCAAACACGTTTTGACTATTTTTGGAGTGATGTCAGTCTGTGGTCGATTTCTTGTGTATACACATATTAATGGATTTTCACGAAACTTCATTTCCTGCTTTGTTATCCAAAAATCTAAAATTACATAGAATTTTTTTTAAATTCAATCAAAAACTACGAAATTTTATATTTTTCTAACATGGCAGCCTAAGACAAAATTTGGTATAATCATGCATAAAAGGGTTATCTATGGCTGAATGATATTGAGACTTAATTTGAAAAGTAGCCGCAATCCTACTTCATTCGCACCCCCACCCCGAGGTCCATTTTCAAGTATGGTATCAATGGAAAGATTTTTTCAAGGCCCTTAAAGGGAAGGTTAACATGTTAGAATTGTAATCATTTGGACCAACAATACCTAGTTTTTAAAAATTTTCTTGTAAAATTTGAAAACAAAAAACCCACAAGGTACTTAAAAATGGATTATGGTATGAGAAAATAGAGTTAAGCCACACGCCAGTTAATATTTCAAAGAATGTAAAAAATTCACAATTTTTAAAAAAAGATGCTAAAATTCGAGATCAATAAAATAGCATTTCCTGTTTTTAGCACTTTAAATAAATCACCATACATTTTTGCATTTTTAAATAGTGAATTTTTACACTTTTAAATTACAGCATGTATTTTAGTGCTTTTGAATAAAATTTCATGTTTTAGAACTTTTAGATAAAGTAATGTAATATTAGCACTCTTAAATAAAATCATGCATGTTAGCACTTTTAAATAAAATCGCAATTTTTAGCATTTTTTTTCTAAGAAGCCACAAATTTCAGCACTTTAGGAAATTGTGCATTTTAGCATTCTTTCTCAAAAGTCAGGAATTTATAGTATTGTTTTATTTTAGTGTTCTTTCTCAAAATTCACAAATTTTAGTGCTATTTAAAAGAAATTGCACTTTTTAGCGTTCTTTCCCAAAAGATCTAGACTTTTAGAGGGCTTTTTATTGAAAATTTTGAATGTTTGCACACTATCTCAAATTTTTCCCGGCCATCCATTTTTGCTACTCTGAGTCTTCGGACGAGTCGGCTGGCCTGGGCTTTCGACACTATCTCAAATGCAAATTATGGTGCTTTTTCATAAAATTTTCAAATTTTAGCATTTTTTCATAAAATCCATGAATTTTGGTACTTTCAGTGATGTGATTGTTAGCATTTAAAAAGATTTTATATTGCACATCGCCATGTGAAGATTCAGCAGAAGTGGCAGTAATTTTATCCAGTAATATAATTTTGAATTGAAGATACTATACGTGAAAAATAACAGTTTATTTTCACGAAAGCAACATAAAGGATAACATAAACACTACACATATCATTTACTTTGATATGGTATTTGCAAAAGTGAAAAACACATCGTCTTGAAAATTTACATCAGACTGAAAACTAGGCCTAACTGAACCGGCCACGTACTTTGCCTATTTACCAGCAATCACGTTTGAAAACTTGTACAACATCGTGTATAACACAAGAACAATCCAGAAACAGGAAAAGTATGAACAGTAACATCATGATATCAGACAATGGATATTAACGAACCGACCAATAGATCGTGAGAGAAGAGACAAGACAAGATCATGCAATCTCTACTGACACATCCACCAGTTTAAATAGTGCTGCGTCATAGAAGTTAATGTTTTTCCGGAGTATGCTAATCTCTAATCGGTTGAAGTAGAAATTAGCATATTCTGGATGTTGACATCTCAATTTGCAGGAATATGGACCATGGGGTTAAAACTTTGTGAAAAGCTATCCTAAGACCATGGGGTTAAAACTTTGTGACAAGCTATCCTAAAGTGATTATCCAATCAGCTCGCAGTAACTTTTGGGATTTTGACCGTATTTTAACCAATGTACGTGTTGCTTGTTTACACTGAAGTTTTCTAATGGTGATTGCTGCACCATTTAAAGTAGGCTGTGCCATTCTGATGCAAGAAGCAAAATTTAACTGATTTTGTGCCAACACTGCACCATTTCACGAATATACCGGAAAACGTAATTTTTGTTTACGGGAACGGAAAGGAATGTTGGTGGAGGAAAGAAATTGAATTAAAATTTCTCAGAGTACCGGCAAAATCAGAGGGCTAGACTTTTTCCTTTTCAGACAGCTCTAATTATTATAAAGCTGTGGGTTACAAGGAGACTCCCTAGCCAGTTCTCCCCAAAGACACCAAATTACTCAGCGAGTACTTGACCCCTTGACCAGGTCGCATGATAGGAACCGCTATATTGAATCAGGAGCAAAAAAATAACCCCTCTTCACTTTCTCCTTTCATAATTTTGAACATGATCTATGTAGGGAGGAAGAAAGGGGGGAAGCGATCCCTTCCTGGAGTGCGGTAGACACAGTGGAATCAAACACTGATTATACATGAGACCCTGAAAGTTTGTGCATATGCTAGAAATCGAGATCTTAAAAATGGATTAAAATATCAGGAAAAATCAGTTTTTATTCAAGAAATCAGTTTTTTTTTCAGAGAAATAAGGGAAATTTTAACTTGTCGATCTGCACTAACTAAAATGGGTAAACCGAAAAGTAAATAAAAAGTACAAAAGTAGCTTATATAGAACGTCAAGCTAAAACCACTTTTGATGGCGTAACAGTGTACATAGAAATTGGGGGAACGTTTCAAATCACTTGATTTTCTATCCGTATGACTTAGCAAACATGATTAGTGGTAGGAAAGATGAAAGCATTTACTGTGATTGTTTTGGTTTCGTATTTTCCAATGATGCAATCGAGAAGCACCTAATTAAATTGGAGTGGTCTGAGAGGCGGTGTGCGACAATAGATTTGTTGGTTCGATAAGCAGATATTTGACATATTTGAAAAAATATATATATTTTGTGAAATAACAACTTTCAACTTGAAATTGGCCGCTTATTTTGCTCTTTTGTTTGGAAAGCTGCATTTACTATAAATAATAAATAATTAAACCTGATCGTATCGGAAAGCATGCCAACAACAAGGTCATTAACACACTGACCTCACAAAGGGGTCAACATCAGCTGCATTCGCAGTGACTCATCGTATTTTAGAAAAATATCTTTGAGGAGTGGTATTTTTCTTTATAAGAGAGGTTATTTATGTTATCTAGTGCTCTATTTTTCACATATTTGACTATTCCTAATAAAGTTTTCCTTTTTTAGCAACATCAGTTTTTTTTTTATATTATAAATATAACCATGTTGTATATTATATAGATGCTAGAAAATAAATAAAACTTTAGAGTTTTTTTTTTCTTTCTCATACGTAGTATTATTGAGAAAGTATTGTTTTCATGAAAATTTTCGATTTCAAGGCCAATATATGTTTTGAGACCCCCTGAACACGTTTTGACTATTTTTGGAGTGATGCCAGTCTGTGATCGATTTCTTGTGTACACAATCGCTGCTACAAATATTAATGGATTTTTACGAAACTCTATATTTGGCTTTGTTAATGAAAAATGTAGAATTACATAGATTTTTTTTTTTTTAATTCGAGCGAAAACTTTGAAATTTTGTATTTACTTAACTTGTCAGCATTACAAAATTTGATGATTGAAAGGCTCGATTGTGAAATTTAATAGTTTCAGTAATTGTGAAAAATAACCATATAATTTTTGTATTCGTGAATTTATTAGCCCCCTGGGGAGGTCTGTCCCCCCTTGGGGTTATATTATTAAGTTTCATATTAATCAAAAGATTTTTCCGAACCCTTTAAAATGAAGGGTAACATGCTATAATTGAGATCATTTGGAACAACAATACAGACTTTTCAACATTTTTTTGTAAAATTTACAAATGCAAAAAAAAAAAAAAAAAAAAATCACTAGCTGCTAAAAAATACTTTTTGGTATAAGAAATTCGAGTTGAGCCACACTATTATAGTTAATTTGTCTCTCGTTTCGGAGAGGAGGGTGGTGGTGGTGGGGGGAGTGTCATAGTAAAAATAAAAATAGGGAGATATTTCATCTGCGAATTGAGGGGGGGGGATTGACAGGAGGACTTATACTCAAGAAAAAATACCAACTGATAATCTTGTAATCAATAGTTGATCATGTAATTAAAGATCTTGAACAAAGAAATTTGATAACCAAGCAGAAAATAATATCCATCTACAAGATTAAAAAAAAAAAGATGTTTAGATTTTGCCCTTAAATTATTTAGATCTTTTCAAACATTATTTATTGTAAGTTTTTAATTTTATAGATTTTTCTTAAAATTATTTAATACATTTTTTTTTTTTTTTTAAATACTATTTATTTGAAAATTTTAGATTTTTTTTTCTAAAATTATTTATTGCATTTTATTAGATCCTTTTAAAAATTTTAATGCAATAAAAAGTTTTTAGATCTTTGACTATTTTAATGTTTCAAAATCTGTTAATAAATAATTTTAAAAATTATTTATTAATATTTTTTAGATTTTTACTTTCCTTATATACATAATGTATAAGGAAAGTATTGTTCCATTATATATACAAGTATTGTTAATGTATAAGGAAAGTAACTTTGAATTCGAGTTTCCGATGGGAGAGCATGTTTAATCCCTGATTACGAATCAAACACTTGAATCCCAATCAGCCATTGAAACGACCTCTCTGAGGTTGGATCTTGGTAAAAAGGGGGAAACATGCAGCCTGGCTGTGGAAGGAGATGCTGCTGCGAGCCTTGGTGAGCAACACACTGAAACCATGGCCAGGATGCAGGAAGTACTTACAAAGTCACAGAGGTGCAGGAGGAGGCGACTCCCACGCAGCAAGACCAGAAGCTTGCAAAAGCTAGTGCTGTCAAAGAGAAGGTTGGAGGCACCAAACGACTTAGATCGGATGGAGCCACACCTTCTCCAAGAGATCTGGTCACTGAAAAGAGACCAAGGACTGACATCCAACCTGGATCATATGCTCAGGCAGTCAGGTTATAAAGATGGCAGTCATTAAAGATTCCTTCCCTTCAGGTAAGCTGAGCAAGGAAGAAGTTGACATCATCCAGGTGGAGATTCTCAGCAAAATAGATGAGATCCCCACTGGTGAGCAACTTCCGAAGATCCATGGTTCTAGCTTATATGCTGGAGCCTTTGTTCTTCAGTGCAATGATGCTACTACTGTGGAATGGGTTAAAAAAACCTTCCACAATAACAGACAAGTTTTAGGGGAGGCACTCAGAGTCATGAGTGCCAATGATCTACTCAAACTTGTCAAGGTGGCCTTGAAGACCAAGGACGTATACACCAAGGAGCCGAGCATTTTGCTGAAACGGCTGAACCGTTTCAACCTGGAGTTGAAGTCTGAGGAGTGGCATGTTCTGTAAAACTTTGTGGAACCCCTCTCCGTAAGATGGATCTTCAAGGTGGATTCGGAGGCTGCGGATGCGATTCGCAAAGTTGACTTTGGTGCTTACACCGGTTTGGACCGTGAAGTCTTCAAGATTCTTCGGGACCCAAACGAAAGGCTCAAAGGGAAGTTGGAGATGGAGGTCCAGCCAGAAGATCAGGCAACCTCCTCTCAGGTAAGTATCATACGTATTGATACTGTTGTACCCAAGCTTGATGAACTGGAAATTGTTTCCAGCTCTGAAAGCATACTCCATTCTAACTTACCGCTATCTGAGGATGGGCTGGAAAGACGCATGCCGGATTTTGAGAATGACATTGTGCCTGACACTGATCATTCTCATGTCACTAGGAAGGCGACTCCCTCCTAGTTTTTCGCTGCCCTTGTTTCTTTTTCCTCTTTCTATGGGCTGTCTTAATGTTGTGCAAATCAACCTGCACCATAATCGTTCTGCCTCGGCTATTCTTGGCAAGAGGATGATGAATGGTAGGGCTGACATTGCTCTAATTCAGGAACCCTGGACCTGCAATAATAAAATTTTGGGCCTTGGGATCAAGGGCTATAACGTGTTTTATGATACATCTTTTATCAGACCTAGAGCTTGTATTGTTAGTAACAAGCTCAATGCTTTTCATCTTGTGGAATTCCTTGATGGCGATAATGTTGACATCAGAGTGAACTTCAAAACTAATGAGCATTTAGATGAATTCATCTTTGCTTCTGCTTATCTTTCTTATGAAGAAAGAGAAACTTTTACCAATGTCACTACCAGTCTCATTGAGCACTGTAGTAAGGGTAAAAGACTGATCATTGGTTGTGATGCTAATGCCCACCATACTGTGTGGGGCAGTAGTGACTGTAACAGACGTGGCGATGATCTCTTGGAGCATATCGTTTGCTCCAACTTTTTTATTCTTAACAAGGACAACACGCCCACTTTTATTATGACAAATCGTCCCGAAGTCATCGACTTAAGCATATGTAACAATATTGCATATGACTGTGTTTTAAACTGGACTGTTTCAGATGATATATCTCTGTCTGATCATCGTTTAATCACTTTTTCTGTTAAAGGTCTCTCAAAACTGACCATGGCAGCAGGTAGGAACCCCAAGTGCACTAACTGGGTTTCCTACAGAGAAGATCTTCTTGCAAGGCTTGCAGATCATTCTGGTAAGTATTCTTCAACAGCTGAATTAGATTTGGCCATTAACCACGTGCAACAGTCCATTATCTTTTCATACTACCAGAATTGTAAGTCCACTAAAACTGTCTCCCTAAGGTTAGTTCCTTGGTTGTCTAAAGAGCTCAGCTGTTTACGTGGCAAGTGTAGAAAGCTTTTCAATATAGCCAAAAAGAGTGGTGAATGGCAGGTTTATAAATCTGCTCTAACCACCTACAATAAGGCGGTTAGAGACTCCAAGAGAAACTACTGCGACGGTATCAAGGACGTTTCTGCTACTGCAAAACTTGTCAAGCTTATGTCAAAAGACAGGAATTTCAACCTAAATACTGTTAGGTTACCAAATTGTGGTTATTCTGGGACTGGGGAAGAGACCCTGGCTGAACTGTTCAGGGTTCATTTTCCGGTTTCTGAATCTAATTGCCACAGCACCACTCCTGCTGCTCAACTCACTTCTACCTGTAATAGTAGTAAGTGGCGCATTGCTAAGAGTGTGGTCACTTTGGATAGAGTTAATTGGGCTTTGAACTCTCTTAAACCCTATAAAACTCCGGGGATTAATGGCATCATTCCTATCTTTCTTCAGGAGGGAATTAAGGTGCTTGCTCCCATTCTCTGTAGAATATACAGAGTGTGATGGGAATTAGTAATTTAATTTTAGTTACTGGTATGAGAATTAATAAGAATAATACTCAAGATACTACTAATTTGACTTGTAAAAATTTAGGTGTAGCAGATGAAGTGATGTTTCGATACGTACTGGAAGTCGTATTCTGAAACACAGCTCTTGAATATTATTTTAAGCAGAAGTATGCACAGTTCAAAAACAATCTATGAAGTGTTGGCTGGGCCGTGAAAAATATACGAAGCCAGTTCAAAAAAAAAAAACACAATTCACTTTATTGTGTGAATAACATAATTAGGCAATTTACACATACTCGTAATTTCCATGCCGTAAAACTTTAAACAGTACTATGTACAAAGGTTCTCGTAGACACAAATAATTCGACAGAACTTTCTTGAAGCATTTGTAGTAAAGAATTATACTACCTTAAATAACTTGCGTGCATTTGCAGCCACCGTTGAAGGTATCACACTTGGCAAACAGGATCCAATGGATGAAATCCCGGCAAATATTAACGTGACTTCCACACATTTCAGCGTAAATAAATTTAACACTTAACTTTATTTAAATGCACGTAACTTCAGTAAAATCCATCATACTTTAGAAAAATAAGTCTGTGAATTTTAACTAAACACATCGGACACGTACTGGTCTAAACTGACCATATCAGGGATCTAAACCGATCCAATGATCGACATCTGCATCTGTCTCGACTGAGATCGTCGTCTGACAGCGTCTGCTCTGCTAACACATCGTAACAGGAATAAGATCGTATGATAGATGATAGACAATGCTTCAAGAAACTTCTGTCTTATTTATCCGAAAATGGACTGTTCTGGAAACGCCCCCGGATAATCAAATGAAATGCGTACGCATTAAGAACTGATTTGCATGAACCCTCATGTTGGAAAACGTCATGGTTCACGCCAGTGAACGGAAAGAGTCGTTCATATTAAATTTGCATAAACATCCATTCACGGGAATCGTGAATCGCGATGTTTTGATTTTTTTTTCCAACAGTTTCCACGTAACACTGTGCGTTAATTGTGATGCCGTGTTCCAGAAAGTCAATGAGCAGCGGGCCCTTGCAGTCAAAGAAAAAGGTGAGCATGACTTTCCCGGAGCTGGCGTGCACGGCTTTGGCTTTTTTCGGTGGGGGTGAATCCATGTGTTTCCATTGTTGGCTCTGATGCTTGCTCTCTGGCTCAAAATGATGACACCATGTTTCATCTCCCGTGACAATACGGGACAGGAAACTATATTCTTCATCGTGATACCGCTCTAGGTGCTGCAGTGATGTTGACATTCTGTTCAACTTCTGATCCTCTGTCAGGCTGTGGGAAGCCCACTGCTCACAGATTTTCCGGAACTTCAGATGCTCTGTCAAGATGGCTTGAGCGGTACCTTGACTAATGCCCAATATGAGCCGATTGTCTTCCACCGTCCGCCGTCGGTCATTTCTAACTGCAGCATCCACCGCAGCAATGACAGAAGGGGTAATGAATGACAGAATGAGCCTGTCCTGGCCGACTGTTGTCTTTCAATGACAACCGACCGTCTCAATATCGTTTAGTCCACTCAAACATACGTGCACGTGACATACTGTATTCGCCATACGCAGCAGACATTCGGGCATGAATTTCACTTCCTGACACTCTTTTTTTAGTCAAAAAGTGCACTGCAGCACGCTGTTCCTCTTTCCCGGCCTCCATAGTGATGTCGGATGCACACACGACTCGCTGACCTCACTTCGAGCGCGTCTAACAGATGAATGACACGGCCCTTAATGTTTGCGCTGTTCCTTCCTGATACCCAATAGAGGGTGCTTCTATACACAACCCTACCTGCGTGACCAACTTCCGCGCCAGGCCCCTTGTATAGTGTTGGAAAAATCGAATGTAAACATCGCGATTCACGTTTCCCGTGAACGGGCGCTCATGCAAATTTCTTGTGAACGACTCTTTCTGTTCACCGGCGTGAACCGTGACGTTTTTCCATCATGGGGAGTCATGCAAATCAAATTCCCAATGCGTATGCATCTCATTTGCATATCGGGGGGCGTTTCCGGAACGGCCCATTATCGGGTATATAAGATGGAACTTTCTTGAAGCATTTGTCTTCATTCTTCATTCCGATTCGATCTGTTCTTGCATCAACTGTTACGACGATCTGTTAGGACGATGTTAGCAGGCTATCGCTAACATATTACGCGATAAGACGGACTTAGTTCTTAGTCAACATGTTTAATATGCGAGTTTAAGTATGTGTTCTTAACACAGACTTGTAAGTTCTGTTACGTAACGGCATTTTGATACGTGTAGTTGTTTACGATGTTAATTATCTGAGTTTATTAACGGTGAATAGTATGAAGTCATAGTGTATCGGTGCTTCAAGTTATTGAATCTTTCCTGCCAAGTGTGATTCCAGCGGTGGTGGCTTCGGACAAATATGCACGTTATCAAGGTAGTATAAATTTTCTTATATACTACAAAAGATGCTTCAAGAAAGTTCTGGAACCCAACTCAATCTTTACAAGCTCTCGAGCTTTATGTATATAGCCTTGTTTACGTTTTGGCATGGATTTTACTAAGTGATGTCAATTGCCTGAATATGCTTTATTTCACAAATAAAGTGAATTGAATTTCTACTTAACATGTTTCATCTGTCTTTAATTTACAAATAAACATTTTTCACTTGAGGTTTTGCTGCGTGTGTCTCTGCTTGAACGAAACCTAACTATCTCGTTCAAATTTTTCATCATACCTTCAAAAGGAAATTAAATTTCCGAATCGATTTTTAAAACTTTTCCATCATATAGCCTCTCGTTTTCATTTGACTGCCCCTTATACATCTATGCGGCTTTACTTGGTAATAACATGACGGTGCATGCTTTGGCAGGCTGTCCGCAGGGAGGTGTATTTTCACCAATTCTCTGGTGTTTAGTTGTAGACTCTCTTCTGGATTACATAACTGGTTCCTGTGTATCCTGTGTTGGATATGCTGATGATGTTGTTATCATTGCCCAGAGGCAAATTTGGTAACACTGTCTCTGATATGATATCCACCTCCCATAGGGGTGTTGAAACATGGTGCAAAAATGCTGGTCTTTCTGTAACCCACAGAAGACAACCATGGTTGCGTTTACAAAAAAAAAAAAAACATATTTCACTTGCTCCAAGGAGGTAAAATTCTTAGGAATCTTGTTTGACATGGGTCTCAACTGGAAGAGACACCTGGAATACTGCATAACTAAAGCCAGAAGAATCTTCTGATCTTGTAGGAATGCTATTGGGAGAACCTGGGGTTTGAATCCCAAGGCTATCCATTGGATATACTCTATGGTAATCTGTCCCATCATTTCCTATGGTTCCATTATTTGGTAGTCTAGAATCAGATGTGAAACTGCTAAATTAGATTTAATTAAGCTCCAAAGGATGGTGTGTACTGCGATCTCTGGTTGCATGAAAACCACTCCCACTGCAACTCTTGAACTTTTGCTTGGATTGCACCCTCTCGACATGCACATTGAAGCTGAGGCTCTCAACTGCATGAACAGACTTAAATTTCTGAAACACTGGAAGGATTATTCGAAGTATTTATCTTGGAGTGGTGTCAACAGTAATGTTATAAATCATCCTTATTTCCATATGCCATCTGATTGTATACAGGTCCGATATACATTTGACAAGCCTTATGTAATTCAGGTCCCTTCAAGGGATGAATGGAAGAGGACTCCTACCTACAATAAACAAAATTGTATTGTATGGTATACGGATGGCTCGAAGATTGGCACCAGTACTGGTGTTGGTGTTTGCTGTCTGGACGATGGCGCTAAAATGTCTTACCCTCTCAACAGTCATGCTACTGTCTTTCAGGCTGAGGTCTTTGCCATTCTAATGTGTTGTAGAATTTGCTATGACAAAAATTACAGGAGCAACCAGATACTTATCTGTTCCGATAGTCAAGCTTCTCTTATGGACTTAGGGAAGTCTACTATGACGTCTTCCCTTGTCTGGGAGTGCTATACTGCACTTTGTAATATTGCTAGCAATAATAAAATCATACTCTACTGGGTGCCTGGACATTCGGGCATTTGAGGAAATGAGCTGGCTGATGAATTGGCTAGAAAAGGCTCAAGTACTCCTTTTATTGGTCCTGGCTTTGGGTGCTCCCAATGAACTAACTAGAAGAACTGTCTATGACATCTTCAGAAAGCTTCAGTGCAAGAACTGGTGTAATACTAAGGACCAAAGGCAGGCGAAAATTCTCAACTGCAATTGCCCCAGCATACGTCAGAAGGAATGAGGAATTTTCACGTTTTTTTTTTCTTATTTTTATCGTGTAGTAGAGAAAAAATCATAAATGATAGTATATATATTTTTTAATTTTTGAACTTAGTTAATATAAAAAAATTTAAACTCGCACTTAGCAATCCGGCGCGAAAACGCTGTTTCTGTAATGGCCGCTCTTGTGACGTCATTATGCATGTAAACAAGGAGCGCAATACACTGTTTACTGTGAATTCCGAGAGGTGCTCACTTGATTCTCCGACAAAATATTTTATTTATCATATTTTATAATGAGTGAGATTCTAAAACCGACCTACAAGTACTGTTTAGTACCTTGCTGCACAAATACAACGGTTAATTCAGTTGATAAGCTGTTTTTTAATGTTGCAAAAGATCCAATTAAACGAATAGCATGGACTAAACTAAAGCAATAAAAAGGGACGAGCAGAAAAATCCAAAATTATCGAATAAAACATCTCTTTGGTGTTGTGAAGATCATTTTTCGGTAAGTAAACATTTGCTTCTGTTTAAATATTATTTACTTGGATTTATGGCCGTAAGCAAGGGTTTTTTTCTGGGGTTCAAACCCCCCAAAATGAAAAAGTGAACATTAAAAAGGTAAAGATCCATCAAGATATGAATGTGGGTTTTCAATGGTCACAATTTACTAAACAGGGATGGCACTAGAATGTGCCCAAGGGGGGGGGGGGAGGTGGCAGTAATAAATATCTTAAAATGACGCCAGCGTTTTTGGCTCCACCCGTTATTAAGCCAAACAATTTATTGAAATAAAGAATGGCACATTAATTTATAATTATTTCTTTTTGATGATATCTATTGTATAAATAGAAATGTTAACATTATATAGTAATTTATAATAATAAATGGCTGTCATTCCTTGTGTAACAAATAAGTTGTGATCATAAGTTGTGCAACCCTCATTTGTGAAATAAAGATATATCTTACCAATATTTATCTGATATATATGTATACTACTGATATATATATATATACTACTGATGTATATATACTACTTTAATTTCTTTTATTTGTCAATATAAATGCATTATATCATCAACTTATGCAGTATTTATACAGTAATGGTTCTATCAATTTTTGTCCCCATATTCAGAACACAAAATCTCAGTGCCTCCCCCCCCCCCCCTCTTTATCTGCTAAATAAAATATTCCTTTTTTTGGAGGGGGGGGGGGAGTAGACGAAAAATTAAATAAACTATCTCTTATAATGCTTTTATTCTTCCAATTATATCAAAATAATATAATTTGACATATTACAGAATATTCTATGAAATTTTTTTTTAAGTTTCGATAAATCCTTTTAACTTTGTAATGGGAGACATTAAATCAAACTATATAACTGTTTTTTTAGAACTGTTTTTTGATTCCTCTCTATATTTCAGTTAAAGGAAGATATGGAGAATTATTGGTAATGGAACCTCACAAATCAGACTATGTCATTCAAATTCGGTTTTTTGTAGTTTGTATTGCATTTAAATTTCTTGAGTATTTCAGGCACGCTTTATTTGTCTTTACATAATTTCAAACTACAATATAAACTACTATAAAAAGTCAATTATCAGCTTAAAAGCAGAATAGGACATTGTAGTGTGCGACTATTTCCACGTGCAATCAAAATTAAAGTTTTAAATGTAAAAAAATTATTCTTGCATTTGAATTAGTTTTAGATTTATTTGTCAATATTAATGAAGATCATACATACCTCTTAGTTTTAACTCCTCACATTTCTGCTCCAATAAAATTGGGATTCGTTCCCAAAAACGAAAACATACATATAGCGTCAATTTTAGGAAGATTATCGGATTGTCCTTTGACAAATCCCGGAAAAATCGACATCTTAAACAAAAATGAAATGGATGGGCTATACAATTAAAATATACAATAAAATTACAAAAGATTATAAAATTTACGGCTCAAAAAATGATTTCTAAACTATGAATGTGAAGAAGCTAATTGATCTAGCATTGTTTTTAAAACGTAAACACTGATACTTCATGCACAGTGACGTCAGAGCCAATCACGTAGCGTTTCAAGATCACATGACATCGTGTCATTTTTCGCTTATTTAAACTTTAATTTTTAATTTATTCAAAATCATTTTGACATTTAATGTGACATATTTGAAAATAGTAAGCTTAAAATTACCAGGAAAATATAAAATTGAGCATTTTCCCCACGTGTGCAAATTCCTCATTATTCAGGCTCAGTAGAACTGGCATCAGAAGGACTGTTGGGCTCCTTACTCAAAACTGCACCCTTAATGTTATGGATGTCATGAAAGATTCGTTTTGCAGAGGCTGCAACTATAGTGAAGAAACTGCCGTACACATTCTCTGTGAATGTGAGGTGTTTGTTCTCCGCCCACAGGTTCGAACATATGGGTCGACATGTGATTGAACCCTGGGAGTTGTATGACATTCCTGTCAAGTGCCTGCTTATTTTTGCTTCGGCTACTGGTCTCTTTTCTTAAGGACCTTCGCTTGTTGTGGTAGTACAATAGACCTCTGGTCGATGTGCTGGGCTCTTCTGGAGCCACCCACCTTCATGTCATTCATTCATGTATGTGTGTGTGTCAGTGAGTCTGTGGAGACGATATCTCACAAACGAATGAAGGAATTCGAATGAAATTTGGTACAAAAGTCACAATCCTTGAATACTGGAAGCCTGTTGTTTTTAAACGTAATCGAATGTTCAGAACTCCCCTAAATTTTCGAGTGAAATTTTGAAAAAATCATCAAAAAATCAAAACCTTTAATAAAGTTATGCAAATAGACATTTCTTATGTAATTTTTCCTTAGAAAACGATTGATATAAACTTTAGAACGTTAGCATGAACCGTTCTCGAGATATTGTACATTTAAAAAATAAAAAAAATTATAAAAAAAATCCCATAAATTAAAAAAAAATATTAACTGTCGCAAAAACATGTTTACTTTTCATATGTAATATCATGCCATAAATTTGGTGACATCATTCTCATGGATCTAACTCATTGGTTCTCAACCTTTTTTTTGCCCACCGCCCACTTTGAGAATATTTTTTTTCCTAATGCCCCCCTCCCCCCAATTTTTTTTTACTTGCGAATCTGAAACAGCTATTGGCACGATTATATTTAAACGTGTAATATTATATACTATAGTAAGACAGGATATGGCCCTATCCTATTTCTGAGTTTAATGAAAACTGTTTCAATGAGAACAATTAAAACGCATACTTAATTATATTGAAAAGTGTTTTTATTAACATTCAAAAGACATTGAATTTATAACTTATATAATGAGAAGGTTAAATTTGATGCATTTTAAGGAGTTTGTTAATATCAGGTTCGATTTTACTTAAAAACAACCATAAGTCGCCGCGTTCAGTAACATGGAGCCGATTTCTCTTTTTAGTTACCAACGTTGCTACAGCACTAAATCCATGTTCGGCTAAATAGGAAGATGGGAATGCTATCAGAAATCGTTGAACAATCGACCATAATCCTGAGTACTGTTGCAAAATCGGCTTCTGCAGCCAAAATTCTTGGTAGCCATTCTTGAATTTAATTTTTAATTCCTCATTTGTCGACAGTTCTATTAGTTCTTCTTCTAACTGGGATGATCCTGCTGTGTTGACATTTAAAAAAGGATCCAAAACCCAGTCTGGTATGTCCATGTTTAAAATGTCCTGGAATCGTTCCTTGAAATAACTGTGAAGGTTTTCCAAGTGTTGACAGTAAACAAGCAAGTCGTCGTGCTTGAATGATACCTCTGATAAATTTGGGAAGTTATTGAATTCGCGTCTGCCGATATTTCTTTTGTATAATAGCATTTTGGACACGAAAGCAGCAACGCTATTTTTTGTCTTAATCAAATTTAAGTCGTCGCCTTGAAGTTGGAGATTGACATCATTAAACAATTTATACAGGTCTGTCAAGTACGCAATATCCTTCTTTGATGAGATAAGGTTGTCGTGCAATTCCGTGTCTTTGTTTCCTAGGAACTCTATCACAGACCCAAACAGATTGTAAAATCGAATCAAACAAGTACCTTTTGACAGCCAGCGCACCTCTGTGTGAAGCAGCAATCAGTTGAAATCTTCATCATTGGCAATGCAAAGCTGACTAAATAATCTGTCATTCAATGAGTTACTTCTGATTTTATTAACTGCTCTGATAACGTATTGCAGTGATGTATGGAGGCAGTCACTCAAATTTTTTGCAACCAAATGCTGGCGATGAATTACGCAATGCACAGCAAGCACGTCAGGAACTTTATTTTTTAAGCACGCTATGAAGCCTTTGTGACGCCCTGTCGTAGCTGGTGCGCCAACCATAGCAACTGACAAAATATTATTAAAAGGAATTTCCTTTTCATCACAAAACTTTCCCAGTGTATTAAATATGGTTTCTCCTTTAGTATCTGTTTCCAAATTCATAGCAAACAATAGTTCTTGACATATTTTCTCATCTTTGATAAACCTCACGTATGACAATAGCAATGCTTCATTGGTTTGTAAAGTGGACTCATCCAGCTGAATTGAAAATTGACAAATCTGCAGATGATTGCACAATGATTCGTCAATATTTTCAGCCATCTCATCAATTCGTCTTTGCACAGAACTATTGCTCAAAGGAATTTTTGGATAATATCTGCAGCTGGTTTATGGACTCACAGTGGTTATTACTTCATTTACTGCTGGTAAAATTAAATCTTCCCCAATAGTATGTGGTTTGCATGTTTTAGCAATCAACAATGAGATATTGTACGAAACTCGAAGTCCGTCATCGTCTTGCTTAGAAGCTGATGAAAAAAGTTTTGATACAGTTGGCTGAATTTCGTACTTCTTTTTCATATCTTGAAAATAGGTCACATCTTTGTCTTTCTTATCCGGGTGTATTTTATTAAAATGATCTTGAAGCCTAGAAGGCTTCATTGCTTCATTTGAAAATGTTTTTTGACAAATAAGGCACATTGGCGATGATGGATTTGTGGGATTTTCGATAAATCCGTACTTAGAATAATCCACACTATACTGCCGCCTCTTCTTTTTTGCTTCCGACATGGTTTTTACTTTACAGATACATGAGTAGTATTAGTGTACTTTTATAACCCTGTCATCAATTGCGCGCGACAATGCTAATGAAAATAAAATGAACAATCACTGCCTTTATATAGGTTGGAGACATATAACATGCATCGACAGGAATAAGATAAACATGCAGTGACTTGTTTATAACACCCGGCGCCAAAGTAAAGTGCGGGGGCAAAGGTGATGCGGGAGCAGAGTGCGGGTTAGAACAAGCACAGATAATACTGTCAATTCTTGCAGGATTGCAAAAATCACGTTATTTAACAAAAACTTGTTATAACTGAATTGCTACAAGCATATTTTTTGCTTTTTTTTATTAACAGGCTTTTGTTAACTTTACCTGTATTTATATATGAGATATTTCATGTGAAATTGGAAGATTTGAAAGTTTTTAATTCAAATCTAAAATTAAAAATTTTTATAACAACCAATTTAATGTAGATCTGAATATAATGGAATCTTTAAGTTCAATTTTCATCCACTTCCCGAACTACCGAAATATGTGAATTTTCGCACACGTAATAAAAATGATTAAAATACATACAATAACAAAAATTAACCAATATTAAAGTTTACTTTATTTAGTACGTGATTAGTTTTTTTTTTTTTTTTTTTTGCCTTTTTTAAACTATATTTTTTTAATCTGCCCACCGCCCCTCCGTATCATCTCAACGTGACACGTGAAAACCAATTTTTTAAATTTTTATTGTTTTTGTTATTTAATGTTTTATGCGATTTCGACAGTTTTTTTCCCTTTTTTCTCCACCATCCAGACGTCGTAGAAAAAACAAATCACACGACTAGAAAGAACAGACAATTGTGAGTAAAAATATATCAATTTCAAATCTCAGGGACAAATTCTAATATTTTTTAAAGATTTTAAAACAAAAGTTACTTTCGGCTAAAAAGAAAACGAACTTTCATTTTTAAATCCTCGCATCGGGAAAAGTTCCAAGAATTTCCACTAATAATTTACATTTTTCAAAAGCTCAAACATCAGGCATTCTTGCAAGCCTAATCTGATCAAGAAATAATAGAAGGTAGCTGCAGAATCCAAATTTTAAGAATTTCGGAATTTTAATTTTTCGGCAAAAGAAGTTTTTTTCCCTCATGCCTGCGGAGATGCACTGAACGACCCAAGAAGTTCGATTTCTTGTGCCACAGACATACTGTGTTGCCATGGAAACGGTTTTGGGCCTAGCAGATGTTTGGTGGTATATTTGAGGATATTCGCATGGGGCAAATGTTATCAGTGATTGCTTTTTATACTGTTTTTGGCCTAGGGACAATTAAAAACCGAATAAGTGTTTGCTTTTTGTATGGTTTTTGGCCTAGGGACAATTAAAAACCGAATTAGTGTTTGCTTTTTATAAGGTTTTTGGCTCATTATGCTGGATTGAATTGTGGCGATGTATTGTTTACATCGGGTGGTGGTTGGGACCACAATGAAAAAACTTAAACACTGAAGAAATAAAAAAATAAATAAAAAGAAAGTTATGGAGATTGTTGCTGTACCTTAAAATTTCATTATTAGTTTTAACGTCATTAAACTAAACCATACTTTGTTAACTCCATGGGGTTGAGGGCACGGTAGCCCAGTGGTTAGTGATAGAAAATTTAAAAATTTAAGTTTATAAGCATGAACTTAATTACGTTGGCTACTAGTTTGTAAATAAAAATTTAGGCATTGCTGTTGAGGTGATGCAGTTCTTGAATATTAAAAACAGAAGTATGCACAATCAAAGAATCACTTGTGAAGTCTCAATGGATATGCAAAAGAAAACTTACTTTGAGAAACCAAGGTATATCAATAAACACCAAAGCCCCCAGTTTCCTACCAAACATATAATGAAGGAATTAATTTCAAAGTACAGTCGAACCTTGATATGTCGAATTTGAAGGGAGTAGAAAAAATATTCGAGATATCGAAAATTTGAAAAATTTTAAGGAATTCATAAAAGAATATATACATCCTAGTCTTATACTTTACACATTTTTTAAAAAGTCACTTGCTTTATCTTACAGACAGAGAATTGGGTATTACCCAAGAAAATGCTGACAACAAATAAAGCGAAGCTTGAAATGATTGGATACACATTTAATGTAATATACATTATTAAAATTTAATCTTACATTTCTTTACTTGCAAAATAATCATCTATGATAGTTTGGTTACAGGTACTGAATCCTTCAATATCTATCACATTTTCCAAATGAGCTAGGCGGGTCCAAATAAGCTTAATTTTGTTGCGATGGTTTGCTTTAAGACTCTGAATAATACCTTGGCCCAATGGCTGTAACTTAGAAGTTCTGTTTGGTGGCATGAAATGAATTTTCACAGATTTTAATTTCGCCACGCTATTATGCGCTGTACAGTTGTCCAAGAAGAGAACAATATTGTGATTTTCATGAGACATTTTTCTGTCTAGTTCCTTCAATCAATTAGTGAAAATTTCGGCAGTCATCCAAGCCTTATTGTTCGCAAAATAAGTCATTGGATCAGACTTCATTCCTGAAAAACATCGGGGTTTAGCAGATTTACCTATTATAAGAGGTTTGAGCCTTTCTGAACCATCCATATTAGTGCAAAATAGCACAGTCAATCTTTCTTTGCTCCTTTTCCCGCCATGGCATGCTTTTAATGACCATAGTTTCATCAGGCATACATTTAAAAAATAGTCCTGTTTCATCTGCATTAAACACATTTTTTGGATCATATTTTTTCAAATGAAAAGATGAAAATGGAGTTAATGGAGTAAAGATGAAAATGGAGTAAAGATGAAATGGAGTAATGGATGAAAATTAAAGAGTTTGTTTTACATTAGTTTTATACCGTGCATGAAGGGAGATGAAAATATTTCGAGATATCGAAGATTTCGAGATACCGAGGTTCGACTTATCGAGGTTCACCTGTATTACATCATTACTAAATTTAAAATAAAATGCATAAGTACTTACAGCACCTGAAAAGCAGTTAAGTGTTGTAGACTATATTGTAAAAACAACATTTTACATCAAGTAGAAATTTATATACAACATAACTTCAATGCTTAAGTATTAGCATTTAAAATTTAAATTTTAGTCTAAGTTTAATTATAAGTATCCAAAATTTAAGTATAAGGATATTTCATATTTAGCAAGTCAATTTTTAAAAGATTAAAATTTTGTATAAGCATAGAATTTAAGTTTACTTTAAATTTGAGTTACTAAATTTAAAATAAAATGCATAAGTACTTACAGCACCTGAAAAGCAGTTAAGTGTTGTAGACTATATTGTAAAAACAACATTTTACATCAAGTAGAAATTTATATACAACATAACTTCAATGCTTAAGTATTAGCATTTAAAATTTAAATTTTAGTTTAAGTTTAATTATAAGTATCCAAAATTTAAGTATAAGGATATTTCATATTTAGCAAGTCAATTTTTAAAAGATTAAAATTTTGTATAAGCATAGAATTTAAGTTTTCTTTAAATTTGAGTATAAACACTATAATTCAAAAATCTTAAAATTTTAGTCTATTAATACAATACAAGTATACATAATTAATACTATTAAACTGTATTGATATACCAAACATTTAAAATACATGATGCAAGTAATCATATAATAAAAATCCTTTGTGAAAACTTTCAACACATACTTTCTACTAAGTTGAAAACTACAAAAATTTATACACATAAGCTACTTAGTCCTCTGGACGAGTCGGACGGTCTGGGTCTTCAACACATAAGCTACTAGCTGGCATTATGCTGGTAATCGAAAAATGGATGTATATATAAAAGTATAAAGCGAAAAGACTCAATATCACAAAAAATTAATACTCAAGATATACTAACTTATATCAATGAGGTTTGAGATAAACAATAATGTATATATATGACATCTTAAAAAAATTCCTAAGTTGTAAATTCAAATTAGCATTTAAAATTTTTCTTTAGACTAAACACTAATCTTAAAAAGTTTGATTTAGCTTTTAAATATTTTACTACAAAATTTAAATATTATTTCCTTAGTCATTGGTTTAGTAAAGTGATCTGCTAAGTTATCTTTACTATTTACAAATTTAATATTAAATGATTGATTGACTATTAAATTTCTTAGGAAATTATATCTTGCATCAATATGCTTAGTTCTGTTGTTTTCAATTGGAGAGTTAGAAAAATTAATTGCTGCTTGGTTGTCGCTAAAAATAACACTGTTATTTTTATTAAAGTTTAACCCAAGTAAATGACATTCTTCAATTATGTTCTGTACCCATACCATTTCCTTAGCTGCTTCAGTTAGCGATACCTACTCAGCTTCCATGGTTGATAAGCTGACACACTTATGTTCAAAGGTTCGCCAAGAAATAGGTACATTATCAATAAAGAATATCATGCCTCCAAGTAAAACACAGTCATCTCTGTTTGCAACAAAGTCAGAATCTGAGTAACAATTTAATTTTAACTCCTCAATACTAGATAAATTTAACATATAATTTTTAGTCTTTTCAACATATCCTAAAAGTCTTAACAATGCATCCCAATGCTTAATTCCAGGGTTTTTTTGAAATTGAGATTATATGTTGATGGCGTAACAAATATCAGGTCTAGTTTTACTAGATATAAAAGCGAAACACCCAATTTAGCTCCTGTAAGGAAAACTTTGCATTTGTTCTATTTCTTCACTTGTCATTGGACAATCAATTTTACTTAGACTATTCCCTTTAGAAATGGAAAGTGAAGTAACTGGACATTTATAATGTTGAAACATTTGACATACTTTATCTATATACTGACTTTGATGTATAAAAAATTTATTGTCACACTCTTTAAATTCCACGCCTAAAAACCTTCTCATTTTTCCTAATACCTTGATATCAAATTCAATGCTAAGTAATGAAACAATGTGGTCTATGTCTTTTTGATACTTTGAAAAGAGAATTATGTCATCCACATAAACTAGCATAAGAACTTTGGTATTATAAATATAGGCACAATTGCACCATTGAAGTTTCAAAAAATTTAATTCCTTTAATTTGGTGTCAAGTTCATTATACTATTCTCTTCCACTTTGATGAAGACCATAATAAATGGCTTTCTTCAATAAACAAACATAATCAGGCTGTTTCTGATTGACATAATCTTGAGGCTGTTTCATATATATCTTTTGAATCAATTTAGCATAGAGATAAGCAGATTTGATATCTTACTGGAAATGCATCCAGCCAAGCATGCATACAAAAATTGAGAAGAATGCTCTAATTATGTTGAAGTTAACAACAGGGCTAAAAACTTCATCGTATGATTCTCCTTTTTCCTGACCATACCCCTGAGCTACCAAGCAAGCTTTAAATCTCTTGATTTTCCCATTCTCGTCTTTCTTAATAGTGTAGACCCATCTATTGCCTATATGCTTTTGTGAGGTGCATGCAGGAACTAGTTCCCAGACATCCCTCTCTTGCATTACGGCCATTTTCTTCATCCTAAGCATTTTTTTTCATCCGTAGCATTACACCATTTTTTGGACTGGGAAGATTTAATAGCAGCATTGTACCCTTTTAGTATATTTATTTCAATATTGCTTGCTTCTGGTCTGCCTCTGACCCTTTTAAGACCTTTATTTTCCCGAAAATTAAATAGTTGCTGATCAAATTGTATATTTCTTTTAGCACAATATTTCCTAACGTCATTGTGCGACCTCAGCCTTTTATCAACTTCTTGAGCGTAATAATTTACGTTTGTTCTACTCCCATCGGGTCTTGGAACTGCCTTTCGCTGCCAGGTAATATCCGAGCAAGGAGTCATACTGGAGTCAGCAGGACAGTCCGTTTCCTCACTGGATTCAGATGGATCGTCACCAGTGTCTTCACTCTCTCCTGCCCCCCCATCAGACTGCCTTCTCGGATATTCCTTGTCGGAGTATTCTGAATGGTTATCTCTTGATATCCCCAAGGAGATATTTCTGGGACAAATTGGGTCCAGGATGCCTTCCACTACATTACCCTCATCAAACCTCACATTGCAGGTCTCAATTGTTCGTTTTTCCCCTGACAAAAATATTCTATAGCCTTTGGTTCTAGTAGCATAGACTACCATAACCCCTTCTGTAGCTTTCATATCTAACTTCTTTCTGAGCTGACTAGGTTTGCCTTCATATGCTCTACAACCAAAAATTCTAAGATGGTTGACTGAAGGTTTTCTACCACTGTAGAGTTCATGTGGAGTCTTTGTTTTAAATTTGTGACATATATGATTTTTAGTGTGTAAAACACAATATGGCTTCCGCCCAGAATCTGTCATGCATTTTTCTCTTGTTCAACATGGCTCTAACACAATCAAATGCGGTTAAATTGAATCGCTCTGATACTCCATTTTGCTGTGGAGTATATGTGTTAGTCCTCTCAGCCTTAATACCGATATCACTTAGGTAATTTTTGAACTTATCATGGCAGAATTCCATTCCATTATCCGTCCGGATACATAGAATTTTAGTACCTAATTGCCTTTCCTCTCTGGCCTGAAACTCTTTAAAATGTTGTTGTTGAAACCCAGACCGTCCGACCTACCAGAAAGGTGTAAGGTAACTGTTTGGACGGTCGGGAAGTGCCACCCAATTTAGACCGGAACCCAGTGGGGGTGGCATCCACAGGGACCGTACCCTCCTTCCCCTACCACCAACCTCTCGGAAGGACTTTCGGACCCACATGTTTAACGTGATCGTACTCCGCATGAACACGGCGGCAGTTTTGGCAGTGGCTGGAATCGAAAGTGAAAACACCTCTGACTTCTGTTTCATAAGATAAAAAAAAAACTTTCTGGCTATAATCGTCTGTTATGGTTAAGACATATTTATTTCCACTATATGAGGCTGTAGGCAAGGGACCACAAACGTCCATGTGTAACAATTGTATTGGTCTAGTGGACCTTACCCTACTGGTGGCTTGATACGATACTCTCCTAGACTTAGCCAATTTACAAGATTTACAATTTGACTTTTTGCATTTAAGTCTAGGAAGTCCATTTACAGCAGAAACTTTACTGGTTTGGAGGAGATATTCAGCGTTTATGCGGCAATATCGTTTGTGCCAAAGGCAGTTTGCACTGTTAAGTTCAGTTACTGAACTGCTAGGCTTAGATTTTAAACTACCCACATTTACATCCTGCTTAGTTTTTGATTTTGCCAAGTCAGATTTAGTTTCTTTAAAATTAGGTGCTATATTTACATTATTTATTTTTCTGGAAGCGCTAGGATTCCTATCTTTAGATTTCCTATCTTTTTTGTGTTCCTTGTCTCCATCCCTATCCCTATCTTTAGATTGACGGTTTTCTGTGTTATTTTGTTCCTGGGTACTATACTTAGGTTTTAAAAAATACAACCCAACCTTTCTTTTTACATAAAAGAATTTGTCCCCTTTGGGTGTAAAAAACCATAGCACCCCATTAGCCCCTTTAAAACTAAAATTTTGTTCCTCAAGAACAGGTGCAGCTAATAAATTTCTCCTAAGTTTAGGAGAATACATAACATTATCAAGTACAATAACACTTTGTTTGTCCTTAAATTGAACGTACATTTCCACTGTCCCGATAGCCTCAACTGGACTTTCGACATGCCCTACTGCTAGCGACATTGAAGTGCCTTTGCACTCGTTAAATTTGGAAAATAACTTAATGTTATTGCAGAAATGTCACGTAGCAGCAGTGTCTACTACCCAGCTGAGCCTATCGTTAGGATCGATAACTGTATTTGCTTCAATATGTGGGGATCCAAGAAATTCCACAATACTAAATCCATTATATTTAGAGCAATTAGCTTTAGTATGAAATTTCTTATTACATTTAAAACATTTAACTTTGCTTTTAGAAATATTTACATTATTACTAGGAACATTTCTATTATGGACACAATTTCTAGAAGTATTTGCACTAGACATATTTGACAATTTAAATTTAGATACTTTTACTTTATTTACACTGTTTTTAGTAGTAAAATAAGCTGAATTGAGACTTAGTTTGATAAGTCACTTTCCTGTTGTTCAAGTCTACTCTCTTCAGCTGCGAACTCTGCTTGGATTTTGCTTAGCTTAAAGTCTGAGTCATTCCACCTGTAAATTAGTTGAACTATACCCTGGAATTCTTCCGGTAGGTAACAGATTGCTTGAAATCACACATACAGGTCCTCAATAGGGTGATTCGCATCTTTAAGCCTTGTGACTGCCTTTCTGAGTCTGGAGCAAAATATGTCAACAGGCTCCTCAGGTTCTGGCCATACGCTGAAAATTCGTCTGAAAGACGTACGAGATTAGCACGGGAAGGCGCTTGAAAGTGCTCTATCAAAGTATTCCACGCTTGACTTGGTTCGTCAGTTACGTTTATCAGTACTTTATATTCTAAGGATAGGCTTTGATAGATGATAGCAAGCGCTCGGTCTTTCTGTCGATGAACATCGTCGAAGTCCCGGCGATTCACGTCTTTTTCAATCGGTTTAACGGATCTGTCTGGCTGACCGAAACATCCTTCTCCCTTGAGGACAAATGAGATGTCGGTACACCAAGTGACGTAGTTGTCTCGGGTAAGTAAATCCGTTCTACTTGCCTCCATGGCCACTCGTAGATTAGCAAAGAAGCAGAAGCAAAAGTCTCTTGTACACTGTTTACTTGGTTAATCACACGTAATTCAAATTCATGCCAGATGCGGCCTCCATCTGAATACCTCTACACTGGAACAATGGTTCTTTCATTCCGGATATTTAAACACTTACACTATGATTCTTTGGGCATTAAACTGGCCCATAACCGATGATAGAAAATTTAAAAATTTAAGTTTATAAGCAAGAACTTAATTACGATGGGGCTACTAGTTTGTAAATAAAAATTTAGGCGTAGCTGTTGAGTCAATGCAGTTCTTGAATATTAAAAACAGAAGTATGCACAATCAAAGAATCACTTGTGAAGTGTTGGCTGGGCCATTAAGAATATACAAAGCCAGTTTTAACGAAAAGCACTGTTCACTTTATTGCGTGAAGAACATAGTTAGGCAATTTACACAATCCAGGTAACTTCCATGCCGTAAAAACTTCAAATAATACTATGTACAAAGATGTTTGTAGATCCAAATAGTTCGACAGAACTTTCATGAAGCATTTGTAGTAAATAATTATACTACCTATATAACTTGCGTGCATTTTCAGCTACCGTTGATGGTATCACACTTTGCAAAACAAAATCCAATGGATGAAACACCGGCAAATTTTAACGTGACTTTTAACATATCAACGTAAGTAAATTTTACTTTTAACGTTATTTAAATGCATGTGACATTAGTAAGAGCCATTATACTTTAGAAAATGTCAGTGTTTTAAACTAAACACATTCGATACTTACTGGTCTAAACTGACCACATCAAAGATCTAGACCGATCCAACGATCAGAGAGAGAAGATCTCTAATGATGATTCGATGCAATAATGCTTCAAGAAACTTCTGTCTTATATATCCGAAAATGGACTGTTCCGGAAACACCCCCGGATATGCAAATGAGATGCGTACGCATTGAGATTTGATTTGCATGAAACCTCATATTGGAAAACGTCGCAGTTCACGCCAGTGAACAGAAAGAGTCGTTCATATTAAATTTGCATAAACGTCCGTTCACGGGGAAAGTGAATCGCGATGTATTGATTTTTTTCCAACAGTTAGCGTGCAGGAATTGCACTCGGCAGGCCCAGGTTTGATTTCCTTCACTGCCAAAACTGCTGCCGTGTTCACGCGGAATACGATCATGTTAAACATGAGGTTCCATAAGTCCTTCCGAGAGGTTGGTGGTAAGGGAAGGAGGGTACTGTCCCTGTGGATGCCTCCCCCACTGGGTTCCAGTCTAAATTGGGTGGCACTTCCTAGCCGTCCAAATAGTTACCTTACCAACAACTCCACGGGATTGGGTTATGGTGCCAGCGAGTTTGCCATGGTCAGAATTTTCAAGGGTAGCGAACAGGTTGGTCGTCGAAGGCGGCTAGTTACTAATAAAATGCAGCATTGCTGTTTCCAACTTCTGCGCCTTTGACAAACTGACTAATGCTCCTATTTCATATTTACTGCCCTCTGGACCGATTCTAGTGAGCTATTTTAAAATTTTATATATTATTTAAATCAAATAAAAAATGTAAATAATTTCTTTCCTGAAGTTTTCAGAATGCTAATTTCTTGACTACAAACTGCTACAAAAAGGTTTATTTCTATAAAGTAAATATGCAAATTTTCTTCTTACAAATTTAATTTTTTTTTTTTATTATTATTCCAAATTCCAAGTTTTATTGCTAACTCCCACAAAATGTGATTTTTGCTGCTTCAAAAGCACTGTATGATTGTGTCATGCATATTTCAGTACTATATTTATGGGGAGGGGAGCAATAATTATGAGGGGGTGGGAATTAAAATTCCTACTTTTTTTATATCAAAATTCCTGTTTTTGTTCCTCTTTTTTGGAGAAATGTTAAAAGTTGAGTGCAATCCCTGTTTTACTGCATATCACATATTTAGAATGACTGTACTAAGTTATTGACAAGTTGAAAATAAGATAGAATTTTAAAAGAATACAGTTACAAAATGCAAAAAAAAGGGTATACTTTTTAATACAAATAAAATTAAAGTCTGTTGAATATGGAAATGTAGATATTTCAAAATTAATTTAAACCATTTTTAATTTTTCAATTTAATAGCTAGTACTCACTAACACGCAACTGCTGCCTTATACAAAGCAGGCACATTGCAGACATGAATGAGTGTTCTCATCCTTCTCATGTATATTCCATAAATTCAATGTGATAATCATGATATTTATAATAAATGTAATTATTTATTTGTATCCTTTTTAATGCTCGCAATTTAGGAGTTCAAATAATAAACCTGCGTAAGTAATTGGGTCATTTGCTAAAAATAAGTAATGTTCTTCTGTTTAAGTATTTCATACTGCCATGGTGTTCTGATTTCTTAATAGTAGTGTTACTTAATTTACCAATTTCTCTATGTATATGTTAAAAAATGTGATATTTTATAAGGAACTGCTTGTTCCTTATAAGATTTCACATTATTTTTGTCAGATTCTTTTCAAATTTTGTATGATTTTTCTTTTCTCCTTTATTGTGGATTAGCTTGTCTGTGTTATGCCGGTTTTCAATGATGCTACTTTTCCAAATTAATTAAGTGTTCATAATTCATGATTTTCTAAACGACATCACACCTGTGTTGGGTGTTTGTAGTCCCAGGAGTATTATTAATTTTCTCCAAATTAAATACCAAATGATATTGAATAAATTAATTTAATAAATGTGTCATATTTGTTAGACTGCGTATTGGTTGGAATGAGATAAAATCAGGTTATTGAAATTATTTATATTTTCAACTATTATTACAGTCATGTTTTATTTGGCAGAAATATAAGATCATAGAGATATAAGATGAGATAAAAAGTAGATATATAAGATGAGATAAAATATACAATAATATTTTCTGCTTGTTATGGCTGTTGGGGGTTGCCATAGCTGTCACAGTTGCTAAGTGTTGAAACAAATTACAATGCTTGAGTCATTTTACTAAAAAAATGTCACATTAGTCACAAAAATAAAATAAAGCCTCCAACAACAACAGATATGCCTATTACAACGATCCTCATAATTATTTCTATTTGATATTGCAGAATTAAGGATATCATCAAAAATATTGCAGAAAGTTGTCTGCAATTGTTTTAATCCTAAGCATCCCCCCCCCCCCTGAATATTTATCCCTTTTGCCTACATTGAGACAATTTTTTTTCTCTCAAACTCTTTGTTGTCATATAATCACATGCATCTTAGATAGCCTAAAAGCAATGTAATATTTCGCTTGCACTATATGTTTCAATCTCCATCAAAATTAACCTGAACCCGATCGACTTAAATCTAGTTAGAAAGCATTTGCATTTAATAAAGTATGTGGTAGTATGAAAATTCATTTAGAAATTATATTTTAGTGACTATTTAGCCTAAAATGTCATAAAATTTTCCCTGAATAAACATGCTGCAAAAAGTGACGTCTACCCAATCTGGATTCCATCCCCTTTTGCAAAGGAGATCAAACTCAATCCTGCTTTTTCCAATCTGTCTATCTAGTTTTTCTTTCTCAAGGTGAATCCAACTTCCTTGTGTAAACATTCTAGTCATTCTGCAAAAATTCTCGTCTTTGTACATTAAAAGGACCTGAATATATGTTGTTATATATGGCTGTATTGGAAATCAATCCATTACATAACTGACATCTTACAGTGATACAAAAGTAGAAGACAATTAAATAAACTAAACACAAAATAAGAATATTACAAATTAGATAACACAAAGTCTAATGAGAAGAGGTTGAAGAAGGGGCCGCGACCTCAGGGACAGTTCATATAAGTTCTAGCTTCCCAATACAGTCTGCAAACATCACCTTGCTGCTGGGAACCTTTATCTAAACCCGGGCACACTGAAAGATGATTTTAGTTCATAACATTAGCACTACAAATGGAGCATACATTTGTTGGAAGAATTCCTATCTTATTAAGGTTTTCGGCCAGGCAATCATGACTCGTTTTCAATCTAAAATTGGCCATTGCCTCCCTGCGAGGTTGGTTGCTAAATGCCTTTCAGCTATTTTGGATATTCCCCCAAACTTTGCATCTTGATTTATTTTCCAGGTCTATTTTACAATTCTCCATAATTTTGCTATAAACTAGTTTTTTGCATGACTCCGGTAGAACAGGTTGTAAAGGTTTCTACTCTAGGGATGCCATTGTAAAGTAACCTTTATGTATCTATTCCTAAAATCATGCCTTTGATTCACCAGTGTACTCACTTCAATCTTGAATCTACTGACTGGAGTTGTATAAATGATCTGCATTAACAAACACATACTTTATTCCAGCTAACTTCGCTGACAACTCAAAATACAATTACATACACAGACTATTTACAAATGCTAGCACTACCATATCTATACCTAGACTGAACCTTAACATTTCGTACTGTGTGAACTGAATTAGCATTACTAATCAACTATTAAACCATATATATCTATACTCACAATATTGTAGAGACAATCACTTCGCTGCATACTTTCATTAATGAACAGACCACCACCACACCCGCACACTCTCGTATAAAGATAATAGCCGAAGCTGACGACGGCGATTCACACTTGCATCTTGCTCGGATACCAATACGAATATATCCGATCTAACTTTTGCCTTTTCTTTTATAGTCCTGGCCAGTCTTGAGTACGTAATTCTCGAAAGCAGAGTTGAGGCATTTCGTACATAAATTTGCATAATGAAAAGTAAAATTAGAGTACAATAATAATGAATAATAGAATCCTCACAAGGTTTTGGGACATGATAAACTAGGGTACCCTTTTTTGCCAAATGTCAAGTGACTCATTACGATTGATTCCGACATGTGATGTTACCCACTGAAACACAATTTGTTTGAATTTCTAAGAAAATCCAGAATTTGTTTTGTTTCAGTTATGGTCAATATCTCCAATGACCTGAATAATATCATTGTTAAGAAAAAACATCTTAAATTTTTTTTTAAGTTATGAACTTGTAAATTAAAGAACACTAGCAGAGTAATATAAAATAAAAAAGCATTTGCTTAAAATATAGAAGCATTTGCTTGAAGATAAAAGTATCTTCAAGATTATGACACCCTTAATAAAGCAATTTGAAGAAAGTTATTGGAATATTACATATAATATATAATACAAGTATTTTATAATTGCATATGTAGCAATGCATAAATTTAATTAGTATTCACTTTTTGTAACGAAAAGAATTAGAATTTATATAGTATAGGCCATCACTAAATATCTACATTCTTGGCAGAAGTTTTTTAATTTCTGTATCTTTGAATTTTTTAGATAAAGAATAATTTACTACAAAATAAATAAATAACCCTATTTAAAAATGTTTGTCATTTACCTAAATCTATTAACCATAGCAATAGTTAGTGAAGAAGCATAGTGTTTCAGACCTTTGGAGTCTAAATTTTGAAAATAAAATTCAAAAGAATATCTATAAATTTTCAATCAGCTGTTAAACAAAAATATGCTGTAACCTCTTTCAAATTTTAAACCAGCTAGTAAAATCCAAAAGAACATTTGATTAAACAGCCTCAAAACTAGAGAGCAAGAATCCTATTATGTCACATTTCATACCGAAAAATTATTTTTCAAACATATTAATAAAATGAACTATTTCTCTAAAAACATTTATAAAAAAAATCATTTAAGCATTTAGAAGTATGTCCATTTCCAAAGTATGGAATTTGTATTTAAAATAGCATCTTTATTATTTTTAATTAATATCAGTAATTTCATCTGAACTTTTATTCTAATAAATATAGTCTTAATTCTTTTTTTTTCTTTTTTTATATAATTTTAATCATCTTGCACTAAAAGTATTTTATATCATAACTATTATATATACCTGATGTTGTTTGTGATTTAAAATATGTAAATATTCTAAACACATACATAATTGCTTCTAAAAAAAATTCCATTAAAAGATAAAAATTAATTCCTCTATAATAATAATTTAAAAAAAAAAAAGTATAAATGTAAACAAATTGGTAGAAAAAAAAATTACAGGTCTAATTTGCAAATCAATGTATAATTTGATAAATATACAGCAAAATGAAGACACTGAAATGGTAGCAAATTTATTCCCCAAAAAACTTTTATGCCGTTTTAACAATCATTTAAACACATTCGGAAATATATGAATTTAAAAAATATTTTTCCAAAATATTGCCATTATGTTATATTCTATGTCCGTAACTGATATAACACATTTAATATTGTTTATTTATTTAATTTAATTATCCTAAAAAGAAACATAGAAACCTCTGTCTTGTTTTACAAAATTATTTTCACAAGCAAATCAAGATCTATCTGTCTGTGAATAAGAAATACTATTTTTATCCTGTTTCGACAATCAGTTAAACATAATAAAAAATGCAGTTTTGCCAAAATAAATAGAAAAAAAATTAGATGCTGAAAGTTTCAGTTGAAAATATCAAAAATTTTTATAATCTTATATTTCAAGACCATAACTGTTGGAAACCAATTCGAAATACATTACCAAACTTTATCCTTTTACTTAAATGTCTTAATTTATTATTACTCTTATTTATTATTCAAATATAAAATAAAAATCACCTGCCAAATAAATACATTGGATTCTATTCCATTGCTAAGCAGCATGATATATATTTTTTCAAATAAAGTTTCAGGAAATAATCGTCTGTATAATGCATTTTCTATGGAAGATTAAATTTTGCATTTTTTATTAATATCTTGACAACCCCTGATCCTAGAAGCACAGGCATATACAGGGCTCCATAGATGTATAAGACATAGATGGGACTACATAGATGTATAAGACATAGACGAGACTACATAGATGTATAAGACATAGATGGAACTACATAGATGTATAAAACATAGATAGGACTACATGTAATGAAGTAGAAAATAACCATACCAAATTTTAAAAAAAAAAGAAAATCTAGCAAAATCTGTGGCTTTGTATATGGAACAGACAAATAGACATCATTATACATGTATACATATAAATAAACTGACATATTGGAAACAATAGCGATAGGATTAACATGATTGTGAAAAACCACAAACAGACATATACACAAGGTAAGATCAAAAATTTGGAGAGTGTGCTGATATCGCCAACCCTGATTGGAGGAAAGGGGAACTATTTTACCGTGGCGTAGAGGCATATGTGACGTAAGATGTGAAAAGGAAGAAGCAGGTCCGCAGTGCAGAATTTTTCCAGACAATGCATGTCAGTGAACTAGTCTTTCGCGTTCATCGAAAATTGAAATGGCGTTTGAAGAACAATGTGTGAATATCCGATTCTACCAGCGTTTGGGGAAAATGCCGACAGAATCATTGCACATGTTTCAGCAGGTGTACGGAGAGAAAGCAATGTATCGCCCAATTCACGGCCGGCCGTGAATCCGTAGAAGACAATCCACAGACTGGGCGGCTGTCAACAACAATTACGGAGGATAACATTCGAAAGTTGGCTGAAATTGTGCCTGCTAACCAACGTCAAACCATCAATGTCATTGCTGAAAAGGCAGGAATTTCATACGGTAGCTGCCAAGCTATCCTGACTGACAAACTGAACATGCATCGTGTGTGTCGACACATTGTACCAAAAATGCTAACCGAAGATCAGTGTGATGAGCGCATGTGGATCTGTGGAGAACTGATTGGCGTTGCTGACAAAGATCCGACATTTCTTTCAAAAGTTATCACCGGTGACGAAACGTGGTGTTTCTTATACAGCCCACAAACGAAACAGCAGTCCTCACAGTGGAAGTCACCATTGTCATCGAAGTCAAAAAAGTTCCTTTTGGACCGTTCAAAGGGGAAGGTAATGCTGGAGGTGCTTTTAAATCAAAAGGGCTTGGTATGTTACGAGTTCATACCGGAAGGGGCAACAGTGAACAAGGAGAGGTACACACAGATCCTAGCTTGTCTCTGTGATGTTATCTGCTGGAAATGCCCAGAACTCTGGAAAAGCAAGGATTGGGTGCTGCAACATGACAATGCCCTTGCTCATCGATCTTTCATTATGCAGTCTTCACTGGCCAAACATGAAACGCCAACTCTTCCACGTCCTCCCTACTCACCCTATCTCGTCCCATGCAGTTTTTACCTGTTCTTCCGTTTCAAAAATGAACTCAAAGGACGCCGTTTCAAGAGTGGATCTGAGGTTGAGGAAGCTGCGACAGCGGCCGCATTGAAGACCATCTCATCCAAAGGCTTCCAGGAATGTTTTCAGCAACTGTACTCGCACTGGCAGAAGTTCATAGCTGCAGATGGGGAGTACTTTGAAAGTGGTTGTGTGTAACACATGATATCAATAAATCATATCAGTCAAGTAAGCCAGTCTCTGAATTTTTTTATCCTACCTTGTATATATGTGTGTGTATGTTCAACTGGGTCAAATATTGACAGTTCTGTATGTAAACTTGTAGATTAGTCTGTTTTTAGAATTTTATTTCTAAGCAATTTTAGTTATTTGTGTGTTTTTGCAATGTACTTATAATTTTCCCTTCTTTAGATCTGATGGAGGATCATGGAGAAGGCGAGAAGATATGCCGGTAATATTTTTATTTCTGGAAATCTTGTAATTTTTAAAATGTCTTTTTTTTTTTAATATAAAGCTTTATCTTCCTTCCAAAGAAACTATTAATAAATATACAGTTTTATGACCAACTTCTTATCAGACAATACACCTCTTATATACACATTTGAGTTACATTATTGTAACCACCAGCTAATATCCAGAGTAATGACCGTGTGCAGCACGGACAGTAGCTAGACGGGCTTGGAGTGACTCGATAAGGCTCCGAAATGTGTTCACAGGTATGTGGGGCCATGCTGACTGCAGTGCATCTGACAGCTGCTGGAAGGTGCGTGGTTGAGAATCCATAGCGTGAACAACCTGATCGAGGTGGTCTTGCAGATGCTCAACTAGGTTTAAGTCTGGGTAATTTGGGGGCCAGGGAAGTACTTTGAAGTCTTTATAGTGCTCCTGCAATCACTCTTGGATAGTTCTCACTGTGTGGCACGTCGCATTATCGAACTGGTAGATCGCGTCCATCAGAGGGAAGATAATCAGCATCAATCGGTGTACATGGTCTGCAAGGATGGATTTATAATGAATTTAGTTCATCGTACCTTCCACAGGTATAAGTGATCAATAAAGTGGAAATTTTAGTATGTTAAAGCAGAGTTTGTGTTTGCTTCTGTTGTTTTAATTCTTATAGCCAGTTGATTAACCAGTTATAAAACCACTAATTTTTAAAAACGGTGGCCACTATGCTGCATATCTGAAAATCAATGCAACATTGTTGACCCTCGTAACCAAGACCACTTTCACATGGAATGGAATAAACACTCCAACGATTCATAAGAGAACTGCTATTGTTTAGAATATAAAATTGAATTTTGTTATAAAGTTATAGCAATTTTATAAGAATTTAAAAGTAAAACTGTAAAATTAATAAAATTGAATGGAGAACAAACACGTCAAATAAGCAAAACTTTAAAAAAATGAACCCTTTAAAATTATTAACCCTTTCGCGACGGTTGATGCGCTCGCACGTCAGCTGTGAACTTGCATTCAAGGACGATGGTCACGTGAACGCGTTTTCATATGGAACGTTTTTATTTGAATTTATTTGTCAACTAGATGGCGTTAAATGTCCATGCAAGCAACTCCAATGTATTTTGCAGATACTTGACCTTGGTTAGGGGTGGATCCAATAAATTATTTCTCTATCTGGAGCAGTAAAACATGGTTTTGTAATATAAACAAACAGAGCACTTCTTGCAGCATCTACAGTTTTATAATTGAGTTTTGGGTCTCGTTTTGATTTTTGCTTATTGATTTCTTTAGTGAATTATAGGAATGTAACAGAGTTTTTTTTTTTAGTTTGGATTTTAAAGGAATGTGCGGCAGTGAAATTATTAGGGTATTTCGGATCAGAGAATGGCTGGGCCAGGACGTTTTTTTTTTCTGTGGAAGAATATACTTGTATGATAAACGAACCGGGCAGTAATGAAAGTGATGCAGATAGTAAAGATTCGTGGAACTGTGGTATTTCTGAAGATGAATATGAAAATGCAAATGATTCTTCAGATTCTGTGCATACTATTATTACGCCACCAGCTTCAGTAACTGTTTCTGTGAATTATGCATTTTGACAGGAGATTTGAAAGAGTTTAATTCTTTTGAGTTTTTTAGCATACTTGGAATCAATCACAATATTATGCTGCCTAATTTAGATAAGGAAATTAATTTTTTTAGTATATTTTTCAATGATGAATACAGTACAACTTCGAAAATCTGGATGTTTCCCCCCCACCCCACCCCCCTCCCCCACCCCCGGACTGACGAAGTCGTGGATTTAAAACAACAGGATAAGATTATTTATTTTACCATATTTTCTGGTCGACTTTCTGAACCCGGAAATGAAACGAAAGTTTAGATGGATAGCCGTAGATCAGCTCGTGGTTGGAGCATGAATTACGTTGTTAGCCTTATTCAAGTCACAACTCCCGATCAATTATTTCGCATAAAATATACATCGTTATGTAAATACGGAATTTTTATTATCAAAATTTCCTTTTCTCATTATTGAAAAAGACATTTTTCTGAAACAATGTAATTTTTAATATTAAACACTTTAAAACGTTATCGTAACATTTTATCACAGATTGTTCAATTAAATCTAAAAATCCCGAGAATTCATATTAACGCTCATGGAAATTTATTGTGTTTGCTTTGTAGTATGAATTCCATTCTTCAATGTATTCTGTTTTATCTTCGGAATTTCCTCCCCCTCCCGATACATATCTGACGATTTTTTCGTTCTCGTTGAACGTGTTAGCTTGAAATTGACTGTATATTTTGCCTTTTTTGTTTAGAAAGCCATATTTACATATTATATATAGCAAATAAATAACTAAATAATATTGTATCGCTCAGAACTGAGCAACAAGGTCACACAGACTCTCAAAGGGGTTGGCTGCGTTTACGATTAGGATTTAGGAACTAAGCAAATTCCTTTCTTCGCTTTCCCTGCCCCACCACGTCCCGGTGCTGCTGCAGCCTAGTAATGACTCATCGTAATTTAGAAAAATCATTGAGAGGAGAGATATTTTTCTTTTTAGGAAAAGATATTTATTTTATCTACTGCAATATTTTTTACATATTTGACTATTACTAATATAGTTTTTACTTTTTTCAGAGTCATCGCCCTTTTTAAACATAACATTATATAGATGCTAGAGAATAAATAAAACTTTTAAATTCTTATTTTTTGTTTTTCATTCGTTAATAGCGAAAATGGTTTAAACACATTTACAGCTTTAAATATATCGTCAAAAGTGCTAATCCTCAATCTTTATTAAATCTCGGTACTTAATTAAATCTTCCGGTGCTTCATTAAATCTCGACGAAGCCGATATAATGGAAGTTCTGCACTTTGATAATGATGCGCCAATCGTAAATAAATTGAGTGATGGCGAAATTCGCGATATGATATTAAATAAAAAAAATCAATGTAGTGTCGATAAATGTGGAGCAGAAAAAATACCCATTGATAATCTTATGCAAACAATCGATCATGCGATTAAAGGTCTTGAACAAAGAAGCTTTATAACCGAGCAGAAATAATGTCCATCTACAGGATAAAGAAAACTGCTTTCCCATAAACCAAAATTAATGAAATAACAAATGTTAATTCAAATATTTAAATGAAATGATAAAATGGAATTTTATCATTTCGTTTCGTTCACACATTCTAAATTATTAATGTGTATATTTTTTCTTAGAAATTTCTTTTGCCCTATTTTTTAGATTAAATAATATGTTTTAATTGATTAACTTAACTTTTGCCATTATTTTTACTAAAAATAGTGCTTTATAGTGTATTTAGTTAATATTAAATCTGAATTTTATTCAAATTCTATAATCCGGAATCAGCAAAGTCCAGACAAGTCCGGATTTTCGAGGTTGTACTGTAGTAGAATTCATAGTAAAAGCAACTAACGAGTATTTTGCATTGTGATTCGTATGAAAAATATACATCAAATAGAAAATAAGTATTTCTATTTTACCTGAAAAAAGTAGATTTTTGTGTTGAAGAGGTGATTTTTAGTGAATTTATTTCAAGAGTTAGGCTTAGCGCAACAAATTAGCCGTCCTTTGGGAAAAGTTCGGAAGCGAAGAGCTCCGTCCTTCGGGCCACGGTAGTTTCGGAATGCCTCCATCCCGAAAGGGTTAAATGTCTTCAAAATAAAATCTCTATCCATGGTGTGCATTAAAATAACATAACCAGTAGTGTAGCCACCTATTTTTACTTTGCCACTAATGAAGGGCATAATAATGCCAAAAATTGCTCTGGTTATGTCATTTTAATGGAGATTTTATTAAGACATTTAATAATAGTCAACTTTGATTGTCTTTGGTTGTAGAACTGTAATTTTCTGATGCTTAGATTATTTTTTTTATAAGAAGTTTTGGATTAACTCTTGTTTCTCAGCTTTTGAATTAACTCTTGTTTCTCTTCTTATTAGTGATTCTTCCATTAGAAAATCCCTTGTTTAATTAATCCTTTTATGATTCTAACCAATTGTGTTCCTGCTTATATTCTGTGTGAATGTGAATCATTCGCTGCTTGCTCTCAGGCTTGAGCATCTGGGCTCACACATCATGGTGCCGACAAATCTACCCCTGTTGATGATAGCAGAGATAATAGAGATATTCTCTCTTTTATCTATCTGTCCCCTTGGTGACTAAAAGTTGTCGCCGTCTCTCATTGTTTTGTGTTTCTAAACTCATTGTCATTAATTGCAACTAAAGTTTTTCTTCTTTTTTTTTTCTGATTCTGTATATGTTTTTCTGCTTTTTCTTATTTGTTAATGCTCTGTTATCCTTTCTAGGAGAAATCATCTTATTTGGCCTACAAAACCAGTTTGTTTTTATATTTCTGTTTCAGTATTTTGAGCAAATTTCATGCAATATTCTGCTGTTCATTAAAGTCTGTTTCATACTCCCTTGTTTTGTTTTCTTTTTTTCTCCAAAATGGCATCACCTATTTTTTAAAATTACGTGAAATATTTCCTGTTAACAGACTTTTGCTGGTGTGACTGCTATGCCTGGACAAACATTTTCATCTTTTTCTGCCTCCAAAATCAATTGATGATATTGCTTTCTTATTGTATTCTGTGTTATTAATGAAATATTTGATTTTCAGTTTTTTGTATAGCAGTTTGAGTAATTTATTTTAAATCATTATATTGTTTGCAATATTATTATTGTAAAACTGATTTTTAAATATGTAGTGTAAACATACTTTGTGTCACTAAATAAAAGACTTGGATAGTAAAGCAGCATAAAATAAATATGTAAACCAGTACTGATATCCTTACATGTTTATTTGATTTGATGATTTTGTTTTGTGATGATGCTGTTTTACTAATTAAACTGCTAAATTTTTTTCTTACACCAGATTTGGATAGTAAAGCAACATCTCTACTTATAAAACAGAGTGTGTGTTTGACAGAGAATGCTTCCGGGGCGATCCACTCGGGAACACTTCCGGGACAATCCACTCCTCAAACCCGGACATGAATCTATGGGAGAATCAAAACAAAAACATTTTACATTTGCTGCTATGTATCGGCTGAAAATATAACTAAAGTTCTCGCAAGTTGAATCAATTAGAAACTGCCTCAATAATATTCTCAAAAAAGCTTCTTTTTGATTTGTGATGCTCTTTGAAGCAATTGATGTAGCTTTCATTTTTTTTCTAAGTTCATCCTCGCAGATAATTGCCCTACCAGAGCGGAGAGAGATTGTAAACAAACCCTGGATGTGATTCTTTTGCTGTGATTCATTCACCATGTTAATTGGAGATTCTTTACAATAATATTTTTTGATATTCTTATATATTAAGATAAAGACAAACAGAATTGATTTAATTATGATGTTTATTTATTTTCATATATTTAAATATAATTTATTTTCGTATATTTAAATATTTTCGTCAAAAATAAAATAGTCAATACTCAAAACGATATGAGTTTAGGAAATGTTTAATTTTGCTGTTGGCAATTGGCAACTATAGTTTGTATTTTCATTTTTAAACAGTTTTTTTTTTATTATTTTTTCGGTAACGTTTCTTTAACAGTAACGATTCTTCTTACAGTAACGATTCTTTACAGTAACGTTTTTTTTATATTCATATATATTAAGATAAAGTGAAACAGAATTGATTTAATTACGTTGTGTGTTCCTGGGTTGGTAGTAAGGGCCCTATACACTTCATATCTTAGCTCAAAAAGGTAGAACAGCTAATATTGTGTATTCAGAAGTTCAATATTAATATTAATAATGGGGTATTAAATGATAACATAAATGATACTTAACATAAATGATTTTTAACATATATTATTTGATATTTTACAGAAGTTACTCTTCTCTTACTGTACATACATTTTTTACATGCTTTTTAACTTTAATTTAGCCATTTCCACTAATATTATGTCGAAAAGGCCCATATTATACTTAATATAATTTATAAATTTTGGCTGCAAAGAACTATGTAATTTTTTGGGAAAAAACCCACTGAATGAGGAAATATGCCTAAAGCGGAACCCGCCTCATTTAGCTGTGTTTAACAAAAGGGGTAACACATCCATGTACAGGGGGTAACACATAAAGGGGTAACACAGCCACGTAGCATTTTCTTTATTTTTATACTTCAAAACATGTGATCACAATTACAAGATTTAAACATATGATATAAATGTTTAATTGCATTTTTCTTTTTCATATTTTATTTCTTGCCCAATTATGTTCTTATGTTCATCAAAGATTCTTGATTTTTTTTTTTTTTTTTTTTTTTTTTTTTTTTTTTTTTTACTGAGCCTGTTTCGCCTAACTACGTCGACCAACCATCATCTAGTACAGCTATCGATTCTCACCCTAACAGCCACCTGGTTGACTTGCAAGTCCTAACCACTTCCATTATGATGCTGAGAGATAGTTTTTAAACGAGCAGCATCCCGTTAGGCACCCAGGATCCACGCACAACTTTGGTAAAAAATCGATATTTGCCCATTTTCTGGTAGCTGCACCAGATGAAGGCTGATCGCTGTAGGCGGCTAGTAAAATAAATATATAAACCTATACTGATATCTTTACATGTTTATTTCATGCTGTTTTACTAATTAACTGCTAAATGTTTTCATACACTAGTTTGAGAGGTAGTTGTGTATGCTTTGTGTTAATGTTTTCTGATTATTATTTTTTTTCCTTTCAAGGGCCCAAGTCATCTAGATCCTGGTATGTCAAAAATTATTTTTTCTTTATTATGTAATGATATATATTAAGTTCTTGAACACATTACAAGCTTCCATTTGAATTGTGCAAAAATTGCTATGATAAATTGGGAAGTTTCAATTATTGGTTTTGTTATTTTTCAGTCATTGGTTTTGTTATTTAATTGAAAAGTTTTATATTCACTTTTGCAATGCAATCAATGCACTTTTATAAGCAAATTTTCCAAAGATTGCAGATGTTGCAATAGTCAGCTATTCACATTCCTTTCCCAACTCAACTTAATTTGCCTGAAAGTAGATATTTAATTTTCACTGCTCTCCAAAAGTTAGGCATGGAACAAACAGTAAATCGGACATAATTCATGATTAGCTCCAAATTTGAGTTATTGAATGAACAAGCTTTTATGAGACAATACACATAGGAGTTTTATTAATCCTAAAATGTCTACAACAGAAGGATACATAGCAATGGCATGTGATGATTTTTCTTTATGCAAACACTGTTGCATCGGTTTTCCTCATGCAATGTAACATTGGAATGATTTCACATACCTACAAAGATGGTCCCTGTGTTTCCACACAATTTTTATTAAGTTCCCCTTTGACCACCTGCAACGGAAAGGGTAAGTGGATTCTGGACTTCATGCCTGTGGGTGGTCTCGTTCAAGATGGAGGAAGACTCAACGGCGGGTAAGCGGTCGTTGGGGGCGTAGTTAAGCCCAGATGTTCACGCAGGAGCGTGGGACTCCAGCCACCTGCAACTAATAACTCAGGGGCTACTGACCAAGCCCTCTGTCAGGGGCTAGCCACCGGAAAATGAGCATCCTAATATCTTCCAATAATATTAAGGGGGGTTTAAACCTTGCAGCGAATGAAAAAAGAGAGGGAGGAGAGATCGACTTGGTGATTTTCCAAGAGAGACGAATTTTGAGTTTGGAAAGTAGTGAGTGCTTTTTGAGATTTGAGAAGGTGAAGTACTAAAAATTTCGCTGGAGCAAAAATGCTCCCCGGTCCCGACTGCGCAATGCACAAATGGCCGTTGGCCCAAGAGTAGAGATAAGGCCTTTGAATACGTACAGCACTCAGAACTCTCTCCCTTTCTCTCCCGCTGTTTTAAATAACTCCATACGAGGAATTTTGCCTTACTTTGTGGCATAAGCCAAATGCTTTATTGAACGTAAGATTTTCAGAAGAGATTTTATACTGTATAATATTTTGAAATTTAGAGGATAGCTAATCTTATAAGTGTGTAGATTTTAGCAGAATTTGAGAATTGTAATTATGAGTGTATTGGAACGTGAGAATAGTAATGATTGTGATTATGAGTCTAATTAGAATTTGAGAGCAATAAGAACTGTGATTATGATTTTGTTCGGATTTAAGAATAGTAACTTACCTTGTGTGAGAATTTGTAGGAGCAAACTTTTAAGCTCATGTGTTAAGATCAAAGCTTTTCATGTTTTTAAATGTTAAATGTGTAAATGTGTAATGTTTTTGTTATTTTTAAAATATACTTGGTGTCCTCATTTCCTAACATTTTAATTATTTCTTAATTTTCAGATTAAATCTATACGATCACGACAGCCATTAACTTTATGTTTAATGAACATACTAGGTATTTAATGCGCCCAAACCGGGTGTGTGGGATCCACGCAGCACAAAATGGTCCCGAGACCAGGATACGAAATAAAAGTAATTAATAGAATTACTGAATTTTTTTTTTTTTTTTGTGAGTAGGCTAAAATTTTCGTTATGTACGCTAGGAAAATTTTAAATAAAGATTTTTTTTCGGAAGTGAGGATTTTAAAGGAAGTAAAAAACATGTTTTTCAATTCTTTTCTACAAATTGTTATGCCGTGGTAAGGGGATATATGTATTATTTTTAGGGAAGCACGGGAGCAAAATACGAGAATTTGGGGAAATTGGAAATATTTGGTATGCATATTAGGAGTGTATTTTATATGTGAAAGTAGAATTTTAATGTTAAGAGTGTATATATGTTGCATGACAATTATTGTGTATTATATGTGATAGGATATTGGTAGGAAGGGAGAATTTCACTTAGGATACAGAATTTTGATTAGGAGATCTCAGGAAAAAAAAAATTTCGCTTTTCAGTCATGGAAGAAGAACGGAACGATGCCCCAGTAGCTCATGTCAGCAAAATTCCGGGAATTACACATTTATTAGGGGAATTAAATGGGGAAAACACGGAGGAAACAAAAATGTTTTTTGAACAGTTCAACGCGTTGTCAGAGCTGGGAAATTTTAATGACACAGAGAAATTAGCTATAATTCAATCAAGATTACGGGAAAATGCTAGAAAATTTTATATGAGTTCTCGAGATTTGAGGAGTGAAACCTACCTCATTTGAAGTTTTCAAGCAGAAATTTTTGGACTTTTTCACAGAGAAACCCCTTCTGCTCTAAGTCAAACAGAAATTTTTGGACTTTTTCACAGAGAAACCCCTTTTGCTCTAAGTCCTCGGACGAGTCGGGTGGTCTGGGCTTTCGACAGAGAAACCCCATATCACCACCAATCAAGTAATTTTCTCATCTATAAAGCAAAGCCAAAGCGAAACCATAAAACAACTATCCCACAGAATTCGGACACTAACATTAGAATACATAGGAGAGGCACAGATATGTGATGACACTCCACAGATTATTGACAAATTAAGTCTCAGTAAATTCATGGAAGCGATTAGACCCGAGTTCCAAATTGAAGTAATCAAAGGTAACCCCAAAACTTTCACAGAAGCGGTAAAGATAGTGCAGAATTTAGAATCAGCTAATTTAGTTGCAATGGTGGTAGCGGTGAATAATATATCCCAGAAAAATGATATACAAGAGCTGCACAAGGAACAGGAACAATTCAGTTCACAATTATTAGATACAATAACTAAAGAAATAAATAATTTAAAAGTCAAAGAACACGTAGAGGTAGGGAGAAAACAAAACACTTTTCTGTGGCATTTTTGCGGCATACCCGGGCATTTCATTAGAGAATGTAGAAAATATATAAGACAAAATAATAATAATGAGAGAGAAATCAGGTATGGGCAGGAGATGAGGAATTATGCACCGTTTAACGGGGAGGCGAATTATGCACGCACCGGAAGATCGAATCAGTGGGAACCGGCCAATGAGATATACAGAAATTTCAAAGAGCGGCCCAGACAGGAAATTAACATGAGGGCTCAGCGAAATTTTCAGAATTGGGGCAGAAATCCTGCATCTTATGTTGATGAGGAAAATTATGCAGACTGTACAGGGGATCGCAGATACGTTCGAGGGAGAGATGATAATAAAAGGTTTAGGCCTTTAAACTAGTTTGGGGGACTGAAGGAGAATTTATTCAAAATTCACAATGACACAGGGATCGGGCTCCCTTATATAGATATGAAAAAAGTCGTGTGAGGTATGATTTGAGAAAAGAAAATAATACACAGAGAGATGCGCTAAATTTTGGAAGGAATTACAATAAATCGAAGGAAAGAAATTTTAGAAATGAATTTAGAGGAGAAAATAATACACAGAGAGATGTGCTAAATTTTGAAAAAAATTACAAGAAATCGGAAGAAGGAAATGTTAGGAAGAAATTAAAGAAGAAATTTATATGCAGAGAAATAGATGAGATTTCGGGGAAAGATACAATAAATCGGAGGAAAGGAATTTCAGTAATAAATTTAGAGAAGAAATTAATACACGGAGAAATAGACGAGATTTCGGAGAAAGACACAATAAATCGGAGGAAAGGAATTTCAGTAATAAATTTAGAGGAGAAATCAATACACAGAGGAATAGACAAAATTTTGACGAAAATTACAATAAATCGGAGGAAAGAGATTTCAGGAATGAATTTAGAGATGAAATTGGTACACAGAGAGGTAGACAAAATTTTGGAAAAAAAATACAATAGGTTGGAGGAGAGGAATTTTAGAGAAAATAATTTAGAAAGAGAAAGAAGGAATCCTAGAGAAAACAATTCAGGAAATGATTTCAGGGATAATACAGGAGAGTGTGATAGTCAAATTAATACACGGAGGGGGACGCAAAGTCCTACACAAAACGAGGTAAGGGGAAGGCCTGAAACAAAAATAGCAATGGATAGAGGGAAAAACAGAGATAAAGCTGAATTAATAGCTTCTGTAGCAGAGGAGAACATGACTAAATTACCGACTGTGCGAGCAAAATTCCACGAGAATGAACCAGGCATTTTACTAGACACAGGCGCTTCAATTTCAGTTTTAGCAGACCAGGTTTTCCAAAACATTAAAGAGAATGTAGCAGTTAAATATATATCGAGATCGGTGACAATTACCACGTTAACGGGGCACAACATAAATTACTCGAAAACGGTAGAAATAAATTTTAAAATCGACAACCAGAAATTCAAACATATTGTTTTCATAACGAGAGCACATTTTCCACAATCTTACCAGGGAATCTTTGGTTACGACTTTATTAGGAAATATAAAGGAGTGATAAAGACACACAAAGTAATATTTTAAAAATTGGAAACATAGAAATACAGCTTAGGAATCAAAATCAAAGACCGCAAGATACACAAATACACAGCTTAATAGAAAAACCCAACATTTCCAGAATTAACAGGAAAATCAGATTTATGCCGAAGGAAATCAAACAGATTTTGATCATACCCAAGAATAAAGTGTTGGAAACTTGGTTCTGTTTTCGTCGCGATTCTCGTTATCGCGGGAACGTGTCTTCATTTTTAGAATGGTTTTACCGTTCTCGTGAACGACTCGTGACGAGAACAGAACATGCCATTCATGCAAATCGCCTTCTCGCCGCGCGCGCATCCTGTTTTGCATATAGTGAGGGCGCTGCCATCAACGGGTGCGTTCCGGAGCGTACCCATCACGGTGTATATATGATAGGAAACATTCTCAGTTATTTAGATCAGAGAGATCACAGTCTGATCAGGCAGGACCTTGGAGAGACCTTGCAGTCTGACCATGAAGGCGATCAGATGTTAGATCGGACTTATTCAGACCTTTAAGCTGACCTGATGTAATGGAACAGGATCTGATCGATAGATCCGATGCTTAGCAAAAATACTCGGTTTGAGTATGTTACGGTAACGCTAGCATTTTCCAGATGAGTTGCTTTAACTAAGTAGGAGTCAAGTTTCCGATGGTTATTTCGGAAGGTGCGATAAAATGTTTTTTCTAGATTTTGGCTCTTTCAATTTTAAAGAGACCAGTTAATTTTTCGCGGTTCTTGGACTCAGTGTAATGCCATGACGTGTGACCTGATGATGGTGGCTTCGTTAACGTGCACGGCATTTGTGGTAAAGTAGCTGTTTTTCTACTTACCAATGTTATAGCAACTGAACGTGTAACTGAGAGTGTGTGCCTAGTCATAAACTGTTTACAAACCTTTTTCATGAGCTTGCTAGCTCATTTTGTATATACTTTTGCTTTGCAACGAATGTTGCAGTTATTTTGTAACTTTAAATTGTACAATGGATCTCACAAGAATAAAAATTGTGTTTGACGAACTTGCTTTCTTGAAATACACTTCACTACTGCGTATCATCCTCTACTAAAATTTCTATTCTGCTAATAGTAATACCAGCACTTCAGAGTTATAAGGAAAAGGCCAAACATTGCAAAATTTTCTAAATGACTTCCTAGTCGCCAGCATAAAGTACAGGAAGGCATGGATATATTATTTGAACCGGTACAGAAAAACTATATAAGCATGGATTATGGGGTTTATAAAATGTCAGAGAAGGGAATTTGGATATGGGTACAAAATAACACAGAATCGGAATTTACTTCGAATAAACATATGATTTTGGGACAAGTATCAGAAAATTTTGAAATTCAGCCAGAGAAAAATAAGCCAGAGGAGGAGGAAAACTATATTTGTAAAGGAATGATAAATTTGATTCAGGCAACACCCGAAGAGATAGAACAGAGAAAAAAGGATTTGGAACTGACAGATTTTAAACTAGAATATATGAGCGCAGAGAGGAGGAAAGATTTTAAACAATTTGCATTACAATACGCGGACATTTTTTCAAAAAACATTTCGACCATAGGGGCTACGGACTTAATCCAACCCAAAATTGAATTAGCCCACAATCACGCAATCAAATCTAGGCCATATGATATACCGTACTCACTACAAAACACTGCGAAAGCGCAATTAAAAGACTTGGAGCAAGCAGGAATTATTTCTAGAATCATCTCAAATTATACGTGTCCAATGATTTTACTATGCAAGAAGGATGGAGGACACAGACTTTGTTTAAATTTAAGACTGATAAATAACATTTCCACCATCTTTCCTTACAACATCCCTAGAATCAATGACATTTTCACCAAATTAGCAGGATTTAAATTTTTTTCAAAATTAGATTTTAACAGCGCATTCAACCAAGTTGTTTTAAGCCCAGAAGCACAGAATATTTTTTCTTTTGTAACCCCTTTCGGCAATTTCAAATACAGTAGGATGGTTTTCGGACATATTAACTCAGCGCCCATTTTCCAAAATATTATTGATACCATTTTAGCAGATTTACAAGAACAAAACATTTTAGCTTACATTGACGATGTGATTGTCCCAGCAGACTCTTGCGAGGAAATGAAACATAAATTACAATTAGTTTTTAACAAATTTAGGGAAAATAATTTAACGCTAAGCCCGAGCAAATGCGATTTTTTCTTAACAAAAATTAATTATTTAGGATTCGAGATTACCGATACAGGAATAAGTCCAATGGACAACAATATAAACAAGATAACATCTTTTCCAGTGCCAAAGACGTTGAGAAAACTTTTAGGAGTGTGCAATTTTTATTAGATTTAGATTTTTAGGAGTGTGCAATTTTTATCGAAATTCAATAAAAGATTACGCGCAGATTACGGCGGTATTTTCAGACTTAACGCAGAAGGACGCAAATTTTAAATGGACTCCAGAGTGCAAGAAGGCTTTCCAGACATTGCAAAATTGTTTTTTGAGAAACCTATACTAATACTACCAAACTTTGAGGATAAATTCTACCTTAACACCGACGCATCTTTATTATCTGTGTCTTCGTGCCTTTTACAATTAAGAGATGACATTCTTAAGCCAATTGCATATTTCAGCCACAAGTTAAGTCCGCAAGAGAAAAAATACCCTGCAGTAAAGATTGAGTTACTTGCAATACACCAAGGGATACAGTTCTTTAGGAATTTTTTGTACGTGCGAGAATTTTTTTTACTGTCAGATCATAAATCGTTAGGTGATAATTTAAAGATTCATAATCCTCCCACCCAAATGCAGCGTTGGATTTTAGACATCTCCGAATACAAATTTAAATTCATCCACATCCCGGGAAAACAAAACGTCCTGGCAGATTTCTTAAGTCGCGAAGATTTTGCGAGCCACCCAGAACAAGATGTACACAAACCACCCTCACCCCCTCCCTCCTTCCAAAAGAGCACTTCAGATGCAGAGCAAGGCAGGGAAAAAATTGGTAATACTTCAGGGGAACCGGTTGTCAGACGATCGCGGGAAGGAGAGCTTGTTGAAAATGTAAACAAACAAACGGAGGAGCTTACAGTAAATGGTATACAGGATGCAGAGCGAGAAGGCGAGAATGGGTTTGTAAGTGTAGATAATATTTATATTAGAAATATAGAAGAGTTAATGGAAATACCGACGATAGAAGAAATATTGAAGGAGCAGAATAAAGATCCCAAAATTACAGAGTTAAAAAAAAATTTTAAAAACGAAAAGCACAAACATAGTAGAAACAATAAGACTTTTTATATAGATGAGGAGACGGGGCTGATAATGCATATTGGTAGATGGAAAGATCGACCGTAGCGCGAGAATTTTAAGAGGACAATAGTAATACCATGCATTTTACAGAAAAACATATTAACTATGGCACATGTCACTCATTCAGGGGTAGATAAAACGTTCAAATTAATAGAAGACAGATATTATTGGGGAGGGATGTATTCAGACACACATAATTATGTCCTTTCTTGTGAAAAATGCAAAAGTCGAAAAGGAAAACAACTTATAACGAATATGGGTAGAATCCCCATTCCTGAAGGTCCTTTACATAGTGCGTCAATAGATTTATGTGGTCCTTTTAGGGTAAGTGTCAACAATAACAGAAACGTGCTAACTATGATCTGCCAATTTACAAAATACTTAACAGTTTTCCCTATACCGGACATACGGGCAGAAACCGTGGCGGAAAAGTTATTACAGTCGTTTGTCTCGAACGGATTACCCTTTTCTATTACAAGTGACAGGGGAGTCCAATTTACTTCAAAAGTTTATAAATGTATGACAGAGAAATTACAAATAGTTGCTAAATTAACGCCTGTTTGATCACCTTGGTGCAATGGAGTTATCGAAAAATGTCATCATGCTCTTAAAAATACACTGTATACTCTCACTGATAATTCACCTTTTTGGGATACTGCAGTTCAGATACACGTTATGACGTATAATGCAACCGTTCATTCATCGACAGGCGAAACACTGAATTTTCTTTATTACGGACGTGATGTTCCAATTTTATTTGAGACACAACCACAAAATGAGCAACAGGATACATCGTATGGGGGGTACATAGCTAACAAAATAACCACAATGCAAAAAGCATTCAAGGCGGCAAACCAGAACGCGCGAAACAAAAGCAAGAACAACAGTTTTCAAAATCAAAAATGCAAAATTTAGAGATAGGAAACAAAGTATTTTTAGAAGGCCAAAACGCGTTTGGAACGGCTAAGTTTCCAGGACCGTACCGGAAATAAATAGATTTTTGTACGACATTAAAAAAATTGGGAAACCTTCTGAAAAAACACAGAGGGTACATATTAATAGATTGAGAGAATTATTGGAACGCAAAGAACACCTGAAACATCTGTGCGACAAAGAGAAAGATATTAAATACACATCCCCCCTCCTTCCAACACCGAATGTAAATAGAGAAGAAAGAAGGCAGAACAAAGCAGGGCAGTCTTTTCCTTTTTTCCACGAAGAGGAGCAAATCATTATCTCCAACTTAAACAAGGCCATTCCTACGACCCTGGAAAAACAGCACAATCACACGCCGTCCGAAAGCTTTCAGACCACAGCGAATACCTCCGAAATTGAAGGGCGCCCCACACCCTTGATCTTGCACAGAGACAGCCATCAAACAGCATTGAAAATGAACTTCCTCCTCCCGTCCTTGAACTGCAAACCGAAACTTTTGCTACCCCAGAATTAAATCTTGCATCCCGCGAACGCCAAGAGTGCGAAAAGAAGGAAAAAACAATGTTTCAGGAGCCACCAAACACTTTTGAAAGTGAGCCACAGGACGGAATTTTGACACGAACACACCCATATTCACTCAGAAACAGAAATAAATGACTTTGAATCACATTGTAATCAGTAGATAAGGGAAATAGTTGTGAATAGAATATGGGATTGTATATAATATTTGAAAATGTGTTAAGAGTTGAATTTGGGAGAAGATAAATTTTAAAACGTCTGGGAGAATTTTGTTGTCTATGAACTTGAGAAAGAGATAAAAAGACGAATTTTTGTTTTAAAAGGAAAAATGGTATTTAGGGAAAAGAGATTTGGAGAGCAAATATAATTTGAAATTGAAATTTGAATTGAATAGAGAAAGAATGTCCATATAAATTGAAATTTGAATTGAATTTAAAGAAAGAATGTAAATATCATTTGAAATTGGAATTGATGGAATAGAGAAAGAATGCAAATATAAATTGAAATTTGAATTGAATTTAGAGAAAGAATGTAAATATCATTTGAAATTGGAATTGATGGAATAGAGAAAGAATGTAAATTTGAATTGAATTTAGAGAAAGAGTGTAAATATAAATTGAAATTTGAATTGAATTTAGAAAAAGAATGTAAATATAAATTGAAATTTGAATTGAATTTAGAGAAAGAATGTAAATATAATTTGAATTTGGAATTGATTAAATAGAGAAAGGAGGTAAATATAATTGGATATTTGAATTGATTAAATGGAGAATTGGTGGATAAAAAAATTTCGAGAATACGGGTATATAATGTTTAGAAAATACTTGAAAATTGGTGTATAAAAATTTAGAGAATATCTGAGAATACATGTATATAATGTTTAGAGAATACTTGAGAATAAATAGATGGGTATACAAATTTAAAAAAAATTTAGAGAAGGAATTGAATTTGAATTTAAGGTATGTAGGAAGGGAATATATATGTATGTTTAAGTATCAGGAAATAGCTTAAAGGGAGAATAGATGGGCATACAAATTTTAGAAAGAGAAGTAGAGAACAAACTTTGGTATGGAAGTTATAAAATAGTCAGGTTAGAAATACACAGAGAAATTTTTGTGGCTAAGGAGATTTTAAAAAAGGAAAAGGAAAAAGAAATTTTAGATAAACATTTTGTTGATTTGAACCAGACAACAGGATATGTGAGGGAAGCAACATTAACAGACACTTAGATTTAATACAGGGGAAAAGGTTGTGTGGGATGATAATAAGATAATTTTTTTTTTTTTTTAGTGATAGAAAGGATAAGAAATATATAGAAATAAAATTAGGAAAATAATATAAAATAAAAATTAATTAGTAAAGAGAAATGGAATTGACATACATGGATAGAGCTAGTACATTAGAATTTCCACACGATATAGAGGTAACATGTCGGAAAACAGGAGTAGTGACTAAACAGGAAAAATAATTCTTTTGAAACTAATGTAATATTTAAAAATATAATTTAATTAAGTATAGGGGACACACGAAGTTAAACCAAAAAAACGAACTTGATCAACTCGTTTTTGCGAGCTTAAATACCGAAGAACCTAGGATAAGAATGGGGCAGAATTTCCACACAGTTCAGGGGAACAAACAGCCTAGAACTAATATAATGGGACTTTCTTTAAGCAATGGGGAAATTTTAGAACACGTACCTTTTACTATGTCATAGATATCCTATGTCAAGTGGGATGAGTTAGTGTAATCCAACAATAGGTTTGTCACATTACATAAATTTTAACACAGCAATAACATAAAACATGTACAGAAGGCATACACTCCTTTTTTTTTACGAGGCAAAATAACCAGTTAGACGTACGATCATTTTTTTCGCTGTGGGAGGCATCCCTTATCCCTCAGTGAGGAAGACAAATCAAATAAGTTTGTAGGGGTTTTGGCAGTTTCAACACGTGGATTCACACCACGCTTCGGGCAAGGACGAAGGGTTGACCCTCTGTTTCCATACCAGTTTTTCGGGAAGAGATAGAAGAGTTTTCTTTCTTTTTACGACATACGCTTCCTCCTCCCCCCACCCCTTTTTTTTATGAAAGAGCGATGGTCAATTTGGGAAATGGTAGCGGTTTTCTGACCGATGCAGGGGCGTACATGGGATTGGAAATGTAAAGGGGAGAAACACGGATTTACAGACATTTTGGAATTGGAAATAAAATAGGAAAAACACAAATTCACAGGGATTTTCTTGTACACAGGTTTGCAAATGCGAAGTTTAAAAAGGTATACAAAATTATGATATCAGAAGGCTTGAGTATGCTCTAACAAAAGGGAGAATTTACAGAATTGGGAGTTTTGAAATGCAAAATTTGGATTAAAAGGAGAAATTAAAGGTGTTCGATTAAAGAAATTATGATAAATTGTCCGGTAACTGCCATCCATCTCAATCTTCTAAATATTGCATTTTTGATTGACTAAACTAGCTTATTTTCATATTCTAATTAATTATTACGGTTAATTTCTTAATTATTTTCACATAAACAGTGCGATTGCGCAATTCAGTTACATCGTGTGAATTGCCAAGTGTACTTTAGTATCTTTTTCCATCCATCTCCATCATTTAAATGTTGCATATTAGATCAACTAAACTAGCTTTTTTCATATTCTGATTAATTTCTAAGGGTCATTTCTTAATTATTTTCGCATAAACCATATGATTGCGCAATTCAGTTACTTTGCGTGAAGTGCCGAGAGTATGTTAGTATCTTTTTTCATCCATCTCCATCATTTAAATGTTGCATATTAAATCGACTAAACTAGCTTATTTTCATATTATGGCTAATTATTAAGGTTAATTTTTTAATTATATTTGCATAATATAAGTTTTTCTATTTAAAAAATGGGTATGAACTCTGTGAAGGGCTATTTTCCAAAAAGTGGTATCAAAGCAATGATTTAGGCAAATAGAAAGGAAACCATTTTGGCAGGAATATAATTCAGTGCTATATTTTGTTTTTGTCTTTTTTAACCCTTTCGCGACAGTTTGCACGTCCGCGTGCCGGTTGCGAACTTGCATTCAAGGACGTACGGCACGCACTTGTGCCGGAGAGAACTTTACCCTAAACGCCAAGTGGCACGTATTGGTGTTTCTACGTGAAACGTTTTCATTTGAATTTATTTGTCTACTAGATGGCGTTAAATGCCCGTGGAAGCAACTTAAATGTATTTTGTAGATGTTTGACCTCGGCACAAGGAGAATCCAATGAATTATTTCTCCATTTGGAGCGGTGAAACATGGTTCTGTAAAATAAATAAACAGAGCACTTCTCGCAGCATCAACAATTTTATAAATGAGTTCCGGGTCTCCTCTTGAATTTAGCTTTTAATGATTTTGTTGGTGAATTACAGGAATATAAGAGAGTATTTTTGGGGGGAGGGGTTAAAGGAATGTGCGACAGTGAAATGATTAGGCTATTTTGGATAAAAGTATGGATGGTTTGAGACTTTTTCTTTCTGTGGAAGAATATACGCGTATGGTAAACGAACCAGACAGTAATGAAAGCAAAGCAGATAGTGAAGATTCGTGGAACAGTGTTATTTCTGATGATGAATCTGAAAATGCAATTGATTCTGAGCGTACTATTATTACAACGCCGCCAGCTTCAGTTGCTGTTTTCTCGAATGATGTTTGGACATGTGATTTGAAAGATCCAAATTCTTTGGAGTTTTTGAACATACCTGGAATAAATCACAATATCATGCCGCCTAATTCAGATAAGGAACTTAATTTTTTTAGCATATTTTTTTATAATGAATTAGTAGAATTTATCGTAAAAGCAACTAATGAGTTTGCAAAGAAAAAATGGGAGAAAAATCTCCTCTCTCCTTCCACATCGAAGACTCCACCTAAATGTATTTACACCTGTGACAGGAAATGTATTTACACCTGTGACTGGAACTGAAATGTATTTTCACCTAGGACAATGTATTTTCACCTGTGACAATGTACTTACACCTGTGACAGGAAATGAATTTCTTGTGTTTCTCGCACTAGTAATTTTGACGAGCATTGTCAGAAAACCAAATCTTAAAATGTATTTTTCTTAAGAATCCAATTATCAATACTCCTTTTTTTAATTCACTTATGAGTCGCGATCGATTTATAGGAATATTACGTTACCTTCATTTTACTCTTGATAGTAATGCCCAAAAACTAGATAAATTGAAACCCGTGTTAAATGCATTAGTTTCAAAATTTAAATCTATATACACTCCTAGAAGAAATGTGTTCATTGATGAATCTTTGTTCTCATGGAAAGGAAGGCTGGGATTTCGTCAATATATCCTCTCGAAAAGGTCCAGATATGGAATAAAAATATATAAATTGTCAGAATCGGAATCAGGCTATAAATGGAATTTCCTTGTGTATACTGGAAAGGACACGGAATTATCAAGCTCTGATGGTGGGTATGGAGAACGCGTTGTGAAAACATTTCTAAATGAACTTTCAGGAAAAGGATATACTTTGTATTTGGATATATTTTTTACCTCTCCTGTACTTGCAAAGTATTTGTTGTCTAAGAATACGCATATATGTGGTACAGTTTTAAAAAATCGGAAGGACATGCCAAAGAATTATCCATCTGTACCTAAAACATATATACACTAAAATTTTTAATATTTTGATAAAAGAAAATTTATATAAAAAATATACATCAAATAGAAAATAAGTATTTCCTTTCTTCCTGAAAAAGGTAGAATGCTGTGTTGAACGGGTTATTTTTAGTGAGTTTTTTTTCGAGAGTTATGCGCAAAAAATTAGCAATCTTTTGGGAACAGTTCGGAAACGAATCGCTCCGTCCTTTGGTCCACGGCGGTTTCGGAATGCCGCCGTCCCGAAGGGGTTAATTAGAGATCAATATTTGTTACTTTCTTTAGTGAAAACCTGTGTTTTGCCAAACATAAATATTTGTTTTCATTATAAAGTAATTCTCACCGGATAAAACCTTTATATATTTTTTGTTTTATAATTTATTGTCCTGAAATTTTATAAAATTGGTGTCCCAAATTTTCATATTCTACCAGTACTATTCCTGATATTTAATGCAGTATTTTTTTAATGCAGGTACTTGTACATAGTTAAATTCATTAGAAATGTCGTTTGCGCGTGTAGTTTAAAAAAAAAATCATTATAAATGTTATTCACGCAAAATTTTACACATTCCAATTTTCACAGGTTGGCAGGTATGAATTTTATGTATAGTTGCAGATCCAATATTAAGTTCCTTCTGTATCATTTGGTAGGTACAGCGATTATCATCGATTAACATTTTTCAAATGGCCTACACATTTTCTGGAACTACAGCTGACAAAGGTCTTCCTGTGTGTTCTTCATCCAGGAGAGAATTTCCACCTCTTTTAAACTCTATAAACCATCTGAATACAGTGGCACGAGAGATGGAGCATCATTTCCATATGCTAATTGCAGGGTTTCCATTGGCGACTAAAAAGCGACTATTTGTGACTATTTTTTACCTTAGGCGACTATGGCGACTTTTTTTGTCAAAAACAGGCCCAAAAGCGACTTTTTGAAGTTTTGGGAGACTATTTTAAAATATTTTGCAATAAGTCCGTTTTCAAATAACATTAGTAACAAAGATGCAACAGCGATTTCAAATGTCACTAGCGGCCAATCATATCAAGCAGACATTCACGGCCTTCAAGAATTTCGTTACTCTTTACTGTGCATTTGATGTTTCAACGTGATCTCAATCTTAATCACTCAAATTTACTGCCGATTGGGTCATAAATTTAATCGGATATGAATCTAAAAAGCTGAACAAACAAACAAGTTCGTCTTTTTTTTCTATGATTCAATTTATGTTATAAATAATGCTGTTAAGTATTGTTTTGTGTGTGAAATTTTATGTTTATTTTGTTTTATTTAATTTTAAATCTTTTTCAATCTCTTTGCATCTACTTTATGACAGTACCGGGCCGATATTGAAGAAACATCGGTATCGCCAGTATTACGATTTTAGGAATTTTACATTCCTAACCAGAACAAAGGGAAAAGACAATATAAAACATGAAAACAAGTGGTTGATATTTTTTATTTTGTCTCAATAGAATACGCTTATGATGCAAAAAGAAAAAAAGGCAATTACAGCAAATGGAAATTTTATAGCTTAGGTTTATAAGAGCAGGGATGTTGCACCTGTGCCAAATTGCGCTAAATCTAGTTATATGATACAAATTGCACCAATTTTCGTGTTTTCCATATATTTTACGCCAACCTGCGCCAATCTCAAAATTCAATAGAAAAAGAAAAGTTCGGCATATATTAAAAATTTTCCGTGAATTTTCCAAAACTCCCGCAATTGCCGTGCATATCTCGGTACTATAGGAACACTTTCTATAGTGCCAATTTTTATGATTATTTCCGTAAAATGTATAAATCACAGGGAGGACTTAAATTCAATTCATCACCATTCAATTCATTTTCCAGTGCATTACTGAAAGTCCAAAAGTATCAGTTTGCATCCACTTTTATATTCTAATGATTGTATATCAGAGCAATAAAACTATTGTATGTTTATAGTGCGAATAAAAAAGAAAAAATTATTTTACTAAACAAATTATTTTTTTTCTTAAATTATGCGATTGCGCAATTCAGTTTTTATTCTCGGGCATTGCCGAGAATGCACAATTATCTTTTTCCATCCATGTCCATCCTCTTATTGTTGCACATTAGATTGCCTAAATAAGTTTGTTTTCATATTTTAGTTAATTCTAAAGGTTAATTTTTGAATTATTTTCGCATAAATAGTACGATTGCGCAATTGTTTTTATTTTCGGGCGTTGCCGAGAGTACACAATTATTTTTTTCCATCCATGTCCACCCTCTTGTTATTGCACATTAGCTTGCCTAAACTATCTTATTTTCACACTTTAGTTAATTTTAAAGCTTGATTTTTCAATTATTTTCGCATAAATAATACAATTGCGTAATTCTTTTTATTCTCGGTTGCCGAGAGTATACAATAATCTTCTTCCATCCATGCCCATCCTCGTATTATTGCACATTAACTTTACTAAACTACCTTATTTTCACACTTTAGTTAATTTTAAAGCTTGATTTTTAAATTATTTTCGCATAAATAATACAATTGCGCAATCGTTTTTATTCTCGGGCGTTGCCGAGAGTATACAATAATCTTCCATCCATGCCCATCCTCTTATTATTGCACACTAGCCGCCTTTGGCGACCAGCCTGTTCGCTACCCTTGAAAATTCTGACCGTGGCAAACTCGTTGGCGCGACCTACCAGAAAGGTGTAAGGTAACTGCTTGGAAGGCCAGGAAGTGCCACACAATTTAGACCGGAACCCAATGGGGGAGGCATCCAAAGAGACCGTACCCTCCTTCCCCTACCACAAACCTCTCGGAAGGACTTGCAGTCCCACACGTTTAACGTGATCGTACTCCGCGTGAACACGGCTGCAGTTTTGGCAATGGCGGGAATCGAACCCGGGCCTACCGAGTGAAATTCCCGCGCGCTAACCACTGGGCTACCGTGCCATCCGCGACAATCCCCATAACTTTATTTTTATTCGGCAATTTTGGGAATCGAACCCGGGCCTACCAAGTGCAAATCCCGCGCACTAACCACTGGGGTACTTCACCCTCCGCGATATTCTTCATGACTTATTTTTTATTCACCCAATTTAGACCGGAACCAAGTGGGAGAAGCATCCACAGAGACCGTACCCTTCTTCCCCTACCACCAACCTCTCGGAAGGACTTACAGACCCACATGTTTAACGTGATCGTACTCCGCGTAAACACGGCGGCAATTTTGGGAATCGAACCCGGGCCTGGTAACTGGTTGGACGGCCAGGATGTGCCACCCAATTTAGACCGGAACCCAGTGGGGGAGGCATCCACAGGGAACGTACCCTCCTTCCCCTACCACCAACCTCTCGGAAAAACATACGGACCCATATGTTTAACGTGATCGTACTCCATGTCAGTGGCGGAAATCGAACCCGGGCCTACCGCGTGCAATTCCCGCGCGCTAACCACTGGGCTACTTCGCCCTCCGAGACAATCTCCATAACTTTCTTTTTATTCACCCAATTTAGACCGTACCCTCCTTCCCCTACCACCAACCTCTCGGAAGGACTCACGAACCCACATGTTTAACGTGATCGTACTCTGCGTGAACGTGGCGTAAGTTTTGGCAGTGGCGGGAATCGAACCTGGGCCTACTGAGTGCAATTCCCGCGCGCTAACCACTGGGCTGCCGCGCCCTCCGCGACAATCTCCATAACTTTCTACATATTCACCCAATTTAGACGGGAACCCAGTGGGGGAGGCATCCACTGGGGCCGTATCCTCCTTCCCCTACCACCAACCTCTCGGAAGGACTTACGGACCCACATATTTAACGTGATCGTATTCCACGTAAACACGGCGGCAGTTTTGGCAGTGGCGGGAATCGAACCCGGGCCTACCGCTAACTTCCCGCGCGCTAATTTGCAATTTAAAATGACCATATGCTTAATTCCATCATCCTCATTCCATTGTTTCATTGTTCCATCATTTAAAATATCCATAAAATTAAAATATCCATTTAAAATATCCAAAAGTTAAAATATACATTTAAAAAATCCAGATCGTCCCATCATTTAAAATATAAATATAATAATTTATATAGAGCAAAGGCGCTCTATTCAGAACCGTGACGTCACCTCCACCTTGACGTCCCCACCCACCACCTTCCCTGCTTCAGCGGGGGAGAAACGAAGCGTCACGCCGAGCGGAACGGCGAGAAATTTAAAATCATGACGTCTTTAAAATTGCGATCCTGAAGGCAATTTTCATTATTTCTGGACCAGATTAGACTTGTAAGAATGCCAGATGTTTGACCTTTCTGAAAATGTAAATTATTAGTCGAAATTATGAGTACTTTTCACGATGCGAGAATTTAAAAACCAAAAATCGTTTTCTTGACCAAAAAGTGACTTTTGTTTTAAAATCTTTAAAAAATATTAGAAATCGAAATTCAGATTTGAAATTGATATATTTTTACTCGAAATTCTCTGCTCTTTCCGATGGTGTAATTTGTTTTTTTCTACGATGTCTGGATCGTGGAGAAAAAAGGGCAAAAAACGGTCGAAATCGCATAAAACATTAAATAAATAAAAAAATAATTAAAATTTTAAAAATCGGTTTTCACGTGTCCCCTTCCCTCCCCCCCCGGGTCTCCGATTGCCAAATTTCGTAGCTCTCCGACGCGCGGTCGCGAAACGTATAGTGTATAAGACAGACACACAGACAGACACACAGACATTGCCTTTTATTATATAGATTAACTTTACTAAACTACATTATTTTCACATTTTAGTTAATTTTAAAGCTTGATTTTAAAATTATTTTCGCATAAATAATACAATTGCATAATTGTTTTTATTCTCGGGCGTTGCCGAGAGTATACAATAATCTTCTTCCATCCACGTCTATCCTCTTATTATTGCACATTAACTTTACTAAACTACATTATTTTCATATTTTAGTTAATTTTAAAGCTTGATTTTTTAATTATTTTCACATAAATAATACAATTGCGCAATTGTTTTTATTCTCGGACGTTGCCGAGAGTATACAATAATCTTCTTCCATCCATGCCCATCCTCTTATTATTGCACATCAACTTTACTAAACTACATTATTTTCATATTTTAGTTAATTTTAAAGCTTGATTTTTTTAGTTATTTTTCCATAAATGATACAATTGTGCAATTCAGTTTTTATTTTCGAGCGTTAACAAATATTTTATACTATTTATCAAATAGTATAAAAATTAACTCTTTAGCAATGAAAAATCCCTTTGCTCTTTAGCAACTTTGCTCTTTAACTCTTTAGCAATGAGAAATCCCTTGTGAATCTAAAGGTATTTAAAGTATATATTTTATTGAATAATGTATTAAACAATAAATAAAATAGTAATAAATTAATAAACAATTAATATATCTTACGCATTTATTTATTCTTGCACAGAAAAGTAAATAGTGTTTTGATATTCACAGTTATGAAAAAAAAAATTATTTCTTTTTTCAACTTTTTCCACCTTAAAAAATCTCATTAGAAACTGTTTTTTTTTTACCCTCTCCCCCCTTGTCTAAGTTGCATATGTAAGCATTCAAAATTATATAAACAAAGGAATTTTTTTTATTGTTTTCCACCTTCATGTACTTATAATATAAATATCAATTAACTCAAAAATTAATTTTTTGTTAAAATTTAGTTAATATAGCAATATGCACTATCTTGAATTTTGCTGAAGACAACTGGGTAAATCTGGAAAACTGTAGGAATTTCATTTTAAAAAATAAGCAGTAAGTTGGGCAAACACATGGGCTGTCCCCTCCTCCCCAAATTAAATGTGCTTGTAAATAATGTTCAGTCAACATTGTCTTGACTCATATTTTGCTAATATACATGAATGTATGCAGACCAGTTAAATTTTTTAAAAAGCACTTTTTCTCAGGGTATAGATATATTTTCAATTTACTGCTTCTAAAGTTTGTAAATTTGCTGCTCCTAAGCATTTCATGTTGCTCCAAAAGTAAGTTTTATACCTGTTCCGAAGCATTTCTTGCTGCTCTAAAAGTGAGTTTTGCATCTACTCCGCAGCATTTTATGCTGCTTCAAAAGTGAGTTTTGTCTGCTTTGAAAATTAATACAAAGAGCACATAGGTGGGCAACATACTTGTAAGATTTAAAAGAGGATAGAGCTCTGCACGGGTTTGGGCTTAAGCCCCGCTGGGCTTTAGTTTTCTGACACTATTTCGGGCCGGGTTGTGTCATTTTTAAAAAGTCGCTTATGACCTGGCAGAACATATTTATTTTGAAAAAAATTTCAATGGATTCATATTGAATACATAAACTTATTGGGGCTTTTCTCAGCTATGTAAAGATAAATGTTTAAGAAAACAAACTCTACAAAATTTTCACAAGTTTATGTTTTTAACACATTTGAATACAAATCATTTCGGGCCGGCTAAGTTCATTCTACATGTATAGAATGAGGGGAGAAAAAATAATTAGCGCCTGTGGTTACAATTTAGACCTGACTGCTCTCCTAGAAAGAAGGCATGGATGATCACATCAGCTAAGTGAAAGGGTGGTTTTCACCATAATTTTACGATGACAATTTGTTATTTATTTATTTTTTTACGGAATCTCTAATCTCAAGGCCATCCGTTAAGATGGCAACTTCCGAAAATTGGCCATCCTCACCGCATTTTAACCTATGCCTACACACAAGCATTGTTCAGTTTATAGTGTAAGATTCGGGAGCAGTAAGATTCGATTGCATCGAACTGCTACAATGTCAAAAAATGCCCCCCCCCCCCAATGGAACGTTATCAAACTTGGTATCAATCGAAATATTTTTTCAAGCCCTTCAAAATGAAGGGTACCATGCTCTAATTTGGAACATTTGGAAACATGATACAGATTTTTCAAAATTTTCTTATGAAATTTGAAAATAGAAAAAATCCAAATTCTAGAATTCGGTAAAATTCCGGAATCGGTAAAGTCCGGACTGGTCCTTATTTTCCAAGTTGTACTGTATATGTAAAAAAAATTGTATAAAACATTTCAAGTTATTTTGAATGGCTTTTTTGCACTGTCATATATTCATGGTATCAATTAAATCTAAAGTTATTTTTTAAAATTGGTATCATTAAAAATGTATGTAGTACCTAAAATTTTGATATAGACAGCAGGCAAATCTCGTGGGATTTCACACCGTATTAACGGAAGTTTACTGAATTCTTTAATAATTTATTAAAGTTTTGAGCATAATATTTATTTGCTTTAGCTTGATTAACTTGCGTTAATTCTTCCATTTGTCCTTCTTAATAAAATTTCCGTTTTGATTTAATGGGGGGATTTCTCTTATTATTATTTTTTTATTGCGCTATGTTTATTTTTAATTTTATGATTTTATTTTTTTTCTTGCGTTATTTCTTTTTTTAGCGCAATATAAAAGACTAGTATCCTTTTTGAGAAATAGTTTTTAATTTTGTAGATCTTTCCTAAAATTATATATTTTCCCTAAATATTATTTTTTTCCCCTAAAATTTTTTACTTCATTTTGTTAGATCTTTTTTAAAAATTTTACTGCAATAAGATATTTTTAGATCTTAAGTTATTTATTTTAATTTTTTTAAATATGTTTTAAAATTCTTTATTGCAATTTTTTTTTTTTTAGATTTTTTTCTAATTATTTAATGTAATAAAATTTGTTTAGATCTGTAAAATTATTTTTTTTATATTTTTTCAAAAATTATTTATTGCAATATTAAAGTATTTTATAGATCTTTACTAAAATTATTTACTGCAGTTTTTTTATATTAAAGAATATGTAGTAAAAATAGATTTTCTCAATAAAAATTAAGCATCTTTTATTAATGTAATTTATATGGTATTTTAATTTATTAAAAGTTAATTGAAAATTCAAAATGTTTATACTTAAATTCTGTTAATTAGATTTTTAAAACTTTGTTGTCTTGAATTTGCTTGTTATATATATTACAAACTGTTAAAATAAAAAAAATGCCTTGCATCGAACTGCTACAATGTCAAAAAATCTCTTGCTACAATTTCGAATAAGTGCCTGCTACAAACTGCTACATTTTCGAAATATTGCCTGCTACAAACTGCTACAATTCCAGAAATTTACTGCTCCAAAAATTGCTCCAAAAGAGTTTTTTGTAATCACATCACTGTACATGGTTCAATGACGAGTGTCATTCTGTTTGCAGAAATGCAATATATGTTTAATTTATCTTAAACTTTAACCGGCAATGAAACCGAATATAACTTAACAGCATTCGGGTCTTCGTCTTAACTGTACTTTTTATTCACAACAATTATAAAAGGTAGGACAAAAAAATATTTGTTTTATTATTATTGTAATAGTTGAATTCTAAGTAAATAAACTAAAGAAAGGTAAAAATAAACACATTCAATTTTATTGAAGAAAACAAAGGTTGGCTTAAGAAATCAAAGTTCTGCTTGCTTATAATTTATAAACTCATACTTAGTATTGTCTAGCTATGTTTCAAAATTTTCTGTTTTATATATGTACTAGCCGCCTTTGGCGACCAGCCTGTTCGCTGCCCTTGAAAATTCTGACCGTGGCAAATTCTAACCGTGGCACACTCGCTGGCATGACCTACCAGTAAGGTGTAAGGTAACTGTTTGGAGGGCCAGGAAGTGCCACCCAATTTAGACCGGAACTCAGTGGGGGAAGCATCCACAGGGACCGTACCCTCCTTCCCCTACCACCAACCTCTCGGAAGGACTTACGGACCCACATGTTTAACGTGATCGTACTCCGCCTAAACATGGCAACAGTTTAGGCAGTGGCGGGAATCGAACCCGGACCTACCGAGTGCAATTCCCGCGCACTAACCACTAGGCTACCGCGCCCTCCGCGACAATCTCCATAACCTTCTTTTTATTCACCCAATTTAGACCGTAACCCAGTGGGAGAGTCATCTACAGGGACCGTACCCTCCTTCCTCTACCACCAACCTTCCGGAGGGACTTACGTACCCACATGTTTAACGGGATCGTACTCCGTGTGAACACGGCAGCAGTTTTGGCAGTGGCGGTAATCGAACCCGAGCCTACCGAGTGCAATTCCCGCGCGCTAACCACTGTTCTACCGCGCCCTCCACGACAATCTCCATAACTTTCTTTTTATTCACCCAATTTGGACCGGAACCCAGTGAGGGAGGCATCCGCAGAGACCGTACCGTACCCTCCTTTCCCTGCCACCAACCTCTCGGAAGGAATTATCAACCCATATGTTTAACGTGATCGTACTCCGCGTCAGTGGCGGGAATCGAACCCAGGCCTACCGAGTGCAATTCTCGCGCGCTAATTTAAATTTTATAATGACCATATGCTAGGCTCTTAATTCCACCATCCTCGTTCCATCTTTAAAATAGCCATAAAATTAAAATATCCATTTAAAATCAAAAAATCATCCATATCGTTCCACTAATCCATAAATATAATAATTTCAAATACATCACCACAATTCAAACCACCATAATTCAATCACTTAAATTATTTAAAATATCCATTTAAAATATCATACAAATATAATAATTTCGCCCGATGTATACAACACTTATGCTAGACTCTTAATTCATTTAAAACCGAAAGCCCGGTCTCCATGGAGACGGGGAAGAAACTACTGCGGATGGGGGGGAAATGTCGTTGAAGAACTGAGCCGATAGCCAAGAAATTTAAAATCATGCAGTCTTTAAAATTGCGATCCTGAAGGCAATTTTCATTATTTCTGGACCAGATTAGACTTGTAAGAATGCCAGATATTTCAGCTTTCTAAAAATGTAAATTATTAGTCGAAATTATGAGTACTTTTCACTATGCGAGAATTTAAAAACCAAAAATCGGTTTTTTTTAGCCAAACGTGACTTTTGTTTTAAATCTTTATAAAGTATTAGAAATCGAAATTGAAAGTTGAAATTGATATATTTTTACTCGCAATTGTCTGTTCTTTCAGGTGGTGTGATTTGTTTTTTTCTACGATGTCCGGATCATGGAGAAAAAAGGGCAAAAAATGGTCGAAATCGCATAAAACATTAAATAACAAAAAAAATAATTAAAATTTTAAAAATCGGTTTTCACGTGTCCCCCCCTCCCCCCCGGGTCTCCGATTGCCAAATTTCGTAGCTCTCTGACGCGCGGTCGCTGAACGTATAGTGTATAAGACAGACAGACACACAGACATTGCCTTTTATTATTTAAGATGTCGTATTCTTTTTATCGAAATCAGCATAAAAAGATTATGGAAAAAGACTACTAAATGGGCCAGATAAGCAACTAAATTATCTCTAGGGGAGACTATTTAGGCTACTATTTTTGACTTTTCAGGCTACTAAAGCAACTATTTTTCATGTGTTGGCATGTGATGGCAACCCTGTAATTGTAGACGTTGAAGACATTCTTCTTGATTTAGCCCCACTTTAAAATCATAGCTCGATAATCCTCTCATGTCAACTCCATTTTCTTTTCTTTCAAAATTTATTCTGCGATAGCTAAATTGTAATTGTTGTCACAAATTATCGTCTGGGGACATAAAAGAGTTCAAATTTAAATATCTGACCAATAATTTTTTTTCTAACACATATTATCTGCCCCTGTCTCAAAAATTTCAGTGTGACACTCGTATAAAAACAAAAGGAAAACATTTATTTCTACTTCTGGACCTATTTATACATAAATACCAATCTTATATTTTCTTTCAATGCAAACACTTCACAGATATTTTCGTGCAGATTAGAATTCTTTATTTGCAAAAATTCTTTATTTGCATTTTTTTTTTTTTCTTGTATTTGAAGAAAACCCTCTGAGATACAACAAAGTTTGTATCTGTGCTACTGGATGGTAGCATCCAGTAGCACAAGTTTCTGTAACAACTTTTGAAAATAGTGATAGGAAATATTAGTTTTTTTTAATGGAAACTTGAGCAACATATTTAAACTAATATAAGATAATAATGCAGCTGTTTCGATCCCCTTTGTTATTGTGAGAGAACCAAATACCCCAAGTCAAATGGACAAAATGGGCACAAATAGCAGAAACAGAGGAATTTATATACCTAAGACTTGGATTAAGAGTTCATCTGAAAAAGCAAGCAGAATGAAGAACAGTTCAGCTAATTCGAAACAAGAAGTAACACATAAGAATGGTGTGTGCCAAAAGAGCAGAAATATCCTGACAAGACAAGACGAGTCCGAACAAGAATAAATGACACCTAGCAAGTCGAAAAATAAGTTTAAAATGACACAAAAGATTACCAAAGGTTAAGAAATGGAGCAAAGAATGTTTCTTGTTCTCATTCTTTATTTTATTTCTTAACCTTTGAGACTGTTTTGTGTCATTTTTAACTTATTTTTTTATCTTGGTTGGGTTTCATTTATTCTTTTTCGGACATGACTCGCCTTATTGGGATATTTCTGTTGTGTTTTGACGCATACCATTCTCGTGTGTTACATCTCGTTTCAGATTAGCTATACTGTTTTTCAATCTGCTTTCTGATTGGCTCTTTCAGGTGAATTCTCAATCCATTTCTTGGGTATATAAACCACTTTGTTTCTTCAATTTGTATCCTCTTCGTCCTTTTGAATTCAGGTTTGTTGGTTCTTTTTCACTGACGAAGTTAGATCCAGCATATCCTCGAAACAGCTGTATGCTGTATTATTGTATTATTTGTGCTTAAATATGTTGCTTAAATTTTCTTTATCCTTTGCACAAAATGTTTTTTACTTATTAGTTTTTCTGTTACCAATTAGTTTTAACTTACCTAACTTTTTTAATGTGCAATGCATTATCAATTCACCTCTTTTGCTTTACAGAGGATGCCTTTCCGGATTTTTATCCAACAACTACTATTCCAGATACCTCGAAATCTGATTTCTATTGCAAGGTATTGCTTTTTATTTCAAAATGCTTTATTTAATCGATTTATTTTTGTCATCTGTGCAACACTCAAAATTTCAAACTTTTGCACGTCATTTTTACTTCCTTTACAATACATAATATGAAGGAAACGTGGTGAGATCAAAAATAGGACTCTCTGATTTAGTTGGATTTATATGTTTTGAGTATCCGTTAATACTAATTAACCGTTTTTCAATGATGACTGTTGTTGAGACCCAGACTGTCCGACCTACCAGAAAGGTGTAAGGTAACTGTTTGGATGGCCAGCAATGATGACTGTGTCAATGGGCATGATATCTCTCAAATAACTTTAGCATTTCAAAAATGATATTTGGTATCATTTTTATCAATAAACATTAGAAACCAATTGATTTTGAAAATCAACTAATCAGAGAAATAACCTTAATTATTCTGACTTATTGTTTTTTATATTAAAATATCGTATGTAATTATGTTAAAAAATCTAGTAGAAAAATAGCTATTGTATGTGATTGGCTATTTAAAGACAAATGACATAGGAATGGGACCAGTTAAAAAAGTGGTTAAAAGTTCAATTACAACAAGAAGTTCAGGTTTGAATAAATATTCAGTAATATCAAATAAAAAATATAGTAATTTAGATAGAAATCATGAAAATATGGCTATTCCAGTAATGCAGGTCCTGCCATTATTTAGTGGGATTAAGGAGGAAGATATAAATTTATTTATAAAACAATTTGATGAATTAGCAGAGTTAGCAAGTTGGAAGGAAGAGCATAAAGACGCTATCATTAAAACCAGATTAAAAGATAAGGCTATGCAGTTTTTAATTCAAAACCTTGAATTACAAAACGAAAATGAGTTTGATAAGGTAAAGATATTACTGTCAAAGAAATTTGCAAGCAGATTAACGATAATGCAAGAACAGGACGCATTCAATAGGATAAAACAAATGCCTAATATGTCAGTGGACGAGCTTGCGCTAAAAATAAAAAACCAGCACATAATTTTTTGAACCTTAAGGATGCAAACGATGGAGAGATTAAGAAAATAGCCAATAAAATAATGTTGGGAAAGTTCATTAGCGCATTACTCCCAGATTTGGCAATAGAAGTAAAGATAAAAGATCCACAGCAGTTTGAGAATGCCATAAAAGATGCCGAACTTTTTGAAATAATTTTTAATAATAGGACTCCAGAAGAATCAAATAACGAACTTAGAGAAATTTTACTTACTACACAGGTGCAAGATTTGACATTAGAAATCAATAAATTAAAATTACAAAATATCCCAAATCAATTCATGGATCAAGCTGTATTTTGCATAGGGTGCGGAAAAAAATGGATATTATTTCTTAAATTGCTGATACAATGCATGTAAGACTGCATCAGCAAGGAATCCCGAGCAAAGTAGGAATCACCAACATGGGTTTGAGCAAACAAATTATATCAGAGGAATTCTGAAATCTCAGAAATTATGAACAAGGAGGATATAATAGAAATCATAGGGAATATCAGGGAAATAATAATGATCAAAGAAATTATTGCAGTCAATTAGAAACCAACGTAGAAAATAGAGAGAATCAAAGTATAAGAGGGAATTTTAGGGGGCGCAAGAGAGGAAATATAAGATCAAACACATATAAGAGAAACAATAATAATTTAAACTAAGAGCTGGAATTTGGGAATGAGAAACGAACCGTACAAATTCCGAAAAAATAAATGAATTCGGTTCACAAACATATAGACATAACAATAATGGAGAGATCTGGCAAAACTATAAAATTGTAAAGCGAGGACAAAATTATGAAAATAATGATAAAGCAAAATATGATACCAAAAGTATCCTTTCAAGCGAATTTGAAAATGCATCAAGCCCGCAACTACCGATAATGGAAATAGATTGCAAAGGAGTAAAAATAATTAGTGTAATTGATAGTGGGGCTCAAGTTAGTATTATAGATTTGGAAACATTTCAAAAAATAAAACAGAATAAAAATGTAAAAATAAAATACATAACAAGAAGAGTAATACTTCAGACGTTTACTAAAGAAAATATAGAATTTTTAAATTGCATTCAATTTTCATTGAGAATTGGGGAAAAGGCATGTAAAAATAATTTTTTCGTGACAAAACAGAACTTTCATGGGAATTATAAAATGCGTCTTGGCTACGACTTTTTATCCTTGCATAAAGCAATTTTAAATACAAAAGATAACAATACAATTTGGGAATACTGTGATTAAATTGTATAAAAGTGAAAATACAGACCCAATTCAAAGTTCGAATCAAAAACCACAAAGGCAGAGAATTCGTGATGAAAATAGATATAATAGTAATTATGAAAATTATAATACTGATGACGGTGAATATGAGGAAATAAATAATTGTTATAATGAATGCAATAATGAGAATGAAGATCGAATAAGCGAGGATAATGAAAGCTATAACGATAGAAAAAATTCTGATATGTAAAATTGTAGCACTCGTGATAATGTAAATGATGAAAAATTGTTACGAAGTTCTAATGAAAATAATATAAATAAGAATGTTAAAGCAAAAGAGAAAAAGGAAAAGTAGATTTTCGCTATGTTGAAAAGCAAAATAATATTACAGCCAGGGGAGTCAGAAATATTCCAAGTGATTTTGTCACAGGAATTAAGTGAGGAACAGGATGTTTTATTTTCTCCAATAAAAATGGCAAGAACATTAATCACGGATCCAAAGTATAGAAAATAAAAATAAAATTAGAATGTTGTTATACAATGAAAAAAATTGCCAAATTACACTTAATAAAGATATGAACGTTGGTGTAATAACAGAACAAATCGAAATTTTTAATAGAAAAAATAAAAGCAATAAACCCACATTGGAAATTAATAATATTCAAAATTTAAATAAAACATATTATCAACAAATTCGGGAATTAAGAAAGAAAGAAATATCTCCAGACGATTTTCAAGTACAGCACTTAAATAAGGAAGATAGAAATAAAGTTATTGAATTAATGATGACTAATACAGAGGTTTTTTCAAAGTCATATGCTACACTAGGTAAAATATCAGCAGTAGTACCAAAAATCGAACTTATGCACAATTTTCCTATTCAGAGTCGACTATACCCAATTCTAAAAGCAATAAGAGAAATTGCATAATAAGAAATTAGGGAATTATTGAAAAATGACATTATTGAAAGTTCACAAAGCACGTATGCTAGTCCAATTATTCTTGTAAAGAAGCCAAGTAAACCAAGTGAAGAAACTAAATATAGACTTGCTATTGATTATTGTGCCATAAACGCGTATTTACCACTTTTGCCAATAAACTTGCCGAAGGTGAAGGATATATTACAAAATATCGCTGGTAGTAAACTTTATACAATCATGGATTTGAAGGTGGCATTTTTTCAGATTGAACTAAAGAAAAAAGATAGAAAAGCCTTAACATTCGCAACGTTCATGGGAAATTTTAATCTTAAAAAAAATTTCATTTAGTCTTAAAAACTCAGCATATTTTCAACTTTTAATGAACAAAGTGTTAGGAGATCTATCAGAGTTAAAAATATATTTTTACTTGTATGACTTGGTCATATGCACACAAAATAATGACGAAATGTTATAAAAAATCAAAATCGTTTTCCAAAGATTGAAAGAGAATAATTTAACACTCGACCCTGCAAAGTTACAGATATGCAAATCGCAAATTGAATTTTTGGGATATAAAGTAAATGCGAATGGTATAAGCCCATCAATAAAAAACTGTGCGCAAGTGCGAAGTATTTCGAACAACCCAAAACGGTTAATCAAGTAAAAAGCTTTCTTGGGACAACAAACTATTTTAGAGGTCTGATAGAAAATTATGCATAAATTGCAAAACCGTTGGTAAATTTGACAAAAAAGAATGTTTGGTTTGAGTGGAATATTGAATGTAGAAAAGCATTTGAAAAATTAAAAAATGCAATTTTTAAAGAACCAATTGTAAGACAACCTGATGAAGTAAACTCGTTTGTTTTAACTACGGATGCTGAGGTAAGGGAATTAGTAGTATTTTGATGCAACGGGTAAATGGAGTCGATCGTGTTATCGAATTTTATTCAAGACCTGTGAACCCGGCAGAGAAACGTTATTCTGCAATAAAGCTAGAATTGTTAGCTATACACACATCATTACAACACTTCAGAGAATATCTGTTCGGAAGGAGTTTTACCTTGCTGAGTGACGCAAAATCCCTTATGTACCATATAAAATTAGATAAAATGCTAATATCATATCGAGGTGGCTAAGTGAAATAAGTCAGTATGATTTTAAATTCAAATATCAAAAAGGTGAAAATAATTCAATTGTTGCTCAAGATACGTGTTTGACAATGATAACCAAATCAAATTTGTAAGTACTTTATTTAAAAATAAGATGAATGTGGAGAAAATATTAGAGCAACAAATGGTAGATGAAAAATTAAATAAAATTAGAGAGGAATTACAAAAAGGAAGAAACCGATATCACAATAATAAGGTATACTATATTGATAGCCAAAATAAACTGTTGACCCTTTCGCGATGGCGGCATTCCGAAACTACCGTGGCCCAAAGGACGGAGCACTTCGTTTCCGAACTGTTCCCAAAAGACAGCTATTTTTTTTGCGCTAAGCCTAACTCTCGAAAAGAATTCACTAAAAATCAGCCATTCAATTCAGCATTCTACTATTTTCAGGAATAAGGGAAATTCTTATTTTCTATTTGATATATAATTTTCATACAAATTTTCTTTTATCAAAATATTAAAAATTTTAGTGTATTAAAAATGATTACTTACATTGATTAAAATAGTTATCAGTTAATCAGAAAAAATATTGAAATGATGGTAATGAAATATTTATATAGCTAATAGAAATTATGTACATATATACAAGAAAATAGTGTAGCTATTTTCATTAATTAATACACCTTTTGCGTATAGTATATTTCAGAGCAAGTACCCATGCACAGACCAGCATTGCAATCTTTGCCTTCATAATAAGTCGTTATGCGCTTTCTTTTACCTTTTGTAGTTTGCGAGCAAACTATACATCTTCTTTGGAGGTCTTTTTTACCTGTATTAGAGCACATGTTTTCCAATTAGACGGAGAGGAGAGGGGATGGGATAACTACTTCTACTGGACTGTTCAGAGGTAAAGAACATTTCAATAAGTTGCTCTATGAGATGAAGACGAAACTGCAAAATTGGGGATTTTTTCCCTTTCTTATTGTCAAAAAGACTATGAGCATTCAATATTGCAATATCTAGAAAGCCAAAAAATAATTTTCTGTACCATTTAATAGTTTTTCTATAAGCTGGATAATGCGTTAGAGACGCATCTCCAATATCCACACACCCCATATATTTGTTATATTCCAAAATACAATTTGGTTTTAAAATGTCTTCGGATGTTTTCTGGTCTTTCTTTCCAGAATTTTGCATTTTGTCAGTATGAAGAGTTGTTAAAATGAAGACATCCTTCTTTTTATCTTTGAATAAAATTACATTCACACCATCCTTTTGCACTGCTGCAATTTCTCCTTTACGTAGAGGTACAGATGGAAAATTCTTTGGCATGTCCTTCCGATTTTTTAAAACTGTACCACATACATACGTATTGTTAGACAACAAATACTTTGCGAGTACAGGAGAGGTAAAAAATCTATCCAAATACAAAGTATATCCTTTTCCTAAAAGTTCACTTAGAAGTGTTTTCACAACACATTTTCCATACCCACCATCAGAACTTGATAATTCTTTGTCCTTTCCAGTATACACAGGGAAATTCCATATATAGCCTGATTCCGATTCTGACAATTTATATATTTTTATTCCATATCTGGACCTTTTCGAAGGGATATATTGACAAAATCCCAGCCTTCCTTTTCATGAAAACAAAAATTCATCAATTCACATATTTCTTCCAGGAGTGTATATAGATTTAAATTTTGAAACTAATGCATCTAACACGGGTTTCAATTTATTTAGTTTTGGGGCATTACTATCAAGAGTAAAATGAAGGTAACGTAATATTCCTATAAATCGATCGCGACTCATAACTGAATTGAAAAAAGGAGTACTGATAATTGGATTCTTAGAAAAATACATTTTAGGATTTGGTTTTCTGACAATGCTCGTCAAAATTACTAGTGCGAGAAACACACGAAATTCGTTTCCTGTCACAGGTGAAAATACATTTCAGTTCCTGTCACAGGTGTAAATACATTTCCTGTCACAGGTGAAAATACATTTAGATGGAGTCTTCGATGTGGAAGGAGAGAGGAGATTTTTCTCCTATTTTTCCTTTGCAAACTCATTAGTTGCTTTTACGATAAATTCTACTAGTTCATCATCAAAAAGTATGCTAAAAAAATCAAGTTTCTTATCTAAATTAGGCGGCATGATATTGTGATTTGTTCCAGGTATATTCAAAAACTCCAAAGAATTCAGATCTTTCAAATCACTTGTCCAAACATCATTCGAAAAAACAGCAACTGAAGCTAGCGGCGTTGTAATAATAGTACGCTCAGAATCTGAAGAATCAATTGCATTTTCAGGTTCATCATCAGAAATTACACTGTTCCACGAATCTTCACTATCTGCATCGCTTTCATTACTGTCTGGTTCGTTTACCATACATGTATATTCTTCCATAGAAAGGAAACGTCTCAGACCAGCCATACTTTTATCCGAAATAACCTAATCATTTCACTGCCGCACATTCCTTTAACCCCCCCCCCCCCCCCCCCCCAAAAAAAAAAAAAAAACTCTTATATTCCTGTAATTCACCAACAAAATCATTTAAAGCTAAAATCAAAACGAGACCCGAAACTCAATTATAAAATTGTTAATGCTGCGAGAAGTGCTCTGTCTATTTATTTTACAGAATCATGTTTCACCACTCCAAATGGAGAAATAATTCATTGGATCCTCCTTATGCCAAGGTCAGGCATCTACAAAATACATTGAAGTTGTTTCCATGGGCATTTAACGCCATCTAGTAGACAAATAAATTCAAATAAAAACGTTTCACATAGAAACACCAATACGTGCCACTCGCCGTTTAGGGTAACGTTCTCTCCGTCATGAGTGCATGCCGTCTGTCCTTGAATGCAAGTTTGCAGCCGGCACGCGGGCATGCCAACCGTCACGAAAGGGTTAATGGTAAAGAATGAAAATAAAAGACAAACCTATAGGAAAATAAATGAGAATAAGATTGTAATACCGCACTCATTAAAGGGAAAGATAATAGATATCACACATTTCCCTCATTTCGAAGTGAAAAAGACATATCAATTACTTTCAAAAAAAATATTTTTGGATAGGGGCTTTCCAAGATGTGGAAAATTTTTATAAGTCTTGTAATTAATGCTTGTTAGTAAAACACAAGAATATCCCACCAGCCAGACTTCAGGCTATGCCAGAAATTTTAAAACCAGGAATATATTTACAACTGGATTGTGTAGGAAAACTAACGCTCAGTAGTAAAGGAAATAATTTTGTAATTACAATTGTAGATATGTTTTCAAGATATTTTGAGGCATATGCAGTCGGAGACATTACTGCTAAAGCAATAGTGAATAAGCTAGCAAACTTCGTGACAACTTATGGAGTTCCAATTATTATTCAAAGCGATAATGCTCACATTTTTAAGAGTAAAGAATACATCCAATGCTAAGTCCATTGTCCGTAACCGAGATGGTGACGGTGTGGCTGCATACCAAAATGGAGGCACGTAGACCATCCAGCAAAAGAAAAGGTATAAATATATGGTCAAACAGGGGTCAAGACAGTTGCATTTTTGAAGAGCAAGCTGCAGTAGCAGTTGGATTTTTGTGTGTGTGTTTCTGATATAGGGATGAGTTCGGAGGAGAGCTCGCATGTTCATCTGGTGTTAAAAAGTGTAAATTGTGGAAAAGTCTGGATGCGAAGAACCTGGATGCCCTTCTTCAAAGTGTGAAAGATCTTATCAGGTACCGTACAATTACAATTATATGAGGATGTCTTCAGAAAATTGAGTTGAAAAAAACTAGTTAATTTGTCCCACCACGTGACCCAACCAAAGTATTAATTATCTTTCATTACACCCCCAAACCACTTTTATATGTATTCGAATAGAATGATACTTCTATAATTTGTTAATTTTAAGAGAGTAAGATAATTATGTATTAAAATAAATTGATGCTACAATTTCTGAAAAACCAATACGTGAAATCTTCAGATGTTTCGATTAGTGCTTGATGTTTGATGCTACAATTACTGAAAAACCAATATGTGAAATCTTCATATGTTCCGATTTAGTGCTTATCTTAGTGTGAACTCACAAGAATATTTTTATGAATTTTAGTGTACTAACATTGAGTGAACTTAACAATATTTCGGTATTTTGTGAACACTAAAGAAAGTTTGCTAACAGTTATAAATTAAACGAGGATTCTACAGAGCATCTAATCATGTGAGTTATTTACAGTTTTATTTAAATTTGGTATGTTGAATTGAGAATTTAAAAAATTTAAGAATAATAATTTTCTGAGTACCCCATGTCCATATTGAATAGAAAAATATGACTTATGATAAAATAGTACATTTATAAGATATTGTTGATAAAAATGAATTTTGGAATTTATATATAATTTTTAAAAACTTAATGTGTATGTTGAATTGAAGGTTTTGGAAGTTAATATAGAATAATTGATCTTTCTATTGAGAAAATTAATTGCCCACAATGTGGAAGTATGACTTTAAAATTGTTCAATCATATAAGTATACCTATATTAAAATAGGAATTTGAATTGATTAAATTTAATATAACAAATTGATAATTAATATTGATAACTATATAATCAAGATATATTTACTAATACTTTAATAAAAATGTGTTTTATTTGAATTTAAACTTAAATTTGTGTTTATTGTGTTTACACGGCCTAAATTTAGACTATTGGAAAGCTTCGCACGTAACCAGAGTAGCTTCTGGCATGCACTCACATAGTGATTAATAAATACATACGGTAAGGTAAGAGAGATGAATTTAATTACTATCTTTAGTCAAAATTCCAAGCTAACCTTGAGTTAGTTTCTGTCTGATTGGATTTTATTGCAATCAGACAGGAAGATTAATTAATTAATTGCTCCTCATCCCACTTTCCTTACTAAGATATGGGGGTTTTGCTTAGTTTACGAGCTCCTCCCCATAAATACGTTAAAAGTTTGTGTTCTCACAAATTCTAATCTTTTGGAAACATCCATATTTTGAAAGGCACTGCATTTGTTTAAGTAGTGAGAACCTCTGCAAATTAAACATTTCACATTCTCATTTGCATGAATGATGAAACTTTAGTTTTGATAGGCGGAGAAGGTATACTTTTATTAGATTTGATGCTTGAATTTCGGTTAATGCTTTCAAGCACTAGACTTCGCTTCTCTAAAAATTCCAAGAATTCGTCAAATTTCGGCATATACATTTGTACTTTCAGCTTTAATACCCTGTTTAGTTAAGTAATCTTTAAACTTATTATGGCAGAATTCCATGCCGTAATCTGTTCTCAGAATTTTTCTATTTAACGATCTTTCTTCTCTAATTTGAAACACATTAAATACCTTAAATACATCAGATTTTTGTTTCAGAAAAAATACAAAAAATTTTCTACTATAAGCATCGGTGATCGACAAAAAATATCTACTTCCACCTAATGATTATACTGGCATGGGTCCACACACATCCATGTGTAGTAGTTCTAAGGCTTTAGTGAATCTTATCCTACCTATTGGTTTGTAAGATACCCTTTTTGTTTTAGCTAATTTGCAGTTTAATTTTTGGAACTTAAATTTAGGAAGTCCCTTTACAGCTGAAATTTTACTTGTTTGAAACATATAATCAACGTTAAGGTGACTATATTTATTACTATACCAAAGTTGGTATTAGCAGTAGTTTCAGAAAAAGAGCTACTCGGCTTACTTTTATAGATGTTAAATTTTCCGTTGATTTGTCTCTTAAATCCCTTAGAATTTCCAAAATTCGATCTTAGTTTAGCACCTTTGGAAATCTATTTGGAATTTACCTTAGTTTTTCTAACTTTTAGATGTTTGAGTTTACTATCGTTATGTCTATCTTTGTTTTCAGGTTTGCTATTCTTATCCTTTTGATCCCAGATTTCCTTTAAGCTATCCAATTCATATTGGGGCTTTAAAAAGTACAATCCTAATTTTCTTTTAGCATAGAAATATTTTTCTCCTTTTGGTGTAAAAAACCAAAGTATCCCTTTTTCCCCATGAAAAAGAACAATTACTTTCTTCTACTACTGAAACCGCTAGAAGATTACGACATAATTTAGGGGAATATATCACTTCGTTCAAAATGATATAATTTATTTTACCATTAACAATAACATACATTTTGATTGTTCCTATAGCTTCAATTGGGCTTTCGATGTTACCTACTGCCAGCAACATTGAAGTATCCTTCATTTATTTGTAATTTAAAAACAGCCATTTGTTATTGCAGAAATGATTCGTGGTAGCAGTATCTATGACCCAATTGAACTTATTGATGGGATCAATAGGTATAGTCCATATCAATTCAGGGGGGGGGGGGGGGATTGCCTTCATAGTCTCAGATGTTTTTGGATTTAACATATGTTAAAATTCAGGAAAAAGTAAGAAACCTGTATTTTTTTGTTGTTGTTGTTCAAAAAAATTCCTGGCCCGAGATGCAGACCGCCAAAGATGGCGCCTCGGGTGCTATTTCTCACTTGTAATTTTCGGCAAAATTTTAAAACACTCTATCTCTGGAATGGTTCAAGATATTTTGTTGCATTTTTGTTTATTTGAAAGATAATATTTTTCTGATTAGAATGATATCCTCCATTTGGAAATATGTGTCAAGTTCTCTTGCTGTAGCCTTCTGAATATTTTTTTGAAAAATCAAAAAAAAATTTTTTTCAAAAATGCCAAATTTAGTACTACATTTAAAAAAAAATGAAAAGGAGAACTTCCACTTTTGAGTTTAATAGGTTTTATAAACAATGTTCATGTTTTAGCTTCCGTGGCTAATTTCTTTATGCATTTTTTTTTTTTTTTAATTTTTTTTTTCTCAAAAACACCTTTCTGAAAAGGAGAACATGCCACTTTGGTTCTGGAATTTTTCATAATTTTGTTTTTTTAAGAAATCCATTTTACCTTTAAAAAGGACACTGCACTTTTTGCACTACATTCCATTTGCAATAAAATACATGGTGGACAAAACAAGAAATGCAAATCTGCAAAAGGAATGTTTGGATCAACAATCTGCAAAAGGAATGTTTGGAAAACCAGATCACTATTCTGGTCATCCTGTGACTGTAGCTCATGTTCAAATTGCACAGTCATTTTATCTGGAAGATAAATGGGACTGTTCTCACCAGAGCGTCAACAAAAAAGGCACTATCACTATAACAGTTGCAGAAGAAAAAGTGATGAAAGAGAAAAGATACATGACCCGCAGTATTAAAGAAACTTTCGCCATATATAAGAAGGAACATCTTGTAGTCCACATTGGAAGATCAAAATGTTATGCACTACAACCTTAGTGAGTGGTTCCACACCCACCTAGAGATGTCTGTTTATGTGTGTGTATTGTGCCAATTTCGAACTTTGCGTGATAACTTTGAAGAACTTACTTGAAGGCGTATGAAGTGGTTCCTGTTTGTTTCAGGAATGTGGTGACTGCTGTGGAAAGGGAGGACTCTCCTTACAGACACTTGGTCTGGGAAACAAAGTAGAAGACTCTTCTGAAGTTACATATGCAACATGGGAGGAAAATCAACTGATGGGAAGAAAACTGTTGCCATTGATACCTTTATTGACGAACTTGGGAAATGGATAGTGAAAGCAGTAACACACCAACATCTGAAGAAATTGCAACAACAACACATTGCAGGAGTGAAGGGACATGCAGAGGCTGAACAATTATGTTTAATGCTTCACTGTGATTTTCTGAGAACTGGTCTGTGATTCTGCCACAAGAATTACAAGGGTATCACTGGAGTAATAACCAAGTTTCAATTTTTACAAGAGTCACATATTTTTGGGAATTGGGTTTGACATTTTTGGGATTGACAATTTTTGGGATTGACATTTTTGAAAAAAAATTATTTTTGATTTTTCAAAGAAAAAGAAAAATTCAGAAGGCTACAGCAAGAGAACTTGGACAAATATTTCTAAATGGAGAATATCATTTTAATCAGAAAAATATTGTATTTCAAATAAAAAAAACCGCAACAGAATATTTTGAACCGTTCCAGAGAGCCTTTTAAAATTTTGCCAAAAATCACAAGTGAGAAATGGTACCTTCTTTGATGGCCTGTATCTCTGGCCAGAAATTTTTTTGAACAAAACAAAAAAATACAGTTTCTTACTTTTTCCTGAATTTTAACATATGTTAAATTCAAAAACATCTGAGACTATAAAGGTAAGATTTTTTCTTTGCCTGCCTGAATTGATATGTACTTAGCTAATAGCGAAACTGGTTTCAGTATTTGTTTTTACATTTAACTCAACAATACTAGACATATTTTTTAATTTAAGTTTAGGACAGTTTATTCTTAAATGACCTATCTTTTCACATGGATAGCAAGGTCCTATTTGTGCATTTTTAACTTTAGGACAGTTTATTCTTAAATGACCTATCGTTTTACATGGATAGCAAGGTCCTATTTGTGCATTTTTAACTTTAGGACAGTTTATTCTTAAATGACCTATCTTTTTACATGGATAGCAAGGTCCTATTTGTGCATTTTTAACTTTAGGCTTAGCTTGAAAATTCCTTAAGGAATTACTTATACAAACATTTTTACTTTTACATGATACAGAGTATGGCGAATTTACACTTGCATTGAGCTCTCGGCTTTGCTGCCTCAATTTGACCTTCTTCAGCAGAAAGTTCAGCTTGTATCTTCTCTAGAATGACATCAGCGTCCTGTCACCGGTATATTATCTGAACAATACCTTGGTAAACATCTGGAAGATACCGGATCGCTTGAAAAGCCACATAGAGTTCCTCTATAGGATGATTAACATCCTTTAGTTTAGAAACAGCTTTCTTTAGACGAGCTCTAAATATATCAATTGGCTCATCTATTTCCGGACGGATATTGCAACTTAGTGCGACTACTCGTCGAGTAGTCACACTAAATTTGCTCTTGTTGGTATGTCGAAATGGTTTTTAAACTTTTCCCATGCATCAGCGGGATTGTCTGAAACGCTGATCAACTCTTGATATTCTGGCGATAATCCATAAAAGAGCATAGATAGATCTTTGTCACGTCGACAGATAAATTCCTCCTGATCACGTCTGGATGCTGTTCCGTCAATGGGTTTAATGCTTCTTTCAATAAATCCATAACAGCCTCCGGCTTTCAGGGCAAAGGCCATGCTGTTACTCCAAGTTGCATAATTGTCTCTGGTGAGTAACTGCATTTTGACAGGCTCCACGATTCAGTAGAACTTCTTTTCAACTTCTTTTAGCTGAATTTGCTTTCACTACGATGGGCGGACTTAAGCGGCCCCCATCAATTTGACTCAGATTGCCTGGGATTATCTTTTTCGGATAATCTTCTCGTCTTTGCTGGTCCCATAAACTTTTCCCCTGGAATTTAAACATCATCTCCCCTCAGTGTAAATGTAGTTAAACTTTCGAAAGTTAACGAAAGTTAAACTTTCTTTACTTGTAGCAAAGTGTGAGTGAAAAAAAGACAGAGTCCATTCATGAAAACAAAATCAGCATTTTATTCAAAACGTCAAAGTCTTGCCTAGTAGTATAGGCTAGCTGCGGTAACAAGCATACAGCTGTTAACATATGTACAGGTTTTTGAAGTTAGAAAAGACTGACTAAGAAGTTCAGTTTGGAAAATCACTAGTAAACATTTCCATCCACTGTATGTCATTCGCTTTTTCCACCACTTCGTAGGTCACATACTGGAACATGATTGAAACTTGGCACATTTTTGGAGATGACTAGAATGACTTATAACACATTACTGAATGGCTCATCAACGATTAAAAATTGTAAATCACCAGGTAAAATGAAATACTTTAACATTGTGACTAACATGATCAATAGCGATCACATTCGTGATTTCAATACTAATGCATTATTAGCATTCCCGTACATTTTAACTCTCTCATCATCTCTACTTCCATCGATCATTAATTGATCAATATCGAGCTACGTTTCCTTTGCTCGCTACTCCACGACTAAGCCTAGTCTGGTCCAGTCTACTCTGGTCCTACCCGGTCTATTAATTCTTCCAAACCGAACTTTCTATATATGCCTGGATTGGTACCTTCCGGAATGATTTCCGAGGCCCATCACTCAAATATGCAAATGAGTTTGTGTATGAGTCGGATAACCAGATTTGCATGTAGACTGCTGCTGAAAGAATGCCGTGAGTCATTCCCGAGAACGAGGTAAGTCAAAAATAAATTGGTGTTTTTGAACATCGCTCAGGAGAATAATGAATCACTATCGTTTGTTTACGTTCTTCCAGCAGTATCATCGCCAAAACCAATTAGGCACTTCAACAGCCAACTTGGCAATAATTCAATATGTCTTGAGTTAAATTTTTTTGCTAACACTTGTAGCTTTATGGGAACTATTAATTTAGTATTATCTTTAAACACTCAGTCATATGATGGGTTTAACATCTAATAAAAATTAGATTTAAATCATATCTGAATTTTTTGAAAAGAAAAAAGATTTTTATATGCTGCTTAGATGTAATCTTGTTAGCATTTACAAAATAGTTGCTGATTTTGCACATTTCTCTTTTTCTTAAAAGTTTTATTCCCAATTGGAAAATTGGGAATAAAACTTTCACTGAAAATCAATGTATTTTAAAATAGTTTTTTATTTAAATTTACTTTTGTTTTGAAATAAATTTAATTTTAAGATATCTGCTTTTAAATAAATAAAATATTTAAATTTTTAAATATATTTTCTTTTGCTTATCATTAGTTATCCATTCTCAGTTAGTCATTCTAAAATTAATCCGCTTTTAACATGTATCGTTAAATCCCACATTCATCTAAAATGCTATTTGATAAAATTGGTGAAGAAACATCCCTTTGTGCATCAAGCATTGTTGCTTCCAGTCAAATACATTAGTATCCAAAATAGGTTTTTTAAAGCTCAATAAATTGGCATTCATATCATAAAATTTTATGGGCATTTTTTATGTATCCTATTTATTCCTTATTCACTGTCGTTTAATTTTCATATATATTTCATTCCAGATCTGCGATTCTCATATGAACAGTTTGAATATGTGGGAAGCGCACATTAGAGGAAAGAGACACATTACTGTAAGAACTATATTTCCTTTTAATATCTATGTATTATTTCTATAAGCTTTATCTCCGTACATCCGCAATCTCTGTTAATATGCTATGTAAAAAAAAAAAAACCTTTTTGTCAAATTAAAGTGTACATCCTGTAGATATGTATGAAACATTTATTTATTTTTAATCTAACTGCAAATTTTTTTTTTCATAAATTTTTATATAATATTCCACCTTTGAATGGTAATATTTGACACAATTCTAAACAACAATTATTGCCACATGTCATATACAAAATTATTATTTAAGGGAATAATTGCAATCATAAAAGCATTGTTCATTGTTTCAGTTGTTATATCAATACATTCATATTAAGATAAAAATTAGATAGCACCCCTTTACTGATATCAAGAGAAAAGGAAAATAAAATATCTTGCCATTTAAATGACACAATACTGTGTGTTGATTCTGTTACCTAAATGGGCAGAACATAAAAAGCTTGTCCATCATGCAACAGCAACATCGATATTCTGAGCATTTTTGTATCCTAGTAAGAATATGAAATTGAAACTAACTTATGGCTGTCAAAATCAATTGTTTATCAACATTTTTAGATGATTGAGTTTCAGACACCAGATAAGATTAAGTAAACTGATGCTCAAGATATTCTTTTTTTTTTTTTTAATTTAAACATTCATTTTAAGTTTTGCATTCTGTAAGATACAGTCTGTTACTCCACTAGTCCACCATCCTTCTAGACGTACACATTTGAATTTGCGATATTGAACAGCAAAACCTATTTAAAATGATTGAGCAGCAAAAGTTTAGTTTTAATGTTTGCTGCCCAGAAAAATGTGTATTATAGCACGTAGTGACATGTAAAAAAAAACAAATATTTTTTTTTTTTTAAAGAAGTAAAGATCAATTGTTTCTTATATTCATAATGAAGCTTATGAAGTTTGGTAATGATATTAGTACATAATGATATAAAATTCATTTGAAAATTGAAAATAATTGTTGTGAATCTGTTGTGATATCTTTTTGCACATAATCATGTAATAATAATGATTTTGTGTAACAATTCTTTGTGCAATTTTTAGGTATTGCTAAGTAAATTTATGTACATACTATATATGAAAACAATTGAAACATTTTCCATATATTCACTAATTTGCCAGTTTCACCCCTCATTCATCACCCCTCAGTCCCGACACCTGATAGATTAGCAGAGTTCTGCTTAGTGCCAAGATCATTAGTGAAAATTCATATTATTTAATTGTATCAATATTTTCAACAAAACAAAAAGAAGATTGTTAGTTGTTATCTTTTATTTTAAATTATAATTTTTTTAACTTTATTTAACCTCACACGGAGTATATATATTTATCATGTTTCAAAATTTTGAGTCCCTAACTAACCAGGTTTCATTAATCATACAAGTATAAAATTTGGCATGTTCATTTATTTTAGGTACATTTTAGTTCTTTACATTTTGAACCTTATTAGGCCAGCCCGTCTTAGGAATGCCACTGGAATGTGCATGATTTTTTAGAATAACTCGAGAATTGGAGCAGCTTTAAAACTCAAATTTCATATATTATTGCCTATCGTGTGATTTTTTCATTCTTTAGATTTTCAACCTTATCAGACCATATTGTTATAACTGATTTTTTATTTAGGGGTGGGGAGATCACACTCACTGCCTGAGTATACACGGATTGCGTAGCGACCTTGCACACACATTTTTATTTTGTTCATTTGCTCACAGAAAATGGTTGCTAAAAGAAATGATTGCTAAATAAAGTAACCACTAACTGCATGCACCTCAGCTAAAGGTTACTTTTTACATATTACATTTTACTATTATATTTTGTCGAATGTCTGAATTGAATTCTGACTTCACTAGTCCCCCTCAGCTTTTCAACCCACTTTTTCTGCTTTATGACTACTGTGCCCACATTTCTTTGTTATCTTTTATTTTCATTATACACTAATTGCTAAAAAACTGGTTGTTATATTTAGCGACCGCTAGCTGCAGGCACCGCAGCTACTATACAACACATGAAAGAAAATGCAATAATGATAGTGAAACTGAATATTGGATTATTTATAATTATTACAACCATATCAAGTTAGCCCTATCATGTTATTACGAATTTATCAAGTTAGCCCATCCTGGGCTCGCCATAGGAATGTACTTGTTTTTTGTGAATAACTCGAGAACCGAAGCAACAAGAAATTCCAAATTTAGTATGTCATCGTCTTTTATACATTAGTATAAGCACATTTTTCAGACATTTATGTTACATGCAAATAATAATGAAAGGATGTACTTTAAGAAATAACATTTTGTGCTTTTACTTTTATTAACCAAACTGAGGTACTCTCACAACCTAAGTATGTTGTAAGCCTGTCTCTATCAATCCAATTTTTCCAAAATTATTAAGACTTTAATACACAAAACACTTTATATTTAACTAGGGGATCACTTCCCCCGGCCCGGCAGCATGGGGCTGTGCCCCATGTTCGTAATCAACAGCCACTGCTTCAAACCATTTTGATGGGAGAAAGCATCCTATAGCAATAACAGTGCATGTTTAGCAAAAACAAGTTGGTTGGCTGAAGTTCTGTTACGAATATCTTGATGATAAATGCATTGGTATTGTTACCATCTATTATTATGATCTTCTGGTGGACTATCTGTATTAAAATCCATTAAATTTAATTTGAATAAGCCAACTTTGCCACATTGTTTTATCAGGGGCGCGGTAGCCCATTGGTTAGCGTGCTGGAGTTGCACTCGGTAGGCCCGGGTTCGATTCCAGCCACTGCCAAAACTGCCGCCGTGTTCACGCGGAGTACGATCACGTTAAACATGTGGGTCCGTAAGTCCTTCCGAGAGGTTGGTGGTAGGGGAAGGAGGGTACGGTCCCTGTGGATGCCTCCCCCACTGGGTTCCGGTCTAAATTGGGTGGCACTTCCCGGCCGTCCAAACAGTTACCTTACACCTTTCTGGTAGGTCGGACGGTCTGGGTAACAACAACAACAACATTGTTTTATCAGGCCAATGGCCGTACCGTGCTGAAAACACCAGTTCTCGTTAGATCACCGAAGTCACGCAGCATCGGGTGCAGTTAGTACTTGGATGGGTGGCCACCTGATAACACCTCGTGCTGTTGGCACATTTTGGGCGCGGTAGCTCGGTGGTTTGTACGCTAGATTTGCACGCTGCCGCAACTGCCGCCGTGTTCATGCAGAGTACGATCACGTTAAACATGTGGGTCCGTAAGTCCTTCCGAGAGGTTGATGGTAGGGGAAGGAGGGTACGGTCCCTGTGGATGCCTCCCCCACTGGGTTCCGGTCTAAATTGGGTGGCACTTCCCGGCTGTCCAAACGGTTACCTTACACCTTTCTGTTAGGTCGGACGGTCTGGGTCTCAACATTGTTTTATCAAAATAAACCACTCGTATGAATTACACTCATTGTACAGAATAAATCTTACTACTGCACATGTATAAGATATCACAGACATGCCAACTCTTCAAATTTTGGCCGGAGACTCATTATTTTTCATTATTTCTCCAATTTTTTTTCCGAAGATTTTTCATTAATTCTCCGGCCTGTGGATTATTAACGAAATTCTCCGGCCTCTGGATTATTAACGAAATTCTCCGGCCTTTTTTGTTTGAAATTTATCAATTGCCCAGACATAGTATAATTCCTCAAAAACACCGATTTTCCACTTTTTTAGCACTGATTTCTACCATTCCCTGGATCGTAGCAAGCACGTAATAAAATGCACGGTAATGCCAATCAAATCAACGGAGATTTATGGCCACGTGTAATGTAAATTAAGATCGTGATTGCTTATTTTATGAAAGTAATAAATATACTTTTTCAAAGGTTGTCTAATTCAGCATAAATCACTAAAATGTTATTTTCTTTATTAATTTCGCATAAACAGTGCGATTGCACAATTCAGTTTGTTCTCATGAATTGCTAAGAGTACAATAGTATCTTTTTCCATCCATCTCAATCTTCTAAATATTGCATTTTTGATTGACTAAACTAGCTTATTTTCATTCTGATTAATTATTATAGTTAATTTCTTAAGGATTTTCGCATAAACAATGCATTTGCCAATTTAGTTACTTCGCTTGAATTGCCGAGAGTACATTAGTATCTCTTTCCATCCATCTCCATCATTTAAATGTTGCATATTAGATCGACTAAACTAGCTTATTTTCATATTATGGCTAATTATTAAGGTTAATTTTTTAATTATATTTGCATAATACAAATCGTTTTATTTTGAAAAATGGGTATGAACTCTGGGACATTTCCCAAAAAGTGGTATTAAAGCAATGATTTAGGCAAATAAAAAGGAAACCAGTTTAGCAGGAATATAATTCATTGCTATATTCTATTTTTTTTTATTAAAGATCAATATTTGTTACTCTCTTTAGTGAAAACCTGTGTTTTACCAAACATAAATATTTGTTTTCATTATAAAGTAATTTTCACCAGATAAAACCTTTATATATTGTTTGTTTTATAATTTATTGTTCTGAAATTTTGTAAAATTGGTGTCCTGAATTTTCATATTCTACCAGTACTACGCCTGATATTTAATGCAGTATTTTTTTATTTTTTTTTGGGGGGGGGGGGGCATTAAGATTTAATAAATAAATCAAGAATTAATGTTATTAAGTTTTTTTTATATATATAATTTGTTACTAACACTATTTTAATTCAGAAGATAGTTCATGATTTTTTTTTTTTTTCAGTTTAAAGCATAATGCACTTAAATGGTACAGTATTTTAATGTTTTATTTATAAGAAACATATATAATTTTAAACAAATATTAAGTGTCATAAGTAAACAATATATTTGTGACAAAATAGTCTCCTGCTTTTTCTGTTTGGAAAGTTGGCATGTCTGGATATGCCATATACGAGTGTGTTTTCATGTCTGGTATGCACTTAAATGCATATTTATTTCAAATGTTAACAGTACGTAAAAATATGCACTAAGATTTTTAGCACTAAAATCTAAATTTATTTTACAATTTTCCTCTTATATTTTAATTTTTATATACAAGAGATATTCAGAAAGTAAGTTCCCTTTTCAAATATTTCCACTGCAGTCACGATGGTGTGCATTTGTGTCAAATTATGTGTGCCAAGTTCTTGACACTGGCACTATTTTTAGACATTCAAGCAGAATGGATGCATTGTAATGTGTATTTATAATGTTTAAAAAAAAAAAATCCAGATGCTCACTGCATGTGAAATGCGGTATGGGATCTGTTTCTTGAATGCAAGGAACATTAAACCAGCTGAAATTCATCAGCAAATGTGTGACATTTATTTAAAATATGCAATGATTTAATGGTATGCAGATGTGTGTTAATGAAGAACACAAAAATGTACACAATGTTAAACAGAGCAGGCAACCATTTGCAGTGAATAAAGATTTGGTGCATGCAATTAAAGAGAAGATTAGAGTGAACAGATGATTCACTATTACATCACTTTCCCTGCATTTTCCACAAATTTTACACACAGTTCTTCACTTAAATGTGTCTTATAAACTGCAGTATCGGAAATTGTGTGCATGTTGGGTGCCAAAGATGCTTGCGGAACAACACAAAATGGCAGGGTAGTACATTGGCCTTTCTGACACATTACAGTGCACAAAGCAGTGACTTCTTAAGCCTCATACTCACTGGGCATGAAACATGGGTGTCACACACAACCCCTGATTCAAATGAAGACCATGAAGTGTAGAAATCCTTCATAGCCAGTAACTACAATTTCTACTCAGAAGATCATATGCACAATTTTTTGGGACAGACAAGGAGCTTTGTTTGTGAACTTCTTGCATCAAAGCTCCACAATCAATGCATGTGTCTATTGCAAGATGCTTAAGAAATTGTGTTATACAATTCAGGATAAGCGACATGACATGCTTACTCAGGGTGTTGGGCTGATTCATGACAATGCCTGCATGCTACAGTCATAAAGTAACATGTCCTCATGAACTTTGGCTGAGAACAATTCGATCATCCCTCCAACAGCCCAGACTTAGCACCAAGTGATTTTCATATGTTCATGCTTCTTAAATTCTTCCTTACTCTTGTGCTCCACAAAGATAGCGAGGTCAAACAATCCGTTAACGTGTGGTTTGCATCACAGGCAGTATCCTTCTACAATGAAGGAATACAACACTATGTGTCGCAAATTGTTATATTCCTTCACTAGCCGCTTTTGGCGACCAGCCTGTTCACTACCCTTGAAAATTCTGACCGTGGCAAACTCGTAAGGTAACTGTTTGGACGGCTAGGAAGTGCCACCCAATTCAGACCGGAACCCAGTGGGGAGGCATCCACAGGGACCGTACCCTCCTTCCCCTACCACCAAACTTTCGGAAGGACTTACAGTCCCACATCTTTAACGTGATCGTACTCCGCGTGAACATGGCTGCAATTTTGACAGGGGTGGGAATCGAACCAGAGCCTAACGAGTGCAATTCCCGCTCGCCTACCACTGAGCTACCGCGCCCTCCGCGACAATCTCCATAACTTTCTTTTTATTCGCCCAATTTAGACCGGAACCAAATGGGAGAGTCATCCACTGGGACCGTACCCTCCTTCCTCTACTACCAACCTCTCAGAAGGACTTACGGACCCACATGTTTAACGTGATCGTACTCCGCGTGAACACAGCAGCAGTTTTGACAGTGGTGGGAATCGAACCAGAGCCTACCGAGTGCAATTCCTGCTCGCTAACCACTGGGCTACTGCGCCCTCCACGACAATTTCCATAACTTTCTTTTTATTCACCCAATTTAGACCGGAACCCAGTGGAGGAGGCATCCACAGGGACCATACCCTCCTTCCTCTATTACCAACCTTTCGGAAGGACTTACGGTCCCACATATTAATGTGATCGTATTCCGCGTGAACATGGCGGCAGTTTTGGCAGTGGCGGGTATCGAAACCGGGCCTACCGAGTGCAATTCCCGCACGCTAACCACTGCTCGACCTCAACCCCATGGAGTTAAAGTTTGGTTTAGTTTAATGACGTTAAAACTAATAATGAAATTTTAAGGCACTGCGACAATCTCCATAACTTTCTTTTTATTTATTTTTTTTTTTCTTCAGTGTTTAAGCTTTTCATTAATATCATTTAAAATATCCTCATTCCATAGTTCCATATATCCATTTAAAAAATCCATATCGTTCTATCATTTAAAATATAAATATAATAATTTCACCCGATGTATACAATACATCACCACAATTCAATCCACCATAACTCAATAATTTAAATTTTATAATGACCATATGCTAAGTTCTTAATTCTATCATTTAAAATATCACTCAAACCCGATGCAACGGCATGACGTCCCCCCCCCCCCTTCTGGGTGGGGCTGTCGGGGAAGAATCGGAGCTTCGTCGAGAATTGGGCGAGAAATATAAAATCATGACGTCTTTAAAATTGCTATCCTGCAGGCAATTTTCATTATTTCTTGACCAGATTGGACTTGTAAGAATGCCAGGTCTTTGACCTTTCTAAAAGTGTAAATTATTAGTCGAAATTATGAGTAGTTTTTACGATGGGAGGATTTAAAAACAAAAGTTGGTTTTTTTTAACAAAAAGTGACTTTTGTTTTAAAATCTTTAAAAAATATTAGAAATCGAAATTGAGATTTGAAATTGATATATTTTTACTCGCAATTGTCTGCTCTTTCCGGTGGTGTGAATTGTTTTGTTGTACGACGTCTCTGGATCGTGGAGAAAAAAGGACAAAAAACGATCAAAATCACATATAACATTAAATAACAAACAAAATAATTAAAATTTAAAAAATTGGTTTTCACGTGTCCCCGGGTCTCTGATTGCCAAATTTCGTAGCTCTCCGGCACGCGGTCGCTGAACGTATAGTATATAAGACACACAGACAGACACACACACACAGACATTGCCTTTTATTATACAGGGTGTATCATATTGAATGGGACAAAAAGAATAGCATAGTACAAATTCTGTAATTGATTTATTTAGCCGAAACAAATTAATTCTGAAACTACAATTATACAAGTTTTTATCTGGCAACAGCGAAAAATCTTCTGGTTACGAAATCGCCGCTAGAGGCAATCGCTGCTGGATCAAATGATGTGCCATTGGTTTGTTGGCCACCGAGATCCCCAGATCTAACCCCATGTGATTTTTTTGTATGGGGTTTTGTTAAAGACAAAGTGTTCGTGCCTCCTTTGCCCCAGGACTTACAGCAACTAAAGCAGTGGATAACTAAAGTGATCAAATCATTAACAAAGGATATTCTATCACGAGTGTGACAGGAAATGGAATACCGCATAGATATTTTCCGTGTCACCGGAGGGGCACACATAGAACATCTATAGAAACTTAATATAACTATAGTTTCACTGTAACTATAGTTTCACTGTAAATTTGATTTATCAAAATAAAATAACTACAGCATTCACAGGTATTCTTTGTTTTTGTCACATTCGATATGATACACCCTGTATAGATGCTATGCTTAATAATGATGAAAAAGGTGAGTGCATCACATAGCAGTATAAATAATGGTTTGTAAATATATTCTTGTTTTTTCTTAATAGCATATTGGAATTTGCTTTCTAGATATCCCTTGCATGTTTTTCATTTTTGTTCCACCTTATGCTATTCCTTTATTTAAATTTTGCTATATAATTTTTCAATTACATTAAAAATTTGTTTTTGTTTTTTTGGTCTTATATATACTTACTTTTTGTCTTTTTTTTAATGCAGTTGTATGATAAATTTAAGTTACTTCATAATACATATGCAATTTTAATAATTAGTATTTATTAATAAAACATATTTATACTGTTTTAAAATGTTTTCTAAATTTACTGGAAATGGATTTGTTATGGTGTATAGAAAAGTCATTTGCTACCCACATCCATGTTTTTTGAACAGGTGGCTGGCTGACTGTATGTTTTATCTTTTTCAAAATCCATAGTTACTTTATAATATTAAAGGGCACTCGAGGGGGCATAGATTTAGTAGTGATTCAGATTTCACTTTAAGCTGCAGGTTTGGGCCAATTTATATCCTCATATACATAATATCATGTTAAAACTGCACTGGTGTACATGTAATCTATGTTTTCTGATTCATTTTTAACACTTTACAACATAGTTGAAAAGTGTTTATGACTTTGATCATTCTGTCTGTCTGTGTCCGTTCGCACAATAACTGCCGTAAAAATGATTTTATCAAAATAAAATTTTAGTATGCTGTTGAGACGGTCTGTGGGACATATGGGAATGTAAATTAATAATATCACCCAATTAGTTTTGGACTGAACCCAGGTTGAAAAAATGAAATGCATTGAACCCCATGGGACCTAATTTTCCCAACATTTTTTAATCGAAGTTAAAATTCACAAATTGCTATAAAAGTTTTAGGAAATATTTAAATTATCCCATAAAATATATAAAAAAAGTTTCAGCAAGATATGTTTGGTAGTTTTTTAAATAAAAATTAAAATAATAATTGCATCCATATAATATGAAGAGATCACGTGACCCACTTCAAAATAAAATAAGGCATCCATCTTTTTTTTTCCAGAGAATATTTTTAAAGTTTTTTTTTTAAATTTATATTTTGTGTTGCATCCGTCCTAAAACCTCTTTATTTTTGCTTATTTTCTGTGCATCTATATTCTGCACCAATGCAATTACAATATTTTTGAGTTTAAATGATCATAAAAATTTGATTATTTCTGCAAGGAAGCCTAATTTTAATGGATGCAGAATGTAAAGAAGTAATTGTAAAGATGAGTTGTATAAGAAATTGCTGAATTTTTTTCATGCAAAATTATTTAACTCTGGAGTCTGGAATAAAAATGTATGAAAGAAATATTCACTGCTTTTACATAGAGAACCAGACGATTTATATTTTGATGATGTCATTTGAATAACGTTCATTTTTTTTTTTTTATGAAGTTTCAAGTTTTCAAGTAAAACAAATTATTGTAGTTCTGTGGTAATTAAAAAAATATCACCACTGAATGTATCGCATTTTGCATTTCAGTTGGAAAGTGTTTCATAAAAAATGCTTTATGCATGATTGATCTTTCTTGTTTACTTAGATTAGATGTATACCATTTTTTTAAGTGATATTTTTTTTAATGATATTGAAGCTATTTAAAATACACATTTTACTTTTTTTAGAATACAAAGAAGGCTCCTGGAGGTGAGTTTTCCCCTTTTATCTTCTTCTCATTTTTACTTTTCCTACATATGTAGTATAAGGTGAGAATTGTGATGGGTTCAATAATTTGAATTCCACTTTTTAATGGATCTACACATTTTAAGCATCCCTGAATTAAGTATCATTGAATGTTTTAGAGACCATGTATGTGTCGACTAGACTGTAGACTGTACTATATCTCACAAACAAATACAATTAGAATAGTATTTTGAATACAATTTGGTAGTATTATTACAATCAGTGAATAGTAGAAACTTATTGTTTTGAAACATAATTGAATATTTGGGATGCCCCATAAATTTACCAAAAAATTAGATAAAATTAAAAAAAAAGTAAGCATTGTCAGCTAGGTTCATTTTTCATATGTAATATAATATGACAAATCTGTTAATATCATTCTCTTGGATATAACTCATTCCGTTCATGAAAGAAGGCAATTTTTGCAGTGGCATTGTATACAGACTTCCAAAAGTTAAGCACACAATGCAAATTTTCATTTTTTGAAAGCGTATTTGAATTTGAGTGACTGAATATTGCTGCGGATGTAGATAACATTATGCAAATATCGCATGTTACAGCCAATCACAATTGATTGTCCAGATATATGTTAATTAAGCAGTCGTTGAAGACGCTAACATTCTGAAGGGTTTGAGGAGGTGAATTTAAATGGTGATAAGTGTTTATAACTTTTGTAGGATTATTTTTGATGATATTCGTGTTCCTATGGCTGAAAGAAAACGAATGACAGATAGTGAGAGCTGTCAGGCGCATTGAAGCAGGACAGTTAATCAAAGATGTCTCTATTTTCTTTGGTGTTGATCATTCGGTAATTTCTAGATATACAATTTCAAACAAGTCAAGCAACTGTCTAGAGACCTGTGCCCGGTCATCCTAGGGTTACAACCCCCCTCTGATGATTGGTATATTGCTATATTAGCCAAGCGGAATCGATGAGTGACCTTCACAACTGTTACATCCATTGTTGCAGCGGCACTTTGTAAAACAATATCTGCCAGTACTGTGCACTGAAGGCTCCACGTGAAGCTCCACTAACAATATAACATGATACATTAATAAACATTCATACACTCAAACTTTAGTTGAGTATAATGTATAGACTTTAATCAAATTCATGTAATACCATCAATTATTAAAACATTAGACTTTTTAAACAATTTTAAGTATAATCATTTTAGTTTCAAGAAAAATTTAAATATAAACATGTCATAAAGTTACATTTAAATTTAAGTATAGACATGTTAGAAAAGTTAACGATTAAAATTTTTATGTATAAACATGTTATTTCATTCAAGTTTAAATTCTAGAAATAAACATGGAAATACAAAGTTTAAATATAAATTTTTAGAATAAGCATCTCAATATTTCTATTATTAAGGTAAATTTAAAAATATAAATTTTTGATGTCATAATTCAAAATACAGTATACAACAGTAAATTACCTAAAGTTTGGATTAAAACACCAAAAGTTCTTCCATCATATACATTGAAAGACATCAGCAAAACTTGCTATGTGGGATTGAAAAAATTGTATATATATTCTAGTGTGAAATATCGAAAAATATGCAAGTTACTAATCATACTACATATTAAATACATTAGAGCAACTAATCTGCTCAGTTGAAAAGTGAAAGTGAAAAATGCAAAACATGTATCAGAATATCTGTACCATATTTCATACTCAAATGACAATGCTTTTTGTTCATTGAGGTAGGAATAAAAATTATAATGTATTTCTACTGTAATATTAAATTTTTAGTTTATAAAGACAAAGTTTGACAAGTAAAACAAAGAAAATTACACTTTAAATAGTTTGTTACAGAATTTAAAATTTCTATCTTTAGTCATAGGTTTGTAAAGTAATCTGCATCATAATATTTGCTATTTACAAAGTTAATTTTAAATGATTCATCTAGAACTAAATTTCTCAAAAAATGATATTTTACATCAATATGTTTAGTTCGATGATTTTTAATTGGGGAATTTGAAAAATTAATTGCTGCCTGGTTATCACAAAAAGCTATTCATTTATTTTTGTCAATTTTTAATCCTATCTGGTAGCATTCCTCAATTATGTTTTGCATCCATACCATTTCTTTGGCGGCTTCAGTCAGTGCTTCCATAGTGGAAAGACTAACACATTTATGTTTGTAGGTACGCCACGATATCGGCACTTTATCAATATAAAATATCATACCCCCTAAAGATACCCAATCATCTCGATTGGCTGCAAAATCTGAGTCTGAGTAACAATTTAAACTAAGTTCCTTGATATTTAACAGTTTTAATGCATAATTTTTAGTTTTGTCTAAATATCCCATTACTTTTAATAATGCATCCCAATGTTTAATACCAGGATTCTCTTGAAACTGGGAAAGTAAATTTACAGCATAGCTTAAGTCAGGTCACGTCCTGCTGGAAATGAAACTCAAACAACCGATCGAACTTCTATACGGAATGTTTTTCATTTGATTTAACTCAACACTTGTCCCAGGACAATCAATTTTACTAAATGCATGACCGACTTATACACGGAGTCTATCCTTTCTGGTAAGTCGGACGGTCTGGGTCTCAACAACAACAACGGAGTCTAAAAAATATATATATATATATATATTGTAAGTCTAAATGTTCTTTTTTCGCTCGAGGCAATCTCTCTTAAAGCGATGTGGTAGTAATTACACAAATGTGCACTTCAAAATTCTTCTATGAGTCACTGCCCTTCTGACTACCTGTGTATCGCGTCATCAAAAATATGCATACATTTTGTTGGAATTTATTCTTTACTTGGTGAAAAATTCGTAGAAAAAACCATAGTACCAGACCGTCACAATGGTGTGAATTGAAAGTAGTCAACTTGAAAAATAACGAAGTTTTATTTCTTCACGAACTTAAAAACATCAAAGTTAACACAAAGAAAACATATCCATTTCCGTAATTTCGAGAAATGGTAACATTGTAGAGTTGAACATAACAAAACTAAGTCTTGTCAATTTTATCAAGAGACTTAACAGCAGTTAGGCCTAACAGTATCGGCCTTTTAAATCGCCATTTAACCGGCATACATGGAGATAACGATCATCCGTGATTATAATGACATATCATGAAGAATCACGAAGATCACGGAGATAACCGAGATAATCAACTAATACAAGTACTAGCTTAAATAGTGAAGTATCATTGAAAGTTGAAGTTAATGTTTTCCTTCTGGAGTATGCTAATCTCTAATCGGTTGAAGTAGAAATTAGCATAAACCGGAAGTTGACATCTCAATTTGCAGGATCACAGACCATGGGGGTAAAACTTCTAAGCAAGCGATCCGAAAGCGATTAGCCAATCAGAATGAAGTTTACTTTAGGATTTAGACTGTACATCGACCGATTCACGTACGTGCTTGTTTACAACCGAAGTTTTTCTAACACATTTTCGTTCGATGTTTATCTCTCGCTTCTCAGATTACAGCTGATCGTTTTTGACAAAAAATGGCTCTTTTCAGAAATAATTCTGTAACAGAGATTGTTTAAAACTATAATGCAGGATTTTAAATAGAAAGTATTTTTTTGTTTTGTTTATTGAAGAGAGTATCTAATAACAACTGTGTTGGGGGGGGGGGGGTTAACAGAAAAACGGGAGAAGCCAGATATTGTTTTGATTGTGCAGTGGGTCAAGGTGGTTTAAGAAACAGAGATGCACGTTTTCGTGTCTGTTTTGAGGACACTTTGTACTGGGAGTAAAAGAATGGCTGAAACTTGTCCCAAAAGAACGAGCATCCCTAAAACGGACGGGAGACAAAGCTCATATATCATAGGCCTACTGTTTGGAATCGGACTTTAAAGCGTTCCGATGAAGTTTTTATTATGGAAATTAAATTTTATTATTATATTTATTTATTTATTTTTATTTATTTTTCATTTTCAACTGTTTTTGAATAATTTATTGAAAAAAATTTTTTTCCTCTTTTGGGGATCGACTTATATGCAGGCTTTGGATTTTTTCCTATTTTTCTCTCTGAAAGTAGGGGGTCGACTTATACGTGAGCATATACGGTATATCATCCACATAAACTAATATAAGCACATTATTATTGAATATCTAACAGCAATTACACCATTTGAGTTTCTTAAATTTTAGTTCTTTGAACATAGAATCTAATTCTAGAAACCAATTTCGACCGCTTTGGTGAAGTTCATATATTGCTTTGTTCAATAAACATACATAATCTTGATACTTGATATTGGTGAAACCCTCTGGCTATTTCATGTAAATTTTGTATTTTAATTTAACATAAAGATAAGCTCATTTTATATCTAATTGGAAATGTACTCAACCTAGCATACTGAAGAAGATTGTATAAAATAGTCTGATTAAGCTGAAATTTACAACAGGACTGAAAACTTCATCGTACGTTTCACCCTTTATCCCTGGGTATAACCTTGAACAACCAGTCTCACTTTAAACCTTTGAATTTCCCCTTTTTCATCTCGTTTTAATGTGTAAATCCATTGACCGCCTGTTATTTTTTCTGAAGGAGGTGCGGAGGAACTCCCAGACATTTCTTTCTTTCATAAATTTTATCTCTTCAGTCATGGCGTTATTCCATTTGTTAACTTGGGGTGAATTAAGGGTGGCTTTGTAGTTTTGGGGAATACAAATTTCAATATTGCTAGCCTCTGGTTTTCCAATTCTTTTTGACCCTATTCTTTTTTTCTTATGTCTATTCTACTATTGTCAGCTCTTGGGACGGTTTCGCAATCCCAAGGGATGTCAGGACAGGGAATTAGGTTAGAATCAGGAAGGTCAATTTCCTCCCTGTCTTCAAATAAACTGTTGTCAGTGTCTTCACTCCCCTCTGCTTTTTTGCCCAATTTCCTATTAAGACATATATATCTCTTCAGAGCCTATAGAATAGCGATCTGGGGTTACCTTAAAGGTGACAGTATTGAGGTTTTTCTTATCCCCATTTGGGTCAATGATGCTTTCCCCTGCCTCTGTACTTTCCTCAAATCTGAGGTTACTTGCTTCGATTACCTTTGATTGAAGTACTCGGTAGCCTCTAATATTTGTTGCATAACACACCATTATCTTTTCTTGGACTCCCATGTCTAATTTCTTTTGTAATTGTTTGGATTTTCCTACGTAGACCTTGCTACCAAAAATTTTGAATTGGCTTACCTTTGGTTTCTTACCATTGTATAATTCTAGGGGTGTTTTTGATTTAAACTTACGGCAAATTCTGTTCTTTGCATAGGAAAAACATAAGATTACTTCTGCCCATAAATTTTCATTGACGTTACTATCATTTAGCATTGCTTTTACGTAATCTAAAGCTGTAAGATTAAATCTTTCAGATACGCCATTTTGTTGAGGTGTGTACACATTTGTCCTCTCGGCTTTAATCCCTTTCTTGCTTAAAAAAACTTTGAATTTTTTTATGGCAAAATTCCATGACGCAATCTGTTCTGACATTTAAAATCTTTTTATTTAAATGTCTTTCCTCTCTAATTTGAAATTCAGACTTCAAAAACATCTGATTTCTCCCTGAGAAAGTATACAAATACTTTTCTGCTGAAATCATCGGTAATAGATAAAATGTATCTGTTACCGCCTAATGATCGAATCGGCAATGGCCCACATATATTCATATGTAATAATTCCAATGGTTTGGTTGATCTTATTCTTCCGGTTGGTTCTAAGAAAGCTGTTTAGTTTTGGCTAACATACAAGGTTTACAATGTAATTTTTTTAGCTTAAATTTAGGTAGTCCGTTTACCGCTGAAACATTACTAGTTTGATATACAGATAGTCGATATTTAGGTGACAGTATCTTTTATGCCAAAGTTTAGTTATACAATTAGATTCAATAAATGAACTACATGGTTTATTTTTGTAACTACTAAACTTGTCATTTTGTAACTTTTTACCCTTTTTGGAATTTTTGAAATCAATTTCTTTTCTTTTATGTTTTTGAACTTCTTTAGAATTTAAATTAACATTTTTATCATTTAAATTTTTAGACTTTTATTATCATGTCTATCACCATTCTCTGGTTTATAATTTTTACTTTTAAGATCCTTGAGAGAGAGAGAGAGAGATATCGTTTACTTTGTGATGTTCATACTGGAATTTTAAGAAGTATAACCCTTCCTTTCTTTTTGCATAAAAGTATTTTTCCCCACTAGGCTTATAGAACCATAGTATTCCCTTTTTCCCGTGAAAATTAAAATTACTTTCTTCTAGTATAGATGCAGTTAAAGCATTGCATCTGAATTTGGGTGAATGCTATTATCTAATATGATATCATTCTTTTAGCCATTCACTATCATAAACATTTTGACCGTACTGTTATGCCTGGTTTTAATGATGCTACTTAAATTAATAGTTCAAAATTCTTAATTTTCCCCTTTCCCTTCAAAATTCTAAATTGATTTGTTGTTATTATATATTTTGGCGATTCATTCCCTTAAGTGTGAAGTGGGCCATTTCGCAGCTTATCTTCGGACACCTGCAAGGAGGTTGCCTCACAACATTCTGTGGGCTTGTGTCACGATGTGGGCTCATGGTAGCCAGCTTGGCAGAAATTTCATGCCTTGTGGTTCTTGGCAAAGCATCATATTTATTCCATGGTATGTGCGTAGGCGCTCTGCATGAGGTAGAAGTTTTTCACTCGCCAAGTTTGGAGGCTCTTGAGAAGCGAACATGTTGTGAAGGACATTCGATTGCTAGCCACCATTTGAAAAGGTGGTCTGAATTTGCATGGGAAAACTGCGGTCCAGGGCATATGCCAGGGTGCCTGTGACCCGCAGACAAACTTCTTCTTTGTGCCAGCCCTGTGTCTCTGATGTTGGACATGGTGCTATCAACGTGGTGCCAGCTATCAACTATTGTGGTTGCACGGCCATCTCAGTGCCATTGTTCTATTGCTCTGCCATTTCAATGTTACACAGTGTGATTGGAGTCCGGCCGTCCAAACAGTTACCTTACACCTTTCTGGTAGGTCGGACGGTCTGGGTCTCAACAGTGTGATTGGAACCTAGGAGTTTCCCTTAGAGTGTTCAATCTTCATGGTCCTTGTGTGAACAGAGCCAGTCTTCAAAGATCAGAGTGCAAGTGTGTTCAAGCTTCGTGGGCCTTGTGTGAGCAGAGCCAGTCTTCAAAGGTCAGAGTGCAAGCCTGTGTCATTTCACTCCTCAGTGATCGGGGTTTTGTGTAAGCCATGTTACTTAATTTTAAAAGTGATTAAATTCGGAACAAAGTATCAATATGTGAGGAAAGAGAAAGCATCTAATTTAAAATTGAAGTTTAGTTCTGAGAAAATTACAAATTTGAAGAAAAAAAGAGATGTTAATTTGCAATTTGATTTGAGATTTAGGGAAAAGTGTGTCAAATAATTTGAAGTTGAATTTACACAAATTTTATAACAATGTTTTCTTTTTTCTGTAAGAATTTAATTTTGGTACTTAATGATTAGGGAATTTTTAATATTTTTATTCTTTTAACATTTTTGGTGGTGGACAGCTAGCTCTCCAGGCAGACCAAACTCTGGTCTTCAGACCAAAGTGGATTCTGAACCTGGGTAATTTAATTTGTTGACTCGGCATTTAAAGTGTTAACTGGGTTTATTTTAAATTAATATAGGTTTATTTTAACTGTAGTTATTTTTAAATATTTTTTTTTTCGCAATTTACTACGAAATTTAATTGTGTAAGAATTTATAAAAATTAACCTGTTTGTGTTTTGAAGCACTTAAGTAAAATTGTTGTTAATAAAGTAAATTTTTAATTTAACATAATTGAGTTATGTTCCCTTTGTGGCTGTGCAATAAATTAATTAGGTCTAAAGACTATGCAATTTCTATGTAGGTATCAAAGGTAGGTGAAATTATTTTGGAATTGATTTGTTGTTGTATATATATTCTAAGGGGTGTTGTGTACAGGCCAAACAGTAGGAAGAAATTATCAAATAAAGAAACAATTTTAATTTAATAGAAGTAACTTTATTAGACAAAAAAACTATACAGTCGTGCCGAATCTAAATATAAATCTAACTTATGAAACTTTAGTCAATTAATCAGAAATAAAAATAAATAAATAATCTTCAAAGAAACATAAGTCAGTTCCAGAACGACACATTAGTGCCGGTCAGTTCTGGCACAACAGTACCAATAGCTTCAATTGGGATCTCAACATTTCCAATAGTCAAAGACATAGATTTGTCTTTCATTACTTTAAAATTTAGAAATAAATATTTATTATTACAGAAATGACGAGTAGCTGCAATGTCTACAACCCAATTGAGCTTATCAACAGGATCTACAACCAGATTTGTTTCAATTCTAGATTTGTCATACAATTCAACAATATTTGTTAAATTTTTAGTTTTCAATTTGGAACAATCTTTTCTTAAATGACCCATCTTTTTACAAATAAAACATGGTCCAATCTGAGTTGCATTAGATTTCGATTTGACATTAACTTTTTTTTCATTTGATTTTTACCTTTAGGTACAAATTTAGATTTACATGAAATAGAAAATGCAGAATTAGAACTCATGGTCCCGACTCTGTTGTCGTAGCGACCTCCTTCTGCTGAGAGTTCTGTCTGTATCTTATCTAAGGTAAAATCTGTTGGAATTTTACTTCATATTGGTGAAAATTTCGTAAAAACCAGTTGATAGCAGAGCATCACAGTGGATGTGAACAGAGAGTAGTCAACGTAAAAAAAAACACAATTTATTTCTCACGAACTCAAAACATCATAATTAACAAAAAAACATTAACCATTTCTGTAACTTAGAAAATTGTATCATCATAAGGTTTAGATTACATAAACTGAGTCTTGAAAAATTTAACTATAAGGCTAACAACATCGGCCATGTACTTCGCCATTTACCAGCATACATATAAGATCAATCATGACGACATGAAAATATGAAGATGATCATACCAGATCACTAGGATAAGATAAGACAAGCTCTGACCAGCCTGATCTCTAATCTGATCTCGACTGAGATATTCAACTGATACAACCACTATCTTAATAGTGCCGTATCCTGGAAGTTGAAGTTAATGTTTTCCTTCCGGAGGATACTAATCTCTAATTGGTTGAAGTAGAAATTAGCATAAACCAGAAGTTGACGTCTCAATTTGCAGTACCACAGACCATGGAGGGGGGGGGGGGGGGACTTCTTAACAAGCGATCCGAAAGCGATTAGCCAATCAGAACGAAGTAACTTTTGGATTTTGGCGGTACGTCAACTGATTCACGTACGTGCTTGTTTACAATTGAAGTTTTTCTAACAAACAGCCCACTCCTGCAGATTGAGTTGTCTAATGACAAAAATACAAGTTATAATCAAATTTAAATTTCAGTTGAATATATACTACTTTATAGAGTAAAAAAATATCATGTATAGATTTTGGTGTACAATTATATCTTTCAAGACAAAGTTTAAAAAGTATAAAATACATCATGATACAATTTACATGAGAATACAAATTTAAAATATCTCTGTGTCAAAAACAGGAGATGCAAGTTTCAAAAACTCTTAAATACTTCGCCACGCAGTATAAACTCAACAGTATCTAAACTACATGTTGAGGGAATGCCAAAAGTTTGTATATTATATCGAAAAATCTTAAACTTTTATCCCTTCATCACACAGTTTAAAACTCATTAGTATCTAAGCTATTACATGAGAGATTGAAAAATGTATAAGTTATTTTTAGTATATATCATAAACCTTAAAAATCTTCGCTACACAGTATAAACGCATTTGTAACTAAACTACACAATGCGGGTTTTGAATAGTGTTGAAGTTAATTTTGAAAAATACAACTATGCAATTTAGAATGAATTTGACTTGTTTACATTAGATTTCAAATTAGAATTTAAAAATCTTAAGAAGTTTTAAAGATTTCACAGAATTTAAAGATTGCTTCTTTGGTGATAGGTTTCGTAAAACCATCAGCTTTTGCTGTTAACAAATTTGATCTCAAAGAGCTTCTTTTCAACTAGATTTCGTAAGAAATGATATTTAACATCAATGTGTTTTGTTCTATGATTCTCGATGGGTGAATTGGAAAAGTTTATGGCCGCTTGGTTATCACAGAATATTACACTATTTCCTAATTGAACCCTAAGTTTATTACATTCAAGTAGTATGTTCTGTGCCCACACCATTTCCTTTGCCGATTCAGTTAATGAGATATATTCAGCTTCCATTGTAGATAAACTCATACATTTGTGTTTAAATGTCCTCCATGAAATAGGTACCATATCTACAAAAAATGTCATGCCTCCCATTGATACTCTATCTTCCCGATTAGCTGCAAAGTCCAAATCAGTAAAACAATTTAAATTTACAGATTGAATGTTAGATAAATTTAGTTTAAAATTCCTCGTTTTATCTACATACCCTAGAAATTTAAGTAAAACATCCTAGTGTTTAATGCCTGTGTTTTCCTGAAATTGGGATAAGATGTTTACGGCATAGCTAATATCGGATCTAGTTCTGCTGGCAAGAAATGACAAACAACCTAATAAGTTTCTGTAAGGTATATTCTTCATTTGTTCAATTTCTGCATGATTTGCTGGGCAATTTGTTTTCCTTAAAACTACACCTTTAGCTATGGGTAAACTTGAAATGGGATATTTAAACTTTGAGAATTTGTCACAAATTTCAGCGATGTATTGATTTTGATGGATGAAATGTCTATCATGTTTTTCCTCAAATTCAATACCCGATAACATTTTTGTTTTTCCTAACATTTTGATATCAAATTTGGTTTTTAGCAATGAAGTTACAGAATTTAGAATCATTTGATTTTTGGCAAATAATTTGATGTCATCAACGTAAACAATCAATAAGGCCTTATTGTTAAAATTACATGCACAATTGCACCACTTAAACTTTATGAAGTAAAGTTTTCTGAGAACCTGGTCTAACTCAAGATACCATTCTCGACCGCTTTGGTGTAAGCCATAAATCGCTTTATTTAGCTGACATACATACCCACTTTTGTTTTTGTCAAAAAATCCTGGGGGCTGTTTCATAAATATTTTTTCACTGAAATTGGCATATAAATATGCACATTTGATGTCAAGCTGAGTATGGAACCACCCTAATAAACATTCAAAAATAGTAAAAAACATCCTAATGATTGTAAAGTTAATTACCGGGCTAAACACTTCTGTGTAAGTTTGCTCCTTTTCCTGGTTAAATCCCTGAGCTACAAGTCTAGCTTTATATCTGCCAACTTTACCCCTTTCGTCTCCCTTTCTAGTAGGTCGGACGGTCTGGGTCTCAACAACAACCCCTTTCGTCTCCCTTTCTAGTAGGTCGGATGGTCTGGGTCTCAACAACAACAACCCCTTTCGTCTTTTTTGATTGTATTCACCCAACGGCAACCAATTACTTTGTCGGAAATAGGTGCAGGCACTAAGTTCCAGACACCTCTTTCCTTCATGACACCTAATTCGTCTGCCATGGCTATATTCCATTCTTTGGATTGGGGTGAATTAGCCGCTTCCTTGTAGTTCCTAGGAATTTGGATCTCTACAATGTTGGCTTCTGGCCGATCCCATGATCTCCCTTGATCCCCCTTAAAATTGAAAAAAATTTTGTCAAATTTTATTTTATTTTTCCCACAAAAATTTTCTATATCTTTTAGTGATCTCAACCTAGGTCCCTTTCCTTTGTAATAAGAATAAACATCCTTTCTTGTTCCCGTCATTCTCGGAATGACTTTTTTGTTCCAAGTAGTATCTGGATCGGGAATTGGACGATTATCATCAGAGGATCCCGCTTCCTCATTACTTTCCGTAATGTCTTGATCTTCCTCTGATGAATCGTCTTTAACCCTCTCCACATGCTACTCGTCTTTAACCCTCTCCACATGATACACTTTTACATCTTACAAACCCACCTATGCCAGACGAATCTGGATAGGTGGGTTTGTAAGATGTAAAAGTGAAATTTTCTTTAGGTTTCTGATTTACATTGGGTCCCAGACCGCCTTCCTCTGCGTTGCACTCTTCATTAAATATAACATTTTTAGTTTCTACTATTTTCCCCTCATTCAAGAGCCATATCCTATACCCTGAGTTTTCAAAGCATATCCCACCATAATGCCCTCTTGTGCCCTCATATCAAGTTTCCCCCTAAGTTGTTTAGGCTTGCCTACAAAAACTTGATATCCAAACGCTCTGAGGTGAGCAGCTGATGGCTTTTTGCCACTGTACAAGTCGATCGGTGTCAGATTCTTGAACTCATGGCATATCTGATTTTTAACATATGCAAAACAAAGTAAAGCTTCTGCCTAAAAATCGTCTTTTAAGTTGCTATCGTTTAACATTGCCCTAACACAATCCAAAGCAGTTAAGTTAAACCTTTCGGAAACCCCATTTTGTTCGGGTGTGTATGTGTTTGTTCTTTCTGCTTTAACTCCTTGTGTTTCTAAAAACTTTTCAAACTCAATATTACAAAACTCCATACTGTTGTCAGTTCTGACACTCAAAATTTTGGTATTTAAAAATCTCTCTGCTCGATGTTAAAACTGTTTAAACTTATCAAAAACTTCAGATTTTCGTTTCATAGGATACACAGTAACTTTGCGTGAAAAATCATTGGTTATGCTAAGGAAATATTTAGCACCCCCACATAATGGTTTTGGCATTGGCCCGCATACGTCCATATGGATTAGTTCTAATGGCTTTTCAGATCTAATTCTGCCTATGGGTTTGAACGAAATTCTTTTTGTTTTTGCCAGTTTACATTTACAGTCAATTTTTCGAACACTGATTTTTAGCAATCCTCTAACAGCTGACACTTTACATGTGTGATGTAAATATTCAAAGTTCATGTGACAAAATCTTTTATGCCATAGCCTTGTATTTCCCCCGACTTCAATGGGTGATTTTACATTACTTGAACTTTTAAAAATATCAAATTTAAAAGGCTTGTTAGGTTTAAAAATACTAACATTCGAGTTTACAACTTTACGTTTAAAAACTTTACTGGCATTTCTATTTACATTATTACTTTGAACATTATCACAATTTTAATTACAATTTTCAATTTTACAAGTTTTAAAATTACTTTTGTTACTTTGTTTTTTAAAAACATGATCGTCATTTTCAGTTTTACAATCAGATGACTCATTTTTACTTTTACTTTTAAAATCACTAGACTTTTTAGATTTTACATTTTTAGTTTTAGGCTTATCATTTACATTTCTTGTAGATTTCTCAATATTAAAATTTTTGGCTTTCGTCTCATATTGAGGTCGAAGGAAATACAAGCAGTTGTGTCTTTTGGCATAAAACCATTTACTGCCGTCAGGTTTGTAAAAAGTAAGGAAGCCATTTTTCTCGGTGAAAATACAATTTTGCTCTTCCAGTAGTGAAGCAGCAATTAAATTTCTCCTTAATTTAGGGGAATACATAACATCTTTCAAAATAAATAGATTTTTGGTTTTTTTCATTTTCACATACATGTTGATTGATCCGACACCTTCGATTGGGCTTTCTTGATCACCGGCAGCTAAGGACATTGTTGTTCCTTCTAATTCTTTTGTCAAATAATTCAAGATTATTACAAAAATGTTTAGTTGCTGCCGTGTCAACAACCCAACCGAATTTGTCGGTCAATTCAACATTACAATTTTCTGTGCCATATTGGATTTCACTTAACTTAGCGTAAAAAGATTTACAATTAGCTTTCAAATGGTTATATGCCTTGCATTTATGGCAAGTGCCTACTTGTTTACTAGAATTTACAATTTTAGAAGTAATACTTTTAGATTTAGACAATTTTGTACTTTTAGAGTTATATACATTAAATGCTAAAGTCTTACTTCCGTTTTGTTGCTCGTCATGCTTTTGCTGAGCTATTCTGTCCTCCTCGGCGAGCAGTTCAGCTTCAATGTGTTTTAGGGTAAACTCATCATCCGGCAATCTGTAAAGGTGCGGCAATCTGTAAAAACGAATGCACTATTCCTCAGTAGTCCTTATCGAGATGCCTAATTGGTTGAAAATCTACCAGGACCTCGGCCATTGGGTGGCCTGCATCTTTTAGCTTGGATACCCATCTTTTAATCCTTGCAATGAACAGTCAATCGGTTCTCCCGGCACTGGTTTCTCACTGAAGAAGTTGTCAAAGAGTCTCATGAGTCCAGCCCTGAATTTTGCTTTGAATTGGTCTTTCAAGATGTTCCATGCTGTCATGGGTTCCTCCACTGTTGAATTAAATCGCGGTACTATGCCTCTAGACTGTAATAGAGTGTTGAAAGTGCTCTCTCTTTACGTATCTGGTATGCCACCTTTTCTTTCCTGGTCGTTTCCGCATTAGGTTTTTCCTCTGTACCCGTGATGAATCCATATAGTCCTTCATTCATTAACATGAACTTTATGTCCGTACTCCACGTTAAGAAATTATCCTTCCTTAGCTTCTCCATGTCCGGTGTCGCCATTTTTTAGTAGAATGCTGCTGCGGCCCCGTCTCGGGGCTTGTTCGTTTTTTCTTGATTTTTCCAAAACTACCTCGTTGACTAGGATGCTGTACTAGGTCTGCTAGGGCTGCCAGGGGCCCATAACCCCCGTTTGTTGGAATTTTACTTCGTATTGGTGAAAATTTCGTAAAAACCAGTTGATAGCAGAGCGTCACAGTGGATGTGAACAGAGAGTAGTCAACGTAAAAAAAAAACACAATTTATTTCTCACGAACTCAAAACATCATAATTAACAAAAAAACATTAACCATTTCTATAACTTAGAAAATTGAATCATCATAAGGTTTACCTTACATAAACTGAGAACATGAACTCACGTCATGGTCACGACTGGTTGTCGTAGGCGACCTTCTTCTGCTGAGAGTTCTGTCTGTATCTTATCTAAGGTAAAATTATCATTAGGCCATCTGTAGATGATTTGCACTATCCCTTGGGAAACTTCAGAGATATGTCGGATTGACTGAAATGCCACGTAAATGTCCTCAATAGGATGTTGCACATCTTTCAGTTTTTTGACTGCTTTCTTTAATTGTGCACAGAAAATGTCAGCAGGTTCATTTTCATCTGGGCGGATGTTAAAGAATTCGTCCAGCAGGCGAACCAGATTAGCCCTTGTTGGTGCTTCAAAATGATCTTTCAACTTATCCCAGGCATTAGCTGGATCATCCGTGATGTTGATACACTCCTAGTATTCTGGTGAAAAGCCATAATATAGCATTGATAGTGCTTTATCTTTCCTGCCAGTGAATTCATCTTGATTTCGTCTCGTTGTGGCTTCATCGATAGGTTTTACACTTCTATCTACATATCCATAACAACCTCCCGCTTTTAGTGCAAAAGCCATCCCATTACACCAACTGGTGTAATTGTCTCTCTCAAGTTATGGCATTTTTATCTCTTCCATTTTTCCTATTTTTAAATTTTTGTTCGTTAAGAAAACTTTCCACTTAACTCAATTTCTGCTACACTTGATTGGCGGACTTAGACGGCCCTCATCAATTTGACTAATTACTTTTCTTCATTTGGGCGAGTCATCAGTTGATGACATAGGATCGTCTATCTTAATGTAGACTGGCCCATAACCTTGTTGAGAGAAAAATATTTATCTCTTTCTATTCAGAAAAAGGTATATTTCGAGTAGAGTCAGCACAGTGTTGCAAATTAAGAAAAAGCTAAAGTTTATAATCAACCATGTTTATTTATTGACGATGATATCTTACCAGTAGTACATGGCAGCTGCTGTTTAAACAAAGCAGCAAGAGCTTATATACAAGATTTGAGTTTAAGCTGTATAGGAAGTCCACATTGGATAACTTAGATAAACATGACTTGGCTATCATATTGTTCTATTTCCACCTTCTTAAGATTACATTTTAGGAAAATTTAGGTTTAGTTATTTGACTTGACTAGGTTATAAATATATTTATGTACAGTATAAATATATTTATGTACAGTATAAATATATTTATGTACAGTATAGAATAACACACAGATTAAAAGTTTAAATCACTGGTTTCAGTTAGATGATGCAAGTGTATCACTCTCACTCCAGAATTAATCTTCTTGACCAAGGCCATCTTTGTAATTGACTGTCATAACGTGATCTAGTCACTGCTCAGCACAAAGTACTAACATGTACTGCTTCGTACATCATTAGCAACTGTTTACTATTCGTAGTAGAATACTCAGCTACATGCTACTTTCGTCAATTCAATTAAATAAAGACATATTATTCAACCAGCACTAGCGTCAAAATATGCATCTGTTTAAGAACAACTATCTAAGTGAATATATCCAAATCAGTAACATTATGCATCTAACTATGCATTGGTCTGATCCAGAACTGCTTTGTATCTCACAGTCTGTCAGACACCAAGTCTGCTACAGCCACACTACAACCTCTATTGTAGCTAGTAGCTATATCTATCACTCTCCAAGTTCCTATATACACCGAGATTGGCCCGACGAGTTCCAAAGTCCAACTCAAAGAATATGCAAATGAGCCAACGCATACATCGAACATCCAATCTTCATGAAGATACTTACTGGAAGAATGCCGTGAGTCGTTCCCATGAAAGAAGTAAGTTGACCAAAAAGTAAGTTGAGTGTTTGAACAACGTTCGGGAAACAAGCAACTTGCAATGCGTTTTCCCAGAAATTTCCTGTTTATGGGCAATAATGCCCATTCCTGTTGAACTAACATCGTTGACGAATACCTGGAAAGTGAGGGCATTTCTCGTATGGAGTGGCCAGCATATTCCCCCGACCTTAATCTCATTGAAAACCTTTGGGATGCCTTCGGGCGTGCTGTCTTTACCTTTTCAGCCAGTCTCAGAGAGTTGGAAACTGCCCTATTGGAAGAATGGCCATTGCTTGCATCTGCGATGGTTAATCACTTCATTAAAAGCATGGAAAATCATTGTAAAGTTTGTGTGAAGGTCCGGGGTAGTCATATACCATATTAATGTAAGTTTTGTTTGGTTTGTTTGCCTTTAAACCTCATTTTGTTAATGACCCAAATGTGACGTCATCATATAACTTACGAAAAGTAAATATTTTTTCTTCTTTGTACATAATTTTTATTTTCTTTAATACATAAACACATTTGCTACCTTCATGTACGATTTTGAGTTAATCAAAGCTTCACTTTTTCATCTTTGTTAATTTAACCGTCCGTGCTTAACTTTTGGAAGCCAGTATATATTGATGCAAAATAATTTGCCAATTATCAATTATTTCATAGGATATTAATTGTCAATTTTATTTTAATGGGAAATTTTTTATATATGAATAAGCCATTATGTTCTGACTAATAAAGTCATCACCAGTACTTAGTGATGTTAATTCATTGCTAATAACATTATGGTATGACTTTTTAACACTTTCCAGCATAATTGAAAAATGTTTATGACTTTGTTCATTCTGTCTGTCTGTCCTTTTGCATGATAACTGCCGTAAAAATGACTTTATCAAAATGAAATTTTAGTATGTTGTTCAGACAGTCTGTGAGATCTATGCGAGTATAAATGAATAATATCACCCAATTAGTTTTGGATTGAACCCGGGTTGAAAAAATGAAATACATTGAACCCTATGGGATCTAATTTTTCAAATATTTTTTAAGCAAATTTAAAACTCACAAATTGCTTTGAAAGTTTTAGAAAATACAGTCAAACCTGTCTCATACATTGTGTCACTTACTGTGTGGCCAGAGACAGGTTTGACTGTATTTTCTGTCTCCAGCCACACAGTAAGTTACTATAAGCCTTAGGGTTGGTCGTGTGGTCTGGGCCTTCCAGTCAAACCTGTCTATCTCGAATCTCGCGGAAATGAAAAAAAAAAAAAAATTCGAGATAAAGAGGTTTCAAGATAGAGAGGTTTCGAAAAATAGAGAGTGAAAATAACACATTTATTACATACCTTAATAAAAATAATCACGCAATAATTTCTGATGCCTAATTTTCTTTGATTTGACAATTTTTTTAAGGTTAGCAATAGCTGCGAATCCGTTCTAACTAATATCCTCCTGGGATTCAAGGAAAGTTCTTAACTTTTCAATAGCCTTCTCCGCTTCTTTTATTGTAACTTTAGGTGAATCTGTATCCACTATTTCATGACCGTCGTCATTAGAAACTCCTCTCACATCATCTATGATCTCCGTATCTGTCAACATTCCACATGTTGTCAGGGAATCGTCCACTTCTAAAAAAGTTTCAAATGAAATGTCCAGATTAAGTATATTCTTGATGATCATCCATTCTTTGGAATTCACTTCATTGACTTCTACTCATACATCGTGTCAATGCTCATTTGTTGTTCTTGCTCTTCCTCGTTGTTCCTTTGTTTAAATCCAGCTTTTAGAGGAAACAATTCCTGATCATCTTCTCTGTAACATTTCTCCAAGCATAGTCTGTCATCCTCATTACATCCAAAACATTGATGTTAGGAAGGGTATTGCCTTCGTCGATGGCGTCTAGAAGTTTTCGAACCAGTTCTCGTCTGTATCCCACTTTGAAACTTCGAATGATTCCATGATCGAGGGGTTGTAGCTTGGATGTAGTGTTAGGAGGCAAAAATTTTATAGCGATAGTTTTTAGAGTAAGGAAGTTGGAATGAGCATTGCAGTTATCGATGAACAGAAGAATTTTTCTTTTTTTTAAACCTATAGATTTGTCTGTTTTTTTCAACCAGTCACTAAAGAGCTGGTCATCCAGGCCTTATTTGCTTTGTATGAAAAAGGAAATAATTTCACTTTCGAGAAACATCTGGGCTTTGCACAACAACCGATCAGCAGTGGTGGAAGCTTTTCACTTCCATCTTGATTAGTTGCTAAAAGTACAGTTACACATACTTTACTCTATTTACCACCTTGGGACTCTTCTCCCTTGAATATCGTTATTTTGTTGGGTAAACATTGAAAAAATAGCCCTGTTTCATTGGCGTTGAAGACATCCATTGGCTCATAGCCTTCCAGCATGGAAGGGAGCTCCTTGATCCACTCTTCGCAAACACTTTGGGATACAGACACACTTTCACTGCATAGTTTTCTGAAAACGATGTTGTGTCTCCTTTTGAAGCTTTTAAGCCACCCGTCGCTGGCTTTAAATTCGCTGCTATGACCAAGTTCTTTTACAAAATCTTCAGCTTTCCTCTGCAGCATCATTCCGCTGATAGGAACCCCTTGGTCATGACATTGTACAAACCATTTTCTCACACACTCGTCAATATCTGGGAAAGTACATTTTTGATTTTTTTTCACTTTCTTATTGTTTTGAAAGTTTCTCTCTACCAAATCTCTGTTCTTTATTATTGTCGAAAGAGTACTCAGTAGCATACCAAACTTCATTGCATCTTCATTCTTTTTAAGTAAAGGATTTCCGTCCAAAAATTTTTAAATTTTCATTTCTTCTTCCATCGAAAGAAGATTTAATTTCCTTTTCACTCTCGCCATTTGCTTCACTTAACGTTGCAATCACAAACTGCATTACTAACTCCACAAACAGAAGAGCAAAACTGACCAGTTGCTTATCAGATTATTAGTCCCACCCAACCCCCATTGTTCAAAGTTCCCAATCCCTACCGAAAGGGCCAATGGGAGTTCAGATCCCTTTGTGGATTCCCGAGACATTTGTGACTTGCACCTGTCTTCAATCTACCTTCCTACCATCTGCACATGACGTTGTGACTGTTGCTGTGCAAGGAATATTTTTTAACGGCAACTTCCGCTGCCAAAATATGGCCGCTGAACTTCAAATTTGTATAATTAACTCTTCATGCCGTAATTCGAGATATGGAAGTTTTGGGGGAACATTTTTGGAGATAAACATGGAAAATACATTGCATTTTGGCTGAAAAGGCAGGGAAATAAGTAAATTTCGAGATATAGAGGTTTTCGAGATAAACAGGGTTCGAGATAGACAGGTTTGACTGTATTCAAATTATTCCATAAAAATATTAAAAAAAAATTCAGCAAAATATATTTGGTAGTTTTTTAAATAATAATTAAACCCATATTATATGAAGAGATTGTGTGACCCACTTCAAAATAAAATATAGCATCCATCTTGTGTCAGAATCGTGATTTAGTATCCGTCCTAAAACTGCCTTATTTTTGCTTAATTTCTGTGCATCTATATTCTGAAACACTGCAATTACAATATATTTGAGTTTAAATGATCAATGCCATCCATCTTGTGCCAAAATCATGATTTTTAAAGTTCTTTTTAATTTATATTTAGAGTTGTATCCGTCCTAAAACCGCTTTATTTTTGCTTAATTTCTCTGCATCTATATTCTGAAACAATGCAATTACAATATATTCGAGCTTAAATGATCATCAAACTTTGATTATTTCTACAGTGAAGCCTAATTTTAATGTATGCAGGATGTAAAAACATCAAGCTGTAAAATGAGTTGTATAAGAATTGCTGAATTTTTGTAACTCAAAATTATTTAGTTCTGGAGTCTGGAATAAAGCTGATATGAATGAAATATTCATTGATTTTACATAGAGAGCAGATGATTTTATAGCAGACTTTTTAAATGAAGTTTTAAGCATAGAGTTAAAGTACTCGTAACTTTGTAAGAATTACAAAAGAAATATTGTATAATTGTGATTGATTATGTGGTATTGCAATTATGATTTTTCATTGTTTGTCCTCATCCGATTTTTTCAAATATGTCTAACACTCTATGCTTTATTTTGAACAGAAGCACCGTCTAAGACAAAGTCTATTGTGGTGCCAGGAGCTCGTGCAGAATTGATGGACATCTTGGAAGAGGTTCAAGAACCTGTAGTGGGTAAGTGGTAAAGTGCCTGTAGTGAGTATCTCACAGTTGGCGCTTTCTATTTTAATGACTATCATATCAAGTGTTAATTCAGCTCCATTCAATTTAATTCAATGCAATATCTAGATTTGCAGGGATCGCATTCTACCTAAAATTCCTAAAATTCCATTTTTGAAGCTTCTCTTAAATTCTTGAAATTACACTTAAATTTTTTTATTCATCCTAAAATTTTGTAATAAAGCTGAGGCATCAAGTTTACTCTACTAGTGCCTGAGTCCATTCCATTTATATGGCAATCTATGTTAAAAAAGCTGACTTTCCTTATAGAATGCAATGGATTGACTACTTTTACAGTAAAAACAAAAATAGGTTATTCTTATAGAAGATACTTCTATTCTTTCCAAGATATTGAATTTTCTTCAATCAGTCATCATTTTCATTGATTTAACATCATTTTTATTCATTTGGCGAGATTTTTGTTAATTTGGCAGCATTTAAAACTATCGCCAAGTTGGCGACATTTCGCTAAATTCATCACCAAAATCTCAGCATTACAGACAGAGAAATAAGTTATTCTTACAGCAGATAAATGACTATTGGCGTTCAAATACAAAAGTATTACTCAAAGTATCTTTTCTCATGAATGGAATGAATTAGATCCACGAGAATGTCACCAAATTTATCGCATGATATTACATATGAAATGTGAACGTGTGAGTTAATATTTTTTTTTCATTTATAGGATTTTGTGTTAAATTTATTTGAAAAATGTGCAATATCTTGAGAACAGTTCATGCTAGCGTTCTAAAGTTTATGTCAATCGTTTTCTAAGGAAAAATTACATAAGAAATGTCTATTTGGTTAACTTTATTAAAGATTTTGATTTTTTGAGATTTTTTCAAAATTTCTCTAAAAAATTTGGGGGACTTCTGAACATTCGATTGTGTTTTAAAACAATTGGCTTCCTGTATTCACGGATTGTGATTTTTATACCAAATTTCATTTCAATCGCTTCATTTGTTCGTGAGATATCATCTCCACAGACTCACTGACACACACACGCACATACTTTTACACACACACACAGACATCACCTCAAAAATGTTCAATTCGTGATCAAGGATGCTTGAAACGTGCTCTTCCGTTGAAAACTCAAATTCGAATTTTCGACCCCATCACAATATTTTCCTTATACATTATGTATATAAGGAAAGTAAAAAATCTTCAAAAATTATAGCATTGTTCAAAATAGCACTCATCCTTTGCAAACACGACAAATGTGTCAATCACAACAGAATCACTGATTCTCAAGGGCTATATCACTTAGCTAGCTCCACCCACTGTCAGTTTTAGTGAAATATGAGTGCAAGATGAATGACGGCCCACATGATCATTTACAGACTGGAGTTTGGGGAATGTGGAATTCTCCAATGCAAACAAACAAATCATAGACGCCTCTCCTCTCAAAGAAATAAGTAGAAAGAGGCGGGTTCGATTGTTAAATAGTGTGCTTCCTCTTATTTATTAGATAAATCACTCCTCTTATTTATTAGTTAACTTTGTAAAAAAGTTTCTCTTTCTTTACAAAGTTAACATTTTGCTCAACTATTCTTTGTTTGGTATCAGTTTAGGCAAAATTTTTTGAAAATTTGGACTCTTGAAGAATTTTTGGTCTAAAACCAATATATGCAAATACAGTGATCAAAGGGGACAGCGAGAAAAACGTGCATAAGTGAGAGCCGTTCATATGCGAAAAACCACAAAAGGGAGCTTAAAAGTGAAACATCAATACATTGTACTCCAATATATTGTTAATTAATACTATGTATACACTACTGAAAAATGTAAATAAGATTAGTTTCAAAATGCAATGAATTTATTTTTTAATGAATTACTATTTTTTAAGAACACAAAGAAAATGGAAATGCTTACATACTCAAATTTCGTTTTACTCCTATTACTGCTTTCTCACAAAATAATTTACAATCGAGGATTGTGAGGATTGTTTTTGTTTTCATGAATTTTCAAAAAGAGTCTTTTCAAGTTCATCAAGACGTGAAAAAGTTCCTTCACTTCCAGAATTGAACTGAAAATAGTCACTCAGAATTTCTAATGCTTCTTACGCTACTGTGTGAGTTGGAGGAACTTTTGCCGCATCTTCTTCATCATCATCGTCCACCTCTTCATCAGTACCTTCATTGACACTCGCACTTTCCCCAGAAAGGACACGAGTTGCCAAGCCATGCCTATTTTTGAATTTTTCAATCGATCCATGTGATGCAGAAAAGTTTTCCATTTCAAAACTCTTTGAGAACTGTACGGTCTTCACCCTTAGAAGCTCAACGTTAACAGGAATGTTCGAGGCACGAGCTTCTTTAAACCATAGCACCAAAACTTTCTCAAATTCTTCGTATTCTCCGCCTTGAATTCTGTTTCTTTTCTTCGACTGAATTTCACATTCTTGATGAGCTACTATTATCACCTCCCGATTTTTAAAAATCCCTCTCAATGTTGATTCTGGGACATTAAAATGCTCCGCTAAAGCTTTTTGGAGGTGCAAGGATTTTCTTCGAATTTTTTAATAACATCCATTTTAAACGAAAGCGACAGTTTTGTTCTTTTCGCCATTTTAAAACGTAACCATTTAACCAAAACTCCAAAGATTGTTCTTTCGTTAGCAATCAATGTCACGTAGTACATACCGTACTAACCTTTCTAATTGGCTGCGACTTTTACTGACGTCAATCACAAGAACCCCCCACGTACACCCCTGTGTATAAGGTATAGGAATGTGTTCCTGGAGAATCTGAACAATAGGGGAAGGGCTAGGGAATGCATTCTTAGAAGCAGAACAAAAAGGGTAAAATTCTTGCGATAAGCAACACCTGACTACTTGAGGAACCTACTTTTTGAACTGAGAAATTTTTTTTTTGCAACACGCATAAATGAATAAGAGTTATCATTGTTTTCCCATATGTTAGAAACCAGTGGATGGTTTAAACAAGAATGTCCATATAATGCAGAATGTTATTGAGTATAAAAAAAATTTCTACAGAATGGTAGTTTAGCAGTGGATTTTAACTGGTAGAGTTGAATAGGTGTTCATTCAAAAAAGTCAGCTTTTCAAACAAAATCACTTTAATGACGTGAGTTCATTACAGTACAACCTCGAAAATCCGGACTCGTCCGGACTTTGCCAATTCCGGATTATCAATTTTCTCGGATTATAGAATTTGAATAACATTCAGATTTAATATTAACTAAATACACTATAAAGCACTATTTTTAGTAAAAATATTGGCAAAAGTTAAGTTAATCAATTAAAACATATTATTTAATCTGAAAAATAGGGCAAAAGAAATTTCTAAGAAACAATATACACATTAATAATTTAGAATGTGTGAACGAAAGGAAATGATGAAATTACATTTTATCATTTCGTTTAAATATTTGAATTAACATTTGTTATTTCATTAATTTTGGTTTGTGGGAAAGCAATTTTCTTTATTCTATAGATGGACATTATTTCTGCTCGGTTATAAAACTTCTTTGTTCAAGACCTTTAATTGCATGATCGATTGTTTGCATAAGATTATCAATGGGTATTTTTTTCTTCTCCACATTTATCGTCGCTACTTTGATAATTTTTTATTTAATATCATATCGAGAATTTCGCCATCACTCAATTTATTTACGATTGGCGCATCATCATCACAGTGCAGAACTTCCGTTATATCGGCTTTGTCGAGATTTAATAAAGATCGAGGATTAGCACTTTTGACGATATATTTAAAGTTGTAAATGTGTTTAAACCGTTTTCACTGTTAATGAACGAAAAACCAAAAATAAGAACTTTTCATTTATTTTCTAGCATCCATATAATGTTATGTTTAAAAAGGCTGATGATTTTGAAAATAGTAAAAACTTTATTAGTAATAGTCAAATATGTAAAAAACATTGCAGTAGATAAAATAAATATCTTTTCCAAAAAAGAAAAATATCTCTCAATGATTTTTCTAAATTACAATGAGTCATTACTAGGTTGCAGCATCACCGGGACATGATGGGGCAGGGAAAGCGAAGAAAGGAATTTGTTTAGTTCCTAATCGTAAACGCAGCCGACCCCTTTGAGAGGTCTGTGTGTTAATAACCTTGTTGCTTGGTTCTGTGCGATACGGTATTATTTAGTTATTTATTTGCCATTTATAGTATGTAAATATGGCTTTCTAAAAAAAGGCAAAATATACAGTCGGTTTGAAAGTGACACGTTCAACAAGAATGAAAAAATCGTCAGATATCGGAAGGGGGAGGAGATTCTGAAGACAAAACAGAATACATTGAAGAATAGAATTCGTACTACAAAGTGAACAAAATAAATTTCCGTGAGCTTTAAATATGAATTCTCAGGATTTTTTGATTTAATTGAACAATCTGTTATAAAATGTTACGATAACGTTTTAAAGTTTTTAATATTAAAAATTACATTGTTTCAGAAAAATGCCTTTTCAATAATGAGAAAAGAAATTTTGATAATAAAAATTCTATATTTAAATAACGATGTATATTTTATGTGAAATAATTCATCAGGAGTTGTGACTTGAATAAGGGGGAGGAGGGATTAATGCTAACAACGTAATTCACGCTCCAACCACGAGCCGATCTATACAGCCGTTCATCTAAACTGTCGTTTCATTTCCGGGTTCAGAAAGTCGACCAGAAAATACGGTATTTGTTTATAAAATATAATTCCATATAAATAATCTTACCCTGTAGTTTTAAATCCGTGACTTCGTCAGTCCGGGGAAAAAAAAATAATAATAATAAAAAATAAATAAAAAATAAACCAAAAATTTGGAAAATGTCCGGATTTTCGAGGTTGTACTGTACTTCAAACAAGGTTACTTCAGATTTTGTAACTATGTAGTAAAGACAAATACTATTTACAGGAATGAGCTCACAAGCTCACAGCAAAAGGTTTTCAGTTTAAAGTTTATGACTAGATGCACTCTCAGTACTGTATAACGTTGACTTAACATAGGTAAGAAAAGAAATCATCTTACCAAAAATGTCATGTACTTTCTCCAGGCCAAAACAAAAGCCACCATCTCCAGGTCACACGTTATGGAAAATTTACTTTCGCGTTACACAGAGTCTCCACTGTGGAATAAATTAACATGGCCCCTTTAAAACAGAAAGAGCCATCACTTGTAAAGTTTAGCTCTTTTTCCGAACAAGATAATCGGAAAAGACTCATACGTTCATTTCACAACATAGTCGGCAACTAACACTGTCACAACATACTCAAACCGAGTATCTCCGATACAACAGCTATCACAGCTGATCATCGATCTGATGTGATTCCAACATCCATCTCCTCTGCCAGTACTGAGAATGTGTCTACCATATATACTTAGTGATGGGTACGCTCCGGAACACAACCGTTGACGGCAGCGCCCTCACTATATGCAAGACAGGATGCTCGCGCGACGAGAAAGTGATTTGCATAAGCCCGTTCTGTTCCTGTCTAAAACCATTCTAAAAATGAAATCACGTTCGTGTGAAACGGGAATCGTGACAAAAACAGAACTAAGTTTTCAACACTATATCCCTGAACGGGACTGCAGAAAAACGCACATAAAAGAGAGCGTGTATAAGTGAGGGATCACTGTATAGTTAGTCAGACTAGGATTCTCATATGCCCACTCATTTTCATAATATTTGATCATCATTTCACTACATGTTTTTTTGTTTATGTTGAGTCTCAAAACAACAGTTTTGTTTATGTTGAGTCTCAAAACAGCAGAGTAGAGGAGGAATTTTGTCTGCAGTTAGCAACCTCTCTAGGCATTTTTGATATTTATTAAGAGATAAGTCTTCAAAAGTTCATTTATGAATAAAAGCAATGGATAAAATAAAATAAGGCATGGTAGGTAGGCCCCACAATTGCTACATATCGTATGTAGCAGAAGTAGTGTTAGAAATTAAAAATTTGAATTAGGCATCATTTGACGCCTATGGTTCTGACGTTAGGTGCCAAATAGATACGGCTAGTTGCCATTTTTACATCTCTAACAATAACAACTATTTTTTAAATGCTCATTTTTGTTAAATATATAAAAATAATAATTCAGATTTTTGTATTAAAATTTGTTTTAAATGTATAAAAGTTTTAGTTGATGAAAACAAATTATAAAAATGGAAAATACATGATAATAAAACGGAATAAACCGATAATCACGTATAAATGCGCATTTTAGTGACATTTCCATATAATCTTTCTCATTACTTACAAATATAAGAATTAAACACATTTAAAATTATAATATTATAAGGGAATCTTGAGCTAAATTTAGTCACTTTTTGTGGCCAATTTTGTCAAAGTATGGAATTTCATTTTAAAATCTGTTTACTATATTCATCTTAAAAGTTTTAAAAAAGGGGGGGGGGGATTTGCATATTTGTCCGGAGATCGGCAGTCAATACAAATATCAGAGCTCCACGAAGAAATGCAGAGTTGGCAGCTAGGGTTCAGTATATGCAAGTCAATAATAAATTTTTTTATAGTTGTTACTCTTTTTCTTATCGCTTTGACAAAATATAAATCATACCCTTGAAACTCATCTACAGCCACTGCCAAAACTGCCACCGTGTTCACACGGAGTATGATCACGTTAAACATGTGGGTCCATAAGTCCTTCCGAGAGGTTGGTGGTAGGGGAAGGAGGGTACGGCCCCTGTGGATGCCTCCCCCACTGGGTTCCAGTCTAAATTGGGTGGCACTTCCCGGCCGTCCAAGCAGTTACCTTAAACCTTTCTGGTAGGTCGGACGGTCTGAGTCTCATCAACAACAACAACACCCTTTGGGTGAACTAGACAGCCTGGGTAATAATAAAAAAAAGTATAAATCACATTAATTTCAAGGATTGATATAAAACATACATAGATGCCAACCTACCAGAAAGGAAGATAGGAACATATTGCTCGAGGAAAAATCACCCACTAATACCGTTTTTCCCCATACTGCTGCAAAATAGCCTTCTACTTCATTAATAATACGTTTGAAAAATAGTTTTTCTATGTAATATACAAAATAATTACAAACATTTTAAACAAAGCAAACAAATTGTAACAGTGGAAAAATAGTTCAAAATAAAACGAAATATAGAGGATCGCACACAAATGCCGTTTATCGTGATACTGCTGCAAAATAACGTTTCATGGCATTAAAAATACGCTTGAAAAATAGTTTTTCTTTATAATATGGTATATACGAAATAATTACAAATGTTTTAGACGATGCAAACAAATTGCAGAAGTGGAAAAGTATTTTCACAATAAAACGAAATATAAAGAAGATCGCGGACAAATGCCGTTTATTGCGGTACCCAGTACTCATGCAATATAGCTCTTCCTTTCTTTAATAATACGTCTGAAAAATAATTTTCTTGTATATAATGTTGTGAAGAAAAATAGCTTTATTTTTATTTTTCTCGCATTTTTATGATTTCTTTTTACTTTTAATGTTTGAGTCAATATAAGTAAATTTAATTTTTCTCTTAATATAAGTTAATAAAGGTTTCTTTTTGTTGTATTAATATTCCTTGTTTCTAACTTATTCTAATGTTTCTTTTATTAATTGCTTTTCCTACAGTGTGGCCTGTGCATAATTCTTGGTTGTTTACCTTTTATAATTATCATCAACAAGCAACAAATTCTCTAAAACTTCACTTACCTTTAAACCAAAATCAAATGGAGCACAGCCAATTACTCAAGAACACAACCAATTTTATGTTAAACTAAAACTCGCTTTATTAACAACACTTTCAAAAACAAACAAAAGAAGTTACAAAAATTAAACACCTTCCAAACGGCTAAACTTAAAATATCGTATAGTGGCTAGATTAGTACATTGCATTTTTTTTTTTTTTTTTTTTTTTTTTTTTTTTTTTTTTTTTTTTTTTTTTTTTTGATCAATTAAATTTAAATTCAGGACCCAGTTATCAAATTAAATCCCAGTTATCAGATTAATTCCCAGGTTCAGATTCCACTCTGGTCTGAAGACCAGAGTTTGGTCTGCCTGAGCTGTCCACCACTAAAAATGTTAAATGAATAACTCCCAAAATAATAAAAACAAACACAAGTTGTGAATGATAAAATTACAAATGATTAAAATTCAGAATAATAAAAGCAAACACTAAATGGTAAAATGTTAACCCCCAATTGGTACATGTATCAAAATTATTATTCTCAAAGGTACAAAGAAAGGGAAAACGAAGCTGCCCGTATCAAAAAGAATTCACCACAGATAAAAAGATTAAAATGCCGAACAGGTTCACAGTCACAGCTCCTTCTATAACAATAATTATCATTTGAGCAGCGCAGATTCTAGTTGGTGAATATAGATGGCAGCACCAAACCCGATAACAGCGTGGAAACAAGATGCATTTGCACAACACACACATTTAAAACCAAAGAAGACTGGTTGCATGGAAAAAGCACTTATGAAGGAGGCAAGGAAACACCTAGGTTCCAATCCCTTCAGGAACCTGAAAGCTGTACGTAAACACACTGATGAATTGTAGACTGGCACATAGACGGCAGTCGAATACCACTTTTGATCAATGCCGGCAGTAGAACGGAATTTCACTTCTGAGCAAGAATCTTACTTCTGGTACAATATATATATATATTTTTTTTAAATCGAACACCATCTTTAATACCGGCAATATAAACAGAATCGCCAGTTTGACGAAGATCACGGTTGGGAGGAAAAGGCCTGCCTTGAACAAGGCTACACTCTGATGAAAAATGAAGATATTCAAACTCAAAGGTAGCTGAATCTGCATCGACTTGGGCTTGGATAGTCACAACGTCATCATTGAAAGCTCATTTTAAGATCTTAGTCACGGTTCATTCCCATCGAGGATTTCCGTTGCATCAGAATTTATTCAAGCCATCACTTTGTAGATTCAAAGAAACTAAGCTTACGTGAGAATTTTCCGAGGTCTTCAAAACACCTTTCGGGCGAGCCCGGGCGCTCAGCATGAGCCCCGGCTCGGCACTCCAAATTTTTACCACCTCTCTGCTCTGCTGCTAAGAATCGAACTCCCTTGCCAACCAAATTTTCGCTTCCCAGGAGACGCCAATCTTGGCGAGTGAAAAAACTTGCGCCGCACACAGAGCGCCTCACATACCCCGGGGAATTAGAAAAAGGGACACTTCGCAACGAACCGTGTGGCACGAAAATGCCGCCAAGCTAGCTACCACGTTTTCCCGCCAAAGTTCATTGCTCCGTTGCGCCAACCCTACAGAAAAGCATCAACTCAGCCGATAAACAATGAAATGGTCAAAAAGGAGCGTTATTTTTCGCTTTCAGAGGAATATAATTGCTGTTCGAAAGTGAAGGCGTAAGGCCGAAAGGAAAATTACAGGGGCACAGGCGAATAAGTAAAGGATTCTATGAATACATTTAGCGTTTGTAGATACTTCGCGTGCGTAATTTGGAATATAAAAATGTATGAAAGGGATAATAAATAAACGTTAATACGAGATAAATCGCCGAAATATTCAATAACCATAAATTAATTTTGAATTTTGAAGGGAAGGGGGAAAATTATGAATTTTGAACCTTAAACACCTTAGATAATGAAAATCTCTGAATCTAAGCACAACAATAACAAGAAATAATCAAAAATTTTAGTCGATGCAAATGTGTCTCTCCCACATTAATTAGAAACAGACACAATCACGTGGAAATGGATTTTTAGATTAAAAAACAGGAAAACCTCCATCTTAACATTCCTGACTTTGTTTCTCATTTCATGACCTACTTCCGATTTCATGACTTGTAGATATTCTTATGCAGATTTGCATACAATAAAATATAAATGTTATCGAAAAGAAAAATCGGACTACTGTGGATCCAAATCGGATTCCCGGAACAAGACTGAAAAAACGAAACAAGTACATAAAAATCTGAACACTTGCCAGCTATAAAACGTCATTTTCAATGCCTGATAACAAAATATTAGCTAACCGAATTTGCAAGGCACTGGAACGATTTATTCTACAGCGCGGTGTGTTCTATAATAGTAAGCAATTAGAAAGTAAAGACTGCAGGATCACCCCTTTTCCTTCCAAGTGGGATACGTAGATCTACGAGGGGATAAAGGGGAGGGGAGCAATAGGAACTCATCAAATACTCGGACATCGGAATGTCTGAGGATAAAGCAAACAAATAAATTCTTCAGAAGTGCAATTTCAGGTCTTGAAGGGTGGGGGTGAGTTGAAGCACAATAAAGATCCCAATGTTTCCTTCCCTGAATAAACAGAGGGGGATTTTACTGTCTGTGTACCATCTGCAGATTTATCACTGTGGATGTGTATAAAATGCCGCTTTCTTTTCAACCGCTGTTCAGTCTTCCACCAGGGATCGTAATTTAGTCAAAGGGAAAGGGAAGACTGATATTTAACAATAGCATTGTTAGGCGTCAAAGTTGATGACCAGATTGAAGAATCTAGTCATCAAATTGAAATTTCTAGTCGCAAATTACGACTAATGACCGCTAATTTCGAACACTGAGCAGAAGGCATTTAGAACTGCAACCTGACCATAAAAGTCGAATTGGGCCTATCCATCTATCCCTGAGTGAGTATGGTTGCAGATTGAGAAATTGAACTTCCAGTCAGACAGTATTAACAAACAAGGATTGAATTTTTTTCTTAGTATATAACATGATTAGTGCACAATCTACATTAGAAAGTTCTACATCCCCCTTTTGGCAGTCTTTTCTTACATAATGCAAATTCTTGTTGCCATTTCATTCGGATCTGAATAGCTCATTCGCTAAATTATCTTAAATAGTAAAAAGTAACATCTATCTGTCTTTCAAGAAAGATAGCAGAAAATTGAAGCAACATACAACAACAAAATTGGGTACAGAGATGCTTTCAAAAAAAAATCTGACACATCGCAGACCATCTGTTTAACTCAATTTAGTTTTGTATTTATTTAATGCTGAATTCAAATTTTGAACTATTTTCACACCATTTGGAAAAATTATTGCACACTTTCAATCTTCCAGCCGTCCAAACGGTTGCTCGAGTCCTTAGGATGAGTCGGACGGCCTGGGTCTTCAACACTTTCAATCTTAACTCCATTGTAAAGTATAAAGAATGATGTTTACATTAAGCTGCCAATCCTTCCGACTTATCTGGAAAGTTTCCAATTTTCAGGCATTTTTCCTATCTTCTGATCGAAAACAGATTTCTTTCGATTTTTTGTCCAGAAATCAAAAGTCCCTACTTTTCCAGATTCCGCTGCAAAAAATCCCTAATATTTTGGCAGGATGTCTACAAGTTTGGAAAATCACAAAATCGGCCACAAAAGTCCCAAAGTGTCATGAATTGAGAGATCGGAGTTTTCCTGTTCTTTCATTTGGAAAATTTGTTTTTCTGCGATTGTGAAATTTGTGCTTTCAAGCGCATCAGGAAAGAAATGATCAATTATTATTTTTGTCACACTTTTACAATCTATTTACATCGACTAAAATTTTGATAATTATTTCGTGCTATATACAAAAAACTATTTTTCAGATGTGTTATTAATGAAATGAAGAGCTATTTTGCAACAGTATCGCAAAAAACTGCATTTGTACATGATCCTTGGTGTATTTCATTTAAATATGAAAATATTTTCCACTTTGCTATCTCAGAGATGCCAACCATTACAGATTTCTGAACAAAATTACAGACTACGGAATAATATTCTTATCCATTTTCCTACCTTTCTCTCTTTTTCCATTCACCTCCATCCTGTAATTGAAAAATCTTGCTTATTTTCATATTATGGTTTATTATTCATGTTAATTTTTTAATTATTTTGATGCATTTAGTATGATTGTGCAATTCAGGAAATTCTCATGAGTCCTGAAAGTCCACAAGTATCCTTTTCCATCCATCTCCATCCTCTAAATATTGGTCGTTGGATGGACTAAACTAGCTTATTTTCACATTTTGGTTAATTATTAAGGTTAATTTCTTAATTTTTTTCCCCGTAAATAGTGGAACTGTGTAATTCAGATGGTAACTCGTACATTGCCAAACGTTGATCAGTATATTTTCCCATCCATCTCCATCCTGTAATTATTGCATATTAGATTGACTAAACTAAAATACACTATATTACAGTGAAAATGAGACACAGTGGGCAGAAAAATGTGCAAATTGCAGGGTAGACGCAGTCTACAGAGTTATGTAAATAATACAAAATACGCAACTGTCCCGTGTGTTGGGAGAAAAATATTTATCTCTTTCTATTCAAAAAAAGGTATATTTCGAGTACAGTTAGCACAGTGTTGCAAATGAAGAAAAAGTCAAAGTTCAACAAAAACCACTTTTATTTATTTATTCACGATGGTAACTTAGACTTTGTTCCAACAGCAGCTGCCATGTAACCAGTATGGTAGTACATGGCAGCTGCTGTTGGAACAAAGCAGCAAGAACTTATATACAAGATTTGAGTTTAAGTTGTATAGGCCAATTCATGTTTATCTAAGTTATCCACGTTAGATAACTTGGATAAACATGAATTGGCTGTCATGTTGTTCTATTTCCACCTTCTTAAGGTTACATTTCAGGAAAATTTATGTTTAGCTATTTGACTTGACTAGGTATAAACACATTTATGTACAGTATAGAATAACACAAAGATTAAATCACCGGTTTCAGTCAGATGGTGCAAGCATATCACTCTCACTCCGGAATTAGCCTTCTTGACCAAGGCTATCTTTGTAGTTGACTGTCATAACGTGATCTAGTCACTAATCAGCACAAAGTACTAACACATACTTATTCGTACATCATTATCATCCGTTTACTACTCATAGTAGAATACTCGGCTTCATGCTACTTTCGTCGATTCAATTAAGTAAAGACATATTTTTCAACCAGCACTAGCGTTAAAATATGCTTAAGTTTAAGAACAACTATCTAAGTGAATATATCCAAATCAGTAACATTATGCATCTAACTATGCATCAGTCTGATCCAGAACTACTTTGTGTCTCACAGACTGTCAGACACCAAGTTTGCTATATCCACACTACAACCTCTATTGTAGCTTGTTGCTATATCTGTCACTCTCCAAGTTTCCAGTGTAGGCTTCCTATATACACCGAGATCGGCTCCTACTGGAACGAGTTCTGAGGTCCGACTCAAAGAATATGCAAATGAGCCAGCGCATACGTCGAACATCCAATCTGCATGAAGATACTTACTGGAAGAACGCCTTGAGTCGTCCCCGTGAACGAAGTAAGTTGACCAGAAAGTAAGTTGAGTATTTGACCAATGACTGGGAAACAAGCGACTCGCAATCCATTATTTACATTTTTCCAGCAATCTGCCCCCTCATACAGATTGTCCAATTCGACGCATACACTGTTGTACTCAAAAATTTAATCTAAGAACATTGAAAAAAAATCAAGTTCCCAATATGTTTTCAGATTATAATGAGTGATAATTTCAGATAGTCTAAGATTTTAAGTAACAATATAACATGATACATTAACCCTTTCGGGACGGCGGCATTCCGGAGCTGTCGCGGCCCAGAAGACGAAGCGCTTCGCTTCCGAACTGGTCGAAAAGGACGGCGCATTTTTTGCGCTAAGCCTAACTCTCGAAAAAAATTCACTAAAAATCACCTATTCAACACAGAAATCTACTTTTTTCAGGAATAAAAGAAATATTTATGTTCTATTTGATGCATAATTTTCATACAAATCTGAATACAAAATATTCGTTAGTTGCTCCCATTCTTTTATCCGAAATAAACGAATAATTTCACTGCCTCTAAAACCCAAACAAAAAAAAAATACTCTCTTATATTCCTATGATTCACCAACGAAATCATAACGCTGAAATAAAAATAAAAACCGAAGCTCAATTATAAAATTGTTGATGCTACGAGAATTGCTCTGTTTGTTTATGTTACAAAATGATTTTCACTGCTCCAAATGGAGAAATAATTCATTCGATCCTCTTCTGCCAAGGTCATGCCTCTGCAAAATACATTGAAGTTAGTTCCATGGACAAGTAACGCCATCTAGTACACAAATTAAAACATTCCGCGTGGTGGCACTTATAGGTGCCACTATCTGCTTGCGGTAAAATTTTCTCTGGCCCGAGTGAGTGCCGTTCGTCCTTGAATGCAAGTTCGCATCTGGCACGTGGGCGTGCCGATTGTCGCGAAAGGGTTAATAAACATTCATACACTCAAACTTTAGTTGAGTATAATGTATAGACTTTAATCAAATTCATGTAATACAATTAATTATTTAAACATTAGACTTTTTAAAAAATTTTAAGTATAATCACTTTAGTTTCAAGAAAAATTTAAATATAAGCATGTCTTAAAGTTACATTTAAATTTAAGTATAGACATGTCAGAAAAAGTCGAACATACATTTGAGCAAGATTAAAATTTTTATGTATAAACATGTTATTTCATTTAAGTTTAAATTTTAGATGTAAACATGGAGATACGACGTTTAAGTATAAATTTTTAGTATAAGCATCTCAATATTTCTATTATTAAGGTAATTTTAAAAATATAAATTTTTGATGTCATAATTCAAAATACAGTGTACAACAGTAAAATACTTAAAGTTTGAATTAAAACACCAAAACTTCTTCCATCATATACATTGAAAGACATCAGCAAAACTTGCTATGTGGGATTGAAAAAATTGTATATATATTCTAGTGTGAAATATCGAAAAATATGCAAGTTACTAATCATACTACATATTAAATACATTAGAGCAACTAATCTGCTCAGTTGAAAAGTGAAAGTGAAAAATGCAAAACATGTATCAGAATATCTGTACCATATTTCATACTCAAATGACAATGCTTTTTGTTTATTGAGGTAGAAATAAAAATTATAATGTATTTCTACTAAAATATTAAACTTTTAGTTTATAAAGACAAAGTTTGACAAGTAAAACAAAGAAAATTACACTTTAAATATTTTGTTGCAGAATTTAAAAACTCTATCTTTAGTCATAGGTTTGTAAAGTAATCTGCATCATAATCTTTGCTATTTACAAAGTTAATTTTAATCTAGAACTAAATTTGTCAAAAAATGATATTTTACATCAATATGTTTAGTTCGATGATTTTCTATTAGGGAATTTGAAAAATTAATTGCTGCCTGGTTATCACAAAAAACTATTCATTTATTTTTGTCAATTTTTAATCCTATCTGGTAGCATTCCTCAATTATGTTTTGCATCCATACCATTTCTTTGGCGGCTTCAGTCAGTGCTTCCATAGTGGAAAGACTAACACATTTGTGTTTGTAGGTACGCCACGATATCGGCACTTTATAAATATAAAATATCATACCCCCTAAAGATACCCAATCATCTCGATTGGCTGCAAAATCTGAGTCTGAGTAACAATTTAAACTAAGTTCCTTGATATTTAACAGTTTTAATGCATAATTTTTAGTTTTGTCTAAATATCCCATTACTTTTAATAATGCATCCCAATGTTTAATACCAGGATTCTCTTGAAACTGAGAAAGTAAATTTACAGCATAGCTTAAGTCAGGTCATGTCCTGCTGGAAATGAAACTCAAACAACCGATCAAACTTCTATATGGAATGTTTTTCATTTGATTTAACTCAACACTTGTCCCAGGACAATCAATTTTACTAAATGCATGACATTTGGCTATTGATATTGGGTATTTGAATTATTTAAATTTCCTACAAACTTTATCGATATATTGTTCTTGGTAGATTTGAAATTTATTTTCAGATTCCTCAAATTCTACAAGTAATTTCTTTATTTTTCCTAAAATTTTAATATCAAATTTGTCTTTAAGCATCAAAACTACTGAGTCAATATCCTTTTGAAAATAGAACTATATCATTCACATAAACTAATATAAGCACATTATTATTGAATATGTAACAGCAATTACACCATTTGAGTTTCTTAAATTTTAGTTCTTTGAACATAGAATCTAATTCTAGAAACCAATTTCGACCGCTTTGGTGAAGTCCATATATTGCTTTGTTCAATAAACATACATAATCTTGATATTGGTGAAACCCTCTGGCTGCTCTGGCTATTTCATGTAAATTTTGTATTTTAATTTGGCATAAAGATAAGCACATTTTATATCTAATTGGAAATGTACCCAACCTAGCATACTGACGAAGATTGTAAAAAATAATCTAATTAAGCTGAAATTTACAACTGGACTGAAAACTTCATCGTATGTTTCACCCTTTATCTGGGTATATCCTTAAACTACCAGTCTCACTTTAAAACTTTGAATTTCCCCTTTTTCATATCATTTTAATGTGTAAACCCATCGACTGCCTATTATTTTTTCTGAAGGAGGTGCGGGAACTCCCAGACATCGCTTTCTTTTATAACTTTTATCTCTTCAGTCATGGCGTTATTCCATTCGTTGACTTGTGAATTAAGGGCGCTTTGTAGTTTTGAGTAATACAAATTGTATTATTGCTAACCTCTAGTTTTCCAATTCTTTTTGACCCTATTCTGTTTTTCTTTTCTCTGAAGTTGAAGAGGTTTTGATTATACTGAATTTCATTTTTATTACAATACATCTTCACATCATTATGAGATCTTAATCTTTTTCTACTGTCCCCCCTAACATAATATATGCCTATTCTACTACCGTCAGCTCTTGGGACAGTTTCTCGATCCCAAGGGATGTCAGAACAGGTAATTAGGTATCAGGTTAGAATCAGAAGGGTCCGTTTCCTCATTGTCTTCGGATGAACTGTCGTCAGTGTCTTCACTCCCTCCTGCTTTATTGTCCGATTTCCTATCAAGACATACTTCTTCAGAGCCTATAGAATAGCGATCTGAGATTACCTTAAAGGTAACAGTATTGCGGTTTTTCTTATCCCCATTTGGTTCCAGGATGCTTTCCCCTGCCTCTGTACTTCCCTCAAATCTGAGGTTGCTTGTTTCGATTACTTTTGATTCCTCTTTTAGAAGTACTCGGTAGCCTCTATTTGTGACATAACCCATCATTATCCCTTCTTGAGCTCTCATGTCTAATTTCTTTTGTACCTAATTGTTTGGGTTTTCCTACGTAGACCTTGCTATCAAAAATTTTGAAATGGCTTACCGTTGATTTCTTACCATTGTATAATTCTAGGGATGTTTTTGATTTAAACTTACGGCAAATTCTGTTCTTTGCATAGGAAAAATGTAAGATTGCTTCTGCCCATAAATTTTCATTGACTTTCATATCATTTAGCATTGCCTTTACACAATCTGAAGCTGTAAAAGTAAATCTTTCAGATGTCTTTTCTCTCTAATTTGAAATTCTTTAAAGACTTCAAAAATGTCCAATTTCCAAAAATGTCCGAGAAAGTATATAAATACTTTTCTGCTGAAATCCTCGGTAATAGATGAAAAGTATCTGTTACCGCCTAATGATCGAATAGGCAATGGCCCACATACATTCATATGTAATAATTCCAATGGTTTGGTTGATCTTATTCTGCTGGTTGGTTTATAAGAAAGCTGTTTAGTTTTGGCTAACATACAAGGTTTACAATGTAATTTTTTAAACTACTTAAATTTAGGTAGTCCGTTTACTGCCGAAATGTTGCTAGTTTTATACAGATAGTCGATATTTAGGTGACAGTATCTTTTATGCCAAAGTTTAGTTATACCTTTAGATTCAGTAAATGAACTACTTGTTTTATTTTTGTAACTACTAAACCTGTCATTTTGTAACTTTTTACCCTTTTTGGAATTCTTGAAATCAATTTCTTTTCTTTTATGTTTTTGAACTTCTTTAGAATTTAAATTAAAATTTTTATCATTTGAATTTTTAGACTTTTATTATCATGTCTATCACCATTCTCTGGTTTATAATTTTTATTTTTAAGATCCTTGTGTGTGGTGGGGGGGGGGGGGGAGAGAGAGAGAGATATCATTTAATTTGTTATGTTCATACTGGGGTTTTAAGAAGTATAACCCTTTTTTTCTTTTTGCATAAAAGTATTTTTCCCCACTAGGTGTATAGAACCATAGTATTCCCTTTTCCCCGTGAAAATTAAAATTACTTTGTACTTTCTTCTAGTATAGATGCAGCTAAAAGATTGCGTCTTAATTTGGGTGAATACATAACATTATCTAATAAGATATCATTATTTTGGCCATTCACTATCAAAAACATTTTGACTGTACCGATAGCTTCAATTGGGCTCTCAACATTTCCAATAGCTAAAGACATAGATGCCTCTTTCATTACTTTAAAATTTAGATATAAATATTTATTATTACAGAAATGACAAGTACCTGCAGTGTCTACAACCCAATTGAGCTTATCAACTGGATCTACAACCAGATTTGTTTCAATTCTAGATTTGTCATACAATTCAACAATATTTGTTAAATTTTTAGTTTTTTATTTAAAACAATCTTTTCTTAAATGACCCATCTTTTTACAGATAAAACATGGTCTAATCTGAGTTACATTAGATTTCGATTTGACGTTAACTTTTTTTTCATTTGATTTGAATTTTTACTTTTAGGTACAAATTTAGATTTACATGAAATAGAAAATGCAGAATTAGAACTCACGTCATGGTCCCGAGTCTGTTGTCATAGGTGACCATCTTCTGCTGAGTGTTCTGTCTGTATCTTATCTAAGGTAAAATCAGCATCAGGCCATCTGTAGATGATTTGCACTATCCCTTGGAAAATTTCAGAGAGATATCAGATTGACTGAAATGGCAGATAAATGTCCCCAATCGGATGTTTCAGATCTTTCAGTTTTTTAACGACTTTCTTTAGTGTGCAGAAAATGTCGATAGGTTCATTTTCGTCTGGGCAGATTCGTTGAGCAAGCCAGATTAGCCCTTGTTGGTGCCTCACAATGATCTTTCAACTTATCCCAGGCATCAGCTGGATTATCTGTGATGTTGATGAGCTCATAGTATTTTGGTGAAAGGCCGTAATATAACATTGATAGTGCTTTATCTTTCCTGTGGGTGAATTCGTTTTGATCTCGTCTCGTTGTGGATTCATCGATAGATTTTACACTTCTATCTACATATCCATAACACCCTTCCGCTTTTAGCGCAAAAGCCATCCCATTGCACCAAGTGGCATAATTGTCCCTCCCAAGTAATGGCATTTTTATTGCTTCCATTTTTCCTATTTTTAAATTTTTATTCATTAGGAAAACTTTCCATCAATTTCTGCTACACTTGATGTGCGGACTTAGGCAGCCCCATCAATTTGACTAATTACATTTCTTCATTTGAGCGAGTCATCAGTTGGTGACATAGGATCGTCTGCCTTAACGTAGACTGGGCCCATAACCTTGTTGGGAGAAAATATTTATTTATTTCTATTCAGAAAAAGGTATATTTCAAGTAGAATCCGCACAGTGTTACAAATGAAGAAAAAGTCAAAGTTCAACAAAAACCACATTTATTTTTAAGTATCTTGCCGGTAGTATACGGCAGCTGCTGTTGGAACAAAGCAGCAAGAACTTATATACAAGATTTGAGTTTAAGCTGTATAGGAAGTCCACGTTGGATAACTTAGATAAATATGGTTTGGCTATCATGTTGTTCATTTCCACCTTCTTAAGGTCACATTTCAGGAAAATTTAGATTTAGCTATTTGACTTGACTAGGTATAAACATATTTATGTACAGTGTAGAATAAGACAAAGATTAAAAGTTTAAATCACCGATTTCAGTCAGATGATGCAAGCGTATCACTCTTACTCCGGAATTAGCCTTCTTGACCAAGGCCATCTTTGTAGTTGACTGTCATAACGTGATCTAGTCACTGCTCAGCACAAGGTACTAACACGTACTGCTTCGTAAATCATTAGCATTTGTTTACTATTCATAGTAGAATATTCAGCTATGTGCTACTTTCGTCAATACGATTAAATAAAGACATATTATTCAACCAGCACTAGCGTGAAAACATGTGTCAGTTTAAGAACAATTATCTAAGTGAATATATCCCAAACAGTAACATTATGCATCTAACTATGCATCGGTCTGATCCAGAACTGCTTTGTGTCTCAGTCTGTCAGACACCAAGTCTGCTACAGCCACACTGCAACCTCTATTGTAGCTTGTTGCTATATCTATCACTCTGTCACTCTCTAAGTTTCCAGTGTGGATTTCCTATATACACAGAGATCGGGCCCTACCAAAACGAGTTCTGAGATTCGATTCAAAGAATATGCAAATGAGCCAGTGCATACATCGAACATCCAATCTGCATGAAGATACTTACTAGGAGAATGCCGTGAGTCGTTCCCGTGTACGAAGTAAGTTGACCAAAAAGTAAGTTGAATTTTTTAACAATGTCCAGGAAACAAGCGACTCATCTCAGAGGAAACGTGTAGTAGCAACGAATACCAGACTGCCGCCAACCGAGGCAGTTCCAGCAGACAGACAATTTCACGAGGATATGGTGATCAAACTCAGAAGGACAGGTTAGTCCATACGTCAAATCTCAGCGGACAGCCACCTGCATGTGTCCACGGTGCACAGGCTGTGACGAAGATGGTTGGAACAAGGGAATGTGGCACATTTGAAAGGTGCCGGTACGGACAGAGTGACATCAACACAATTGGACTGACGCATACGCCGGCAATCATTGGCTCCTCCACAGGCCACTTCAGTCGCCCTTTTGCAGCATGTGCAGGACAACCTTGATACTCCCATATCGACCAGGACCATTATCATGCTGATTGGTCGCTGGCAACTTGCACTCATGGCACTCGTTAAGAAGACTGCCATTGACTTAACAGTACAGGCACCTCTGTTTGCAATGGTGTTGGGATAGAGCCACATGAGCGGCGGAATGGCACAGAGTCATGTTCTCAGACGAGTCACGTTTCTGTTTCAGCAATGACAGTCACCATGTACGAACGAGTCTGGTGCTGAAGTGGTGACAGATCCAATCTGGTCGTATCTGTGGAGCGCCACACCGCTCGAAAATGTGGCATCATGGTTTGAAGCACCATCACCTACAATAGCAGGTCACCTCTAGTCTGTATTGAGGGCACTATGATGGCTCAACGATATGTGGATGATGATGTGCTGCATCCACTGACACTACACTTCCTTCAGGGGGTGCCCAATGCCATTTACCAGCAGTATAACGCCCGACCACACATGGCACACATCAGCCAACATGACCTGTAAGGTACCCAGGTGCTTCCTTGGACACCAGTCTCCCCTGATCACTCACCAATCGAACACGTCTGGGACTTGATTGGGCATCGCTTGCATGTGCTGCCACCGCCACGTTTAGAAGACGAACTCTGGCAAATGGTTGATAGAGAATGGGCAGCCATCCCTCAGGACACTATCCGCATTCTCATTGACTCTGTACCTAGATGTATTACAGCTTGTATTGCTGCCCCCTGTGGTCCTACAACCTACTTATCATACAGTGTTATCGCTCAGTGTATAGGTGTATCATGTTGCAATAAACATCACTTATTGTTCGTTGTTGTCTCTCTCTATTTGCCGATTTTCATCACTTTCTGCCCACTCCTTCTTGGTGTCTCATTTTCACTGTCATGTAGTGCTGTATTTTCCTTTTCACTGTATTTTCCTTTTCTGGTTTATTATTTAGTTATTTTTGTATAAACAGTGTGATTGTGCAATTCAGTTTGTAATCCCGAAAGTTTACAAATATCTATGTTAATGGCTTAAATGTTTTGTATGATTTACCAAATAGTATAAAAGTTAACATTTTTAGCAATAAGATTATTCTTATATTTAACAATTTACATACCCTTGCTCTGTAAATCTGCTATAAATCTAAAGGCAGTTTTCTATTTTTAAAAAAATCTGGTTTTGAAATTATAAATTTGTTTTTATTGTATTTAAATTTATTCTATAATATATTTTATTTATATTTTATGAAACAGTAAGTAAAATAGTAATATTAAATTAATAAAAAAATTTTGTGTATTAAACCTTATTTATTCTTGTACAGATAAGTAAATTATGCTTTGATTAATCACTGTTATGGAAAAAATTGAACTTCAACATAGGAATTTCGCTGAAGGCAACAGGAAAACCTAAAAAACAGTGGCAGTTTCATTCTGAAAAATTGGTACAAACTCTGCAAATGTTTTGAAACTGTTTTTAATAAAAAAAAATATATATATATATATATATATATTGTAAAAGCAAAATCTTATTCAATAGCATTTGTAAAAAAGAGTAAAGAACATAGGCGCCGACTACGGGGGGGCAGAGGGGCACGAGCCCCCGCTGAACTTTTCCAGAGGGGGCTTTGCCCCCTCTGGGAAATTTCAAGATTTTTTTCTAACTCCATGTTTTACTAAATACTAAAAAATGAAATTTTTTAAACATAAAAATAATTGAAAGAAAACCCTATCAACGTAAATGTCGCATTTCTGTTCAGTCTTGTTCACATCTTCCTTACCATAGCTCCTTAAACTATCTTGCACACAAACCAAGCTCCTCTTTACGCCCAGGAAATATGTTTACGCTAATGACAAAAACACCTGGTTACCAGAACGTTTTCGACTGACCACCTAATTCAAAGAGAAATGGAATATTTACAGCCATGTTATTAGCATTTCCAAAAAATAGCTGTTTCCCTCCAGTAATGACCATAAATGATTACCACGAAGTAGAGATGACTTATTTTGCCTACCTAAAGAGATCTTACCTGTAATTACTCCTGGATTCTATATACCAGTGCTGTCTTTACAGGTGGCATCCATTCCGTTTGAAACTGCAAACCCCGCGGGTGGTATGTGGTATCCATTCCGTTTGAAGTTGCATGCAAACCCCGCGGGTAGCTTTATTCCTCGTGAGCACCGGACGTTTGGGTGCAGCACCGTAGTTAGGGAAGGGCCAGAGGGAGCTAAGCTCCCCCCACCAAACACACACAAATTAGGTATACTCAGCCCCTCCCCCCCCCCATGATAAAAATATTAAAGTTTTAGTTGTGATAAGAAATGTCAACCAACATGTCATCCAAATTTTACATAAAAATATTATTTATGAGGTTTTTTTTTATAAATTGCTTTGTTTTAAAGATTTTTTAATTTAGCTGAATGTGTGGTTATAGTGATGATCAATTTATTTACATATTTAATTTAAAAATATTTAAATATAAACAATAGTATTTGGATACTTTTGTATTATTGCTGGGTTCATTGCTTTAATTTATTGTGTCAAAATCAACTGATAGGTAGTTAAGAGTTGATATTAAGCGTTAACGTGTATTAACTTTCAGATTTTTTTTTATTAATTAACAGCTTTGCTACTAGTTAATTCTTATATTAAAATCCATTGTAATTATTATATATTATAATATTGATGAACAGTAACTATATGGATTTTCCTAATCAACTCGTAGCTTACAAATATAAATAGGCTTAAAAACATTAAAAATATTTATCGTACAATAAATTAAACTGCTGATATCTTTCTTTCGACCCAGCCCGTCCGACCTACCCGAAGGTGTTGAAAACCCAGGCCGTCCGGCTCGTCAACAAGGACTTGAGCATCCATTTGGACGGCCGGCTACCCGAAGGTGTAAGATATCTGTTTAGACCGCCGAGACAATGCCATCTAATTTAGACTTGAACCCAGTGGGGGCGAAATCCACAGGGACCGACCCTCCTTCCCTTGCTAACAACCGCCCGGAAGGACTTTCAAACCCACCGTGCTCGTACACGGGGACAGTTTAGGCAAAGTTGGAAATCGAACTCGGGTCCTCCGAGTACAATTCCCGTGACTTAACCACTCGGTTATCTCACTCCAAAACTGCTGCTTGTAAGACAATAACTTATAAAACTTCCTTGAGGAAAGCATATATATGTCAGTTAGGTGACTACAGTTGCTTCGATGGCATTATAATCCCCCCTTTTCAGGCCAAAATAACAGTATGCGCTCTTAACAACAATTACTGTCGTTCGTTGGGCAGTTCGTTCTTGGCGGTTGTTAAGGACGCCCACTGTTCTTTTGGATTGAAGTAGAGGCTTAGAATGACCCTGAACCAATTGTAGTCACCTAACTGATATATGCTTTCTTTCTTCAAGGCGGTCTTGTAAGTTGTTATATCTTTATCGACTTTGTGAATCTTTTATATAACTTTACCAGATTGTGCCCCCCCTGAAATTTTGAAAATTCGGCGCCTATGGTAAAGAATAATAATTATCCATAAAGTATAATTTGAAATTACTTTGGACATAAATTTCCTTTTTCCTTTTTTTTTTGTTTATTTTTCACTTTTTCCCTACTTTAGCTTTTTTTTTTTCTTTCCCCTTTTTTTAATATGGTGTGAATTCACTTTACAATAATTATTCAGAACATCTCTAATTTTTTTTTTCTGTAAGTAAAAATCTACAGATTTTCAGCCATTCAGAGTGAGCAGCTATGCATTGAGCGTTAAATAGTATCTGTAATGCAATTCCCCAATTTGACTGAAAACATGTTTTTAGTCAAAATCCATTTTTATATTCCAACAGCACTGAAAAAACGTCCTGCAATAGTGGAATTTAGGATAATTAAATTTCATGATTTCACCCTCCTTTTAAAAGAAATATCTACAATGATTTGCCAATTTAAAGAAATCTGATGTGGACAGCACATGACTTTCCTTATATAATGTGATGGATTTACTAGTTTTACAATAAAAACATAATGTATGAGATCCACGGTGCTGTAATTTTCAGGATCCATGTAGAACTATTTCAAAATACTCAATTAACTTATACTTCTCACAACTCTAAACAATCATCAATATTGATAGCATCCTCAATAAGCGATATAGTCCATATATTAAAATACTTTAATAATTAATTCATCATCTAGTCGTCATTTTCATTGATTTAGCTTCATTTTTATCAATTTGGCAACATTTACGTTAATTTGGCAACATTTAAAAAAGTCTCCAAGTTGCTGACATTCCGCTAAAATCTCGCCAAGCGTTATGGTCGGAGAAATAAATTATTCTTGTAGCATATAACTGACTATTGGCATCCAAATCCAAAAGTATTACCTAAAGTATCTTTTCTCATGAATGGAACAAGCTAGATTCACGAGAATGATGTCATCCAATGTATCGCCAAGCCAAGCCAAGACATTTCGGGCTACCATGGGACCGAAGGTCCCTTACGCCCACATAGAAAATATTAATGTCCACTGTGAGTGACTGTATGATGAATGGAAAATAGCAATATGCACTCAGCATAAGATGGGTGCTTTGAAGAGTCCAGTGGCGACTGATGTTAGTTGTCGCCTGCATCTTGGAGTGGCTGAATGAGTACTGAGCTGTGGTGGCTGCAAGAGAAGGGGGGGGGGGGGGGGCCAAGGGCTGGTGACCAATAGAAATGCACGCTGAAGTATATTAAAGATTTACAATTTAAGTTATGGTGCAGTAAAAATATTTAAAGTTAAGCTTAAACAAGTCTATAAGCAAGAAATAATTTAATAAATAAATATATTATAATTTGATTTGCAGTAGCAAGGGATATTTTAAAGTACAGTTTTTTTTTTTTTTTTTTTAGGTAATTACAGTTAAGTTATATTTACAAATTCCGTCTCTCAAGTTGTGAAAAAAGAAGGCCATTATCAGGCACACAATACATTAAATTTACAATTTGAAAAATATTAAACATAAAGTTAACACAATAAGTTTATCTACAAGTCTAACCTGAGTTAGTATAACTAACTCGAAAAGTGACCGGGCTGGCATCAACGGCGCGGGCAAAGCAAAGATCAGAGGGATTGTGAGTACGCCGGGGAGGACGAATCAGAACGCTCCATTTCACTCCGGGTCTGCCGAGGCAGCCCCGAAGTGAAAAAGTGCGACTTCAACGTCGTCCGGCGTTCAAGGTTAGGAAACGCCTGCCTGGGGCGCAGAATATCTGGGGCGCTTCCACGGAGGCACCGCAGGCCCGGTGAGAAGGTGTCTAGGCCTTCTTTTCCCAAGATAGGAAGTCGTGGAAGTGTCGTAGCTACTATCGACACCTCTCAGGCAGGGTTTACTAGCATTCTTCCTGAAAAAATTTTGAGAAGTTTTCCGAATGTGCCCAGCAACGTGTGGGACTTTAAGGTCATGATGAATCACCTCGTTCTGGACAAACCAGGGCGCATTTACAATACAGCGCAAGACTTTATTTTGAAACACTTGCAATTTCTCGATGTGCGTTTTTGCAACCGAGCCCCAGACAGGACAAGCATACAAAAACGCTGGTGCAATGATTTGTTTGTAGATGAGTAGTTTATTATAAAGGGACAGGTGAGAATTTCTACCGAGAAGTGGGAGGAGGGCTACAAAGGTTTTGTTAGCAGATGCAATTTTATTAGTGATATGCTCAGCGAAAAGTAGTTTGGCGTCCAAAGTGACGCCCAAATACTTTGCAGACTGTGAAAAGGGGATCGGATCATTGAAAATTTTAAGGGAGAAGTTACTGAGTCTAAGTTCTCGGTAGTTCGGTCGAAAAATGACGACTGCACTCTTGGTCGCATTAATTTTGATTCTCCAGGTCACGAGCCAGTGCTCAAGACTATTCTTTATGTAGCTTTGTTAATAGCGAAATTAGGTGACATGCTTCTAGAAATCAGAGCTGTGTCATCTGCAAAGATGGCCAGCTGTACATGAGGGATCTTGGGTATATCGTTGATATATAAATTAAATAGAAGTGGGCTAAGATTTCCGCCCTGAGGGACCCCGGCTCTGATTGGCCGAAGAGAAGAGTAGGAATGTTCAACTCGTACGCGGAAAGAACGTTTAGCAAAATACGAGTTGATGAGAGCCAGAAGTTGTGTCGAGATACCAATTCGGACTAGCTTGGTTAACAGACCAGGGATAAATGCTTTATCAAAAGCTTTACTGATATCAAAAAATACTATGCTGGTATACTGCTTGTTGGTAGAGTTTTTGTGAATAGTTTCCACTACACGCATGAGTTGGGAATGCGTGGAAAAATCAGATCGAAAGCCGTGCTGTTCAGGAATTAAAATGTCTTTCGATCTGCAGAAACTAGTCAAACGTCTAAGCAACACTAACTCAAAAATTTTGGAAAGGCTAGATAGTAGGCTGATGGGTCTGTAGCTATCAGCAGATTTAGGATTTTGACCATTTTTGAAGAGAGGGATGACGTCAGCAGTCTTCCAACTCTGGGGAAAGTATCGAAGTTCCAACATATGATTAAGGAGCACGGTGAGCCAGCACTCATAAAAAACAGGGAGATTTTTCAGCATTCTGTTGCTGATCTTATCAGAGCCAGGTGATTTCTTTGCTTTGAAGCTGTGTATGATGTTGTGAACTTCAGCCAAGTGTATGGACTCAAGGTCGTTTGGTGCTTGTACGTTTAGAGCATTCTGATTGGTCTGTTGGAAATCGTGTAAAGTGCTTGTGTAGATATGGCTGAAGTTTGGGTCTTTGTGTGGAGTGAATTGGAGTTCCAAGCTATCTGCAATAGCATTAGCTTTTTCCTCCGCAGTCTGGGCGAGAGAATGTAAGCCATTAATGGGCGGAATTGAAGTTTTCGTGGTTCTCATGTTCTTAGCTGTTCGCCAAAGACTATGATTCGTGGGTGTAAGTCCCTCAAGGTGAGTACGCCAGCGTTGCTGGGTGTGAGTTCGAATCATAGACTTGACCTCGCTATGAAGGTGGCGGAGTTGCGCTTGCCAATGTATCGCATGATATTACTTATGAAAAGTGAACATATTTCAACAATAGGTAATATTTATTTTAATTTTATATGATTTTTTGATAATTTTTTTGAAAAATGTACAATATCTCGGGAATAGTTCATATTAGCTATCTAAAATTTGTTTTAATCCTTTTCTGATGAAAAATTACATGAGAAATGACTATTTACATAACTTTATTAAAGATTTTAATTTTTTGATGATTTTTTCAAAATTTCACTCGAAAATTTAGGAGGGTTCTGAACATGCGATTGCATATAAAAACAATAGGCTTCCTGTATTCATGGATTGTAATTCTTGTACCAAATTTCATTCGAATCGGTCTATTCGTTCTTTAGTTATTGTCTCTAAAGACTCGCTGACACACACAGACATCACTTCAAAAATGTTTGATTCGTGATCAGGGATGCTTGAAACGTGCTCTCCCGTCGAAAACTCGAATTCAAATTTTCGACCCCGTCACAATACTTTCCTTATACATTATATGTATATAAAGAAAGTAAAAAAAATTGTTTAGTTCAATGCTTATTTCCTACTAGTGCTTTGTTTGCTGTAAATTTATATCTCTGATGTTGTGTTGCTATGGGTAACCATGGACAGTTAAGAAGAAATGGAGAAGGGATTTTTAAGCAAAGCATTTTAGAACACTGTGTGAAAGGGGAAATTTTGGACTGGAATATTTATTGCATTCAATGTTTCTTGAATGATAACTATCGCATTCTATTTGTTGTTAGATCTGTTCATGTAGTGGATGTATTACCAGGTATATACTGTAGCGTAGTTGATCCAGAAAGCTTTTACAGGATGTAAATTCCAGGGAATTTTGATCGACTTCCATGAAAAACCAAGGAAATTGATTTTCAAGTTTATCATTTAGTAATGAAAATGAGATGTAAAATTATCAATATTTTATTAATTTTTAAAAGCTAGCACTATGGTTTAAAGTATCCTCTGCTTGAGAACTAGCTTAAAAATGAAGTAAAAGAAATTGATTAGTCAAAGAACTGTCCACATTGAAAGAAAAGAAAATGAAACAACACAAGATAATAAATTTTGTTAGTAATTCAGCATTCAAATAAATATGAAAGAAGATTGAAGTCTATAGACCAGTATAGATGTTTTGTTATGCTTCATTTGAAAGTAAATGTGTACATTATCTTGTACATTTTTTGTATTTTACTTTGCTTCAAACTTGAGGCTGTATTGACAGACTGCATATCTGAGTTTTTGTGATTTTCTGAGTTTGTAATATAACAACATTTATCCACAAGTATCCTTTTCCATCCATCTCCATCCTCTAAATATTAGTCATTAGATGGACTAAACTTACTTATTTTCACATTTTGATTAATTATTAATGTTTATTTTTTATTTTTTTTTATAAACATATACAACAGTTTCTCTTGGAGAGCCCTCCACAAAAGGCATCCCCTTTTGCAGACACTATATGGTTCTGGCTTCCCCTCTTTACATTTTTTATACTTTAGTGTCTCATGTTTTAATTTCTGGATCTATCTATTGTGTGTTTTTGTTATATGTACTTTATATCTTCAGGTCTGAGCGAAATGCGGGAGACCCAGAATCCAGAGATTGGGGCAACCCAGTACAACTGTTTTCTTTGTGGTGCCTGCGTAACCACCTTGGATGTGGTAGATCATATCCTATCACAAAAGCACAGGACAAAGTATCTGGTAAGTGTTGCGGGTAATTTTTTTTTTTTCAAAAATTACTTATTATAGTGATATTTCTTTTATAAAAATCGCAAATTTAGGCACCTTATATAAAAATTTAAAATTTTAACTCTGATATAAATAAAAAATTAGGTTCTCTTTTTATTAATATTTATTTATTTATTTTATTATTATTTTTTTTTTCTAATCACAAATTTTGAGTACCTTTTCTCATACCTTTTGTCAAAGTCTGCAAGTTTATGAAAACTTGCACTTTCTCATAATAGGAAAAGTGTCACTTTAAAAAAAAGTCGTGATTTTTAGTGCTTTTTCTGAAAATTCATTGGTTTCAACACTTTTTTAAATATAATGTCGCGCTCTTTCCTAAAAATGACCACTTTAGGCACTTTTTATGAATATATTGAATTTTAGGCTCTTAAAATTCGAATTTTAGCATTTATTCATGAAAATCGCTAATTTTAACAATTTTGTTTTTGAAAAAATCACGAATTTTAGTGCTTTTCTGAAAAATCAATTTTAATTACCCTTTCTTAAAAATTATACAAGAAATAAAAGATAGCTGAATTTAATCCCTCTCACATGAAAATTTTAAAATTTGATAATATTTTTAAAATTATGAAGTTTAGCATTTTTCATCAAAATTTGCAAATATTATTGCATTTTTCAGAAATCTTTCATTTTAGCACTATTTCATAAAAACTGTGAATGTTGGCACTTTTACATAAAAATGATGAATTTGGGCACTTTTACATAAAAATTGCAAACATACTAAATCTTGTTTCTTGTTATGCAACTTTAAATTTAAATAAATAACATCGCATACAAAAGAAATAAGAAAAAATTAAGCTATGTAATGCACAAATTATTATACGACACAGTATACAGCTTTTTTTTCTTTCTTTCAGGTTTGTTAGTGTGTTTAGCACTAATGAAGGGTATCCAACGTATCCTTGAAACAGCCGTATGCTGTGTCGTGTAATCCAAGGTGCATATGGGTGCTTGAAAATTGGGAAAATACTTGAATTTTAGATGACCATTTTCAAGGCCTTGAAAATACTTGAAAATTCTCGTATATTTGGTTAAGTCCTTGAAAGTGCTTGAAAATGTTCCACAGATCTGTGGCATTGTTTTTTTCTCAAAAAGTTCTGCTTTCCCTGAAAATTTCCCTAGTGGTTCTGCTATTCCCGAAAATTTTCTAAATGGCTTTAACAATAAACAATAACATTTGTGCTGTTTATTTTTCCTCCCAGAAATGTATACACCTTCATAATGAGGAGCTGATTGACATTCTTGAAAAAAATTGCAAGGGACTTAAAAGTCCATGAAAAGTGCTTGAATTTTTTTTAAGGGAAAGTGTACTCACCCTGGTAATCATTTGGGCACTTAATTTTTCCTTAATTTAAAATTTATTGTAGCGACACTACTTTTAATGCAGTGTGGCTGCTTCTGAAGTTGAAAATGTAAAGTGTCTGTCCTACATTTCCCAGACGATAGTCCACTAGTTTATACAGAGAATTGGGTAAACCAGAAATAGCCAAATAGATGCATGCGGCTGGCTTCCAGCATCGTCTGCACACTCAAAATACATGCAACATGGGTCAATCCAAGAAATTGAAAGTGTTAAAAAAAAAAAGATTATTGAAGAAGATATTAATTATCTGAAACAGGAAAAATCTTTTTTGGAATCAGTTGTAAAATTTGATGATAAAAACGCTGACTTTTTAGCAAAAAAAACAGAAGTGAAAAATATTTTGACTTATTTATCAAATCTATCTCATTAAGGTATAAAAACACAATATATTTAACATTTTCGATACTAAAATTTGAGCAAAAAAAAAAACTTGTAGCAAGTAGAATTTGTGTTAGGTTGAATTTTTTATTATAGTTTCTTAACTCATAATCGTATTTAAGCTTTTTGTACTTTAATTTGAATAGTTATCTGTGTTCAACTAATTTCCAAGCTCATAAATACAAAACCCGCCTGTAAGAGTTTTTCCAAAATTTGGAAGACAATCTCGATGCAGATACCAGCATCCATGGACCAGTTTTGCACTTATTATGTGCTTTTCAGCATGGAGTAGCTGATATCTACAATGGCAGCAAGAAACTTGCTAGAAGCCACAATTGTGAACTTCTGTAGAACAATTTCAGTCCTTCTACATGGTTGGCCTAAAATTCATTTACAGTTTAGCTTAAGCCACCCGAAGCTGCAAAGGCAATGTTTATAAACACAAAACTTACCTATAATGTAGGTTTCTTGTTTATGAACTATACCTTTGCAGCTTTGTGTGGCCTGAACTACATTGTAAATGAATTTTATGCTGTCCAGGTGGAACGACTGAAATTGCCAATTTCCATAAGCTAGCAAAAATTGTGGCTTATAGCAAGTTTCTTGCTTCCATTGCAGATATCGGTTATTCCATGCTGACAAGTGCATAATAAGTATGAAACCGATCCATGGATGCTGGTATCTGCAGTGGGGGTACTTTCCTAATTTCCAAGCAATTGCATTAAATGCATTATATATTTTAAGTATGAAATGATTTATTTATGTTTTTAATGCTACTTATAGCTTGTGGTAGGTCTTTAATTTTCCTCCAGAAGTTCTTAAATGGTCCTTAATTTTAGTATAAATAAATGAGTACAAACTCTGTTACATTGTCAGTGTATTTTGTAATGGAATATCAATCTCCTTTTCAGGAAAAGATTAGGCATCCAGATATGGAGACTTTGCAGTCTCTAAATATCCAAGAAAGCAGGTTGTACAGTATCATAGAAGAAACCTGCGCCCAAGTAGAAGCAGAAAGTGGGCGTGGATATTTGGAAGTTCATGTGATGCGTAGTAAGCTACAATTAAATATATAACATTTTGCTCCAACTGCTGTGTTTGCCTTTTATTTAACCAAGGATGTTGCATTTGATGAAGTAAACCTAAGAATACTTTACTCCAAGGGTCTGCAAATGCCCAGAGGATTCAAAATTTACTCGATAAAAAATTATTTATATACACGTATACATACATGTGTAAAATTTGAATATACTTTCACTATACTGTTTTTAAATAAACATAAATTGAAAAAATATGTCACTAAAATATAAATTATGGAATATAAAACTGACTGGTTATACTGTGTGTATATACAGGGGGATTTTAATTGTGATTTCAAAACGCTGTAAAGTAAGAACCACTGGTCGGTATGACCTGATATTTGACCTGAGTATACGAAAAGCAATGGAATTTTGTCTGGCAAAAAAAAATTACTTCAAAAATGTACCAATAGATGGCAATGTACGAATCCAACATAGAATTTGCTTGACGAAGAACGAAAAAATTAGCCACTACGTCATGCGCGGAAGCACACCTCTATTCTGAAGGTATGCTAATTAAGACTGGACATGTACACCACACATTACAGTTGTGTTAAAAACGAGGAGCACATGCAGTTCTCATTGAGTGCTTTGTCAGGACTCTGTCACTGAAGGATCTTGCTTTGCTCGTAAAGTTTTTCTACCAGGACGGTGACTGTGCGCAGGGCCGATCCTAGGGTGTCGGCCGCCCGCGTGCAAAGATCTAATGTGCTGCCCCTCTAAAGAATTTTTCATATTTTGACTATAATACTTAACGTTGACGTTATAAACTCATCTACCTGTATAAAAGTAAAAAGTAAAACATTAATAAAAATTCAAATAAAATTTGAAGTGCAAAACTTTATTTCTTGGCTAGCTAATAGGTTATAATAGCGACAAAATACTTTAACAAAATAATAAAGAAACAAAAATATTACCTTTGAAATAAAAATTGACATTTTATAATTAGAAATGCAAAACAACAGTATTTACTCAGAAAATATAATCTAATACAAAAAAGTACTAAAGCATAAATCTCGTGAAACGAAAAGTATATAAATCAGTCCTTCTACAAATACTACCTAATAATTAACTATAAAATAACTTTTCTGACTTTCTGAGAAGCAAATTTGTCAATAATTTCGGTGAAATCAATTTTTTCAGATATTTCGGATTCAATAAAGATGATAGCCAAATTTGAAAGCCTTTCTTGTGTCATATTATTTCTCAAGTAATTTTTAATAATTTTTAATTTACTGAAACTTCTTTCACCTGAAGCCACAGAAACAGGTAAGGTTAAAAAAATTCTTATTGCCAGAGCAAAATTTGGAAAACAGGGAATGAGATCATTTTTGACTATAATTTCCAATATCTCAATTGGCTGTTTTTTACCTGGAAAAATATCTTTGAATGAAGTTATTTAATTAAAGAGTCTATATCTTTCACAATACTTCCTTCCTCCTGTACCTGTAACTTAATATCTAAGTCCATGCAGGAATGAGATCATTTTTGACTATAATTTCTAATATCTCAATTGGCTGTTTTTTACCTGGAAAAATATCTTTGAATGAAGTTATTTCATTAAAGAGTTGTATACCGTCTATATCTTTCACAATACTTCCTTCCTCCTGCACCTGTAACTTAATATCTAAGTCCATGCAGGCTTTCATAAGATCATCATTAGAATTGTTGTGAAACTCGTACAGAAAGCAGAATATTGAATGGCACTCAGATAATAAGGTAAATCTTTCATTTACCGAAGAGATCGCGTGATCAAGAACTGCAAAATAGAAAGCAGTCTTGAATTGCTGGAAGGGATTTGAAACTGGTTCATCACTGCCCTCGTAATCATTGTCACATAGTGTTTTCCAAAAATATGTAACATTGCGAAATATTGGAGAGGAAGGCGACCTGCAAGGGACGGTCCCTAGCCCTGTTACAAATATGTATATGGTTCCCCTCTGGCCACCTGCAAAGGAAACGGTCAGTGGATTCGGACGGCATGCCAGCGGGAGGCTCATCCAAGATGGAGGAACGCTCCACGGGTGGTAAGGGGCGCACCCGGACCAAGGTGTCCCACCGGAGCTTGGTATCTTGACCAGCTGCACCGATAATTCAGGGGCTTCTGACTAAGCCCCCTGTCATGGTCTAGTCACTGGTAAAACAGCAACATTACACCTTCCAACAATATTAAAGAGGCTCAATCCTTGAAGCGAATGAAAATTTAAGAGGGAGGAGAAATCGACTTTGAAGATTTTTCGAGAGAGACAATTTTTTGGCTTGAAAGTTAGAGAGTGCCTTTTACGAGCTGATAGAGTGAGGTTGTATAATCGTTGCCTGAGCGAGATGATGTTTCGCCGGTCTTCGTCATGTCATCACACTCGAACTCTTTCTGGACTCAGAACAGAAGGTAGGCCTTTGGATTCATGCATTACTCTAAGTTGATTTTCTCTCTCTCCTCTCTTTTAATTATCGCTACCTGAAGGGATTAATGATCTTGCATTGTGGCCCCCAAGCCAAATGCATTGTTTTAAAAGTCACAAGTCAGACTCTCGAAATATGTATTTTGGTGCTAAATAATACTCTGTAATTTAAAGAAAAGATAACCTTTTGAAGTGTGTGACTATTTTTAATACTTGAGAATTGTGAGTACATACCTGCGAGCCCAGCTAACCTGTAAAGGTTTATAGCTTTCAGTGGGACATCGAGGCGCAACCACTTCATCTCTTTTCCAGCAAAGCCGCAACCTCGGTCACGAAACACGGCGGAATCATTCACCGGGCAGGGGCCGAAGGCACCTGCCGGGCCCGACTCCGGTCACCGGCCAGACCTGGGCTCAGGGCATAAATAGCCACAGTCCCGTGATCCGGCCACCTAGAAGAGTCCGGGGACTGCCTCGTCACTTCCGCGATTGCATCCGTGAGTCATCAGCAGCGAGGTTGAGATACCCCCGGATTAATTTACCCCCCAGTTTGGAGGATCAAGGCTACAGAGCCAACATCCGAAACCACCATCTTGGGTGGCCCGCCCCGGGGGGGGCTTAAGAATTGTGAGTAAGAATATGGTAGAATTAGTGGTTAATTATTTACGATGTGTTAATATTTTAAGGGAGCAACTTTTAAGCTCAAATCTTATCATATTTTTATATTAAATTGGGTAAATAAACTTGTTATTGTTATTTTAAATCTAATCGGTGTCCTCATTTCCAAACCTTTTAATTACTTTTTAATTTTCAGATTAAACCTATACGATCACGACAGCCTTTAACTTTATGTTTCATGAACATACTAAGTTTTTATAGCGCCCAAACCGGGCGTGTGGGATTTCCCACGCAGCAATCATCTATATAATAAAAGGCAATGTCTGTGTGTCTGTGTGTCTGTCTTATACACTATACGTTTCGCAACCGCGCGTCGGAGAGCTACGAAATTTGGCAATCAGAGATCCGGGGGGGGGGGGGGGGGGGGGAAGGGGACACGTGAAAACCGATTTTTAAAATTTTAATTATTTTTTTATTTATTTAATGTTTTATGCGATTTCGACCGTTTTTTGCCCTTTTTGCCCTTTTTTCTCCACGATCCAGACATCGTAGAAAAAAACAAATTACACCATCGGAAAGAGCAGAGAATTTCGAGTAAAAATATATCAATTTCAAATCTGAATTTCGATTTCTAATATTTTTTAAAGATTTTAAAACAAAAGTCACTTTTTGCTCAAGAAAACGATTTTTGGTTTTTAAATTCTCGCATCGTGAAAAGTACTCATAATTTCGACTAATAATTTACATTTTCAGAAAGGTCAAACATCTGGCATTCTTACAAGTCTAATCTGGTCCAGAAATAATGAAAATTGCCTTCAGGATCGCAATTTTAAAGACGTCATGATTTTAAATTTCTCGCCGTTCCGCTCGGCGTGACGCTTCATTTCTCCTACGCTGAAGCAGGGAAGGTGGTGGGTGGGGACGTCAAGGTGGAGGTGACGTCACGGTTCTGAATAGAGCGCCTTTGCTCTATATAAATTATTATATTTATATTTTAAATGATGGGACTATCTGGATTTTTTAAATGTATATTTTAACTTTTGGATATTTTAATTTTATGGATATTTTAAATGATGGAACAATGAAACAATGGAATGAGGATGATGGAATTAAGCATATGGTCATTTTAAATTGCAAATTAGCGCACGGGAAGTTAGCGGTAGGCCCGGGTTCGATTCCCGCCACTGCCAAAACTGCCGCCGTGTTTACGTGGAATACGATCACGTTAAATATGTGGGTCCGTAAGTCCTTCCGAGAGGTTGGTGGTAGGGGAAGGAGGATACGACCCCTGTGGATGCCTCCCCCACTGGGTTCCCGTCTAAATTGGGTGAATATGTAGAAAGTTATGGAGATTGTCGCGGAGGGCGCGGCAGCCCAGTGGTTAGCGCGCGGGAATTGCACTCAGTAGGCCCGGGTTCGATTCCCGCCACTGCCAAAACTTACGCCACGTTCACGCAGAGTACGATCACGTTAAACATGTGGGTTCGTGAGTCCTTCCGAGAGGTTGGTGGTAGGGGAAGGAGGGTACGGTCTAAATTGGGTGAATAAAAAGAAAGTTATGGAGATTGTCGCGGAGGGCGAAGTAGCCCAGTGGTTAGCGCGCGGGAATTTCACTCGGTAGGCCCGGGTTCGATTTCCGCCACTGACATGGAGTACGATCACGTTAAACATATGGGTCCGTATGTTTTTCCGAGAGGTTGGTGGTAGGGGAAGGAGGGTACGTTCCCTGTGGATGCCTCCCCCACTGGGTTCCGGTCTAAATTGGGTGGCACATCCTGGCCGTCCAACCAGTTACCAGGCCCGGGTTCGATTCCCAAAATTGCCGCCGTGTTTACGCGGAGTACGAGCACGTTAAACATGTGGGTCCGTGAGTCCTTCCGAGAAGTTGGTGGTAGGGGAAGGAGGGTACGGTCTAAATTGGATGAATAAAAAGAAAGTTATGGAGATTGTCGCGTAGGGCAAAGTAGCCCAATGGTTAGCGCGCGGAAATTGCACTCGGTAGGCCCGGGTTCGATTCCCAAAATTGCCGCCGTGTTTACGCGGAGTACGATCACGTTAAACATGTGGGTCTGTAAGTCCTTCCGAGAGGTTGGTGGTAGGGGAAGAAGGGTACGGTCCCTTTGGATGCTTCTCCCACTTGGTTCCGGTCTAAATTGGGTGAATAAAAAATAAGTTATGAAGAATATCGCGGAGGGTGAAGTACCCCAGTGGTTAGTGCGCGGGATTTGCACTTGGTAGGCCCGGGTTCGATTCCCAAAATTGCCGAATAAAAATAAAGTTATGGAGATTGTCGCGGATGGCACGGTAGCCCAGTGGTTAGCGCGCGGGAATTTCACTCGGTAGGCCCGGGTTCGATTCCCGCCATTGCCAAAACTGCAGCCGTGTTCATGCGGAGTACGATCACGTTAAACGTGTGGGACTGCAAGTCCTTCCGAGAGGTTTGTGGTAGGGGAAGGAGGGTACGGTCTCTTTGGATGCCTCCCCCATTGCAAATTAGCGCGCGGGAAGTTAGCGGTAGGCCCGGGTTCGATTCCCGCCACTGCCAAAACTGCCGCCGTGTTTACGTGGAATACGATCACGTTAAATATGTGGGTCCGTAAGTCCTTCCGAGAGGTTGGTGGTAGGGGAAGGAGGATACGGCCCCTGTGGATGCCTCCCCCACTGGGTTCCCGTCTAAATTGGGTGAATATGTAGAAAGTTATGGAGATTGTCGCGGAGGGCGCGGCAGCCCAGTGGTTAGCGCGCGGGAATTGCACTCAGTAGGCCCGGGTTCGATTCCCGCCACTGCCAAAACTTACGCCACGTTCACGCAGAGTACGATCACGTTAAACATGTGGGTTCGTGAGTCCTTCCGAGAGGTTGGTGGTAGGGGAAGGAGGGTACGGTCTAAATTGGGTGAATAAAAAGAAAGTTATGGAGATTGTCGCGGAGGGCGAAGTAGCCCAGTGGTTAGCGCGCGGGAATTTCACTCGGTAGGCCCGGGTTCGATTTCCGCCACTGACATGGAGTACGATCACGTTAAACATATGGGTCCGTATGTTTTTCCGAGAGGTTGGTGGTAGGGGAAGGAGGGTACATTCCCTGTGGATGCCTCCCCCACTGGGTTCCGGTCTAAATTGGGTGGCACATCCTGGCCGTCCAACCAGTTACCAGGCCCGGGTTCGATTCCCAAAATTGCCGCCGTGTTTACGCGGAGTACGAGCACGTTAAACATGTGGGTCCGTGAGTCCTTCCGAGAAGTTGGTGGTAGGGGAAGGAGGGTACGGTCTAAATTGGATGAATAAAAAGAAAGTTATGGAGATTGTCGCGTAGGGCAAAGTAGCCCAATGGTTAGCGCGCGGAAATTGCACTCGGTAGGCCCGGGTTCGATTCCCAAAATTGCCGCCGTGTTTACGCGGAGTACGATCACGTTAAACATGTGGGTCTGTAAGTCCTTCCGAGAGGTTGGTGGTAGGGGAAGAAGGGTACGGTCCCTGTGGATGCTTCTCCCACTTGGTTCCGGTCTAAATTGGGTGAATAAAAAATAAGTTATGAAGAATATCGCGGAGGGTGAAGTACCCCAGTGGTTAGTGCGCGGGATTTGCACTTGGTAGGCCCGGGTTCGATTCCCAAAATTGCCGAATAAAAATAAAGTTATGGAGATTGTCGCGGATGGCACGGTAGCCCAGTGGTTAGCGCGCGGGAATTTCACTCGGTAGGCCCGGGTTCGATTCCCGCCATTGCCAAAACTGCAGCCGTGTTCACGCGGAGTACGATCACGTTAAACGTGTGGGACTGCAAGTCCTTCCGAGAGGTTTGTGGTAGGGGAAGGAGGGTACGGTCTCTTTGGATGCCTCCCCCATTGGGTTCCGGTCTAAATTGTGTGGCACTTCCTGGCCTTCCAAGCAGTTACCTTACACCTTTCTGGTAGGTCGCGCCAACGAGTTTGCCACGGTCAGAATTTTCAAGGGTAGCGAACAGGCTGGTCGCCAAAGGCGGCTAGTCTTAAATAATAAAAGGCAGTGTGAGTGTGTGTCTGTCTTATACACTATACGTTCAGCGACGGCGCATCCGAGAGCTACGAAATTTGGCAATCGGAGACCCGGGGGGGTGGGGGAGGGGACACGTGAAAACCGATTTTTAAAATTTAAATTTTTCTTTTGTTATTTAAAGTTTTATGCGATTTCGACCGTTTTTTGCCTTTGTCGTAGAAAAAAACAAATCACACCACCGGAAAGAACAGACAATTGCGAGTAAAAATATATCAATTAATTTCGATGTCTAATATTTTTTAAAGATTTTAAAACAAAAGACACTTTTGGCTCAAAAAAGCGATTTTTGGTTTTTAAATTCTCGCATAGTGAAAAGTACTCATAATTTCGACTAATAATTTACATTTTTAGAAAGCTGAAATATCTGGCATTCTTACAAGTCTAATCTGGTCCAGAAATAATGAAAATTACCTTCAGGATCAACAATTTTAAAGACGTCATGATTTTAAATTTCTCGGCTTTCGGCTCAGTTCTTCCACGGCACTTCCCCCCTATCCGCAGTAGTTTCTTCCCCGACTCCATGGAGACCGCGCTTTCGGTTTTAAATGAATTAAGAGCCTAGCATAAGTGTTTTATACATCGGGCGAAATTATTATATTTATATGATATTTTAAATGGATATTTTAATGGATATTTTTAAATGGATATTTTAAATAATTTAAATGATTGAATTATGGTGGTTTGTATTGTGGTGATGTATTTGAAATTATTATATTTATGGATTGGTGGAACGATATGGATGATTTTTTGATTTTAAATGGTTATTTTAATTTATGGATATTTTAAATGGTTATTTTTTTAGATAGAAATTTAAAATTTGGTATCCTTTTCTATGCCGTATTGCCGGCTTCTGCCACGAATTTTGCTATCAAATGAAGGATGTGTGTAAAGAGTAGACATTAATGGACAATGAACCAACACACTGTGCACTAACATTCTATTTTTTTTAAACTATAGGATTTATTTTGATTTTTCAATAACTATTTAAAATTCAGCATATTTATTCGACTTATTATAATTTAAAAAAAATTTTGCTTGATTGATAGAACTATATGCGGCCCACGGCCGCCCCTTGTTTTGGCCGCCCGCGTGCGGTGCACGCGCTGCACACCTGCTAGGATCGGCCCTGACTGTGCGCTAACTGCACTCAGGCGGTTCCGGACATTAAAGGTCTTAAAATTTGGTCCAATGTCTGCATTTGACCTATGGAATATGATTCTTAAATTTAAAGAGATTGATTCATTGGACGTGAAACGTGGCAGAGGGAGGAAAGCAATTGTTGAGACATCAGTGGAATATGTGGCTACAGTGTTACAGGAAGAGACAACCAGTGGGGTGTGGAAAGCTGCAGTGAATTGCCCGATCGTTAGACATGCCTGTCAGCACGGTCCGCAAAATTTTACGAAACATCCTGTAATGTTATCCGTACAAAATTACGCATAACCTGCCACAGAAGTTTTCGCGCTGCAATTTCTTACTCAGATAGAAGTGGACAATGGATGGCCATGGAACATTTTGTGGACAGATGAAGTCCATTTCCATCTGCAAGGTACTGTCAATACGCAAAATTGCAGAATATGGGCTAACAAGAATCCATTCCTACTGCAACCATTGCCTCTTCATTCTGCAAAGATCACTGTGTGGTACGAGTTTACAGCAACGTTTATCGTTGGCCCATTCTTTTTCGAGGAGATTGGTCCTGCGAGCCCCATTACTTATACCGTCACTGGTCAGCGGTATGAAACGCTTTTGCGGAACCACATCATTCCTGCACTTCAATAACATCAATGTCTGGATAGCACAACTTTTATGCAAGATGGCACTCCTCCACATATTGCACCACCAGTGAAGCAGCTGCTGAATATCCATTTCAGAAATGACAGGATTATCAGCCATCATTTTCCAACAGTCTGGCCGTCACGTTCACCTGACCTTAATCCTTGCTACTTTTGGCTTTGGGGGCACCTCAAGAAAGTTGTGCACAGTGGTCGGATTGGGAACTTGGCTGACTTAAAAGCACACATTACGCACCACATCCACAGCATCCCCTCTGATACACTCTGATCTGTTGTGGAACATGCTGTTTTGCACTTCCAACTTGTAGCCAAGCACGGTGGCCAGCAAACTGAACATTTCTTGCGTATATCGTAGATGTTTGTTTCATGTTTTCGTGATATTTCAATCAATTATTAAATTAAGTAATGTTGATTAAATTGTTGTTTTCTTTAGTTGACTATTGGTTTCTTTCGGTTAACAACACCCCGTGTTTGGCAAATACAGCACAATCTGTCGGTACATTTTTGAAGTATTTCTTTCCCTTCACCAAACAAAATTCCATTGCTTCACGTATACTCATGTCAAATATCAGGTCATTCTGACCAGTGGTTCTTACTTTACAGCATTTTAAAATTGCAACTTTAATTATAATCACCCTGTATATATATGTGTGTGTGTGTATATATATATATATATACACTATATGATAAAAAATATCCCAACACTTTGGATGTTAAAATGTTTTTCGAATATCTAAACAAATACTTGGCGAAGTGTTCTGTAACTTTGGTGATGTAAAGAACATGCTTGAACGCACACTTTCCAGTAAAGTTTCGGTGACATGTGAATTTAGGGGACCACCAAGATATTGAAAAAGGGAGAAAATATATTTGATCACCCTGTATCATAAAAAGCTGGAAATTATTTGTAACGTTCACAAAATAGTTAATTGGCTTTGTTCAATGTATATAAGCATTTTCGTAAAACAAAAACGTATATTTATGAAGATATAAACGTTTCTTTAAAAAAAAAAAAAAATTTGTTACATATTTCTTGCTTACAATATTCATAGGTTTTAATCAAATTTCACGAAACTTACAGAACATTTATCAACGTCCAAGAAAAATGTGTCAACGTCCCAAACAGTGTGGGTATCCACACTGTTTGGGACCAGACGTTTGTGCAGATTTCAGGATTTTGTGGATTTTAAGGACTAAAAGAAAAATAACTACTACTTACTTTGTTGAAATAATCATATGAACGGCTTATGCACATTAAATAAATACACATACATACACAAAATAAAATCAGGCACATTTTAGTCAAATTTACACAAGAATTTAATGATATACACTAAATGATACACTTTAATAATATGTACTAAATTTGAATCCACTAAAAATATTTTGTTTAATCTATGTCATTTTATGTCTATCTTGTAATTTTGCAAACATTGACACAATGGTTGTTTGTTTCAAAACTTTAAATTTTTCCTTGTGTAACTTTTGTTGCAGCCCTGCTTATAATGTAACACAACTTTGTTTTTCTAGGAATTTCAGATGCTGATCTCCAAATTCTATTGCTTTATTAAATGTGATTTTTTCTTCTTCACAATCTGATCCTGTGTCTGAACCACTTAGTTCAGACTCTACATTTGCTATGATTTCATTATCTGTAATCACTAGTTTACTGGTGGATTTTTCTTTATCATAGGAATCTTCAATAGTATCTTGGCTTAGAACACTGGATATATTTGAATTTACTTTCTTTGCATAGGAAAGCAATTCTGAAAATATTTTCTTTGTTTCAGTCATTCTTAAACCTTCAAAGTCATTGGTCTCATCCTCATCACTATCAAAAAATAATGAAGATGGCCATAAATTGTGCCATCCATCAATCTCTTTCATAACAGAATTCCATGCTTCAGTGAGCATATATACCACTTCTTTTAGATCAAACTATTTTTGAAAAATTTTAGGTGAATCAAAAGAGGGACTGGCATTTAAAAGTTGTCTGAGGAAATTTGTTTTATACTGACATTTCCAGCTGTTTATTATTTCTAAATCCATTGGTTGAATTAAAGAGATTGTATTTGAAAGTAAAAGAAGGCATTGTACATTCTTAAAATTTAAAATCTCAACATCTGGATGAGCATTGCAATTATCCATTAGTAATACAATTTTGCAATCATCTGGCAAACCTATTTCTCTACAATGCCCTCTCACTTCTTTTACAAAATTATTTTTGAACCAATCTATTGCGATTTCTCTAGTCATCCAAGCCATTTTATTAGAGATATAAATTACAGGTAAAGAAGTAACGTGTTTGAAAACTCGAGGCTGGGCATTTGTAGTTACTACAAGAGGTGTACATTTATGAGTTCCAGCTGGATAACTGTGACTCTTTCTTTTGATTCTTTTATACCATCTGGTGAATTTTTGTCACATGTGGCTAGCGTCTTTCGTGGAAGACATTGCCAAAAGAGTGCAGTTTCATCTAAATTATAAATCTGCTCTGGAGACAAATTTTCTTCTGCAACCATCTTACAGAATTCGCCAATAAATTCTTTGACAGCATCTTTATCTGCAGAAATTTTCTCCCCACATGCTTTTAAATATTGTCTTTTTTTAAATTGTCTTAACCGTCCAACAGAATAGTCACACTTCTCTTTAATTTTTAAATCTTTGTGGATTTGTTTAGCTTTTTCACGTAAAAGCAATCCTGTGATTGGCATCCCTTCGCTGTATCTTTGCTAAAACAATTCATAAATTATAGCATCGAAACTAGCACAGCAAGTTGCATGTAGAGTCTTCCGGTTTGTAATTCCTTTATTAGTATCATTTTTAGTGGAAAATTTCAAAAGATTTTACTTATTTTTCTTTATCTCATATACTGTTCTAATACCAATTCCATAAGCATTGTGAGTTGAAGTGGCTCCATTATCCAGTTTTTGCAGGATCTCAACCTTTTTCAAAATTGTTGAAACAATATGCTTTCTTTTGGGATTTTCAGTTTCAATATCAGCATTTCTTTTTTTACTCATCATTACATAAATTAATAAGTATAGCAGAGAAATTGTAATCATATAAGCATAGAAGTTAAGCAGTATAACATAACATACAATTGTTAACACTGATAAACATTAGCACATGCTTGTGTTATCAAATGTATGAAATGTTTTTTCCCCCAAGTCATGAATAAAATGAACAGAAGTTTCAATGAAGTTTCAATTATCTGGTGATAAAAGCATTTACAATTTACAATTTTTCAGCATTTATTTACTGCATTTTTTTTTAAGGTTAACTGTAAAGTTAACTGTTTATACTACTTGAAAAAGTTAACTATAAATTTCATTGTTTACATACCATGCAAAAAATGTTTGTTTACATTCAGAAATGTTGTGTGGATTTTAGGGTTGCGGATATGAGGTCGCCTACTGTACTTCAATTGAAAATTAAAGCATTGAATATGAGATATAAGTATTTGAAGAAACTTAAGTTTTTACTGTGCAGGTGCGAAACATAGCAATAGTTTTCTTTCTTGATTTTGTAGTGAATACTATAGGGCAACTTCTATAAAAAAATCTACTGAAATATCGTGAAAATTCACAAAGATATCGACGATCAGTTGTTCTCTAACTCTCTGAAAGTACCTGGATGATAAGGGGATTTCCACAAATTGACATTTTACAAATTCATCGGACGCCCCTGTTTTGAAAACAAACAAATCCAATTTTATGCAAATTATGATCAAAAGTCTCCGGATACCCCTGTACGTGGTGGATTCTGCAAATGAGATACCAGTAGAGAAGCGCTGTGATTGGATATTCGAATTTCAGACTCCCTCTGCCAAGCAACTTTAAAATTTATACGACCACGTGTACATTAGAAGGCCATATGCAAATTTCCAATGTACAAATTAAAACATTGACGGTGTGGGGGGAAAAAACAGAGAGAGAGAGGAACGATCAAGAATAGTTGTAAATCCAGAATTTTGAATTTACAATTTTCAACAATGTGGGTATACTGGGATGGCAGCAGTGGCCGAAGGCACTTATTATGCTGGAAAAACGTAATCATTTGATCGCGAGTCGCTAATATTTCCGGAAGTAGTTCAAAAATACTACTTTTCTTTTTTAACTTACCACCGTTCACGGGAACGGCTCACAGAGTTTTTCCAGTAAGTTTCTTCATGCAGATTGGAAGATCTATGTATGCACTGACTCATTTGCATAATATATGAGTCAGACCTTGAAATTCGTTCCGGGAGGTACCAATCTCATAGTATAAAGATAGGAAGCATGCATTGGATTATCAGACGAAGACAGCGATGGAGACTGATGGAAGAGATCGGTAGATGTAGACATTGTAGTCGTAGTAAATGGTGATAGTTAGACATGGCGGGAATACGCATTAGTATTCAAATACGATTCTTTGTATTTGATATATGTATTGTGCGACCAGAATAATTGAACTATAGTTTTAAATAGCTGTTTTCTTAAGTTGCGGATTGAATATTGCTGATCCTTAGAATGGACACGTAGCAGAAATATTCGCATAACTTAATGTACTTGTATCGTGTTGATGGTGAAAGCAGGCAACTAAATTCTCTACGGTATTTAGTAGAAGGTAGTGTTTAGTGCTGTCTATTGGCTATGTGTGTTCATCTAGTCAAATCAACACGTAAGATTCCCAAAACTGATGTGTCTTGATAATCCAATGTGGACTTCCTGTATATGCTGTAAGCTCCCAAAATGTATATAGTTCAAACTGTATTGTTCATACAGCATTTTTTCTTTATTGCCGTGACGTAATACTGGCAAAGATACCTTCGTCGTTCAATGACTAGGTTTTCAAAAACTTGACTTTTTTCTCATAGAGGTTTTCAAAAACTTGACTTTTTTCTCATTGACACCACTGGGCATACTTTGCTACACTCTAATGATTTATACACAGATAAATTCATATTTCCAACATATTAATGATGTATAACGCCTACTGTATGTGTGTACCCCTACTGCAAAAGTGGACTGAGTGGCCAATGAGGCTGATAAATGGCAGCTTATTAACAAAGAGTGCATAGCGGCCAAAGCACTTGTACAGTTCACCAAAGGCATTTATTTATTATTGCTGGAAGAATGTAAACAAAAAGATCATGATTCACTATTCTCCTGAGCGATGTTCAAAAACACTAGGCAAGACTCTGTCGTTTTTGAATAAACGCTGATTTTGTTTTTATACAAAATGACTTTGTATTTATTTTCCTCTGCTTAAACTGTGCTCTATATTTATACAAATATACATGGAAAGTTTGCATGTCAGACTTTTCGCTACCAGGACATATCATGCCTGCTATGTGGATTTACCCGGATTACATAAGTGAACTGATTGGCTTATTTGCATGATAAGCAGATGCTTAATAAGAAAGTAGACTTAACGGCTGGGATGCAGTGGGCCAAAGACATTTATTTAGGACCCATCTGTACAGGTGTACCTGGATTACAAAAGAGGACTGAGTCAAGATTTATAGAATACTACAGGTTGATCCATGAGCTAGTCTTACGGTATTGGCTGGAAAAAACACAGAACGATGACGTCAAAGTTGCTGGAAACCGTGCGCTTCTCTATACGAATCAATGGTATCTAGTTAGGTAAAGTTTTAAAATCCAAACTTATTTGGAGCAGTTTCCGAATTGTTCTGCTGTTATTACTGTAAGTTTTTTTATTCTGAACATTAAATAAATTAGAGAACAATAAACACAAATACCATTTAATTATTTTACAATTAAATAATGCAGTTTTATTAAAATATCCATTTTACACGTAAAGTTGCTGGAAACCGTGCGCTTCTCTATACGAATCAATGGTATCTAGTTAGGTAAAGTTTTAAAATCCAAACTTATTTGGAGCAGTTTCCGAATTGTTCTGCTGTTATTACTGTAAGTTTTTTTATTCTGAACATTAAATAGATTAGAGAACAATAAACACAAATACCATTTAATTATTTTACAATTAAATAATGCAGTTTTATTAAAATATCCATTTTACACGTAAAGTTGCTGGAAACCGTGCGCTTCTCTACGCAAATCAATAGTATCTAGTTAGGTAAAGTTTTAAAATCCAAACTTATTTGGAGCTGTTTCTGAATTATTCTGCTGTTATAACTGTTAAGTTTTTTTATTCTGAACATTGGATACATTATAGAATAATAAACACAAATATCATTTAATTATTTTATAATTAAATAACGCTGTTTTATTAAAATATCCATTTTACATGTATACACATAAATACAAATAAAGAAATTTTTACAAGCATGTAAGATTATTCAAATATTTAATTTAGTATATAATTATGCAAATATTTAACTCAGTTTACATTTATATAAATATTTAGCCCAATTTACATTTTTACAAATATTTAGCTCAATTTATATTTATACAGATGTTTAGCTCAATTTACGTTTATACAAATATTTAGTTTAATTTACATTTATACGAATATTTAGCACATTTACATTTAAATAAATTTATATCTTAATTTATGTTTCTAAAAGCAATTTAGCCAGTTTATTAAATTGTAGATCAACGTTTAATAATAAAATAATAATTTTTAAATCTATTAAATAATACTTAATTCAAAAATATAGTTTGCTATTTGAGAGCATTTAAAATATGTTTATGGAAATAATTATTTTTCAATAAAATATTTATCATTTAGAAATGTTAAGTACTCAATACAATTGCATAATATTGATTAAAAAGATAAAGTGGGAATTAGTTATCACGAATTTAAGAATTTGATTGCCAAAGAATTTTTATTTTATTTTTTTTTTTTTAATAAAAATTAAAGTAAAAATATTTTTATAGAAATATTGCTTTTTAAAAATTGAGCATTTTTTCGCTGAACTTTTTTATCATTCGCATGTTTTAATAACTTTTTATTGAGATATGTAATGCGAATAAAGATTCTCAATCTTGAATATAAAATAAGAGTTTTATTGCTTACTTCTGGGAAGTTCACTTTCATACTGCAGAATAATTTATGAATTATTTTAGGTTGCCTATTTAACTTATTTCCATAAATATTGTAAAACACTATTTCAAATTTTTTGACTGTGTCTAGCCAAGTATTCGAGGGCACTGTAAGTCCTCCTCTATTGAAGCATGTAATCCAAGATTCTTCCCGAAATTCATTGTCTTTATTTTTGGATAAGGGTTCTTTTTGGACAAATATCCAGCAATATACTCTATAACATTCTCCTCAATATTTTTCTCTGAAAAACATTGTTCATGAACAAATGAATAATTTGGATTAAGGTAGCTGCATTCTCCAATAACTAAATTTTCAATTAAATTATTTTCTGAATTTATTGCAGTTGAAACTTCCATTGCAGTATTTTTTTTTTTTTCTTGAAAGAATAATCCATTTAAACAAGGAGTAGTGAGGATATGTGTTTTTCACACTCTGTTACATTACTGTGTTTAGAAGGCAGCACAAATTGACCACTTAGGAGCCGAAGACATAATCGGAATTTGAATTGAATGGGTCCAGGATGATCATAAGTGTGACCCATACCTCATATGACAGAAAAAACTCTCTAACAATCTTCATTTAAACTAGAATCCAAACATCACAAGATTTCTTATTATTATGGCAATTAGCAATTGCACAACTTCGCATCACACTTCACAAATACAACACTTTTGCCAAAAATACACGAAAACAAGCTCGAAAATGATTTACAATTATTAACGCTCACGAAAGATCCACGTGAAAGAAAGCAGGGAAACCGTGTTAAACCACTTTGATGTCACAACCTTCCTCCCCTTTCAGTGAACTGATCCAGTCTCCCCGGATGGGCCAACCTGTAGTACAGTAAACTCCCAATTATCCGCGTGGTCTTCTGCGATTTTTTTTTTTTTGCGACGATCATTTACGGAATGTAGAGAAATAAACACGCAACACGCTTTTCATGATCAACAAATGCAAAATCTATTTTAAGAACAACAATCGGATTGTTCCTATTCCTTTCTACCCCTCCCCTCCCCAAGGTCACCGAAACCTGTACAATGGACGAATATGCCGTTTGTCAGGTTTCGGACCAGATTGAAGATTGTGGCGAATTGGCCGAGGTCATTTTCCGTACCTCCCCAATCCTTTACGCTTGCCATTTCAAGTCAGAATTGACACCACATCACTTTAGTCACCACATCACTTAGGTCAATCTGTGTGCACGATCTGCTTGCGTCTGTTTAAACTTGTAATTTTAGCGATGAGCGAAAAGAGAAAAAAAGTTGTCTTATCCATCCAAGATAAGTTAGAGTTGATAAAAAAAATTGAAAATAATTCATCAAAAAAACAAATGAGCTTGAGGTATGGCATTGGAGAGTCTACAGTTAGAGACATTATAAAGCAAAAAGATAAACTAATGCAATTTGCTTCCGCATCGGACAACTCATCGTCCATGAAGAAAAGAAAACTATGAAAATCAGCAGCTATGAGGAATTGGACACGGCATTATTAAAATGGGTGAGTCAAGTAAGTGAGGTTACACCCATTTCAGGACCGATTATTGCTGCAAAAGCTAAGCAATTTTTCGAAAAGCTTGGAATGAAAGGGACTTTTGATGCGTCATCAGGCTGGTTAACTAGATTCAAACAATGCCATGGAATTAGAGAAATCGGACTTCACGGTGACAAATTAAGTTGCGATAATCAGGCAGCAGAGGACTTTAAAAATGATTTTCAGGAATTTTTAAAATCAGGAGAACTTTCGTATGAACAAGTATACAACGCTGAAGAATCTGGACTGTATTGGAAATGTTTGCCGACGCGAACACTGGCGTTTGAAAGAGAGCGTCAAGCATCAGGACATAAAACCAGTAAGGAACGATTGACGATAATGTCTTACAGCAATGTCACAGGAACACACAAACTAAGACTCGTAGTGATTGGGAAAGTAAAAAAACCTAGACCCTTTAAAGGTACAAGAGCTGAAAACCTTCCAGTTCATTACTTTAACCAAAAAAAGCCTGGATGATTCAAGAAATATTTCAGTTCGAAAAAAAATTCATTCCCCAAGTGAGAGAGCATCTCAAGTCTAAAAATCTACCCGAAAAGGCCATATTGTTGCTTGACAATGCCTCGGCTCACCCAGGAGAAAGTGTTCTGAAATCAGAAGATGGAAATTTTTTCATCAAGTTTTTGTCACCCAACATCACGTCACTTATCCAGCCCATGGACCAGGGAGTTATTGCTTCTATGAAGAAAAGGTATCGAACCAACTTATTGAAAAAACGGATTGAAGAGGGGGTGATCTCCAGGGCTTCTGGAAGGACTACACGATTCTTGACAGCATTTATGACATCAACACTGCTTGGAATACGGTCAAAATAACGACTTTAGTAAAGTCCTGGAGAAAAATTTTGCCAAATGTGGAAAAAACGTTAGTCTCCACAGGAAGAAGAAGACGAGGAAGTTACTGCATCTAATTTGGCAAATTCAGCAAAATCTGTTCCTGGAGGAAGTAACGTGGATGAAGATAACATCGTTGAGTGGATCAATTGTGACGCAAACGATCCAGGCTTCGAACATCTTACCGATGAAGAAATCATAGCCGGAGAAAAGGTGTGGTTTCGGCTGAGAACGATGAAAAAGATAAGGGAAAAGGGATGCAGAAGAAAATAAGCCATGATGAAGCGCTAACTCACATTGATGGAATCATTAAATACATAGAGGAGCAGGACGATTCATCACTTTGCGACAAGATGCTGTTAAAAAAACTGTAATCGCAAGTAAAGAAGAGGAGCATCGAAACGAAAAAACAAAAGCAATTAACCGACTTTTTTTTATAAAAACTTAAGGATACCGTTTATGAAGTCACAACTCTATGTGTGTAAGTATGTGCTACTATATTATGATTCTTAAAAATGGTTTAAATGCATTTGTGTGTGGATTTTTGTCCTTTTCCAGCTATTTTGCGGATTATCTACGAAATTCGCTTATCCGTGGTTATCGCGCCACCCTATTCCGCGGATAATCGGGAGTTTATTGTATTCTATAAACCTTGGGACTGAGTGGCCTATGTAGCTGTCAAATGACAGCTTATTAACAAAGACCCCATAGCAGCACCTGTTGTTGGTCTAATCTGTGACACACAACACAGTGACTGCACACACTTGTGATTGGACTATTTGAGTGTCCCTTTTTATTTTTTAGTGCCTGTTCTAATTGTTTATTATAACTTTATCCAAAATAACCCTTACATACATAGAAATAATGATATTGTAGTATCGGAAAATGACTTATGCTTTCTTTCTTTACTTGGTGAATAATTATTTTTATTTATTTATTCTATTTAATTCAGATTAATTAAAGTTATCATTATATTTAGATTTGGCCTGATCATATAGCTTGTACCTAATAAAGTTGTTTTTACTAAATATTCAATGTTACTTCATTATTTCCTTCTACTATTTGCTTGGATTGTGCACAATACTTTATTGTTAATCTTTAGTACTCACACAAACAATTTATCACTCTAAAATTTCCATTTACCTTTGATACCTACATCAAAAATTGCATAGAAAATTGAACCTAATTAATTGCACAGCCACAAAAGGAACACAAATCAATTTCTGTCAAATTAAACTAACTTTTATTATGCAATAATTTAAAACTTCAAAACATCTTCCAAATCATTAATACTTAAAAATTGTGTAGTGGCCATTTACTTTTAGTGCATTGTAAAAAAATAAGAAAAGAATAATTAAAACCCAAATTAAATAAACCCAGTGAACAATTTATATGTATACCCACATTCAGAATCCACTCTGGTCTGAAGACCAGAGTTTGGTCTGCCTAGGGAACTGTCCACCACCAAAAATGTTAAACTTAAATAATAAACACAAGCACTAAACTTAAAAATGCAAAATTTATACTTGTACATGTTAAAAAAATATTAATTTCCTAGTGTGAAACACAAAGTTTTATGTGATCCAAACAAAACTTATAAAAATCGTAAAATTTAAAGATGCTTCTCAAATTCTTTGGCATGGTTTTTCTGTAGAAAAAAAAAATAAATAAAATATATTATTTGAAGACAGCGAATGATCTCGCTTCTAACAGTAGATGGCAGCACCAGAAACGATTAACTGGAAAAACAGCAGTATAATGTGAAAGTGAGGGTAAGTGTGATTTTGAAGATATCGATAAGTGGAAGAACACTAAAACTTGAAAAAAACTTGCTAAGAGCGCACCACAACTGAGAAGCACTTATGATCACACCAAATAAAATATATGTAGTTGAAAAACTGTAAGTTGGTTTTGGGCCCTTTTGATGCTGATGACGGATCCAAGCAAAGGCAGCACATGCAGAGAGAGAGCATCACACTTTAGGAATCCAAAATATTGCAGAGTGCCATAGAGGCACATTGTGGTACTTGTCAGTTACAAAACTTGATGAAAACGGGAGATACGTGCCATGACGAAGAGGGCACTACCACTTGTCCGTCAGAAGCTTGGCACTGACAAAACCCTAGATATGTGCAATGACGGAGTTAATACGGCTTGAACACCAAAAATATTGTACAGAGAAAATTTAAAACATGTTTCCGGTGACCGTGGGACACGTGTGCCCTTGCTCAGGCCTGGACCACGATTCTCAACAGCAAAAATCAGTCTACCTTCTTAAACGCTGGCCAGGAATCGAATGCCCCCAACAACATGTTCACCTCCCAAGAGCCGCCAAACTTGGCAAATGAAAACTTGCCGATCAGAAACATAAAGTGAAGTTGAAAGGAAAGGCGATTAGCTAAAGATTCCAGGGATATAATTATTATTTGTAGATACATTGCACATAATTTAGAATAATGGAAATGCATGAAAAGTATAATAAATGAACGTTAATAAGAGATAAATTGCCGAAATATACAGTAACAATAAATTAATTTAGAATTTTGAAGGGAAAAGGGAATGTCATGAATTTTGAACTATTAATTAATTTGGAAAAGTAGCATCATTAAAACCGACATAACAGCATTTATCAGGCCCTGGCTGTATCCACTCAGAGCATCTGCACTCTAGTGTCTTTTAATGCTCAGCATCTGTTGATATAGCTTACTATCCAATCTCTGGAGTGTCAGTTTCCATTCCTCACAATATAAAAGGGCCCTCTTGAATGGGTGCAGAGAACATCAGAGTTGAGGTAAATGCCAATGGGCCTGTGTTCTCTTCATTGACGATTCGAGGTTCAGTTTAACCTATGATTCGGAACTTGTTCACATCTGCAGGGAACTTGAAATCTTCTCACCAACATTATGGGATGTGGCAATTCAGATCAGATGGTGTAGGGAGGCATAATGATCACATGCAACTATCTGGTCAGAGATAACAAGATGAAGGCTTTTTAGAGGTGCATGTGGATCTGACTTTTTTTTTATGAATGATAACACGCTTCCACATTGAGCAAACCTGATTGGTGAATTTCTTCAAAGCAAAGGCATTGAACAAATAAACGCGTCAGCCAAATATCCTAATTGTAACCCGTTTGAGAACTTATGGGATGTCTTTGGACGTGTTGCACAGCGAAATTCTTCTCCTAGAGATTGCAATGTCTTGAAAACTGCATTGCTGATGGAGTAGAACTTACTGCCTGTGTTATGGAGGGATCCTCCTTACTATTAAACTTATTATTTATTTAATTCACACAAGTTATTTATTTATCTTTAAGTTATTTAATTTACTTAATTATATTTTTATATTTGTATTGATGTTATAATTACTGATTTATCATTATATTTATTTAATTATTTTTACAGAAGCCTGTGATCGTATAGTTTTAAACAATAAAGTTTACTTTTATAATTATTATTTGTTTGTGTATTTACTTTATTTTCTTACCTACAGCTTGGTCTGTGCTAAACTATGTTACACTTTTAAAAACACTTCAACATCATATAACTTCTAAAAATTCCACTTACCTTTAAATAAATAAATAGCACAGAGCCAACAACAACTAAAGAATCACAACACTAATTGTTAAATTAAAAATTAACTCTTATTGACAACAATTAAAAAATATCATCCTATTCATTATTACTTAAGTTGACTGTATAGTGTTAGTACATTGTATCATTTAAGATTACATCTATTAAAGTTAGATTTCGATTAAAGTAAAACAAATTAAAATAACCAAACCATCACAATTACCCAGGTACAGAATCCACTCTGGGCTGAAGACCAGAGTTTGTTCCGCCTGAGCTGTCCACCCCCAAAAATGTTAAAAGTTGAACTGAAAATAACAAAACAAACCAAAATAGATTCATATAAGTGGATGAAATTAAGACTCATTTGGTGAAACTAAAGGGGGGGGGGATACCCCCCCCCCCAGCTGATATGTGTTGGAAAAATTTATAATTGTTGCCTTGTAGACAGACACTTAGGAGAAACATTAAGAACTGCGAGCACTGAGCACTGGAAATATGTTGTTGAAAACTGACTTTGTTATTTACGAAACGGAACTTGTAGACAGTCACTTAGGAGAAACATTAAGAACTGCGAGCACGGAGTACTGGAAATATGTTGTTGAAAACTGACTTTGTTATTTACGAAACGGAACTTGTAGACAGTCACTTAGAAGAAATATTAAGAACTGCGAGCACTGAGCACTGGAAATATGTTGTTGAAAACTGATATCGTTATTTTTATGGAATGAATTCAATGGTTTCATCACAATATCGGAAGATTCAAAGACAAAGGTAACTGTATCTGCCTCGTCTTGGGCTTTGTCAATCACAACGTCATCCTTAGAGGCACATTTCATGATATTAGCCATGATGCATAAATTTCCTTTTCACCCTCTCTCGTCTGCTGCTTTGGAATCGAATAAATAGCATTCTTACGGCGACCGCGGGATACGGGCGCCCTTCCATTGGGGCCCCGTTCCACGGATATTTGCAGCAACCAAGAAAGCACCTCTTCCAAAAGCCACTCGGGAATCGAATGCCTCGGCAACACGCTTGCCTCCCAGAGGCTGCCAAATTTGGCGAGTGAAAACCTGCGCTGAGCGCTCACGCATATACTGCGGAAATAAAAACGCTGTTATGCCAAGAACCATTAAAAGGATCACTTCCGCCAAGCGGCAACCCCACCGAATGTGCTGGCACCCCATTTGCAGGTGTCCAACAGATAAGCCGTGTGAAGGCCAAATTTTTCCTAAAATGCACCCTTTTTTTCTCACTCTCATGAATGAAGTGAAGTGAAGTTAAAACCCAAGAGCGAGAAGCCGAAAGATTAACAAAAGATATTTTAACATTGCGTATAATTTTGAATAATGAAAACAAGGAAAAAGATAACAAATTATGTTAAAGGGGAAATAAATCGCCGAAATATTCAAAAACAACAAATAAATTTTGAAGGGAAAGGGGAAAAATAATGAATTTTAAGCTATTACATAATTTTGAACTATTAATTAAATTTAGAACCAAAAATCTCGGCATAACACCTGAAACTCTAATTAACCACCTTATGGCGAGCATGAAATCACATAGAGATATGCATATATAAGTTAGGAGGAGATCCCATTTTCTATTAATCTCAAAAGTCTGCATTTGTTTCCAAGTTATTCAATCTTTTTCAAAAATCTCCTTGTCACACATTATTTCAATATTAATTTTTTCACAATTAGTTTTTGCATCCAAAGTACTCATATTCGGATTTTCAGTTTGTATTTATATGTTATGATGCTATGTATCACCCCCAAATTGTATTGAAGAGTTGTTGAGAAATCAGTGGTTTTGTGCATGCAAAGATAAGTTTGCCACCAATTTATAAAAACATTTCATAATATTGAAACTGTAACAGAAAATTGTATAGTATTTTTTAAAAATGTAATATGAAACTAATGTAACTTGGTGTCCTCTTACTGTAAAAGTGAGAACATCATGATTTCACTTACTAGTTAAATCGTTTAAACCCTCCTTTCCCCCAATTATGGAACTTATAATAATACAGTATTGAAAAAAAAGCTTAATAGGCGTATTTAAAACACATTTTTTTTTTTTTTTTAAATATTAATTTATTTTTATTTTTCCGTTTAGATGCAGTTTCCAGACGTTGAAAGATTTGCAGCTATGGTAAATTATATTTATTTTCCAATATAGGTTGATTTTATAAAATCTAAATTATGAGTATGTATATTTTTCAACAAAATTATTTGAATTCTCCAATGAGTTTAAGCTGCTGACTAAAAGTTTGTTTTAATAAAAAGATTAAAATGGGGTAAAAAGCCAATTTGTGTAAACAAATGAAATTCACTCTTGATATGAAAAATGAGGTCAGAAATTTTTCCTGGAAATGGATTTTTTTTTCATTTCACACTGTTTTTGGTTCACACTGTTTTTTTCACACTTTTGTTCACACTGTTTTTTTCACACTGTTTTTGGAAAGGAAGGTAACTTTACAAAAAGTCTTTGATTATTTAGTTTCCTAATTAATGAAAATTTTCTAATTTTGAATATATTAAGGAAAAGGGATAATGTGTTATTTTAAAGTAAAGGGATAGACAAGAAATACAGGGTGGCTACAGAAAATCGAATACAGGGTGGTTACAAGAAATCGGTGAATGTCAACATTCTGGAATAATTGGGGAAATATCGGGGAATTCCTAAAAATTTCTGTAAAATCAGGAAAATCTGAATTTTTAAAGCTTTTTTCCAACTCATGACAATACACATGTGTAGAATACATTCACGTTTCATGTGATGGGAGACAGCCTATTGGACACTTCAATAAAAAGAAGAGACTTTAAAATTTCAATGTTTCTCAGTGATCCCTCTCTTCTTAACACGTTAGGCACCAGCGCAGCTCTGACGTGACAGCAATTTCCTTTTATCAGCCCACCGTCTCGTCTCTGTGACACGTGGGAAATGTGTGTATCGGACCAAAGTGACGTATTCATTACAAAGAGTTAGAACATCTTATTTAAATTTTTAAATGGTACTAGATGGCTTTACTTTTTCGTAAAAATCAAAGGTCATATGGGGGATGTTAACCTTCAGAAAAGTGGCATGAGTTTTAGTTTAAGTTGATAGCTGGGTGGGTATGGGGGGAAACTCTGATGTAAGCAAATCTGTACAGTTGCTCTTAAAAAATGAATGTTTTTCGCATTAGCTTTAAAGGGTCTTTCTCTCGTGTTTATTATTATCAGAGTTTTCATCTTGACATCTGAAAGATTGAAAAATTATCTTTTAAACAAACTATGTATGGCATCCATATGATTATTTTACGATTTTTCGTGAAAATTTAAAAAGTATACATTTTTCTCAGATTTTTATATTACAATATACAGAAATTGACTTGCCATCCATTCTCTATTCAGAGCAGCAGTCTGCCTGTTCAGAATTTATATATATATATATATATATATATATATGTGTGTGTGTATATGCATATATAAAAAATAGATGAAATAAAAGCCAAATAGTACTTATTAATGTTCACAGAAATGCTAGCTATTAAACATTTGTATTCTCAATCCAAAGTGTCAAAAATCGTGTTCACCACATTCCGTTTTGAGATTTTTATTGCACATTTTCATCATTTTTGGCACACTGGTATGATAATGGTTAAAAAATGCATAATTAAAATGTAATCTTAGCAAAATTAAAATGTGAATCGTATAAAAATATCTATTTTCATTATGAAAATTTTTGGGGTCCTGTGTGCACTATGATAACACTTTAAAATGTTGAGGTAATTTATGTGTTTTAGGGCATAAACAGGAGTCTTTCAGATTTCCCTTTCGCTTATCAGCAGCAGGGTTAGCTGACTGGTATAAAACATGTTTTTTCTGTTTGTGTAAACCAGGGCTTGACCATGTCGCTGTGGCGCCTAAAAAATGAGTGCTGGTGACTATAGATTTGGCAGATCGGCAAAGAAAAATATCGTCGATTAAAGAAAATATTAATTTTCCTAGGTGACAGCCTTCTTCTACCTCATCTGCAGTGGGAATCAACTTCACCGTGCCTCATTTCATGTGGGAAGTAATGAACAGTTATATCCCCATCCGAGACTCGCCACTTGCCCTGTCTGCTTGTGCTGTGGGTGAATCATGTCATATACACTAAATACTGAAGAAAGATATCTAGGGAAGAGGCTTTCGCAATTGCAACAGAACCGCAAGCATTGCCAGACCTTTCATTACAATTACACCGGAACTCACAAAAAATTCTTGAAAGCCAAAGAACGTTTTAAAATACACACCCACTCATAACCGGCTACTCAAATTCCTGCTGTAAGCCTTAGGACCAGCCGAGTGGTCTGGGCTTTCAATACCCACTCATAATAACAACACAAAAAATAAATGAAAACCAATGCGCTGATGATGTTAAGATAAAAACCTGCAGGAATACCCTGGCCCAGGGGCCTGGTATGTTCAAGCGAAAATTGTATATTTTTTAAAAATTCACAAATATTCAACTATTAATCGTATGGATTCCGCTCAAATTTGGTTTGAAAGACAATTTTCCGTTCTTTTCATTAGTGTTAAGATGGAAACCCTGAAATAATATTTTTGGTCGCTAAGGAACTCATTTGTGTACACATCGTGTAAAACATAAAATGACTAAAAATATAATTTGAATTTAAAAAAGTAACACCGATGTGTATTGTCTCATGTCCTGAAGTACCTGTGTACCAAATTTCATATCCGTAAGACATTTGAATATTCTGCTACGGACGACACAGATACATTTTTTATTTATTATTACTTTCCTTATATACATATAATGTATAAGGAAAATATTGTGATGAGTCGAAAATTCGAATTTTCGACGAGAGAGCACATTTCAAGCATCCCTGAACACGAATCAGACTTTTTGAGGTGATGTCTGTGTGTGTGTGTTTCAGTGAGTCTGTGGAGACTATAACTGATGAACGAACGGACCGATTCAAACAAAATTTGGTACAAAAATTACAATCCGTGAATACTGGAAGCCTATTGTTTTTAACCCTTTCACAACGGCGGCATTCCGGAACTGCCGCGGCCCAAAGGACAGCGCGCTTCTCTTCCAAACTGTTCCCAAAGGATGGCAAATTTTTTGTGCTAAGCCTAACTCTAAAAAAAATTCACTAAAAATCACCTATTCAATACAAAAATCTACTTACTTTTTTCAGGAATAAAAGAAATATTTATTTTCTATTTGATGTATATTTTTCATACAAATCTGAATACAAAATACACGTTAGTTGCTCCCATTCTTTAATCCGAAATAAACGAATAATTTCACTGCCTCTAAAATCCAAAAAAAAAAAAAAAAAAATCTCTTATATTCCTATGATTCACCAACGAAATCATTAAGCTGAAATCAAAACGAGAACCGGAACTCAATTATAAAATAGCTGATGCTACGAGAAGTGCTCTATTTGTTTATATTACAAAACCATGTTTCACCAATCCAAATGGAAAAATGATTAATTGGATCCTTCCTATGCCAAGGTCAAGTATCTGCAAAATACATTGGAGTTGTTTGCACAGACATTTAACGCCATCTAGTAGACAAATAAAAACGTTCGACATAAAAACGTGCGTATGTGGCACCCGTCTTTTAGGGTACAGTTTTCTCCGCCAGGAATGCGTGGCGGCCGTCCTTGAATGCAAGTTCGCAGCCAATGTATGGGCGTGGCAACTGTCGCGAAAGGATTAAATGCAATTGAATATTCAGACACACACACACCCCTAAATTTTCGAGTGAAATTTTGAAAAAATCATCAAAAAATTAAAACCTTTAATAAAGTTATACAAATAAACATTTCTTATGTAATTTTTCCTTAGAAAACGATTAACAAACTTTAGGAAGCTAACACGAACCGTTCTCGAGATATTGCACATTTTTCAAATAAATTTATCAAAATATCCAATAAATTAAAAAAAAATATTAACTGTTGAGAAACATATTCACTTTTCATATGTAATATCATGCAATAAATCTGTTGACATCATTCTCCTGGATCTATCTTGTTCCATTCATGAGAAAAGATACTTTGAGTAATACTTTTCTATTTGAACGCCAATAATCATTCACCTGCTATAAGAATAACTTATTTCTCCATCCATAACGTTTGGTGATTTTGGCGGAATGTTGCCAACTTGGCGAATTTTTTAAATGTTGCCAAATTAATGAAAATTTCGCCACATTTTTTAAAATGATGCTAAATCAGTGAAAATGATGACTCATTGACGAAAATTCAATATCTTGGAAAGAATATAAGTATCTACTATAAGAATAACATATTTTTTTACTGTAGAAGTAGTAAATGATTGCATTCTATAAGGAAAGTCATGTGCTGCCCACATCAGATTTTTATTGATTGTACAGTATGTTGTGAAGGAGACTTCAGTCTTATGAACCTAATAAAAACAACATTCCGATCATCAATGGAAATTGAAAGTCTAAATGACTTAATGGTGATTAGCATGTACAGTTTGGCTGTGAAAGATTTTAATTCTTCAAAAACTGAGGACGAATAATGCTTTGCTCCAAACAACCATGTAATGGTCAGTGCAGCTGAAGCGTAATATGATTTCATATTACTAATGTAAATATAATGCTTAAATGAATATTCTTATATTATGTTAAATGTAGTTTTTGCTTTCCTTATAAATTTAAATTTGAAATAATTAAAATTAAATTAAAATATTTTAAGTATTGGTGTTAACCTCTATGTGTCATTACCCCAGTATAACTATTTATCATAAGCTCTTTATAGCAAACATCGTCAAAATGCAAAATACTGTAAAAATTTTAAAAACTGGCTTTTAACTTTTTGACCTGACTCTCAGATTGCGGAGAAATTTGTCGATCCCTGGTTTAAACCATGGTTTTTTATTTCTTTATACCTATCATAAATAGTAGATTATTTTTGAATTGGAAAGGGTTTAGTAATTTTAATTTTTTTTTATTGTTATTTCTTTTGTGCATTGTTTTATATTTATGATCTGAAAAATTATTTTTTCTATTGTTATAGATAAAATATAATTATTTTATAACTTCTAAAAAGCACAGATATTCAATGAAAATATTATAAATTTTTTGTGCATAGAATATTTTTTATATATTTCTAAATATAAACCTATTATTTAAAATATATATGTTACTGTAGCTATAATGTAAAAATAAATACTTTTACACTGGGCCTATTATTCTAGCTCAAATGTAATATTTAAGAATAAGTAAGGTTAAAAATGTTGATAAAGAATTAAATTTTTACTTGTATTTGCACTAAGCATATAAAAGTTCTTTACTTACACACTTAATTTAATATGACATTGTTTACAAAAAAGTAGAAAAATGCTTGACAACCTTATTTTAAAAAGCAAATTAAAATTTAATCAATAAAAAAATTAATTGTAGTAACATTTTGTTGGATTAAATAATAAATTGCAAAATTTATATATATATATATGTACATATATATATATATATATATATATATATATATACACACACACATATACAGGGTGTCCCAAAAAGATTGAAACACGCTTTAATTCTTTACCTGTTGGAGCTAAGTGGACAATGTAAATTGCAATAATGTTGAAAGTAAGGTAGGAGATAAAACTATGTTAATGAAATAGTCCTCCCATTAATTTTCTAAAAGTTACACTTTTTAAATCTTTTTAAATTTTTATACGACCCCCCCCCCCCCCCTTAGACAAATTTGGTCAAATTTGAACGAGTTATATTTAATTGAAAATTGAACTTTGTGAATGGGGACCATATATCAAATTAGAAATGTAAATTTGTGACATATCACAAATCAGATAAAACTAGATGATAATACATAGAAAACGTTTTGCGAATTCCGCATAGGCTCACAATGCAATCACGGATTATTAATTACTTTTCAATAACTAAGTACTTTTACAATAATTAAGTACTTTTAAGTACTTTTTTTATCTAAACAATTTCCATCGTCAATTTGTTTATGATCCCTATTTTCACTAATGAAACAGCCTTTCACATGCTACGAAAAAGTGGCACAAGTCAGATTTTTTCCTTTATCATAATTCAGTTGATTTTAAAGATACAGATATGTGGTGTGTTTTTTTTTTTTTAATGATCTTGTTGCTTTAAAATAAAAATTTTCTGATTGACCAAATTTGTCTAAGGGGGTCGTATAAAAAATAAAAAAGTGTAACTTTTTGAAAATTAATGGAAAGCCTATTCTATTTCATTAACGCAGTTTTATTTAAAGAATTAAAGCGTGTTTCAATCTTTTTGGGACACCCTGTATATACAGGGTGTCCAGTGCTATCTGTGCCCAATGGCTATTTCCTCAACCGTTAGTCACAGAGATACACTCCCAATTACAAAAATGTCTTAAATTTTAAAATCTATTATCTTAGAAACAGTTTAAATCAATAAATGCATTTCTGAAAGAAATACGAAATATAAATTTTTATACAGTCCCCCAGCCCTACCAATTATATATAGGAAAATCATCCTCTTTTTATGCAAATTTCCTAAATTTTATGCAAAATAGAAAAATATCATCCTTTTACGACCAAAATTGACCGATTTATAGTGGTTTAAAGTTGGAGCACTTTTTGTACTGAGAAATGGTCAATACAGTCCCTGATTGGTTGGTTGCCTGGAGAAATGGTCAGTACAGTCCCTGATTGGTTGGTTGCCTGAAATGGGACATTTTTATGCTTATGTTGGAAAAGCAACTTAAGTCATAAAGTTTAATGCTTCATAACTCTGAATTTTGGTCGTAAAAGGAAGATTTTTTTTTATTATTTTTTTTTTTTTGCATGAAATTATAGGAGGAGGATTTTCCTAAATATAGTTGGTAGGACTGGAGGACCGTATAAAAATTTATATTTCGTATTTCTTTCAGAAATGTATTTATTGATTTAAACTGTTTCTAAGGTAATAGATTTTAAAATTTAAAACATGTTTGCAAGTGGAAGTATATCTCTGTGACTAACGGTTGAGGAAATAGCCATTGGGCACCAATAGCACTGGACACCCTGTATATATATATATATATATTTCTATGTATTCAAAAAAATTATTATGACATATTGTTTCTTGAAAATGAATTCATTTGTGCACACAAAATTATTTTTCCATAAGGACTCGATCAATTATTTAATCATCATAACATTGTTAAAAAATCCTGTAATTATCCTAATGAAGACCATAATATCTATAATTTCTTTAACACTCCTAAAAATAAATCAAAAAGAACTAAAAGAGCAAGTAAATATAATAAAAAATTGCCCTCATTATCTGAACTAAAAAATGCCATTCTATAGCAGCATGCAAATTTCAAAATTACTTTTGATTGGAAACAATGTAAGAACTGGATTTTTGCAATTAAAAAACAGCAATTAAATATGGTTTATAACCTTTTTATAACTACTACATATTAGGGTGGAGCTTATTCTTTAACTATGAATATATGGTCTTCTCACTCTCTAATTTTGTTCCTTTTTATAAAAAAAAAATTCAGGCAGAATATTAGCACAATTGAACTATATTTAGAGGTAGCTCAATGATGGAAAAGTTTTCAATGTACATGATGAATGTACGCAATGTCATGGAAAATTAACTTAAATACCACCACCTTTAAATATATTTAAAATTCCTTCAGCTTTATATTTTGACTCATAGATGGCAACACTGGACTATATAAAACTGCAAATAGCACAAAGTTCAAAGCACATGACAAAAATCAGATCAGACATTTTGTGCTGCAGCTGCAAACATGTAATGTTTTGAACTTGATCTCTATTTATAAAATTTTTGAAAGTCTAATGTTTTTTAATTAGTATTTAGAAATTAAAAGAAACAATGTTCCTTGCTAGACAACAGCGAACGAAGAACATGAAGCTATTAGCAGATGCAGATTCTGAAGTTGCACTTTTGTCCTCTACTGATGAGTCTGATAACAGCTCAGCAGAAAGAGATGATGAAAAGTTGGAAACTGAGGACAATACAGTTTATGTTGGAGAATTAAAAAAACAAAAACGGGGACGAGAAACCATTGTTACTCCAAAACTTGCTGCAGCACTAGATCACACAAAGATGTCAGACCGAAAGACTGTTTTTATTATATCAGAAGCTGCCAAAAGCTTAGGAAAGAACATTAATGAATTTGCTCTAAACAAAGACTCAATTCATTGACAAAGGATGGTAGAGAGAAAAAAAAATATGAAAACATAAAGACCAAGTTTCAAGGCAACATTCCTTTTGTCATTCATTGGGATGGAAAATTGATCATGACCTGACTGGAAAAGAGAAAGTTGATCGCCTACCAGTATTAGTTTGTGGCCTACCAGTATTAGTTACTCAACTACTGGCAGTTGCCAAGATTCCATCTGCAACAGGAGAGGCCTAGGCTGCAGCTGTTTTTGACCACCCGTCACTACCAGCTCAAACACTGGTCATAATTCTGGTGCCTGTGTCCTTTTAGAGCAAAAGCTTAGGAAAGAGCTCTTATCACTTGCTTGCAGGCATCACATTATGGAGATCATAATTAGTGCAGTGTTTGAAGTATGTATGGGAGTCAGATCTTCTCCTGAAGTTGCACTATTTAAACGCTTTCAGGAATATATTGGGGATTCATTGATACAGATAAGTATGAACCAGGAATTTCATTTGATGTTCTCACAAATTTAGTAGAAGATATAAAGCAAGAGACTATCGACTATGCAAAGAAGTACCTGGAACAAAGAGAACCAAAACTAAGAGAGGATTATAAAGATTCTTAGAACTCGTAATTATCTTTCTTGATACTCTCCCAGCAATGGGAGTCCAATTTATGTCACCAGAAGCAATATACCATGCCCACTGGATGTCCAAAGTCATATATTGTCTCAAGATCTGGATGTTCAAAGTTCAATTTAAACTGACTTTAAAAGAAGAAGAAGGACTCTGTAATGTGTGTTATTTCACAATCCGTGTATACTTGAAAGCTTGGATCTCTGCACCTCAAGTTTCATGTTCTCCTTACAATGACCTGTTGTTGCTGAAGTCGCTACTTGAATACTCATCAATACATTCAGCCATTTCTAAGTCAACATCATGTAAATTTGCTAATCACTTGTGGTGTTTGTCACAAGGACTTGTTGGTTTAGCTTTCTTTGATAGTCATATCAGTATATCAACCAAAAGACGGATGGTGAATGCTATGCAGAATGAAGCTCATGCTGAAAAACAAGACCAAAATTACTCTAAGCAAATCAGCGTTGTTCTTCATTTGTTCAAGAACAAAAACTTGGAAAATTTTGTCACAGCAAAGTCATTCATTTTGTTTCAATTGTTAGAATTCCAGTTGGATATCTTGCAGTTGATCCAGACTTGTAGGAGTTGAGAGAGGACTACAAACAGGCTAAAGAGATAATAAAATCTTTAGCCTGTTTGTAGAAAATGACAATGCTGAACATGCAGTTGTACTTATTCAGGAATACAGTGGATTGATAACTCATGATGAAATGCAGCTACAATTCCTGCTACAAGTTGTTTATGATAATCATAAAATGTACCCTGATAGCAGGAAAAAGACTCTGTCTCAGCCTTTGCAAAGCCAATAAAATTTTAATGGTAAATATAAAGCTGGTAATATTTACAACAAATTAAATAAATTGTTTAAAATTAATGCATTAAATACAATGTAAATAAATGCATATGTTAAGGTACAGGTACAGCTAATAATCTTAATTTTTTCTAATTTTTATAAATTTTGAGTCAATTGAGCTACCCCTCAATATTAAAATTTATTGCTCAAACTTTTTATATAGTGTTTTTATATCAAAAGGAGCAAAGTTAGAGGGTGAGACTTGCAAAAATAAAAAATAAATAATTTCATGGCTTTTAAGCTCCATCCTACTGCATATGATAACATTTATTTTAAACATTTATTCTATGATTTGCTCATTACCAGAAGTAAAAATCTTAATGTTTATTTGTACGTAACAGACTTAAATTTAAATGACGAATCAAAACAATATACTAAAATAAACGAATATTGTACCATGAATTTTGCTAATTCTGTCTTAAATAATCTGAAGATAAATCAGTTTTTAAAATCTGTTTCAAATTACTTTCCAGTTAAACATGTAAATCCTAAAATTGCATATAAATGTGACAAACCCCTAGGACATTATATTTTCAATTATAATCAAATACCCATATCTATAGATATTAATCAAAATTATGAATTGGATAAAGAGGCATACTGCCACTGTCATTTAGATAAAGACTTTGTAGATAAACACCATGGGCATGTTATGACGGAAAATCTAAATATTATTTATTATGATGCACTGAGATCACTGATGTAACTTGGTACTAAGTACCGTATACCTACTAAATTTAAACATAAATTAATTTGTAAAGATTTATTCCTTGACTTAAATAAATTTATCTATGTAATCAGCTATAAATATCATCCCTGTAGAAGCAAGCCTTCAAACCCTGGAGTGTCTTAATAGAGCAATACTTAAATCACTATATATATAATCAGAAAATTAATAAGTCATATAAACTTAAATAAAAAGGATATTAAAGAAATTCAAAATGATTTTGTCATTACATATGTCGATAAGGCAAGTAGTAACTACTCAATCAGATGGAAATATTACTATATAAGTACCCTGCAGTCACACTTACTGAATAATCAAATTTATAATTTACATAATACTAACTTTAAAATCTCATACAATAGAATATAAGCCAATGCATCTAAAAAATAGTTGTAATAACATTCCATATATTGTTTAGTACCCAAGTTTCATAAATCCTAGTTGCTTTTCGAACTGTTACTAGTGGGCATAATTCTTACATTACTAATGCTGGTAAATTATTATTAAAAATATTAAATGAAGTATCCTTGTCAGATGAGATCTCTAATAATTGTCATATTGTGAAAAACAGTTTTGAATTAGTTAAGAAATTAAAAACTCTTACTGATATTCATAGTATTTATACTTGTGATTTCAAAGATTTGTTTAATAATATTGATATAGGTGATCTGCATAGAATTATTTTAGGAATTTTTGAAAAATATAATATCAACCTAAAATATTCAAATTTTCTTTTTAAAAAACTACTTAATTTCACTCTTTATGAGAATTATATTCAACATGGTGGTACTTTTTTTAAACAACAGTTTGGTAGCCAAAGCAGAGCGCTTTTTTTTTTTTTTAAAATAGGGCGCGGTAGCCCATTGGTTAGCGCGCTGGAGTTGCACTCGGTAGGCCCAGGTTCGATTCCAGCCACTGCCAAAACTGCCGCCGTGTTCATGCGGAGTATGATCACGTTAAACATGTGGGTCCGAAAGTCCTTCCGAGAGGTTGGTGGTAGGGGAAGGAGGGTACAGTCCCTGTGGATGCCTCCCCCACTGGGTTCCGGTCTGAATTGGGTGGCACTTCCCGACCGTCCAAACAGTTACCTTACACCTTTCTGGTAGGTCGGACGGTCTGGGTTTCAACAACAACAACAGGGTGTGTGTGTCTCATCATTGTTAGCTATGAAAAGAACATTAATCCAAGCTTGCATAATATGCACTTCTTTAGGTATTTAGATGACATATTATGTGTATCCCTTAATAATATCCCTCTAGTATTTAACTTTCATCCTAATTAAATGCAAATAAAAATGACTCTAATGTTGCAAACTTTTTGGATTTAAATTTAAATTTACAAAATTGTATTATGGTTATAAACTTGTATGATAAAAGACAGGATTTTAAATTTAATACATCTAAAATTCAACATTTTGACTCTTGCATATATCAGTTTTTAGAAATATTAGAATAAACCAGGTTCTTAGAATCAGTAAAATTTGTGATGAAAATTATAAATTAGCACATTTTATGGAATTATTGAGTACAGCAACTAATAATGCATATCCTCCCAAATTTGTTATTAAAATTATCAACTTAGTGTATCAACTTCCACTCGATAACATCCAAGACTACTTTCCCAATTATAGTGGCTAACAAAAAAAAAAAAAATCGGAAAATAAGATACATTTTATTTGAATTATACATTTGAATTTTATTTTCGCAAAAACATTGTAACTTTAGCCAATTTGATTTGAATTATGATTTTGAACTGCGATTTGAGAGCCCTTATAATGGTGTATAGTGGCATTCTTCTTGATCCATTTCTTCTATGAATCACTTGTTTAGTAAGAATTTTCATCTTTTTCATGTTCATATTCTGAATTGCTTATAAGGGTAATTTTCCTGTCTCCTGCTCTGACTCACTGGACGGGTCTGGGAGTGTTGCTGTGAACGTTTGTACTGCCTCCCTGGTTGTATTTCGACATTTTCATTCCTGTGCTTCTAGATAATTTATTCTGCTGAGACTGATCGCGTATACACGTGGTGAAAAAAGAAGGGTTTATGACACATGTTAATACAAATTTCCTTAATGTTTCTTATCTTCATTTTTTCATCTTTTGATGCCTGTAGTCTGAGTTTGATCATTTATAGTAATGTACTATTGCTCAATCTGAAACAGGCATTTGTTTGGATTAATTAGAATTAAATACTCAGACCTGAAGATGAATTTAATTCTGTTTAATCATCGAATTTGGGCCGGTGCTGTTCTTTTCTCTTATCGGCAATATGGCCATGGTTTTGCTTCAATGGTGATATTAATATTACTTGAATTTTTATTATTACATTTTTCTAATTAATATATATATATATATATATATATATATATATATATATATATATATATATATATATATATATATATATATATATATATATATATATATATATATACACTGCTGGCCATTAAAATTGCTACATCATGAAGGCGGCATGCAACAAACATAAAATTTGCATGAAAGGTACTACATGTTAGGATATGCAAATGATTAGCATTGCAACGCATGCGAACAAAGCAGATATGAGTAACGCAATCTATATTCTGTATAAAAGGGAAGATTGCACAGCAGGTTTCTCATTCAGAAATCGCATTTGAATGTTGTTTGTTTGTGTGAAGGTCATGTTATGCCTTGTGTAAGAAGGAGAAACTCCTACTAGCACATGTTGAAATTCGACCACGGCAGGATCGTGGTCTATCGGGACTGCGAATTATCGTTCCTCGATGTTGCTGCTTGTGTTGGTCAGGATCCCATAACTGTCAGGCGAATATGGAATCGATGGGTCCAGGAAGGCCATACTAATCACCATGCAGAATCTCAGCGGCCCGGGCCACTAACGCCTGGGAGGGCAGATATGCTGTCCTCTCGACCTTGCAGGATCGTACAGCCATGTCACGTACACTGAATCAAGCACTTGGCTTTGCAGGATAACAAGTGTCTGCATGAACAGTGCGACGGCATCTGCAGCACCATCGACTGTCAGCATGGCGACCATTGTTGTGGCTTCCCTTGATGCTGCAGCAGAGAGAGACACGCCTACAGTGATGCAACGAACGACGACACTGGACTGGCACCATGTCGTCTTTTCAGACGAATCCTGACTCTGCGTACAGCATCATGATGGACATATCCGTATGTGGAGGCACTGAGAACGAATGTTGCCAGCTTGTATTCATCATCATCATCATACGGGCCCAGCACCTGGCGTGATGGTATGGGCGCCATTGGGTACACATCCCGGTCATCTCTTGTTCGCATAGCCAGTAATGTGGATAGCCGCCATTGCATTTCTGATTTGTTAAGGCCCGTGGATGTGCCTTATCTTTGAGACCTGCTTAACACAATCTTTCAACAAGATAATGCTCAACCGCATGTTGCCCATGCTGTCCTGACCTTCCTAGATACAGAGGGTGTTCGACTGTTGCCCAGGCCAGCACGTTCTCCAGATCTGTCAGCCATTGAGAACATCTGGTCATGGGTTGCCGAAAGACTGGCATGTCACTACTCGCCAGCCACTACGATTAATGAACTCTTGCATAGAGTTGAAACTGCACGAAATGATGTACCCGTATCTGTCATTCAAGCTCAATTCGACTCAATGCCCAGTCGGATTACAGCCGTTGTTGCTGCCAGAGGTGCCAGTTCTATGTACTGAATTCTGCATGTTTTGTACCCCAAACCACCTGCAAATTTAATCATGTCTTCCTCCCATTATATTGTATATGTACAATAAATAATATTCTATTTGCTTTCCTTCCTGGTGTAACAATTTTAATGGCCAGCAGTATATATATATATATAGCAGTATATATATACATGAAATGACTTAAAAAAGCCAAATTCCCTTCTAAATATTAAAAGATCATTATATATATAACAGTAAAGCGCAATGCTGCTTTTGTGTATAACTAAATAAACTCCCAAAAAGGACAAGTACCTATATACCCATAAAGATTTTAAGAGTATTTATAAAGTGATGGCCGGGGGGGAGTAGCGACCCCCAACTCTTCAGTTAAAGCTTTTACTGCCATCTCGAAACGCTCCCTGTAACCGAAACCTTCAAACCACTTCTAACATGACACTCACTATTACCTCAAAAAACATAAAACACACTAAAAATCACACAAGTCATTAAAATAAAAAACACCCTAAAATTACTTTAAACAGCACTTATAACTAAAGATGTAAAAGGGGGGGGGGGAGGATAAAAACCCACTTCAGCATATTAAAACTATTGCATGGAATCATTAACTAAGTGGTTATATTATGTATTTTCAAAACGATATTAAACCACCATAAAAGAAATGGACAAATACAAGATTATTTCCAAACCTGACTGTAATAGCCAAGGAAACCATATTGACTCGAACCATAAAAATACTAGTAATATGAAATTATTAACAATGTGGTTATTTTCATATACTACAAATAAAAATCAAATATCAATTTGCGACCATAAAACAACTAATGTATGAAATCATTCACAAGGTGGTTATTTTGTATAATTCAATGAAAAACCAAATAGCAATTTAGCCATTTCAAAAAGTGAATAAAAACCAACTTTTAAAATTCACCATAATATTCACACTAAGAAACCTTCCCCATTCTCATAAAACTTTTACAACAAAGCCGTTACAGGCAACCTTGAAAGAAAAATCAGGTACACAATACCCAAAACTTTCCAAAATTCAACTATACTTGACATTCCATTATAACATGACTATGTACCATATATGATTAACCCATCTACCATTTAGACACTCAAAACACTAGGAAAGTCAATCATCAATAGAACAATAATAAAGAATCCCCAAATGCATCCAACCAGCTCTATTCGACTTCTAGCCTAGGCTTTAAACCATTTTTAAACTATCACGGATATCAAAGCTTTTCCAAAGTAGCGCTTTCTTGTCTTGGTCACAATTAATCCATGAAAATCTGAAACAATCTTTATCAAAAAAAACGGGGATAACCCTCCCTAATAGCCTCTCTCAAAAAGTGGATATCACTTGTGTATTGATCCATACTTGAAGAATTTAATAACTAATACGTGATAATTAATTGTGATACGTGACGTGATACTAGACGAGATAATTGATTTACAATCAAATTTCTGAAAATGTTACGATGTAAACATGTGGTCCATGACGTCATAAACTTTGTCAAAATTAAATTATTTACATTTGTCATAAATTTGATGATGCTGTAAAGTAGAAGGTCGCATTATTGTAATATCTAAGTTGAGACTTAGATCCGCATTACAAGGTGTTTCCAGTAAAGTCAATGATGTTGGATAAAAATTGAAGTTCAAGATATAATTATAATCCTCAAATCCACATAGGAGATCATCCACATAATGCAAGAACAATATTTCGTTCAGGATCTGTGTCCCCCTTTCGTATTTGTCCAAGTAAATATCAGCTAATACAGAGGAACAATTACCTCCCATGGGAATTCCTTTAATCTGTTTATAATAACCCTTTCCATTAAAAAGAACCATTTCGAACAACACAAGCCAAATGACAACCTTAATTGTCAAAAAGCATTAATGTCAGGCTTAACCATTTTTAAGTGTCTATTCCTTCTAATATGCTATTAAATACAACAATAGATCATATGTAATAATGCCACAATCACGGAAAGGTAATTAAGCTTGGACTTAAGACAAAGCAGCAGTCCTTAGTGATGTACATTCAGATCTCCTTATCAAATTTATAGAATGAGAAATTACCTTTTCGTGATTGTGGCATTATTATATATGATCTGTTGTATTTAATACTGTATTAGAAGGAATAGATATTTTAAAATGTTCATTAAAAAATAAAAATAGTTGGTATGAATTAAATTACGACAACAGATGGCAGCACCAAAAATATTTTGGATTAAAATAAAAAATATATTCTATATTTTATTGAGTATTAAATTTAGTTTTAATGTAATCTAAGCATTGCATTTTATTTTTCAGAAAATATTTTGCAACTGTTTGAGCAGAATTTCTGTGAAAAACGTGATCTGCGAAAGTTAACAAAGCGCGGATAGGGCAGAAGATTTACTGATGCTCACCCTTAATTTAGGATGCTTAAAAATTTTTAATTACAAAGTGAAAATGGACTTTGTTATACTAATTCCATTATATATTGATATTAAAAAGGTAGTTAACAATCTAACTATCCCTCGCCTTAAATAATTGCAGTTTTTATTTGTTTAGTTCTTGTTTGCAAAAATGATTTGTATGCCATGTTCCATCCTCAAATCTGCTTGTTTTCATTTTCAGATGAGTGTAAAGAAAGAAATATGGAATGGGTATTTTTACTAACTGAGCTTGTTAGGAAACTCTCTGGCTGTATGACTTTTTAAGTGTCTTTAAAGTATGATTTGTACAATTTGTTTGATTTATATTCATTTCATTATTTCATTCATTGTTTCTATTATTTCATTTCATTTTTATGTTTTGTTAAAATATACAGACTTATATTGTTGGTGAAATGCTGTTTTGTACAAAATGGGCTGTTTTCAATTATTCATTCATTTGGCTTTTTCACTGCTGATAAAATATTTCAAATTGTTCTTAATGTATAAAGAATTTGGTTTCATGTATTTGTCGTATTTCATTTGATTCACTGGTGTGTATCAATATATCAACTTTTGTGCAATAAATGGGAAAAAAAAGGTTTTCTATTCTTGCTATTTTTACTAATGGACACTTCTGTAAGTAACATGTTTTTTAAGTGTTCCAACTAAGCAGCAGCAAGAAATTTAAAAGTAGATAAATTTAAGTGTGAGTGTGACTTAACTCAACTTTCTCATACCAGAATTCATTTTTAAGCAACTTGGTATTTTTATTTTGCAAATTTTCAAGAAAAAATTTACAAAATCTGTATTGTTGTTCCAAGTGATCCCAATTATAGCATGTTTCCCTTCATTTTGAAGGGTTTGAAAAATATTTAGATTGATACCAAGTTTGATAATGTACTTGACAGCGGAGTCATTTGCAAATTACTATGCCAAAAACACAAAAATTGTATCATAGTTTTTTTTCACTACAGTGATTGAAACTATGAAGTTTTGGGATCACTGAGCCATAAATAACCCCCTTTTACAAATGATTATGTCAAATTTTGTCCTATGCTGCCGTGTTAAGAAAATATAGAAATTTGAATCATTTGCGCAAGTTTCAAAACATGTTACTTAGTTCTTTAGATTTTTTTCATAACAAAGCTGGATGAAAAAATCCATTGATATTTCATGCAAATCCATTGATATTTGTGTACTCAAAAAATTGGCCGACGACAGACAGAGATCACTCCAAAAGGAGTGGAAACATGTTGAAGGGGTCCTAATGACTGGTATTAAATCTCGGAATCAAAAATTTTTATGAAAACAATACTATGAGAAAGTAAACATATTTTGGAAACTCATTCAAAATAGTTAAGTAAGTTTTCCCACAATGTACTATTGTGAGTGAGTTTGTTGAGAGGATCATCCGTAACAAGTTCTTCTCAAATTAAGTAGTCTGTGGCCAATTTTATGAAGAAAACATTGTATCTAGGATTTTCTTGCCAAGTTATACAATTTTTGTGCATAAATTAGTTTTATGTAGGAACCATCTATTTATGTGGTAAGTGTGTGAAGGAAATCAAGATTCAATGCACCATTGGCATATCAACCCTTTTGTTTCATTAGATCTTAAATGAATGTATCTCTTCAAATGATTATTGGAGATTGGATAGCAATGAAACTTGGTAGAAAACATTTTTTTTTTTTTTTTTATTGAAATAATAATAATATTACACAATATTTTATTTTAAAACAAATTATATTTTTAACATGCACTATTCTGAAAATATTACAATTTTTATACTTTCCCTTCAATAAATGATGAGTCTTTCAGATCTTGAATTGGATGATTTTAAGAGAAACTGTTTTTTTTTTTAGAATTCTATTGGGCTGTCTGTTAGTATATGCAACTGAAATGTGTAAACAATGTCAATATCGTAAGCTTTTATAATTTTTGGTACACCTAGTAGCAGATTTCAGCATGTGCATATTAACATAGTTGGACCCTTGCCTGTATCGAGGGGGTTTCAATATTTGCTCACTTGTATCAATCGTTTTCGTATTGGCCAGAAGCCATTCCTTTAGTTGATAAAATGGCAGTCACAGTCTCAGAAGCATTCTTTTCTGAATCGGCATCTTGATTGAGGGCACCTGAGGTCATCAGTACTGAGCAAAGGAGACAATTTAAAAGTGGTCTGTTTCAGTATTTGATGTGATTATTAGGAAGCAGGAATGCCAGAATGGCTACATATTGTCCTGCTGCCAATTCCCAATGGTGGAACGCTTTAATCACTAAAAACAACAGTACGCTGTCAGGATACAGAGCATTGGATAGATGTGCTTCCGAGTGTACTTTTAAGAATTTTATCTGTGATCAAAAAAATCTTAAAGCTTCCCATATAGAATTGACCTATGATGCATCATTATGATTGCCATGCGAGTTCCTTTGTGTCTCAGCATTAAAAAACATCCCTAATCATGCTCACAAATTAGTTTTAAATTTGCAACAACAAATGCAGCAGCTACTACCCATTTCTGCTTTGCGCCATTAAAAAAAACTGTGTTTTTATTCATATGCCAATATGTTTATGTGAAACAACTTTATTCGATGACCATTGCTGACCCATATGATGGACCTATTCAAGTATGTCATGTACAAAAAATGCACATGTTCAAGTGTGTGTTCAAGTCATGCATGTACGGGAAAATATCACACCATGAACACAAAAGTAACACAAGTATTAATCGTTTAAAGCCTGTTTTTTTTTTATTATTATTATGGAAATTCTTAGATGAATCGAAAAAAGCATCTTTATCAATTTCTGACTGGTCACCATTTTCCACACTACTATTGTAATCAGATATGGAAGAAAGGTTCACTTTCGAATCCCTATTCCCATGCGATAAAGAGTTGAACTATGAAGGTACTCCTTGGCAGAAATCATAGAACTGGAAGTTCATATCTGTTTTAGAAGATTTTGCATATTCTAAAAGTTCTCCAAAACTTTCTGTCATAAAAAACAGTAAACCTAGGAAATTAAAAATCATAGTCATTGCTCTCATCAAAAATCTGCACTAGGCTTAAATTATGTCAGGTGTTAATTAAATGAGAAGACAGAACGACCTAACATCAGTACCATACATGCCTCCAGAAATGGTCTCATAGACACAGTTTTATAATGGCATTTTACAGACCGTAAAATACCTTGGTCTATCGGCTGTATGATGGATGTACAGTTCGCAGATAAAAATACAATCTACACATTGTCTTTCATCAGTGTCTGCTGATGTGCTATGCAATTATATAGAAACAGAACTATGTTGGAGTCGTGGGGTAATCCCACTGAATTACAGTGTTTGCATGCTTTTTTTATGGAGCACTGGTGAAACCATTTGCTCATTATATCAGATGTCATACACACATTTGTTGGCTTTGTATATGAGAAACATTTCTACACCTCTAAGGGGAGGGCGCAGTAGCCCAGTGGTTAGCTCGCGGGAATTGCACTCTGTAGGCCCGGGTTCGATTTCCTCCACTGCCAAAGTGTTCATGCGGAGTACGATCACGTTAAACATGTGGGCCCGTAAGTCCTTCCGAGAGGTTGGTGGTAGGGGAAGGAAGGTACGGTCCCTTTGGATACCTCTCCCACTGAGTTCCGGTCTAAATTGGGTAGCACTTCCCGGCCATCCAAACAGTTACCTTACACCTTTCTAGTAGCTCGGATGGTCTGTGTCTCAACAACAACAACACCTCTATGGGCTCGGCCGTCCAAATAGATGCTCATGTCCTTGTTGACGAGTCGGACGGTCTGGGTCTTCAACACCTCTATGGGCATATTTGTACATTTATTTTAGTGATAATGTTTCTTTTATCACTAATTCACGGAATTCTTCAATGAATTTTTACACTGCTTCTTCACCAGCAGAAAGTTTTCCCTGGCTAACGACTGTTTTACTTATTTCATGATGTGCCTTAAATTGATGTAACCACCCTTGGCTATGGTCACATTGTGGTAGCCTTTTGCTTGTTCTAAACATTGATCCTGTTATAGGAACAACTTTACTCCACCTCTGTTGAAACTATTCCGGAAGCACCATTTCAACATCACCACTTTTATCTTGATGTGTTGTTTTCCTTTTAGCCATATTCTTTAGCACATAACTTTCTACATAAAAATTAAGAATTTTTTTTCCCCTCTGCTTTTCAAGATCATACATAGTCGACAATCCTAATCTACAGCACTCACAAAGCAGACTAGCCATTTTCCAGGTTTCAACTTTTCCCAGTATTATTAAATTAACATGCTTTCATTTCACTTGTTTTGAGGAGACACTATCATTTTGTAATACAATGAACAGTTTGTAAAAAGAAACAATGAAATAAAAGAGCATGATTACTGCCATAGTGTAGAAGAAAAATTCTCTTTCTTGACATGTGCCATCCAAAGCCAGAGTTCAAAGGTCTCGATCATAAACACTAATTTCAAAATATTTCTATTATGAAATCGGTGACCATACATGAGTGGGGGAGGACAGGAGGAAGGAACTAGTATAATGGTGAAAAAAGGGGTGTGGGGGTATCTGCTTCAGACAATGCAGAAATGCAATTATAAGAAGTGTTTTGAGCAAAGCATTTGCCGTCTGTGAGAAAAACAAATTGGAGTGAAACCAAACAATGGATATTGAAAAGGGATATTTTTTCACTACAGAAAATTTGAAAATTTTAAATATAACCAGCAAATAATAACAATAAAAATAAATCAGAAGTACCAAATTTCTGAAGTTGCCGGATTTTCAAGATTTTATTGTATATAAGAATCGTGAATTTCAGAACCTAAATAAAATCAGGAAATAGTCAGGAAGTTTTTTTTCATAAATATAGCAAGTTTAGAGATTTTAAATAAAATTGCGCATTTTAACGTGTTTAAATAAAATTGTGTATTTTAGCATTTTTAAATAAAAGAGCATATTTCATCACTTTTAGGTGAAATTGCACATTTTTATACTTTTTGAAAATTGTGAATTTTAACCCTATTTCAAAAAATGGTGAATTAACATCTTTACTCAAAAATTGCAAATTTTACCAATTTTTGCAAGACTTGTGAATTTTAGCGATTTTTATAAAAATTGTAAATTTTAACATTTTTACATAAAAGTCACAAAATTATCAAATCTTGCTACCAGTAAAGTAACTTTGATTTTCAATAAATAAAAACACACACAAAGAATAATGTAAATTTAAGCAACATAATTTTGCTGTATACAGCTCATTTCATTATTTTGATATCGGGTTTTGATTTGGGGTTAGTTTTGGTTTCAGGTTGTGGGTAATTACATTGCTTTATTTTTACATAACTTTAATTTTATTAAGTTAGTTTTGGTTTCAGGTTGTGGATAATTACATTGCTTTAATTTTATTTAGTTTGGGTTTCAGGTTGTGGGTAATTACATTGCTTTATTTTTACATAACTTTAATTTTATTAGGTTAGTTTGAGTTTCAGGTTGCGGGTAATTACATTGCTTTATTTTTACATAACTTTAATTTTATTAGGTTAGTTTTGGTTTCAGGTTGTGGGTAATTACATTGCTTTATTTTTACATAACTTTAATTTTATTAGGTTAGTTTTGGTTTCAGGTTGTGGGTAATTACCAGTGGCGGCCATTGGGGGGGCCGCGAGTACGCGCGACACCATTGAGTAAACACCCCAAATTATTTTTTTAGTTATACAGATTTATTACATTTTCTATTGAAAAAATCTGAATTTTTGGTTCAATTAAATCGAGAATTATTAAAAATAAGTTATGAAAAATGTCACTAGATGGCAGCACTACACCTTTCTTCGGAGAAAGTCGACTCACGAAAGCTGTATTGCACAGAATTTTCAACACATAGGGGAAAATACAGGGATATTTTTAAAGCCACGTCCCTGCCATCGGCATCTCCTGAGTGAAAGAATGGTATAGGAGCAATATTAGAAATTTGGCGTGAAAAAAAACCAGACATTGCAGATTTACTAGTAGATTGTGTCGCGGGACTGAGCGCACCTCCAGCCAAAGAGAAACAGAAGAGTAGAAAAACATGAAGAGGGACTTCTCAAATTGGCTCAGTTTCACAAATTTGGCTTCAATTTTCTACATTTAAGAATGTGTTTGTTCTCATTCTCGTCTTTGTTATAAATTTGGAAGTTTAAATAAACATTTGAACAAATGAGAGAATTAAGTGTACATGTGTGGTGATGGGAAGGGGGGGGGGTCTGATATTTTAGGGGTTTCTGGCCATCGTGAATAAAGTGTCTTGTTTAGGACACTCAGTTTGAAGGATCGCTTAACCCACCCAGCTGTCTTAATTATTGAAGTTGTTTCGCATTTCGTCATTTCTGATGTAGTTTGTCTGTTGTTCTGTTCTTCCAGAAGGGATTTATTTCTATGCTCTGGTTGATCTACTGGTGACAAATTTCAATATATTTGACTTCAAAATAATTCTTTAAACATCACGAGTTTCCAATTTTTGGCACACTGTGACATACATATAGGCTATTTTTAGTGACATTTTCATAAATGTGTTGTTTCGGACATTTAGTTTGAGTTAACTTACCTAGCTGTCTTACTTTTTCAGCTATTTAACATTAAAAAATGCCTGAAAATTAAAGAAATTCTAAATATTTGTTAAAAAACTTAAAAATTAAATTTTCAACATGATCCTTTTATCTGACGTCGTTGTTCTGGAAATTTTGGCCCGACCGCTGGCGACTATATTGGTAGCCCCCAAATTGGCTCTAGACTTATATTTAAATTGAGGTAGCCTCAAAATTTCTTATCTCGGCTTCTAATTCAGCGAGTTTGATTCTAATCATGGTTATAGTCTCTGCACCATCTGTACGTGTCACCTGAATATATATTTTGTGCCAACCCCCTGAACATAACTTTTAGCTTAGCTCCCTCAATTTTACATCTCGTTTCCTAACTGAGAGATTTTGGTTCTGCTAGTGGCTATAGTCTCTGCACCATTTGTACATGTCACCTGGATATGCATCTTTGAGAAATCCCTGAGATTAACTTTTACTTCAGTTACGCCCCCACCCCCACCCCCCACCCTCTAATTTCCCATCTCACCTCTTAATTGAGCGATTTTGATTTTACTGATGGCTATAGTCTCTGCACCATCTGTATCACCTTGATATACATATTTGATGGATATAATATACATACTTTTCTTGTGTCAACCCCTGGGCGTAACTTTTATCCATCACAATTTTACAACGCTGTTCCTAATTGAGCGATTTTGGTTCTGCTAGTAGCTATAGTCTCAGCACCATTAGCACATGTCACCTGGATCTGCATCTTTATAGTGATAAATCTCTGAGCGTAACTTTTACTTCAAATAGCACCCCCCACACACACACACACACTTATCCATCTCGACTCCTAATAAAGTGATTTTGATTCAGATGGTGGCTATAGTCTCTGACCCACATGTACGTATTAACTTGATATACATATTTGATGGATATAATATACATACGTTTTTTGCGTCAACCCCTGGGCTTAACTTTTAGGTTAACTAGTCCCCATAATTTTACATTTCAATTCCTAATTGAGCGATTTTGATTCTGCTGGTGACTATATAGTCTGAGCAACATTTGTACATTTCACTTGGATACACATATTTTTGTGTCAACCCCTGGGTATAACTTTTAGTTCAACTAGTCCCCAGAATTTTACATATCTGCTCCTAATTGAGCGATTTTGGTTCGGCTTGTGGCTATAGTGAGTCTCTTTACCATTTGTACATGTCACCTGGATATGCAACTTTAATATGGCAAATCCTCGAGCGTAACTCTTACTTTGGTTACACTCCCCACCCCCCACCCCCAATTTTCTATCTCGCCTCCTAATCCACCGATTTTGATTTTACGGATGGCTATAGTGTCTGAACCATCAGTACGTATCGCCAGAATATGCATATTTTTTAGTCAACTCTCTGAGCATAACTTTTAGTTTAACTAGCCCCTACAATTTTACTTTAATGTAAATTAGGACTATGTAATGTTTTTCACTAGGAAAGATACGTTCCATGTGTCCAGAATTTTTATGAACGAGTGAGCAGGTGGGAGGTACGTTATTTTACTTAATACATCCGTCGTTTATATTTTTAATACTCCCGTTGCTATGCCCAAAATACGTATATGTATATACATATGCTTTATATATACATATATTTATATAATATATATATATATATATATATATATTACTAACATATATATATAGGCATAAATACATAGATGAGCGCCCCCCTCTACATGTCACTCACGAGCCGCCACTGGTAATTACATTGCTTTATTTTTACATAACTTTAATTTTATTAGGTTGGTTTTGGTTTCAGGTTGTGGGTAATTACATTGCTTTATTTTTACATAACTTTAATTTTATTGCAATGCATTACTTAAAGTACAATGAAATGCAGCAGCTGCCAGCTTCTGTGCCAATGACAACATGATTAATATTCCTACTTCATATTTATTCCCCCTTGGAATGAATTCTTGAGAGCTTTTATATGTTGCTTTAAATAGATAGAAAATGTCAATATTTCTTTCTCCAAATTTTTACGTGAAAACCGATTTTTAAAATTTTAATTATTTTTTTTGTTATTTAATGTTTTATGCGATTTCGACCGTTTTTTGCCCTTTTTCCTCCATGATCCAGACGTCATGGGAAAAAACAAATCACACCACCGGAAAGAGCAGTCAGTTGCAAGTAAAAATATGTAAATTTCAAATCTCAGGGACAAATTCTAATATTTTTTAAAGATTTTAAAACAAAAGTCACTTTCGGTTCAAAAAAACCAATTTTCGTTTTTAAAGCCTCCCATCGTAAAAACTACTCATAATTTCGATTAATAATTTACATTTTTAGAAAGATCAAAGATCTGGCATTCAAGTCCAATCTGGTCAAGAAATAATGAAAATTGCCCGCAGGATCGCAATTTTAAAGACGTCATGATTTTATATTTCTCGGCCAACCGCTAAGTTCTTCAACGGCATTTTCCCCCTCGACAGTAGTTTTTGACCCGTCTCCATGGAGACCATGCTTTCGGTTTTATATGAAATAAGAGCTTAGCATATGTATTGGATACATCAGGTGAAATTATTATATTTATATGATATTTTAAATGGATATTTTAATTTATGGATATTTTAAATAATTTAAATGATTGAATTATGGTGGTTTAAATTGTGGTGATGTACTTGAAATTATTATATTTATGGATTGGTGGAACGATATAGATGATTGATAGAACGATATGGATTTTTTAAATGGATATTTTAATTTATAGATATTTTAAATGGATATTTTAATTTTATGGATATTTTAAATGATGGAACGAGGATGATGGAATTAAGAGCTTAATTATAAAATTTAAATTAGCATGCGAGAATTGCACTCGGTAGGCCCGGGTTCGATTCCCACCATTGACGCGGAGTACGATCACGTTAAACATATGGGTCCGTAAGTCCTTCCGAGAGGTTGGTGGTAGGGGAAGGAGGGTACGGTCCCTGTGGATGCCTCCCCCACTGGGTTCCGGTCTAAATTGGGTGAATAAAAAGAAAGTTATGGAGATTGTCACGGAGGGCGCGGCAGCCCAGTGGTTAGCGTGCGGGAATTTCACTCGGTAGGCTCGGGTTCGATTTCAGCCACTGCCAAAACTGCTGCCGTGTTCACGCAGAGTACGATCACGTTAAACATGTGGGACCGTAAGTCCTTCTGATAGGTTGGTAGTAGGGGAAGGAGGGTACGGTCCCTGTGGATGCCTCCCCCACTGGTTTCCGGTCTAAATTGGGTGGCACTTTCTGGCCGTCCAAACAGTTACCTTACACCTTTCTGGTAGGTCGCACCAGCGAGTTTGCCACGGTCAGAATTTTTAAGGGTAGCCAACTGGCTGGTCGCCAAAGGCGGCGAGTAGTGAATAAAGAAGTGTAGATTCCCATGCCAAACAACACATTACAGGTTCAAGTCTAGGAGGGTATCAAAATAAATGAGCAGTAGAGAAATAAGGCCATGCTTTTACAAAATAAATATGTCTGCTATATTAACAAAAATTTTAATGTATTTTTATCATTTTTTGTGTATTTTTAACTTTTTTTTTTCAATTTATGCCATTTTGCATTCATGTCATTCATTCAGTACATACACAGTAATAGACAGGTGCATCGCAACTAGGGGGTTAGGGAGGTGACTCACCCCCCAATGTCAGATGGAAAGGAAAAAGTCGGCAAATTTGCCAATCCGAAACAAAGATTGCATAACTGTGATATGCCAACATCAAAATATTCGATTATTCATGGTACACATGTCGTCATTTCAGATCATATTAAAAATTTCCAGGGGAGGGCAAAACTCATATAACAGCTTTAAAACAAAGAAATTTATTGATAAAATTGAGAAAACACAGTAATTCGGGATTCTTGGAGTGGGTTTGGCGCACTGCCAAAAATACCCATCTCCCCTATTTTCACGCCGGAAAAGAAATCGGAGTAACCGGTAAACCACGTGACCAGTCTCTTTCGGCTGGCTAAGCAGTAGCTTGAACAGGAGTATAGTGTGAGCTGACCTGACCTGTCCGTTGTGTGAAAAACTTGTTTTTATCTACAACAGTACTTGATGTCATCTAAAAAGAAAACAAATTAAAATGAAATGCATTTAATGTGGTTCGCAGTTTGACGATGATTACAAGGAACGACACGAACAGCAGAAACATAATGGAAAAGTTGTCCATGTAAAAACGGTCGGAGCTCCTGCAAATCCATTTGCAGCATCAATCCGTTCACAACAACAAAGACTCACTTGCAACTTAGAAGACGAAATTCTTAACCAGTAGCTTACCAATTTACGTCTCAGACCATACCATGTAACATATTTAAGCCCAACATCACAAAATGAATTCATACAACTGTTATCTGGTGAATTGAAAAGAAAAATTATATCCGAGATAGAAAGAGCTGAATTGTTTTCCGCCATGGCGGATACTACACCTGACACATCACATACAGACAGATTAGCTGTGGCAATAAGATACATGAATAAAGCTAGTGAAGCTGTTGAGAAAGTTATCAGTGTTGTTAAATGTACTGATAAGACAGGTGATGGAGTGGCTAAAACCATATGCTATTGTGTATCGGCCAATAAACTAACATTAGAAAAAGTTTGTTTTCAGTCCTACGATTTTGCGGCAGCTATGTCCAGAAAATTTAATGGTGATCAAAAAAAAGTTTCTCAATTAATTCGTCGAGAGATTCCATACATACTGTACCAAGCCCACAGGACCAATACTGTCGTTGAACATGGTTGCAGGGCCAGTTTTTGTGTTTCAAATTTGTTCAATGTTTTAGAGAATTTATATACATTTTTTACGGAGAGTACAAAACGATTTTCTGTATTAGACGGTCAATTACGCCAATTCGAATCATCTCTAAAACTGCGGAATTTATCATGCACTAGATGGAGTAACCGGTGTGAATCTATTAATGCTGTGTGGTCAAGTTTCGATCAAATAATAAAATCCATTGATACCATCATAAATAAAGTTCCAAAAGCCTCTGGACAGACATTAGCGAAAGCTATTGGATTGAAGTCGGGTCTTCTATCTTTCGACTTTATCACAACCCTAATGTTCATGAAGAACATTATGAACAAGATGAATGTTTTGAATCTTTCTCTACAATCACCAAAGTTAAACATTGTGAACGCTCTTAAATTAACAGAAGCTGCAGTAAAATCGTTAACTTTTATTAGAGAATCAGATAGGGAAATTGACAGTTTGATTGATGCCAGCAAAACGTTCGCATCTGCGTTTAATGTGGACGGGGAAGAAGAATATAGAAGGCGTCACCGTTTGAGATTGTTTCCAAAATGTATAGATTCCGAGAGAGACGCACAAGTCCATCTACACATGAAACAATATTATAAAAAAGAATTTATTTCCCTCCTAGATTCTTTCATTACTGGACTTTCAGCAAATATGAGTCAGTGTCTTGAAAAGATTGGACCATTATATAAAATGTTCTGCCCACCTCTTAAGAAAAATTTAATCGTTGAAGATATTGTACCAATGTGTGATTTATTTCCACCTGTTTATAAGCCTGATCTGTATGTCATGTTGGGAGACTTTGATGTTCTAAGTAATTTAATTGAAAAAGACTTCAAAGATGTTGCATCTGTGTGCTTAAAAATAACCGAATTGAAAAATGTGTTGTTTAGTGCTTCAAAAGCTAAGGATCTTTTGTTAACGGCTCCCGTTACTGTAGCGACAAACGAACATACTTTTAGTAAGTTAAAATTGGTGAAGAACTTGTGTAGGAGAAATATATGAGATGATAGACTCGAGTCTTTAATCATTTTTTCAACAGAACGAGATTTAACTGATGCAATAAATACTGAGAAGTTACTTAAAGCTTGGAGTCTCCTGAAAGCTAGAAGAATTAAAGTGTAAAAATGTATCTTGCTCACAAATTAATGTGCGCAAAACAATTAATCTACTAAATTACTTACACATTTGAAATAATTTGTGTGTTGAATGTTTAAATGTCTAAATTTCTTTGGTATTAGAGAATAAATTATCTTTAGTATATTTTATTAAAGAAAAAGGTTTAAAAACAGAAGTTGCAAGAACGTCGTTTCCAAAATAGTCAGGGGAGGCGCTGATGGATATGCATTGTTTATAGTGTTAAATTTTTGCCCAATAGGGGGACCCTGGACCCTCCTTTGGCGCCACCCCTGAAAATAATATTCGATTTCTCATGGTACATATAAGTCGGCAAATCGGAACATTAACACCCCCAATAAAATTTCCTCGCTTCGTCCCTGGTAATAGAGCATCATTCCAAGTTTGAACTTGGCTTGTAATGTATACAAAACTTGGCTTGTGTCATATATGGGATACCGGTAGTGGCCAAATGCAGTCCAAAGCTAAAATTTCAGAGTCTGAAATCTGATTCATTTACTGCTGCACCCAGGTATAGTGATGCTAAGCAAAGCAGAACCCAAAACTTAAATCATTCACTACTGCAACTCTGTATACTACTAAGAATACTCCCTTCCCAATAAAGAATTTTACACAAGTTATGCTTTCTGGAAACTTATATACACTGGCTTCCAAAAGTTAAGCACAGATGGTAAAATTAACAAAAATGGAAAAGTAAAGCTTTGATTAACTCAAAATTGTACATGAAGGTAGCAAATGTGTGTATGTGACCACCACGGACCTTCACACAAACTTTACAACAATTTTCCATGCTTTCAATGAAGTCATCAACCATTGCAGATGCGAGCAATGGCCATTCCTCCAAAAGGGCAGTTTCCAACTCTCTGAGACTGACTGGAGGAGATAAACGTGCAGAGACAGCATGCCCGAGGGCATCCCAAAGGTTTTCAATGGGATTAAAGTCGGGGGAATATGCTGGCCACTATATACGAGAAATGCCCTCACTTTCCAAGGATTCGTTAACGATGTTAGCTTGATGGGGACAGGCATTATTGTCCATAAGGAGGAAATCAGGACCAACTACTGCAGCATAGAGTCTCGCACTGGGATCTAGGACTTCATCCTGATACTGCACAGCCATCACAGAACCACCTTTAAAGATGTGCAGCTCTGTGCGATATCCCATTGAAATTCCAGCCCACACCATGATGCTGCCACCTCTGAATGTGTGATGTTTGATGATGTTCTTGACCTGATTATGTGTGCCTTGTTCTCTCCAGACCCTTATATTTGCATATCATCTGATTCCAGGACGATTCTGGACTCGTCCATAAACAGGACGTTGCACCAATCTGAGACAGTCCATTTGACATGTCCATTATCGATACTACTTTAATCTTGCCCCTCTGGCTTGGACAGTTAGTGGAACACAAAAACATGGTACTCAGGAGTACAGTCCCTTCACTTGGAGCCTTCAACTCACAGTACTGGCAGATATTGTCTTACCAAGTGCCGCTGCAACCATGGATGTAACAGTCGTGGAGGTCACTTGTCGATTCCGCTTGGCTACTATAGCAATATACCAATCATCAGAGGGAATGGTAACCCTTGGACGACCGGGCACAGATCTCCGGACAACTATTTGACTTATTTGGAATTGTTTCCATAATCGAGAAATTACCGAATGATCAACGCCAAAGAAAATAGCGACATTTTTGATTGACTGTCCTGCTTCAATGCATCCAACAGCACACCAGCGCTCACTATCTGTCATTTGTCTTCTTTTAGCCATAGAAACATGAATATCATCAAAAATAATCCTACAAAAGTTATAAATACTTCTTATCAGCATTTAAATGCACCTCCTCACACCTTTCAGAATGCTGGCGTCTTCAACAACTGCCTAATTAGCATATATCCAGACAATCAATCATGATTGGCTGTAACATACAATATTTGCATACTGCCATCTACATCCGAAGAGATTTTCAGCCACTCAAGTTCAAATACGCATTTGTAAAATGAAAATTTGCATTGCGTTCTTAACTTTTGGAAGTCAGTGTATATAGAACATATAGTGTAATTAGTTGAACAGAAAGTATCATAGAATCATGAACAATAATAAAAATTTGCTAAATTGCTGGTCAAACCAACCTGAAAATAAATAACAGGAATCGGGATATGGTTGATTAAGAGTATCAACCAGTCTCTGAGGCAAAGAATAGCCTCCTTTATCAGGATAAAGAAACATAGCAACAGCTCCAATAAAAGCAAGACAAGCCATTTTATCTTTGTTCGTACTGGTGCATTATCTTTAAATCCTGACAAAAGAGGTTGTTCTATGCCTTCAAAACTGATTGATACTTATAATCAACCGTGTAAGATATTAAACTAACAAAGTTTTTTTTTCTTCAGATTTTTACATGTTTTTTGATTTTTGGGACATAGCCAACTATCAGAGTCAAATTGGTTGCTCATTGTTTCCTCTTCATAATATTGCACTATCACATATAAGAAACCCCTTTTAACAGAACTCGACTGTCCCAGAAATATAACATCCACTATTGCCAGGCTAAGAACTGAGCATTATAGGGGCATGAAGATCCATCCGGACAAAACAAGAACCTATGTCCCTTGTAAAAAGTGCCCCGAAGTCCAGCTCACGCCCAACCACATCTGGGAATGCCCAACTGTTGCGGTATATCTTTTGAAGATTGGCATAGTTCCACTCAGGGATTCATTATGGGAGATCCTCTACAGCTGGGATGCACCAACATTGGCAGAGACTGTGATCAATGCTTTTGAAGGAATCTAGACCACTACTCCACTACAATATTGCTTATCCATGGAAGCGCGAACAACAACAATCCTCTTCATTCTTGTGTGGGGGTTATCTGGTGATTGATTTTTATAGATGTAGTGAATAAAGTTTGATTTTTCTCCAGACCTTGGCCTATCAGTGCCATGGCCGCCCATACGGAAATGCAAGGGGAAACTTTGGTAGTTTTATATTACAAATGTAGGTTACCAACTAGTCGATATTGAACGCCTCATACTTGAGTTTCCTGCCTGTAAAATGTTACATGGTCACCAATTGTGGAGGGAAAGGACACTTGTCCTCCCATAGGCATTCAAGGTTAGACCTGTAAGTGTCAATCTAGTCAATATTGAACGCCTGAGTTTGTCGCCGATGGAATTTGTTCTATGGGTGTCCTTACCATGGTCTCCCATAAGGGAACGCAAGGGGAAACTTGCTCTATCGTAGACGTTTAAGGTTATAAATGTAGATTACTTACAAGTCGATGTGGAACGCCTCATCCTTGAGTTTGTCGCCGATGGAATTAGTTCTGTGGGTGTCCTTACCATGGGCTACCATAGGGGAACGCAAGGGGAAACTTGCTCTATCGTGGACATTTAAGGTTATAAATGTAGATTACTTACAAGTTGATGTGGACCGCCTCATCCTTCAGTTTATCGCCATTGGAATTAGTTCTATGGGCATCCTTGCCATAGGCTCCCATAATAAAACACAAGAGAACTTGCCCTCCCATGGACGTTTAAGGCTACAAGGTAGTAGATATTGAACTCCTCATCCTTCAGTTTGCCCTATTGGAAAATGTTATATGGGCGCCCATAGTGAAGGGCAAAGAGGACACTTGCTCTCCCATAGACATGTTAGCTAGTCGATATTGAACGCCTCATCCTTGAGTTTCCTTCCTGGAAAATGTTACATGGGTGCCCATATAGAGGGGGACAAGGAGGACACTTGCCCTCCCATAGATGTTAATTAATTTAATTCTAATTTAAACGGTAATACATTTTAAACATGACTAAATTGTTTAATTGAAAATGACATATCCATATTAAAAGAGGGAAAAAAATTGCAAGACTTTTCTTGCGCTGTTCAAAAGACTTGGCATGAAAAAAAAATAACATAATCAAGTTCATTTGTAATTTTTACAATAAAGGCAAGAGTAACTCCTACAACTACTAATTTGATAGCCTTGAAAAGACTTTAAATAGAAAATAAATAATATAAAATATTAATAATAATATATATATATATATATGTGTATCAAAATCGAACGAATACACAAATTGAACTGTAAATTTCCACATGAAGAAACCAACTCTCTTATCATTTTCATCTGCGACCACACACCTACGTGGCATCACACAAAAAGAAACCAGCTGTCGTAAGGGCTGAATCACACTGTGGGCTGAATCGTCACCTTCGAGAGTAGAAGCCGAACCTTAGTAATTCTCCCTTCACTTAATTCTTCTAAATTTAATTCTCCTTTCTGTTTTTTCTATACAAAATTATCTTCACAAGTAGATCTGAAGAATAAAACATCCTCGTTTGAAAACAAATTATGAAATATATATGAAATTGGATCAATATATACTAAAATGAAAGCTCTAGAATGGTATAAAAATGGTTATAAAATTTTCTTTTATATCAATTTCTTTATTATTTAAATCTAAAAAAATTTAATAATCATCTGCCTAATAAACACATTTGATTTAATTGCGTTGCTAAGCATCATGATATAATTTTCTTAATAAATTTGCGGAAAATATATCATCTGCATAACTTTATTTTTATGGAAGGTTTGATTGTGGAATTTTTATTCATGTCTCGACAATCCCTGGTCCTAGAAACTCGAAACATGGATATTACTAAAATTTAAGTAGGGCTATTTCAAGGTTACCCACAAAATTTTCATGAATTTCGATGTAGCAGTTCTACCGTGCTGATGAGATAGATAAACACACAGACAGATAGATGTATTTTCAATTTTATTTATATAGCTAAAAAAATGTCATTTTTTTTAAAGATATTGTCAATAGTAAAAAATCGTAGCAATAAAAATGTTACACTAAAGTTATGAAAGTAAAATAATGTAAAATGTAATATTTCACACATCAAATAACATTTTTAACCGTTTGATAAGTAAGTAATTGCATATAAAAGATTTAGTATCTTAATATATTGCATGTATATTTTTTATTATTTGTTATGGCATTTTTTTATTATTTGTTATGGCAAAAGAATGGGTTGTATAGGTTGTGCACATTTTTTTTTTAATGTGGCGAGTTATTATGTTATTGAAAATTGTTAAAATTACTTGGGAAAAAAGCAAAATTACCAATTTACAATTTCAAGTTACCATTGCATATTTCATTATACAGTGACCGCCGGTTATAAGATTCAGTGGTTATAAGAAACAGCCGTTTATAAGACCCAAAACGACAGAAACAAATACAAACTTTATTTTAACATTAAAATTGTGTCGCTTATAAGAAACACGATTCCGCTTATAAGAAACAGTTTTCTATAGAAAATTTGTTGATTTCCTTGCGACGCGGGTGTAAAAAAGAAAAAAATCCATTTGTTTAAGGTTAACTGAAGGACGAGTTGTTATCTCTTGTCTCTGGGCGTACGGGGAGGGGGTGGGAGTTTGCTATGTAACAAAGGATGACAGAGAATTTCTCCGTAGAAAGGCTTAGGGGGAACAACCCCAAACCAGTAAGAAACGAGTTTTAATCTTTTGGCAGTTAAGGAAACATACTGATAAGGAAAGGCATCTCTGCTTATGCACTCAAATAAGATTCGTACAGCTTTAGTTAGTCATTTTATGTTTTGCTAGTGGAAGCATGTCGCAAAAGAGAAAAACCCTTACTTTGCTTGAAAAGCAAAGTTTACTTAAAAAGTATGATTCTCTACCTCTGTGTAGTCAAAGAGAAGCTGCTTCTGCATTAGAAATTCCGCACTCAACATTATGTAAAATCCTGAAAGGCAGAAATGAAATTTTGACGCCAAATTGTAATCTTCAAAGAAAACGGAAACGAGAAGGAAAGGCAGCTGCTATAGAGGAAGCATTCTTACAATGGTTTTCTAACGCCAGATTAAAGAACGCTCCTATCAGAACGACCCCCTTTATAACGATCTTGACCTCATACTTAAACCCCCTTCCCCTACTATCTTAGCAGATGACTTCAATGCGCACCATCCTAGATGGAATGCACGCAGGACTAGCCGGGTAGGAAGAGAACTTAACAACTTTTGTATTGATAATAATTTAGATATTAAATTTCCTCCCCTCCCCACCAGACATAGTAATCACACCAACCCTACCACCATTGATTTTGCATTATTAAAAAATTGTCCCTTCCCAGCCTCTGTAAATGTACTTAATCTTTTTACCTCGGACCATCTACCAATCTTATTAACGCTGCAACTAAATACCCCTCTTCCCGCCCCCTCTCTCCCTACTAAAGTTAACTGGAAAAATTTTGTTAAACTTCTAAACGAGTCCCCCATCCTCTTCCCAACCATCACTTCCGCCGAAGATGTTGACAGGGCGATCGAAACACTAACCCAAACATTTAGCACAGCACTCTCCGACAGCACCTCCACCTACATTCCACAACTCTACCAAAAACTCCCATATTCTATCACTAGCCAAATTAAACTCAAAAACCGCGCTCGCCAACACTGGCAACACACAAGAAATCCTGCCCACAGAGCTAGATACAATCACCTGACGGCACAAATAAAACTTTTAATTTCTAACTATAAACAAGCCAAATGGAAGCAATACGTCGAATCTCTCTCCCCTACTGATCATTCACTTTGGGACTTCTTAAAACGTATTCGTAAAAAGCACAAAAATAATTCACTCACAATAATACCTCTGCTTACACAGAACAAGACAAAGCTAATCTACTCGCTGATGTATATGAAAAACAATTCACACCACATGATATTTTCTGCTCAAATTTCATGGAGGAAGCCGAGGATACCGTGAAGCAGTTCCTTAGTGTTCTAAATACTTCCCCCCTTCCCCACATTTTCCCCACTGACATAGTTAACTACATCAATACTCTCAAAAACAAGAAAAGCCCCAGCCCTGACAATATTTCAAACAAAGCTCTTAAATCCTGCACTATTAATATAATCTTTTACATCACTGTTTTAATCAATTCCATTTTCGATCTCAATTACTTCCCCCGCGACTGGAAGCACGCCGCCATTATTCCAATCCTTAAACCAAATGAAAATTTAAACCCCCCAAAAAGTTATCGCCCCATTAGTCTGCTGTCCTCTCTTGGCAAACTGGCTGAACATTTCATCGCCATCCAAATCAACAATTTCTTTGCTAATAACAACATTCTCATCCCTGAGCAATTTGGTTTTAGACAGCTTCACTCTACAACACACCAACTGCTCCGCGTGGTGGAGTACATCTCTAATGGACTCCAAAACCGGTCAGCAGTTGGAGGTATACTTATTGACGTCGCTAAGGTCTTCGATAGGGTGTTAGCCAGCCAGTAATTTGTCGATAGCAGGGCGCCTGGAGCAGAGCTCCATATCCCTAGTCAGGTAACATATATGTGGGTCACAGTCTTCCACTGAACCTAGTCCTTCAATAGGGGCCAATAATGATGAAGAAACAAGATAGTAGTAAACAAAGAATGCTGTAAACAGTGATCTTATTGTAGAGTTTTGAAGATAAGGAGGGTGGGGAAACAGGCGAATATCCCCTACTGGGATGCAGAAGAGATTCAGTCAGGAATCAGCATGGGACGTCTAAATCGGGATTTAGAATAGCTCTGGGTCTTTTTGGAAATTCACGGAAGTCGTAGTCGGTCATATTATAGATCAGTTCGTTGGGGATTCTAGCGAGGTTGTCATAGAAATTGTTAGAGAGTTTTCGCATCTCTTGCTTAATAGTTTTAATTTTGAAATCGCGATGTATTACAAAGTTTTTCAAGTATCTTGGGGCTTTTCTGATAGAACGTAGGATTTTGTTCTGAATGATTTGGACTTTTTTTACATTAGATTTCGCAGCGTAGCCCCAAATTGGGGAGGCATAGAGAATGATAGGGCGGATAACTGATTTGTAAAGTAGGATTTTGTTTTCAATGCTGACATCATTCGAGTACAGGAGGGAGCTCAGTTCTGCTTTTACAAAGTTTATTTTATCTTTGAGTTTTGCAATTACTCCTACCTCAGCGACAGAACCTTTCATGTCCGTCTGAACCAGACACACTCACACAACAAACATATCCTGTCTGGAGTACCTCAGGGCAGTAAACTTGGTCCCATTCTTTTTAACATTTACATAAACGACATCCCTAGAACCAACAACACTATACTTTGTTTGTATGCGGACGACACTGCCATTCTTGCCACACACCAACTACTTACACCGATACTTACAATATCACATGGACACTCTCGAACCCTGGTTAGAGAAATACCGCATCAAAATAAACCCTAATAAATGTCAAACTGTTTTTTTCTCACTGTTCAACGTTTTCCGCCCCAACCAATCATAATTAACAATTAGCCAGTTTGCTTTGAGAGAACATGTAAATATCTCGGGGTTGTTTTTTGGATGCGAAGGAGTGCGGACGTATTTTCGTCCAGCTCCTGTACTTTCCTCTACGAGCTATGAGCACGCGACCAATGACCTCTCCGGGTTGCCTAGCAACGCCGGCCGATGGCATGATAGCGGAGATCGAGAGCGTCACGATGGAGCTCAGCACGGCTGATGACCCTGGGAGTTTCGCGGAGGCGAAATGGACAACCGAATACATACAGGAGATGAAGGAGACTTACTCCAAACTTGCCAGTGTCCTAAGGTTTATGGATGACTCGGAACCACAGAAGCCTCAGATGATGAGCCTTATGTCATCCACTCTTGGAGAGCTTCAGCGGGCCTGTCAGCACACCGGAATTCCTCTTTTCGGTGAGCATAGTAGGAGAATTTCTCCTGCGGATTTTATTTCTTTACGCCCACCGGTTGCCAACCCTCCTAGTACTGCCATTGCAATCCCTGACATCAGGAATCTCAACCTAAATAACCATCCAAACCCAAATATGCAGAATCAAACTCCCCCCCCACCAAAATTTAACTAATACTCCTAATCCTAGCCTTCCTAGAAAGCATAAAGTCTCCGAGCCGGATGCAGATGGATTTATCCATCCTGCCAAAAGACATACTGCAAAATTGCCAAGTAATGCAAACAATAATACTCCTTTTGCTAATCAGCTTGGTCTGGATACAGCCAGCTCCTCTAAAATTAGTAACTTAGATAGTGAAGTGCCAGCACCAAATGCGGCAACCTATAGAGATGATACAAATGTCCCCCCCCCACCTAAACCAAACCCCCCCCCTTCTACATAGTCCCAGTAAAGGACTGGAAAGAGCTCATATTCACCCTGAAACAGCTGGCACCCAGTGCTCAATCTGAGCTGAAAAGGGACTTTTTCAAAGTAAATGTAGGCACAGTTGATGAGTACCGCAGAATCCAAAAATTCCTAAATGAACAGAAGGTGGAGTACCGCACATATCTGTTACAACAAGATAAACCTCTCAAAGTTGTCATCAGAGGCCTCCCCATATCCACCAATATAAATGAACTTAAAACAGAACTCGAGTACTCAAAATTTAAAATTAATAGTATTACCCAGTTGTCCCGTGGTCCCAGAGACAAAAAGGTCTACATGCCACTTTTCTACATTCAAGTAGAAAAGCAGCCCATGTATGACTCTATCTATGATTTAAAGGAAATTATGGGCCTTAAAATTGCAGTTGAAAGATTTAAAGGCAGGAAGCAAGTGGCACAATGCCATAATTGCCAGCAATGGTATCATGGCAGCATTTGCTGTAAGATAGCCCCCAGGTGCGTTAAATGCGCCGGACCCCACCACACGTCTGTCTGTACCAAAACTTTCAAAGAGCCCTGCATCTGTGTCAACTGTGGTGGGAATCACCCTGCAAATTTTAGAAATTGCCCAAAATTCCCCAAATTCAAAACTAGCCAGAGGCAAGTGCGGCCCACCTTCACTAATAAGATGGTCGAACCGGGGAGAAACTTCTCCTCCCTGTTCAAAAAGCATACTGAGGAGCCCCCTCAAAATTCGACCCCAGTGGTCGCCCAAAATTTCATTCAGCCAGTACCCAGTGGAGCTTCTTTCGAAACTGGCAAATCTCAAAATTTCATCCAAGAGCTTTTGCAATTTGAGCAAAGCTACCCCAAAACTTTAGTTCTAAAAGCCCTCCAAAACTCACTACCTGCACTCCGTAACGCTCCTACGGATATTGATAGAATCTACATTATGTATGAGAGTCTACTGACTCTCTCTATTCAGGGATAACTCCCCCCTCCTTTTTGGTTGCTGTTTTCACTCCAAGGAATTTGAACTCTCTTACCATTGGCATTCTTAATGTCAATGGCCTTAAGCATAAAATTCATGAAGTCAGAGACTTTGTAGTAGCAAATAATTTAGATATCTTCTTGGTTCAAGAAACCCATTGTACTCCAGGGAATCACTGCAAGATTGCCAATTACGATGCCTACTTTAATGACAGACCATCGAATGGCAACAGACCCACCGGCGGAACTGCTGCTTACATCAAAAGTGCCATTCCCCATCATTTGGTAACCTCCACTCCAACTTACTGCATCGAGGCTACGACTATTTGCGTAGACCTCCAAAACAATCCTAAGCTTACGATCTCATCGGTGTATGTCCCGCTCAAAAAGGATAGGGATGGTATCCTTAGGGACTTAAACACTTTATTCAAAATTTCTCCCCATGTGATAGCAGCCGGAGACTTTAACGCTACGCACCCTGCTTGGGGTTGTGCTAGTGCTAATGCCTACGGTAACAAATTCAAAAAATTCGCCGACTCAAATAACTTCGAAATTGTGGCCCCTTCTGACCCCACCCATGGTCACAATACTCTTGACTTCGCCATCACCAGCAATATCCCCTTCGGCTATCATATGGAAACAATAAATGAACTCTCGTCTGATCATCTCCCAATTCTTTACACTTTGGAACTCAACCGGTACGCCCTAAACACGCCCGCAAAATTACGCACTAATTGGAACAAGTTCTCCAACATTTTGGCCAGCCAGGAACCCCCCCGTCTAAATTTTCGGACTCCGGGTGGGGTTGACGCCGCCCTGGACGCCCTCGGAGATGTCCTCCGGGGGGCAGTCAACGACGCCTCCTCACCAAAGACCGAAACCCTAAATTACTACAAACTTCCTGCGAACATAAGGGACTTGATCAAGGTTAGAAATAGATTCAGAAAAGAATGGCAGGAAACTCGGGATCCTACCTGTCATAGAGAATTTTGTATTCTGAGAAATCAGGTAAGGAAAGTCATCCGTGAGTACTCTAGAGCACGATGGAACACATACATTCAGTCACTTTCGACTCAAGACAACACAATTTGGAGGGCAGCCTCCCGTCTCCGTAGGCAGAAAACTTACATTCCGACCCTTATTGGACCTAACTTCAGTGCAACCACCCACTCACAAAAGGCTGAACTGCTCGCAGACAGTCTTAGAAGTCAATTTCAACCAAATCATGACATCATCGATCCCCCCACCATTGCCCTGGTGGACCCCATGGTTGAACAGTTTCTTAATACATCAACACAAAATACTCTCAAAAGTATCACCCCCTCCGAACTCCTGCCTTACATTCGTAAGATCAAAAAGAACAAATCTCCTGGAAAGGATCTCATCACTCCAAATATGGTCAAATCTCTTCCGTCTAACTTTATTTGCTTCATCACATACATTTTCAATGTGATGTTGTCCATTCACTATTTTCCCAGGGACTGGAAGGTCGCTATTGTCGCCGCGGTCGCTAAACCTGGACTTGATCACTCGAACCCAGTGAATTTTCGACCTATCTCCTTGCTCTCTTGCATCTCCAAACTCTTTGAATACATTTTGGTAAAGCGAATGGATGAGTTCTGCAACTCGCGAAACATTATTATACCGGAACAGTTCGGCTTCAGAGCCAAACATTCCACCCAGCATCAGCTTCTGCGAGTTGTTGAGCTCATTCAGGATGCTAAAACAAAACATCACCATACTTCTATCGTTTTTCTGGACGTAAGCAAGGCCTTTGATAAGGTATGGTTTTCTGGATTGCTTTTCAAATTAATTAAACTTAACTTTCCACCTCAGTTGATTAAAATTCTAAATTCCTACCTCCACAACCGTAGTTTCGTTGTGCGGGTTTCGAACACTCTCTCCTCTTCTAGGCAGATTTGTTCTGGTGTTCCTCAGGGTTCCCTCCTGGGACCCCGGCTGTTCAACCTTTATATAAACGATATTCCTAAAGTCTCGTACGTCGCCCTTGGCCTATATGCCGACGACACTGCACTGATTGCCCGACACGCCAAGACACCAGTCGTGCTCGAAAGGCTCCAAAAACAACTAAATCTCCTTTCTACTTGGTTCCGGAAGTGGAGAATCAAAATTAATACATCGAAGTCGGCGGTACTTTCCATCCCGGCACTCCCCTCACCCCCCCCCCCTACAATAACCTAATTCTAAATAATGAACCGATTCCCTGGACTAATTCTTACAAGTACCTTGGAGTACTTATTGATTCAAAATTAACTTGGACCCCCCACATTATTAACACTGTTAAGAATGTGAGGGGGGCAAGAGCCCAGCTGCGCCCCTTTTTGGCTAGAAATAGCCGTCTGTCTCTCTCAAATAAATTATTGCTCTACAAAGCTTACATCAGGCCCATCATGACGTACGGTTCTGCCATCTGGGGAACCGCCTCTGACTATAACATTAAGAGACTTCAAATTCAACAAAATGCCACCCTTCGTTCTATTGTAAATGCTCCTCCGTATGTTAGGAATGACGTCATCCATAGAGATCTCAAAATTAAAACACTTTTGACCCATTTTCGAAAATTGGCCTTTCATTTCCACCGTGATCTCCCGAAGGTTGGAAACGCTATTCTTCTAAATCTTTCAAACTACGATCCTCGGCTTCCAAAATTCAGGAAGCGACCACGGGCCCTTCTAGGGCGCCGCGATAACATTCCGCTTCACCCAAAGCGTAGGCGGATCGAATAGCTTTGTACATCTACCCTGTTTTCTAACCTTCAAACGTCATTCCACTGAACTCCTCTGACCCTCGCATTTGGGATAAAGACTTTCGTTCGACCATCTCTCCCCCCCCCCCCCCCCCGCCCGCAGACTGCACTGCATTGGAAACTCTTGTTCATCGCTCAAGGTCAGCGCCATTGAATGCGCACTCCCACCCTAAAACTCTCTTCTCTTCTCCTCCCGGAATCCCCTCTTAGCCGTTATATTGTATATTTTTCAAAATTTTTAATCCTTTTTAAAAGCCTCTACCTTTTAAAAATTTTTCTCCTTTCATAAGACTCGGAGATGAATAAATCATCCGAGCACTCTTTTATTCTTTCTTAAATTCTATTTTCGTAACATACCTTTCTTTCGATTTCATATATCTTTAGCCAGGGGATTAAAGTCCGGTAACCAAACCCGGATAAGGCACCCCTTTAAACTCATGTACCTTGAGCCTTGATGTAAATATCTCGGTGTCACTCTTGACAGCAGACTAACATGGAAACCCCACATTGCAAAAATTGTTATTCACGATGGTGACGATGTTACCTGACTAGGGATATGGAGCTCTGCTCCAGGCGCCCTGCTATCGACAAATTACTGGCTGGCTAAAATTCCCGCCTGACGTAGTTATCGGGTGAGTATTTTTGCGGGTGTTCGTTGCGGAGACTAGCCATGTGTTTAGGCTTTACGTCACAATGATCCGCCCATACTCAATTTGAATACCCCGTATCAATATGTGCTCCAAAGAAAAACGGTTCGAGATTATTTATTCAAACGTTCGAACACGTGCCCGACGGGATTGAATCGGTGAAAATTTTCGAACATATCTTTGTTTTCACTGTAATTTAACTGGCAGGCCTAAGGGACTCAAGCCAAGGTTGAATTTGTAAATTTCAATTTACGTATATTTTATAACAAATTTTAAATTTTGGATATAAACATGCAAACAAATATGTGAGAAATTGATATTTGCTTAACTAGGCAATCACGATGTTGCTATAATTTCTTTGAAAATTTTCTGTACACCTTTAAAGTAACTCATTATGTTTTGCAATACTATCAGAGGTAAGATTCTTGGTGTTGATTCAGTGCAGCGACTTGTTTTTCCGTTAAATCATGTCTTAGCAATGACTTGTTTAAAATCGCGTGTATCTGAAAGCAAAATGCCTGACATGATACAAATTCTTAAGCCATCTAACACGTCTTCATCATCTGCTGCATTAAAAATCAAAACAATAAGTAAAGCAATGAAAGCATATTTAGAACGAGCTAAAAAGCACGAAGATTTTTTGAAGGGGAAAACTTCAGAGTATGAGATAGGTAAATTGCATTTAGCCAATATGATGGGCCTTGATGCAACAACACTAACACAAGATGATATTGATCGAGCAATTGCGTATCTTCTGCCATCAGGTCTTTATGAGAAAAAAGCAAGGCCTCTTATGAAACCTCCTGGACAAATGTTTCCTAAAGAAAAAGCGGCACAGTTTGATGATAGTGGTCGACCCTTTAGTGTCTTCTTTTACACTAAATTCGCAAATTATTACAAATCGTTGCATTTATTAGCAAGCAAATTTCCAGAATTGGATGCTTTTGAAGATAAAATGATTGAAAAAGGCATATTAATCCCTCCTAAAGAATCAGCTTTAAATCTGGCAAGTGGAGATTGGTTATCATTTGAAGAAATGCAAGCTCTTTTCTTGGAGAATATTTCAGAAGAAGAATATTCATTTTTGATAACCACACTTACTAGACTTGGAAATCATCCTTATTCTTTTAAATGCAAAGAGGATATATGGAAATTTAGAAAAGATTTTGTCGACGTGGGTGCTCAGGACAGTGTTCTTCCTTTGTCTTATGATAAGAATGGAAGGCCTTTTATTGAGATGGTAGGCCACAGAAAACATTGTGAAGCCAAAGTAATTGTGCGAGGTAATGGAACTGGCAAAATTACAATCAATGGTTCGGATATCTTTCATTTCCCAAGACTACACGACAGAGAACAAATTATGTATCCCCTTCATTTCTGTGACATGCTTGGGATAGTGGATGTTGAAGTGGATGTGTTTGGACCAGGTGAAACGGCTCAAGCAGGGGCTATACGATATGGCATGGCACTCTGTTTAAGAAGTTTTGTTCCATCAGATTTTATAGAAAAGATGAGACTGGCTGGCCTTCTCACGTATGATCGCAGACGGAGATATCGTAAAATGCCAGGCCAAAAGGGAAATAAAGCAAAATTTAAATGGAAGAAACGATAGATATTTATATTTCATTGTATTTTACTTGTAGAATGAAATAAAAGTATTGAATTCATGTTCTAATTTTTGTATACACAATACTGTGCTCTCTAGTTCCGCTTTAGTTTAGTAATTGATTTTGAATATCTTTTTAACCAAGCATGCAAATGGTCAACAATTGATAGCAGTTAACACTGGGAACTTATGACTTCAATTGAAAACTTTTTGTAAACTCAGCTTATACCTTTGTGAGTCCAATTGACTCTTAAGGCCCCTGTACACGATACAAGAAGTTAAATCAATAAATTGAACATGCAAGTTCTGCCCATACAACTTTCAATTTACACTAGGCAATCTATTGAACAAACTTTCTTTCATTCCCGAGAACTGGTCGGTTTACACGGTTCAGTTTATTGAATATGCAACTTTCTTGTTATTCATCCGCAGTTGGCTTCTACTCGAGCAATCTTGTAAAACAGTTAAAAATATATAATGAAGCAATTTTGCATAACATTAAGCAGAAAAACTATCGCATGATGTAATGTGAAAACACGTTGAAATTATTAAATTATTTTTACTCGCTTTGCCTCTTTATGTGAAAAACTTACCCAATGTTTTCTGCTTCAAAATTGAGACTTGTTTTTTTGTGCTGCTTATCTTATACTCTTATACAATATATATAAATGTTTTATATTTATCTTTTATATTCATTTATCCGTCTATCAGTTTTTAGTTAGTTAAGTTTATGAGTATGGTTGGGAAATTCTTATGCGAACAGATGATTAAAGAAAACCTGGGTCACCCTGTGATAGTGAAATTCAATTTGAAAAAATTAATAACTTTGCAGAATAAAGAAACTTTCAAAATTTTAAGAAAATATATCGAAACACATGATAAGATTTTGCGATTTTAAAACAATTTCAGAAACTTATAACTTAAAACTTAAGCTGCTTACTTTTAAAAGAATGACACTGTGCCAAAATTACCCCCCAACAAAAAATTATACATTATGATACTTTGCTGAAATTATAAAAAAAGATACTTAGAAAAATTACTTTTTTACAAAATTTAAGAAAAAACATTGGACTTTAACAAAATTTAAGAAAGACAATACTTTGAAAAAATATTGAACTTTAACAAAATTTAAAAAATTGACAGAAAAAATATTGAATTTTAACAAAATTAAAAAACAATACTTTGGTAAAAAATTGTACTTTAACAAAATTCCTAAAAAATATTAAAAAAAGATACTTATAATTAAGAGAACTATTTTGATAATACAGGAAAATACATAAGACAATTTCAAAACATGGGATGAATAATTAAAAGAACTAACCTTTATGTAAATGCGCTTATATCCACACAAACACGTTTTCTTGAACATACATGTACATTCCCCCCGAACACATTTCCTAAAACATTTCTAAGTACAAAATTGCGCCAAGTTGGCACGTTTCTCCATGTTTTGAAATTGACTCCTCCCAACTGAAGTGACGTATATTCCTGTGTTTTAAAATAGGCTCCTCCTACCAAAGTGATGTCGTATTATTTAGGTTTATGAACTGGAATTTTGAAAAATGATAGTGCAATTCATTTTGAATGAAAGTGAATAATACTCATAAAACGATTACAAAATACGATTTTTGTGCATTTTAAACACTTATTGAAACACTATACTTATATTAAATTTTTATTTAAAATCAATATCAAAAACTTTGAAACATCGGAAATTAAAAAAAAAAAGGCAATACTTATAAAAAATACGAAAAATTAAAAAAAGATTGTATTTTAACTAAATTTAAGAAAAAACGATACTTAGAAAATAGTTTGTACTTTAATTAAATTTAAGAAAAAAGTTTGTACTTTAACTAAATTTAAGAAAAAAACGATACTTAGAAAAAAGATTGTACTTCAAGAAAAAATGATACTTTAAAATTAAGAAACCCATTTTAAAAACATGGAAAAATACAAAACACAAGATGAAGAAAGAAACGAACTAACCTTTATGTAACGGATATCCATATTTTTAATTACATCCACACCGGAACCAGCAGATCTACTGAAAATTTGCGTAAAATGTTAATGTCCATGAATTACGAGGAATGTTTTAAATATTTATTCCAAAAAGTTTGTATGTGTTCAAATCTTTACAAATCGATCGAAAAAGATCTGTAAAAACAAGAGTCAACGAATTCGATTGAAAAAAGTCTGATGAAATACACAGAAGTACTTACTGCGTATTAAAATGCAGATTCCTAAACAGTCGAGCGCTGATTGGATGCCCGTGGGTTACGAGAATTTGCGAAGTATACGCAATAAAATTGTAACCCGAAGAATCGCACCAACTTTGCGCGGGATCGTACTTTGAAAAATGAGTGGAGGCCTATTTTCCGGATCAACCCATTTGCCATGTACCAGATGTCATTGGCGAATTTATTTTGCAATCCAATATTTTCTGTAGATTTAACTACAGAAAATATTAAGTAAATGTATAGAGACAGAAATTACGTGCAAAATGTTTAATGAAAATGCAAGATAGGTGCGCAATTAAAAAGCTTAACAAATTAGATTGAAAAAGATCTGATGAAATACCTATTTCCTATTACAATGCAGAATCCGACAAAGCTGTGTGTTGATTGGATATCAGAAAGTCGTAGAATACCAGATTGGCAATGAAAACAGAATGAAATTGTAACATGGTGCTTCGCACCAAAGGAGCTGTGGGGGCTATTCTATCAATCACCGAAAATTTAATTAATTTGGCATAAATTCCCCTAAATATGAAAAAATTTCTTATTTTAAATTACTAATTTACAAGTGCTACTGTCTCCATCTATATATGAATATTGTAAACAAAACGTAAATTTAATATTTATACTAAATAGTTTAATATTTTAATAATAAATACTCATGACACTAATTACTAACAAAGTTAAATTTCAATGGGAAAAAAAATTTAATTTTGAAATCGTTCTGTAAAATTAGATAAAAATAAAAAAAAGTAGTAGAATCTTGAACAGAAAGAAAGAAAAACAGTCTTTAAAGAAAAATTAAAATGAAATACACTAAATTCAAATTATTTAATTTAAAAATTCATAAGTAGTCAATCAGAAATGCTTAAATAAAGAAATCAAATATGTAACTCATGCACGAGCAAAGTGAAAGTCTGTGAAAAAAATATAAAAGGATTTGTGACATCATACGTAATGAGCATTCTAATTGGTCAGTTGTAATCAAGAAATTGTATGTTCTTTGCAGTTGCAAAAGTTCGTTTATAGAGTTGCATGAAATATAAGTTAATTGAGTACTTGAAATAGTTTTACATGTTGTCATCAGGAAAAGAGCCAATTGTACACTTCAATGTTAAAAACATTTTAAGGTTATTATGCATAATTTTTTTCACTGTGAAAAGAGTACATTGATTGTATTATATAGGGAATGTGTTGCCCACATCAGATGTTTTAATAAGCATTGTTAACATTTTAGCTGCTATGTTAGTTATCTAGTGATTCACAATAGCATTGTTATTGAGTATTGTGAGCTAATGTAGGCATTTTTTCAGAATTTGGTGCGGTTTTGAGTTTTGGTGACTTTTTTTGTGCTTGGCATGTTTTAAATGCATTTTTATGTCATAAAAAGGCTTTTCCAATAAAATTTTGCATAAATGTAACAATTTTTTTGAAAAGGTATATGAAAAATTGCCAAATTTGGATAAAAATCGAAAGGAAAAGTCTTATTTATGAGCAACAATGCATTTTAAAAACTATGCAGTACTAAAAATGCAAAATTTTTGGCAGAAATTCCAATTTAACAACAAAAATGCATATTCAGGATTAGTGCACCTCAATACATATGCAATGGGCACTTTGCACCCTTATCCGCTGCGCTCAAACAGTCATTCAATACTGATGGGGATCGGAGCTGGAAAAAACTAATTCTCTTTGTCTTTTGCATCAAATCTTTAATATTAGTTTGCATTTTTAGCAAACACAAATAAGAAAAAGAAACTTACAATTGAAAAAAATGAAAAACCAGGCCCAAATATTAAAACCTTGAAGAGCAAATCATATGCTATACTACAAAATTATATACTTTCTAATACACTGTAGTAAAAAATGCATGTATATAATCATGCAGGCAGTCTTGGCCAGAGCTACCAGAAAGTCACCAAATGGCACTCTACTTATCGGTGATTTGCATGACAAAAATAAATAAAATACAACCACACTTTTCTGGATAATGCCCTAATATGTTTTATAAAAAGGAAACATAGTATTGAACTGAATTATCATTTTCATGAAAATGTTAATTTTTTTTATTTATTTACTAGAAAACATCATCCCCATTCCCCCAGTGTACTATGTGCCAACACTGCTGACACAGGCCTGATTTGAGGCATAGACAACTGTCCAGGTCGGCCATATTTAAATAAAATTAGGTGTAGTAAGAATGACATTTAAGTGCAGCATTCCCACTTAAAATTTCGATATTAATCCAATTTTGTGACATAGTATTCATATACCGTCATTTACAAAACTTAAAGACCACCTGTTCATATTAGCAGCTTGCTTCATCTGCTGTCCATATTGCTCAACTTTGTGTCTGTGCTGCATCATCTTACAGAGTCTTTGCAGTATATTTTTTGGGCAGGTATTAATAGTTTGGGGAAGCGTCAGTTTGCTTCAAGCTTTCATCCTGAGAGGTTGTGTAGCTATGTACTTTTTTTAATAAAAAATAGGTAAAAAAGCTTCAATCATTAAATGTTATTCAGAGGTCTCAAATAGTGACTTTATATCAAGAAGGATACTCTGAATATGATATATGCAAAAAGATGTATATGAGCAAGACTGCTATCCATAACACGATTATGAAATATCAAGATACAGGTGATTCTAATGACTGAAAGAGAAGTGGGCATCCTAAGAAAACAAACTCACATGATGGCAGTACTATGAGGGCCAGTACTTGTAGTATTACCATCATAGCACAACTTGTAATTGCTATTTGCTGTATATTGTTCCTGTTTGCACTGTGCTTAAATGTGGTAGTTATCCAGAATAGGGTTGCACCGTATATTTGGTTGGTATTCGGTATACTGCCTATTCGGCAGTCAAACCGAATATTCGGTTCGTCCGAACCGAATAGTAAAAAAAAATTTAAATATTCGACAATTGGTAAAGCACATTTTTTTATACAATGAATGAAAGCTATAGTATCATAGTACGAAATTAATTCAAATTGTTACTTACCAATATTATCACATTTAAAATAATTTTAATGTAAAAGAAAACACTCTGATATCAAATTTTGTTGTTTTTTCAATTTTTCTTACTAACTCGTTTAAATATGAAACAGTAACCAGAAAATAAAACTCATAATATTACGTGTTCAAAAATATAATGGTTAATTTTTTTTATAAAATATGCAGCTAAAAAAAAAATCAATTATCATTTCACCAATATTAACCCCTTGCCTGTGGAGTATATTTCAGGAAAATGTGTCAAGAATGGAATTTTTTTTTTATGCTTCAGTTTTGTGCATTATAACATTTAAAAAGTTTAGAAAAATTTTATTTTGTAAAAATATAAATTTTTATATGAAATAACTACTATATTTAATATTTTGACATACATGTGGAAAATTAATGGATTATATTCATATTTTACTCAAAATTGTTTAATTATAGCAAAATAAATCAAATAATCTTTTGAATTTCACAAATCATTTCACAGAATCATTTTTCAGAATTTCACAAATCTTTTATAGTATGATATATACGAAAACATGGCACGGCACACAAGCCTACATCACACTCTTTACAATAAACTCTGTTTATATCCCACCTAATCAAGCCGTCACCTCCGAAAGCAGAGGCCGGAGCACTAATTTTTGACGTCTTGACTTGTAGGCCCACTGCGAATAGGTCTTCCAGATCGCGATCGAAGCTTTTGCTATTTGTTTCCCTTTTAATTCTCTGTTCGATGTAAAGGAATCATAATTTATCAGTAAATCAAATAATATTCATGAAATTTGGAAGTATTTTCGATAATGTTCATTAAAATGGGTGATTTAAAATCTTAATATTGCTGTACATTTCCTTAAAATAAAATATTTATAATGACTCATTCACTGTAGGAGCAAAGATGAAAGGATTCCATTCAGTTAGTGTTTTAATAAAAGTTTGAAAAAGAACCCTGTATATTTATTACTTAATCAGGCATTTTATTTGAATAATTCTTCAGTACATTCAGCTAAAGTATGCGTACTTACAGATAAAGTATGCAGAAACTAAAATGATTACTGAATACTATATCTTTAAATATCATAAGATAATCATTAAAAAGAAACTCAGAATTTAACTTTTAATATGCTTACGTGTTTATTTATTTTTATTTCATTTTATTTTATTCATTTTTTGTTGTTGTTATAAATTGTAAAATGATTTAGAATTAAGATAAAATACTAGTTGAATGTCATTCATTAACCTATGCACTATAAATTGTAGAAGTTCAGGTTTTCTAATATAGCACATCTTATATTCCCTTTTTTACTACCAGACATTAACAAATTGTAAACAATTTTGCTTAATTATAGAGTTTGAAATACCTCAGGGGCTTTGAAAATTTAATAAAGCTGTATAATAAAACTTTTTGGTATTAATATTTCATTTACAATTCCATTGAAGTGAAAATGTAAGAAAGATTAAATTAGCTTTGTATTATTAAAATAACATTAACTATAATATAATGAAATATACAATGGTAACTTGAAATTGTAAGTTAGTTACTTTGCTTTTTTCCAAGTTATTTTAACAATTTTCAATAACATAATTAATAACTCGCTACATAAAAAATAAAATGTGCCCAACCTAAACACAAATGACTTCCTAACCTATTCTTCTAAAATTTCAACATGCATAACAAATAATAAAAAATATACATGCAATATATTAAGATACTAAATCTTTTATATGCAATTACTTACTTTTAAACGGTTAAAAATATGTTATTTGATGTATGAAATATTACATTTTACATTATTATTTTACTTTCATAACATTAGTGTAGCATTTTTATTGTACGATTTCTTACTATTGACAATATCTTAAAAAGAGAATGACATTTTTTTATCTATATAAATAAAATTGAAAATACATCTATCTGTCTTTGTGTTTATCCATCTCATCATCATGGTAGAACTGCTGCATCGAATTTCATGAAAATTTTGTAGGTAGCCTTGAAATAGCCCTACTTAAAATTTAGTCCATGTTTTGAGTGCCTAGGACCAGGGATTGTCAAGATATGAATAAAAGTCCCACAATTAAACCTTCCATAAAAATAGAATTATGCAAATGATATATTTTCCACAAATTTATTAAGAAAATTATATCATGATGCTTAGCAACGCAATTAAATCAAATGTGTTTATTAGGCAGGCGATTATTATTAAATTTTTTCTGATTTAAATAATAAAGAAATTGATATGAAAGAAAATTTTATAACCATTTTTATACCATTTTAGCACTTTCATTTTAGTATATATTGATCTAATTTCATATATATTTTATAATTTGTTTTCAAATGAGGATGTTTTATTCTTCAGATCTGCTTGTAAAGATTATTTTGTATAGAAAACACAGAAAGGAGAATTAAATTTAGAAGAATTAAGTGAAGGGAGAATTAAATGAAATATTTTAATAGAATGTTTTGAGTAAGAATGTCATTTAGAATACTGCAGGAATTTGCACATATTTTAAATCATGAGCAATGTTGTGTATATCTGCTATTAACAGTATACATAAAATTGTATGTTGTACATCTATCTGTCTGTTTATTATCTCAGCACGGTAGAGATCACCTATTTTCATTTCATTAGAATTATTATAAAATTTCAAAAATTGAGACTCTAAATATTAAAACTTCACATCAAATTCTGAATTTTAGGTTTCTTGTATTATATGGTCAGTATGAAGTACGGACATACTGCTAGTCTATTAAAAAATATCACGCAACTAACATTATTAAAATAATTTTAAAATATTTACAGGAAACTGAATAATTTATGACAACATATTAAGTATACTAGGTAAATGAAATGAATCACACAAGCTAAACCTAATAAAAGATACATTTTAAACATTGAATGATTTTAAATACTTCACAATTACTTAACAAAGCTTAATTTTACAAATGTCTAGGCAGTTTTCTTAATTAATGTGACAACAATAAAATTTTAAAACAAACTAAGAAAACTCTAAAAGGTTTGTTGACGTTATAATTAGCAACAAAACAATTTAGAATCCATTTAGCGTTAATTGAATAGCAATAATTTGATTGCCATATATTTAAAATTCTATGTAATTTTAAATGACATGATAATAAGCAAAAAATGGTAAGCACTTACTTCTAAATAGCATTTTCCGTTTTTCACATTACGGGAATAAGGTAATTAGTAATCCAATGTTATAAGGTATGTAGTCGAAGGTATGCTGGTCAAAATGTTTATAAAATTATGAACTAACATATAAGACATTCAAAAATACGATAAAAAGACCGTTATGCATCCACACGCGCGAGCCCACGTACTGCACTGCACATACGATACTTCTTTGTGTGGGCTACTCTACTAGGGGAGAACTTTCCAGAAAAGTTGAGACGGAGGAATTCGGATTCGAAGGTCAGAATTGGGCCTACCCCTCATACGTCACGAGGTACAGGGGGGGAAAGCAGTTCGGCCTTTTCTACCGGGGGTGACGATCAAGCTAGCTGATCCCGCCTACTTCCAAAAAAATGTGGACAAGTATCGCCATCTATTGGAAAAACAGTGAATTATATTGTAAAGCATTTGATAAAGCAAAACGAACTCAATTCGGGATCAACGGAATATAAACACTGATTTTTCGCTTGCCCGAAGTCAGTTCGGACATTCCAAATTTGGCGCAAACGGTTTGCCCGGACTGGATTCGGGTGGCACAGGCAAGGGGTTAAAAAAAAGGTGAAGGTGATTAATGTATAAAAAAAAAAAACTTGGATGAATATTCAATTTTGCAGTATTCTAATTTCTTAAGTTTTACACCATATGAAATATTGGGTACTTACGTATTATCGCAACCATGACAAAACGTAATTGATGTATCGTCCAATAAAGGTCCCGATCGATTCCAAGGACAACATGCAACAAAGTGATCTGTATGAGGACCCACGTTCGAGCGGGCTCGAACTGGTTGGGGGACGTACGCACCGCTGGGACTGTGTCGACAGACAGGCCGGCTTCGCCGGACCAAGTCACAGAGCATACTAGACTCGCTTCTGGGACCGGCGCACGGCGCAAGGACCGTGACAACATGCAGCCAAGTGATCTGTATGAGGACCCACGTCGAACTGCTTGAGAAAAACCCAGAAGCGAGTCTAGTATGCTCTGTGACTTGGTCCGGCGAAGCCGGCCTGTCTGACGACACAGTCCCAGCGGTGCGTACGTCCCCCAACCAGTTCGAGCCCGCTCGAACGTAGGTCCTCATACAGATCACTTTGTTGCATGTTGTCCTTGGAATCGATCGGGACCTTTATTGGACGATACATCAATTACGTTTTGTCATGGTTGCGATAATACGTAAGTACCAAATATTGTTTAAAAACATAAACTAATTATTCTTTGTAATCAAAATTTAATAGAGGTAAGTTATGGTACAGGAACATTAGGCATTCTGTATTTTCAGGTTGCAGCCTATTACGTTTTGGTTCATAAACATTCCCTGCTTCTGAAAATAAACGTTCACTATCAACTCTGCTAGCTGGTGCAGACAAGTACTTTCTTGTTATCTTTGCAAGTATGGGACTGGAATGCTGATTTTCTCGCCACCACATCAATGGATTGTTGTTCCTTGGTATCAAGGATAACGGTAGGTAAACATTCAATTCATTAGAATTATTTGGCTGTTTAAATGAACTGTAATGTTTATTTGAAGTTGTTTCTGTAGATTTAGCAATTTCACTAAAGCACTGCCAGGGCGCGGTAGCCCATTGGTTAGCGCGCTGGAGTTGCACTCGGTAGGCCCGGGTTCGATTCCAGCCACTGCCAAAACTGCCGCCGTGTTCATGCGGAGTACGATCACGTTAAACATGTGGGTCCGAAAGTCCTTCCGAGAGGTTGGTGGTAGGGGAAGGAGGGTACGGTCCCTGTGGATGCCTCCCCCACTGGGTTCCGGCCTAAATTGGGTGGCACTTCCCGACCGTCCAAACAGTTACCTTACACCTTTCTGGTAGGTCGGACGGTCTGGGTTTCAACAACATCAACTAAAGCACTGCCGAGCCAACGGCCATACAGTGCTGATAACACCGGTTCTCGTTAGATCACCGAAGTCAAGCAGCATCGGGCGCGGTTAGTACTTGGATGGATGATCACCTGAGAACACCGTGTGCTGTTGGCACATTTCGGGCGCGGTAGCCCGGTGGTTTGTGCGCTGGATTTGCACGCTGCCACAACTGCCGCCGTGTTCGTGCGGAGTTCGATCATATTAAACATTTGGGTCCGTAAGTCCTTCCGAGAGGTTGGTCGTAGGGGAAGGAGGGTACGGTCCCTGTGGATGCCTCCCCCACTGGGTTCCGGTCTAAATTAGGTGGCACTTCTCGGCCATCCAAACAGTTACCTTACACCTTTCTGGTAGGTCAGACGGTCTGGGTCTCAACAACAACTAAAGCACTGCCAAAAGGAATCGTGCACGTTTTGTGAAAAATAATTATCATTCTCTTTTAGTGTAATTTCTGTATCACTTGTCGTCAACTTCAACTCATTATTAGTTTCCTGCATTTCTTGTTTGAGAGCAGATGTTGCCTCCTCAACTTCATCTTCATTAGTGAAAAATGACGTTTTGAAGCATGGGTCTAGCAGAGTTGATTAAAAAAAGGATTTGTTTTTGTAAATGTCTGAAAAGCATTCTGCCAGTTCAGTCTTCAATGTCTCTTTCATTGTACCAACATTGAAAAATTCTGGTCCATTCTTTGATAAGTAGTGTTTCAAAGTTGAAACAGTTGGAATTACTTCTGATAGAATTGATTCTTTACTACTTATAATTTTCTTAATTTCTTCAAATGGCTGGAGAAGACTAAGGATAGTTTTTACGGTGCCCCACTCATCTGCTTTTAAATTACTAATTCCGTACTCTGAATGAATGAAATAGCCTTTTTTTTGTTCTACCAGACGTTTTAACATGTAGAAAATACTGTTCCATCTTGTGCTTACATCTTGTATAAGTTTTTTGGGAGTTATATGCAACTCTTCTGTTTGTATTTTGTGTAGATTAATACAGGCCAGGGGAAAATGATTAAAATGTGTAACTATTTAAGTTTGAAATAATATCTTTAACCACCCTTTGTGATTCAATTCCACCATGTATAACTAGCTGCAGAGTACGAATGAAGGAAGATGCATTATTTATGTGTGCATCCCTACCCTAACAGCTTTGACCATGTTAGATCCATTATCTCGAATCAAAATATGTAATTTTTGGATACGTTCCAATTTGATATGAGTTGTTTTAATATTTCACCAATATTTTGTCCTTTGTGACTGCCAGGAAAGTGCTTTACTTTACAAGCAGCACTTTTTCTTTCAAAATCAGTAGTAGTAATCCAGTGGGCAGTAAAACTAATAAAACTGCAATTGTTAACTGAAGTCCATATGTCAGATGTAACTGAAATTGCTTCAGCCATTTAAATTAGTGATGATATTTTACTTTTGCATTTTAGATAAATATCAGGTATGACATTATCAGTAAAATAATTCCTTGATGATATTTGGTACTGAGGTTGGGCTTTATTCATAAGATTTTTAAAACCAACAAAGTGCAAGTAAATTTAGGATGTTAAATGTAAATGCATTTAAAAAAAGGCACAAAATAGAAACATTTTCTATTTTAAATTGGCATAAAATAGAAATATTACCTTTAAAAAAATTTAACCAAATATCCAGTTAGAATTTTAACCGAATATTCTGTATTCTGTAAAAAATGGTATTTGGTGCCACCCTAATTCTGAAAGTACACACACAATTCCAGTTGATACATTATTACAATATGTATATTTCATTTTTTATTTAGTTTAAATTATTTAATCTGTTGGATAACTGACAATCAATTTAATTTTAACAATTGTATTTAGAAATCTGCTATATAGAATAATGATTTCTAAAATTGCTTTCTGTGCTCACCCCACAATATGGTGTACATCTTCTCTGTTTTCCAGTACATTAATAAAGTGTGAAGATTTGAGGTAGAGGTAGAGCTATTATGGCCAGTACTTAAGTTTTTAGAATGTGACAATACCAAAAATAGCAGGTTTCAGTGCTAACAGTTTTTTTAAATTTAAGCTTTCATGTGAACATTGACTAAAAACAAGCAATAACATAAAAACAAGAAATGCTATAAAGAAAATTACGGTATCGTTCTGAAGTTAATAAGGTAGTGACAAAACATGGATTTAAATCAAAGGATTTATTATGACTTTCCACAAGGGTTAACACAGCAACAGTGCACCGATCGAATGAATTTGACTTTTGGTGATGAAGCGCCATCCAAAGCAACAATGCACAACTGGTTTAAAGAATTCCATCTTGGACGTAAGAGTCTCAGAGATGAATTTCATGAAGGTCGACCAAGAACTGCTGTGATGCCAGAATGAATGAATGTCATGAAGTCGGGTGGCTCCAAGAGAGCCCAGCACAGCGACCAGAGGTCTATTGTACTATCCCCTTAAATGAAAAAGTCCCTAAGAAAAGAGACCAGTAACCAAAGCAAAAATTAGCAGGCACTTGACAGGAATGTCTTGCAACTCCCAGGGCTCGATCACATGTCGACCCAAGTATTCGAACCTATGGGCGGAGAACACCTCACACTCACAGAGTATGTGTGAAGTGGTTCCTTTGCTGTAATTACAGCCTTTACATAGCGAATCCTTAATGACACCCATAATATTTAGGTGTCTTTTAAGGGTGCAGTAAGGAACCCAACAGCCCTTCTGATGCCAGTTCTACTGAACTTGAATAATTTCTTTTAATGCATACTAGGGCACTTACAGTTTAGTTCTTTCGCCTACCTTTGGCCCTTAGTATTACGCCAGTTCTCGCACTGAAGTTTCTGAAGATGTCATAGACAGTTCTTCTAGTCAGTTCATTAGGAACACCCAAAGCTGGCTCGGGACCAACAAAAAGTGTACTTGAACCCTTTCTAGCCAATTCATCAGCCATTTCATTACCTGGAATGCCTGAATGTCCAGGCACCCAGTGAAGTATGACTTGATTGTTGCTAGCAATCTTACAAAGTGCAGTATAGCACTCCCAGACAAGGGATGACGGCATAGAAGCCTGACTATCACAGCAGATAAGGATTTAGTTGCTCCTGTAATTTCTGTCAGAGCAAATTCTACAACACATTAGAATAGCCTGAAAGACAGTAGCGTAGCTGCCAAGAGAGTAAAATAATTTTGTACCATCATCCGGACAGCATACTCCAGCACCTGTGCCTAGCTTAGAGCCATCAGTATACCATATAATACATTTCTTCTTATTGTAGGTAGGAGTCCTCTTCCAGTTATCCCGTGAAGGGACCTAAATTTCATAAGGCTTGTCAAATATATATCTGACAAGTACACCATCAGATGGCATATGGAAATATGGATGATTTATAACATTACTGTTCAGGGCTGATAAATACTTCTCCAAGATAAATACTTTGAGTAATTTTTCCAGTGTGTCAGATATTTAAGTCTGTTCGTGCATATGAGAGCCTCAGTTTCAATGTGCATGTAGAGTGTAGAAGGCCCAGACCACACAGCCAACCCAAAGGCTTATGGCAGAAGTGTGGCCGGTGCATGTAGAGTGTTGTTGTTGAAACCCAGACCGTCCGACCTACCAAAAATGCATGCATGTAGAGTGTTGTTGTTGAAACCCAGACCGTCCGACCTACCAGAAAGGTGTAAGGTAACCATTTGGACGGTCGGGAAGTGCCACCCAATGCATGTAGAGTGTTGAAACCCAGACCGTCCGACCTACCAGAAAGGTGTAAGGTAACTGTTTGGACGGTCGGAGCGCCATGCATGTAGAGTGTCGAAAGCCCAGACCAACCGACTCGTCCGAAGACTTAGAGTAACAGTTTGGGTGGCCGGGATGCATGCATGTAGAGTGTTGTTGTTGAAACCCAGACCGTCCGACCTACCAGAAAGGTGTAAGGTAACTGTTTGGACGGTCGGGAAGTGCCACCCAATTTAGACCGGAACCCAGTGGGGAGGCATCCACAGGGACCGTACCCTCCTTCCCCTACCACCAACCTCTCGGAAGGACTTTCGGACCCACATGTTTAACGTGATCGTACTCCGCATGAACACGGCGGCAGTTTTGGCAGTGACTGGAATCGAACCCGGGCCTACCGAGTGCAACTCCAGCGCGCTAACCAATGGGCTACCGCGCCCCATGCATGTAGAGTGTGTACAATCTAATCAAAAGTTCAAGAGTTGCAGTTGGAGTGGTTTTCATGCATCCAGAGATCTCAATACACACCATCCTTTGAAGCCTAATTAAATCTAATTTAGCAATTTCATATCTAATTCTAGACCACCATATAATGGAGCCATAGATAATGATGGGACAGATTACTATAGAGTAAATTCAACTGATAGCCTTGGGATTCAATCACCAGGTTTTTTCAATAGCATTTCTACATGACCAGAAAATTCTTCTGGCTTTAGTTATGCAGTATTCAAAGTGTCTCTTCCAATTGAGACCCATATCAAAGTAAATTCCTGGGAATTTTACCTCCTCGGAGCAAATAAGCTACTGACCATAGCAGTCTTTTGCGGATTAACAGAGAGACCTGCATTTTTGCACCATGACTCAACACTCCTAAGAGCAGTGGACATCATGTCAGAGACAGTATTACCAAATTTGCCTCTAGCAATGATTACATCATCAGCATATCCGACACAGAACTAGTTATGTTCTCTAAAAGAGAGTCTACAACTAAATACCAAAGAATTGGTGAAAGAACACCTCCCTGCAGACAGCCTGCCAAAGCATGCACCGTCATATTATCACTAAGTAAAGCTGCACAAATGTACCTATTAGATAACAAATTCTTGATCCAATAAGAAATCGTCATATCAAATCAACACCTTTCCTATAAAGAGCATGTAGGATGGTGCCAATGGGCACTTTATCAAAAGCGCCTTCAATGTAAAGAAAAATAGCTAAAGCAATTTCCTTAGCATTTAAGTTTCTCTCCAGTATAAAGGAGAGACTGTAAAGGGCAGTATCCGTAGATTTAGCTGGTTGATAGGCATGTTGAAAGTTAGACAGCGACATTGAAGCCAGAATCTCTTCCCTAATATACCTGTCAATAAACTTTTCAATAGTCTTTAGAAGAAAAGACGTAAGGCTAATAGGCCTGAAACACTTATTAATATTATCTTTATAATTATCTTTGGAATAAAGATTATCTTAATATGCCTCCAGGCAGATGGCACGTGTTCAAAGGCAATACAGGCTCTGTAGATTCTACAGAGAATGAGAGCAAGCACCTCAATTCCCTCCTGAAGAAGAATCAGAATGATGCCATTAATCCCTGGGGTTTTATAGGGTTTGAAAGAATTATTAATTGTCCAATTAACCCTGTCCAGAATAACCACCCTCCTATCAATACCCCAATTACTACTATCACAGGTAGAAGTGGAGCGAGCAGCAGGAATAGTGTTATGGTTATTCATCTCTGAACAGTTCAGCAAGGGTCCCTTCCCCATTCCCGGAATAGCCACCATTTGGCAACCTAATGGTTTTAGGCTACAGTTTTTGTCTTTAAACATTATATTTACCACCTTTGCAGTGGCAGAAATGTCCTTAATGCTATCGCAGTAGTTTCTCCAGGAATTCTTCTGGAGAAACTACTGCGATAAGAAATCGTCGTTCCTATAACAAGGCGGAGTTTCTTACCGGCTTGTTATAGGAAGTGAGGGCAGTTTTATAAGTCTGCCATTCACCATTCTTTTTGGTTCTGCTAACGAGCTTTCTACACTTACTACGTAGGTACTAAGTTCTTTTGACCACCAAGGGACCAGCCTTGGGGATTCAACCTCGGTGGTCTTACAATTATTATGATAGGAGAGTATAATGGCCTGTTGCACCTGATCAACAGCCAAATCCAACTCCTGCTGAAAAATACTTACCGGATTGACTTGCAAACCTGGCATGCAAATCTTCTTTGTAGGAAACCCAATTAGTTCTTGGGTTCCTACCTTCTGTTCTTAGTATTGAGAGACTTTTAACAGAAAAAGTAATTAAGTAATGATCAAAATTATATCATCTGAAACATTCCAATTAATTACATTATCATATGCAATATTATTGCATATGGTTAAGTCTATGGTTTATTGTAGTAGGCTTATTGCCCTTGTTAAGAATAAAAAGATTAGAGCTAAGAATGTGTTCTAAAAGATCATCACCACATCAGTTGCAGTCACTGCTGCCCCACACAGTGTGGTGAGCATTAGCATCGCAACCAATGATGAGCCTTTTTCCCAAACTACAGTGCTCAATAAGACTATGTAACACCAGAAAATATTGATATTGTGCCACAAATGATCACTTTAAATCGTCATTTTATATATGATGAAATTAAGGCATCTTTGAACATTTTATGATTGTATGAAAGTCAAAAAGGTATGTGCACGTTGGATTTCATACACAATTTAACTCAAGCTCAAAAGGATGCTTATATCAAAGGGTGCAAGGAAAATCTCAAAAGATTCAATTCTAATGGCTCAAAACATGCTTCTGACATTGTAACAAGTGACGAGAAACGTGGATTTATTTCTATGAACCCAAAACAAAACAACAAACTACTGTTTGGATGTTTCAAAATGAACCAAATCCTACAAAAGTTGTTTATGCATGAAGAAAATGATTGCTTTGAAAAAATGAATCCAGCCATGTTGTAACCGTTTTAGAGGATCGTAGAACAGTAAATGCTGATTGGTATCTGACAATTTGTTTGTCAGAAATAGTAGCTAAAATCAGGGGGAAAAAATGCTAAATATTACATCATTTTTCATCATGACAATATAAGCTTCAAACTATCAGTTATTTGAAGCATGAAAAAATTGATTTGATTAATCATTGTCCTTATTCGCTTGATTTAGCATCCAATGGGTTTTTTTTTTTGTTCCCAACAATCAAAACTAAAATGTGTGGTCAATGATTTAACAACCCAGAAGAAGCAATTAATGTTTATAAATCACATATTTGTGCTATACAAACTTTTGACTAGTGATGTTGACGTTCACTAATTGTTGTAGAGCTCAATAGATGGCGCTGGCTGCGGCGAGCAGCTTTGAATAGATATTTTTTGTTGTTTTGATTATTATTCATGAAATAAAATGATTGGGAGAAGTTTTGGCGGGTGCGTTAGCGCAGAAAGTGCGAGGAGTTTTGCGATTCCTTTTAGAAGGCCAAAATTTACGGCCTAATAATTAGTTTCAGGAATGATTTTGAAATGGAATGTTCATGGAACCTAATAATAAAGTACTGCACTCTAGATTAAATGTATTTATTGAAGTAAAAGAAAACGTGAACAAACCCTATATACAAATATGTGTATGTGTGCGTTATATTAAACTGTTAGTGATGTCAAAAATGTGTTGTGTTCATCGTTTCACCTAGATTACTGGATCACAAGAAGCTTAAAAATCCTGCTCAAGGTAAGAGTTAAGTTCAGAAAATTAGATTTGATTTCTACGTCAGTTAGATTAGACTGATATTCTTTTCAAGTATAACTGATTGAAATTATTTTATTTGAATGAAAAAATGTATTGATGCTAACGGCGTATATTTTAAAAAGCAATAAAACAATTTATTTCCATAAAAAAAATATTCCATGTAAAAACTTAAATACCAGCCTATGTTAGATACATAAATACTAGCCTATGTTAAAAATTTAAATACTATCCGATGTATAAGGCGAATTGTTATGTGTTCTTCAAAGAGTTCGTGCACTAAAATAAAATCCTTTCTACATTCAAAAGGGTGTGATATTAGTATCACCACTGTTTCTTGATGTCTCACTAAAGATTTTGGATAAAGTCCTATCAATTTGTACATAAACCTAGACTAATGAAAAAGAAGATTGTATGATGCTAAAAATGTATTGATGCTAATGGCGAATGTTTTAAAAAGCAATAAAACAATTTATTTCCATAAAAAAAATATTCCATGTAAAAACTTAAATACCAGCCTATGTTAGATACATAAATACTAGCCTATGTTAAAAATTTAAATACTATCCGATGTATAAGGCGAATTGTTATGTGTTCTTCAAAGAGTTCGTGCACTAAAATAAAATCCTTTCTACATTCAAAAGGGTGTGATATTAGTATCACCACTGTTTCTTGATGTCTCACTAAAGATTTTGGATAAAGTCCTATCAATTTGTACATAAACCTAGACTAATGAAAAAGAAGATTGTATGATGCTAAAAATGTATTGATGCTAATGGCGAATGTTTTAAAAAGCAATAAAATAATTTATTTCCATAAAAAAAATATTCCATGTAAAAACTTTCCATGTAAATACCAGCCTATGTTAGATACATAAATACTAGCTTATGTTAAAAACTTAAATACTATCCGACGCAGGGCTCGAAAAATACGGTCGCCCAGTCGCCGCTGGTGACCAACTTTTTCACTCTGGCGAACTGAAAAGCAAAAGCGAGTTACTTCTTTTTTTTTTCATTTTTTCCGCACAGAAAAAATTGTGCAGTGGGAAATTGCGCGTGCTCGTCGCAGCCGTGCACCTTGCGATCCTCCTTAAATTTCGGAGATGAATGCACGGGAGAGCGAATGAAAATGTTTCGCGGATCCACAGTGTTTTTACCATGAAGTTCCGCATCTCCCGAAAGCACAAGCTTCTACCTGGAGGAACAAGACTTTGCTGTACCCATGATACATTGCATGAATTTGCTCCTTAAAATATCATCTTAAAAAAATTTTAGTGCTGCCATCTAGTGGAGAAATTACAAAGTTAAAATTTAATAGCATTGCTAACTAAATGCATGTTAAGTAATAAATTGATCGATTTCAGTGTAAATTTTGCAAACACCTTAGTAATATGTTTAAAATGCATAGATAATATAAGACATGTGAATTTATTTTTCAGTACTAAAAATATTTTTTAAATTTAATGCATTAAAAATTGGGAAATAGTCATATGAATTTAACTACAATCTATATAAATAAAAATGAAAATCTGTCTGTCTGTCTGTCTGTCTGTTTGTCACACCATCACGGGAGAACGGCTGAACCGAATTTGATGAAATTTTGTGGGTAGCCCAGAAATAGCCCCACTTAAAATTATATCCGTGTTTTGAGTTTCTACGACCAGTGGTTTTCGAGATATTAGTAAAAAACGAAATTTTCGTTTGTCTCATCATCACGGAAAAACGGCTGAACCGAATTTAATGAAATTTGGTGAATAGCCTTGAAATATCCCCCCATAAATTTTGTCCAAGTTTCGAGTTTCTAAGACCTGGGGTTGTCGAGATATTAATGAAAAACGGAACTTTTTCCTAGGAGTTCTACTCCCTAACTCCGTGGTTTATCCAAACGAAAAGCTTGAAAATCGTTTGAAAGTGAATTAAAATTTAATCTCTGAGTTTGATGGGAGATTTTTTGCGTTAATTAGTCACTTTCTGAAAACATGAATTGTTTGAAACATGATTTAAAAGGGAAATCTATCTCCATGGTTCATGGTTTATTTAAAACAAGCTTTTACGGAACAATGAGAAGTATAGAGAAATCAAAATCGTTATTTAATTTCGCAGTTTATGTTATAAGACATGACATATTCAACATGTTATAAGATTCTATCTTATATCATGTTACTCAGAAACGCAATTAAATTAAATCTGTCTGTTAATTTTAATAATTATTTTTTCGATTTGAATAATAAATAAATGGATATAAAAATATATTTTAGAAAAGAACGATTTGATTTTTCTTATAGCATTTTTGACTGGATAATATCAATTACGGTCTTCAGGTTTAAAAATTATTATTATTTATATTTTCGGGGATTATTGATTCAAGGATTATTGATATTTTCAAGTTATTATGCAATTATTTTATTATGACAAAAATTGTTTAAACTCATATATTGTATATTGTACGAATCTTCTACAAATACACGTGTATATCTTTTAATCTACGAGAATATAAGTAGTACAGGTATATTGACATATGTTTTGATATATATTGGCATATATTGGAATCAATTACGACCTTCTGGTATAAAGAGTACGGATATTATTGATGTTTTCAATTTATTACGCCATCTCTTTTAATTTGGCAAATATTTTTGAGACGCATATTGTAATACGGGTAATCTTCTACTAACACATTGGCATATTTTCTGATCTGCGACAATATAATTAGTACGGGGTTGCATATATTCATTAAATTCCTATTTTTTCTTCTGTAAATTTGCTTACAAAAGGGGGCAGGATGTTTTATTCTTCAGATCTGATCGTGAAGATAATTTTGCATAGTGAGAACATATATTCTTAAACTTCTCTTTAGGAGCAATAAATTTAATATTTTAACAGAATTTGCACATGATTGCGAACTTTAAGTTTCTTTAAATTATACACTCCGTACGAATAACGGGTGTGCTGTTAGTGGTTAATGAATTTTAACATTTTAGGAAGATATATCATGTTGCTCGGCATCGCAATTAAATTAAATGTGTTTGTTAATGTTTTTATTATTTTTTTTCGATTTAAATAATAAATAAATGGATAAATGGATATAAAAGTATATCTTATGAATGGACGGTTTGATTTTTCTTTTAATTATATTAATTGCTGACTGCGTACATCAATTTCATTTATTTTGGCAAAGAGTTTTCAAGCTTATATCGCATTTAGCTACTAAACTCATATATTGTGTTTAGCCAATAAATTCATATAGCCGATTGTTGAAACAGAAAAAGAGTAGAGCGGGTATATCTTCTAATACAATTGTAGTGTTTTCATTTAGTATATTGAAACGGGATAAGAATGTTTCATTCAGATCTGCAAATTCAAAGCTACGAATTTGGAGGGATATCGCTAATTTGACAACTTTTCTTAAACTTTGCCAAATTGACGGAAATGTCGCCAAATTGATATAAACGACACACAAACAGCTGCCATAAACCTTCGGGTTGGTCGTGTGGCTTGGGTCTTCTACATATCAATGAATTTTTTTTTTGTTTTGTTAGAAGAGAGTACTGAAATGATGTTTGGTTAGCATTTATCTGTCAGACCAACCATCCTACTTAGTAATACATTTAGCGAATTTTTAAAATGTCACCAAATTGATAAAAATGTTTTCAAATCTATAAAAATATCTTGAAATTGATAAAATTGCGCTACATAAATGATATTAATTGTTTTTTGTTAGGGGATAGTATTGTGATGATATTTCGTCAATTTGTCGCAAAGTGGAACTGTCAGTTCTACAGTCCCACTTGGCGATAAATTTGGCGATTTTTTAAAATGTCGCTAATTTGACGAAACTGTCGCCAAATGTTCCATAGAAATATAACTATTTAGACGATATTTTTTCTACCAATTTATTTAAAGCAAATGATGTCATGTCGCTTAGCAACGGATTTAAATCCAATGTGTTTATGCGGCAGACGATTTTTATTAAATCCTTTCCGATTTGAATAATGAAGATATGTATATAAAATAAATTTCATTGCCATTTCATTTTGGACTGGATAATATCAATTATACTCTTCAGGTTTAAACATTATTATTATTGATATTTTCCGGAATTATTGATTCAGGGATTATTGATATTTTTAAGTTATTACGCCATTGTTTTATTGCGGCAAAAATTGCTGACACACGCATATTGTACGTTGTGCGAGTAATCTTCTAGGAATGCACGGGTATATCTTCTAACCTACGAGAATATAAGTAGTACAGGTATATTGGCATATATTTTGACATCTATTGGCATATATATTGGAATCAAGTACAGTCTTCTGGTATGAAGATTAAGGGGATTAATTATATATTCAATTTATTACGTCGTCTGTTGTATTTTACCAAAAAACATTTGAGACTCATATTGCAAAACGGGTAATATTCTACTAATAATCGGACATTATAAGTAGTACGTGTATAACTCCCCATATAATTTTAGCACTTTAATTTTGACATATATTGGAATAAATGACTGTCTTCAGATTTAAAGATTACGGGTTTATTGGTATTTTCAATTTATACATGTAATCTACTAATACAGGTTATATTTTCTTATATTCGCGTATATAATTAGTACGGGTCCCATACAATTTTAACGCTATTATTTTGCATATATTGATTCAATTTCATATTTTTTTTTATATTTGCTTACATAAGGGGTCCAAGATGTTTTATTCTTCAGATATGTCCATGAAGATAATTTTATATAGCGAGAACAGAGATTCTTAAACTTCTTTTTAGGAGCATTATATTAAATATTTTAACAGAATATTTTGATTAAACATGTCATTTAGTATACTATAAGAATTTGGGCATGATTATGAATTTCAAGTTTCTTTATATTATATACTCCGTACGAAGAACGGGTATGCTGCTAGTATATTATAAAATTATCTGTCATTTAATATTAATTTTTACATCAAATTCATTCACTAATTTTTTTATCACTCTAAACTCTCGTTTTAATCTGCTGCTAATGCACAAAATCATGCAAATAAACTATAATTTTTATTTTTTACTCAGGTAAATGAGATATAATAAATAATTTAACATGTATTTGAAAAAAAAAATTAAGCTTTCCCTTTATATAAAATATAAACATGAAGCTTTCCAATTTTATAAGAAAGTAAATATTAGTCAGTATATCTCTTATTTTTGAATATTTTGATTTTCAATATATTACTTGAATCACATTAGAATAACCCTGTCGTATTATAAAAATAAATTTGTCATGATCCTTTTCCATCAAAATCTTGAATTTGGAAATACTTTCTTTATACGATAGCATAAGGAAAAAATGTCTTTAAAATAAATAGCAAATTATGTAATACTTTTGATTCATAGCTTGTGTATATATATATATCTATTTGTGAAAGATCACCATTTCTTAAACTTAATACCATGTAGTAGTGAATAAGTGAATTTTCTTTGTTTCCCATAAAATAGTGTAAGTTTTCAAAAAAGTTAAATATTTTTTTAGGTCTCGGTTTTTTAGGTCATTAAAAGCATATATCCTTAAAAACTACTTAAATTAAATTAAAAAGGTTCGTCGTAAAGTCGTGAATTCCCAAATGTCAGGGAGGGGCACAGAGTTAACTACAGTTCATAGAAAAAGGGGGTTATTTGTGAAAGATCACATCTCTTAAATTTAATGCCATGTAGTAGTGAATAAGTGAACTTTTTTCATTTCCCATAAAATAGTTTAAGTTTTCCACAAAATTAGGTATTTTTTTAGGCCTCTGTTCATTTTCCAAAATGTTTTGTTTCTATTTATTTGTAATGCTTTGTTCAATGCATTTTTTCGAAATATTTTACTATGGTACTTCCTTTAATTGATACCAACTTTCTAGACATGCATCTTAAACATAACCACTGTGATAGTTCAATTATCTATTACAACCTGTTATGTAATATTGTTTGTAATGAAAATGGTTTTGAATATTGTGTAATTTTTTTTTTTATATTATTAAACAAAGTATTAAAGTAATATAAATTCAATCTTATCAGTGAGTATGAATTCAGTTTCTCTGTTGATTGATTATTTTTGTTTCATTTTTTTTATTTTAGAGAGTTTGTTTCTAACAGCTGTAAATTACTATCTAAAATGATTCCATTGATATAAACTTTCTAAAACCTACTTCTAAAGGCAAATAGGAAAGATTAATTATTGTAGAATATCGCTACATTAAACTGAAATCCTAGATGCTGACAGGAAAATAAATCTTTTGCAAAATAAAATTAAGAAATTGAACTTAACAGAGTTGTCTCTACTAAACATCACTGCTATCTTTTATTAAAAAAATTATAAAATGAGAGGGAATTCGAGATTAATTTACTCTTTTTGTCTTCATTCATGTTTTGTATTTCACGAAATACACATTTCCCTAAAAAGGGCCATTTTTTATTAATTTATCAGACATAGCACGGAAGTAGACAAGAGCGAAGAAGCTTTGAGCTAAAAAAATCATGGAAAGATATGCGGGTTTTTTTAATGAACTTATTGTATTAAAAATAAAAAAATTCTGATTGACCAAATTCGTCTAAGGGGGTTATATAAAAATTTAAAAAGTAACTTTTTGAAAATTAATGGGAGGACAATCTCATTAACGTAGTCTTATTTCCTACCTTACTTTCAATATTTTTGCAATTTACATTGCCCACTTATCTCCAACAGGTATAGAATTAAAGCGCGTTTCAATCTTTTTAGAACACCCTGTATATTTACACTGCAAAACTTTTTTAGCTTGAAGTCTGCATTTAATATAAAGCACTTACAGATATAATAAACATTAAATTGCTCGAAATTCATGCTGCATCTGAATGATACTGGTGATTAAAACACCAGTGAATCCGATACAATACTTAAAAGCTCGAAATTAGACTTTTGTGGAAGTTCATATATTAATTTGTAGAAAATAGTCATCACAAGAAAATTTTTGCATTACTACAAAGTGGTTTTCCTTTTCTATGAAACTGGAACACATGTCTTCTTAATATATCTGAAATCATCAAATGAGTGAACGAAAAGTAAGGAAATGCTACTCAATCCACTAGGTTGAGAAAAGAATGATTTAAAAATTCATGAAATCTGAGAAGGTGCAAATATGTTGTAAACAAAGAAGACAGGAAAATTTGAACGTCAAGGGGAGTTTTTTCTTCTTTTCTTGTATTTCACCTCAAGGGTTGCAAAAAGAAAGCTCTGCGGGTATTTGATTCGTTGAAAATATGAGGTGCGTATTCGGTTAAATAACAAATATACAATAAAATAAAACTGTAAAGTAATTAATTTCACAATATGCAGTATTTTTAGATTTTCTTAAAATATTTATTCATTATTCATTTTTTCTGCCATACCTATTGTGACATTTCAAGAACAAGGTAGTCACAAGAAATTCATTATGAAATTCCTTGATATTTCCCTGAAATGTTCCCTCTCGAAGGAAGTTTATTGAGTTCATGTCACCTGTTGATGAAAACTCTCCCTCCAGCCTCTTGTTTGGAAGTATATTTAAAGAAGATGAGTGATGAGTCTTGTAACTCGAGATGAAAAATATGATGTCATGAAATGAACAAATATTATTCATTCAGCTAAAAGAAAATTATAAGGTCGGAAAATTAAAAAAAAAATCACTGAAAATCACAGTTTTCCCCCGACTTTCAATGGAATTCCCTGCTATTACCAGAAGCATAAAATTCCCTGATAATTCCTGGTTTTCCCAGTTTTCCAGGTCTGTGGTCACCCTGAAGAACTAGATTTTTATGTTCAAGGTTCAAGGTCGGAGAGATCAGTGAAGTACCCAGGAGAGGAAATTTCCTCCCTTTAAACTTCAGACTAAAAGGAAAGATAGCATAAGAGTGACAGTGCAGAAAAATAGATAAACTAAAAGTGTGCTCGGGGAGGGGGGCGCAGTCCCGCCCTTCCCTCAAGTCTTCAGAAAAGGAGTGAGCTGGGGCCCAAATGGGTTCCCAGCAGAGAGAAAGAAGGAGAAGAGGAAAGAGGGGAGCAGGGACCTTGAACATGAACGAAGCCTAGTAGCGAAAAGGTGGAAGAACTTGCCAACACTACACGAGTTCCCAAAAGCTAAGGAGGGTTACAGAAATGGTTAAAAGTCTGACCGGAAAAGAGAGCAGATAAAACTATGCTAGACGGCTCCGCTTTTTAGGGCGGAGGTAAATATCACGCCCCCGCAATGTATTGCGAGGGTGGTAACGTGGGATACTGTCGAGCGTAGGGTTATTTACGCTTCTCAGACCTCTGTGAAATTTGATAGATAATTTCTTGACATGAACCAAAAAGGGCCTAATTTGGAGGTCTTTATGCAGAACTTCTAACTTGACGTAGGTCGGAAGATTAGCAATAGAACGAAGTATATTATTTTGAAGTACTTGAAGCTTCCTGAGGTCAACCTCTGCTGCGGTGCCCCAGATAGGGGCTCCGTACGTCATAATTGGACGTATATAGGACTTGTACAGCAGTAACTTATTTTTAGCAGACAAGCGGCTATTCCTAGCCGAAAGGGGACGAAGAAGGGCAAGGGAAATCCTCACTTTTCTGCAGATATCAGAAATGTGAGGTTTCCAGGATAATTTGGAATCCCAGGGAATTGGCTCGTTGTTAAGTATTAAGTTAGTAGAAGGGGTATACCGGGGGGTGGAAGGTGACGGCGGCACACTTGCTCACGTTGACCTTGATCCTCCACTTAATTAACCATTGCATAAGCTCGTTCAGATAGCCTTGCAGAGTGTCGTGCACGACTTGTGTCTGCTTGTGATGTGTGATCAGGGCCGTGTCATCGGCGTAAAGGCCAAGGGAGACACCGGGGAAACGTGGAATATCGTTAATGTAAAGGTTGAACAGTTTGGGTCCGACAAGGGAACCTTGCGGGACCCCGCTGAGAATATTCCTGGGAGAGGAGAGAAGGTTAGAGACTCGCACCGCGAAGCTACGCTCCGTTAGGTACGAGTGGAGAATTTTAATCGGATTAGGAGGGAAGGAGCGTTTGATAAGCTTGAATAACAGTCCGTTAATCCATACCTTATCAAAGGCCTTCTGAACGTCGAGAAAGACAATAGAGGTGCTTTCTTGTCTGCTGCGAGCCTCATGAACGAGTTCAACAACCCGAAGCAGCTGGTGCTGTGTGGAATGCTTCTTCCTGAACCCATATTGTTCAGGAATCAAAATGTTCTTCAGGTTGCAGTGCTCGTCCAGATGCCGCGTAATCACAGACTCGAAAAGTTTAGAAAGACAGGAAAGGAGAGAGATAGGTCTATAGTTGACAGGAAGAGAAAGGTCAAGACCGGGCTTGGGGAGGGGGGCGACAATTGCCACCTTCCAAGCCCGCGGAAAGTAGTTAAGTTTGAGAAGGAGATTAAAGAGCTTGACAAGATGAATGTAGAGAAGAGAAGGAAGATTTTTAAGCATGTTAGGAGAGATGAGATCCTTCCCAGGAGACTTATTCTTCTTCAGTTTTTGAATACGGGTCATCAATTCGTCTATCGTGACATCAGTCTGTGTGCTAGGAGTCGGTGTTGTGATGAACTGTTCAACCTTGGAGTCCACAATTGCAACCGTCCTAGGATCGATTACGTCGTGGTGTGGTTCAAACTGACTTCTAAGACTGTCTGCAAGCAGTTCAGCCTTCTGTGTGTGAGAAATGGCCCTCGAGCTGGGACCTACAAGGGTCGGAATGTGTGTTTTCTGCCTACAGAAACGTGAGGTTGCCCTCCAAATGGTGTTGTCTTCAGTCGTTAGGGACTCAACATAAGTGTTTCATCGTGCACTGGAAAAGGCCTTGAAGCGAGATCTTACCTGAGCTCTGATGTAGTTCAGCTCCCTCTTGAGGCTGGGGTCTCGGCTGGTCTGCCACTCCTTCCGAAGTCGATTCCTGTCCTTGCTCATCTCTCTAATGTCCATGGGAAGCTTGTAGTAGTCCACCTTAGTTTCTTTGGGCCGGGAGGATGAGGAGTAGGCTATTCGAAGCATATTCTCGAATTTACTCACCTCCTCATTCACCTGGTCCGCAGAACTTGCAACAGGGGGGGGGGGGGAGTTCCTTGGCAAGGATGCCTTTGAACTTGCCCCAATTCGTACTCAACTTGGCAGTGTTCCTGAGACAGTAGCTGTACATTTCCAGAGTGTAGATGATCGGGAGATGATCGGACGGCAGCTCGTTGAAAGCCTCCATACAATAAGTGTATGGGACGTTGCTGGTGATCGCAGAGTCAATGACGTTGTTGAGATGAATAGGTTCGCCCGGAGACACAATTTCCATGTTACGTTCGTCGGCCCAGCGTTTAAGCTTCGGGCCGCGACCATCAGAGCGAGGACAGCCCCAGGCGGGGTGCTTGACGTTGAAATCACCAGCAACAATTGCATGAGGCGAGATCTTGAACAGTGATTGCAGGTCGGCCAGGACAGGACCAGCTTGAGACTGAGGAGGAAAGTACGCAGACGCAATGGTCAAGACAGGATTGTTGGACAGAGAGATCTGCACAACCGTAGCTTCACTGGCGAGGAGGGGGGAGGGCACCCGCGAGTGCGGGATGTCGCAGCGAATGTAGATAGCAGTGCCGCCGCTGCGACGATTGCTAACTAGAGGCCTGTCATCATTGTAGAGATCATAGTTAGCAATCTTGCAAGAAGAATTCCCTGGTCTGAAGTGGGTCTCTTGGACCAAGAGGTCTAAGTTATGTGCTGTACAGAAGTCCCTAGCTTCACCGATTTTACCTTTAAGTCCATTGGCATTCCAGATGCCAATGGTGAGATCCTTCAAGCTTCTCGCGCGAAAACCCATGGCCGAGGGGGGGGGTTAACCTGTGCTTACGAGAGCATGAATGCTCTCGTAAAATATATGAACTCTGTCCATTTCGGTTTGAGCAGACCGCATGGCAGGAAGGGCATTCTTAAATGCCCTGTTAGTGACATCTATTCCGTATCTGTCTTCGAAACGGAATAGATAATTCAGAAAATCATCTTCAGCATAATTAGTGGATGCTCCTTGGAGTGCTGATAATTTAGAGGTGACACTAGTAGTCTTTTGGGCTCCTCCCTACGTCCTTCCGTAACATTCGCATATGTGCGTTGCGGGTTGGCAAGCTTCCTAACGAAGGTGGAGTTCGAGGGGGGGGAGACTTGTATTTCGGAAATTTGGGACAATTGCGGTAAGAGGCAGGGTGCGCTCCTCCACAATTGACACATTTTCAGGGGGCATCAAAAACTTTACTACATTCTTTGGTAAGATGCGGCTGGGCGCATTTAACACAATTAGGGGGGAGATGACAGCCATTACTCGTATGGAAGAATGATTGACATCTAAAACATTGAATAACTTTCTTCTGTCCTCTATATTTTTCTATTTTAACAATGGTATGAAATAAATTAGTAATGCTATAGATTTTTTCATTATCCGGGGTTTTTGGCACCTGCACGTAATACAATGGCATCATAACGCGTTTGGACTTGGGACCACGGGCCAACTGGGTGACACTAATGGGTTTGTGGCCCAAGCACTCCAACTCGCGAGAGACCTCCATTGCATCAGTGCAGATGGGCAGACCTCTGACTACAACTTTGATGGGCTTTTGCTCATCAAGAATATAAGACTTGAACTCCACCTTATTTTCAAGCAAAAAACTTTGAATTTTTATATAATCATCTCTAGTGCTGACGTGGACTTTCAAAAAGTCCCCTGAACCAGATAATTTACTGGTGAGATTACTGACCTTGCTTTTCAGGTCCTGAATAAGCTGTGACCAATTTGAAGTCACGGAGATGAAGAAGGGGGGGGGAGCGTCGGCATTCAAGCAATTAACATTATCGGCATCAGGTGCCGGAACATCAGAATCAGTATTAAAGTTTAAATTCTGGGGGGTTACTAATCAGAAGAGAAGATTTAATGCTGGCAGTATGCCTTTTAGGAGGTTGCTGGAACCCCTCGTCGTCGACACCCCTGGGGTGTTTCCTAGAGCTACCCGCTATGGGCGTAGCGTTACCGTTATCCTGGACATAAATAACCACTGGTCTATTAAAGGCATTGGAAGTAGAAATCTGGGCAGGAGGCGCAAGAGACATAGAATAACTGCCGGAGGGAAGCCTCCGACAGGGCTTGCCATACTTCGGTATGTTGAATCTTGTGCTGATGGCATTCATTAGCTCCTCCATCCTTGAGAGACTGTCAGTAATTTCGTTGTTTCCAACTTGGTTGTCGTTCAATCTCAGTTTAAAGTTCAAGTCCTTGATTGACTGAATGAGGAATTCCATAGCCTTGGCATGGTCATCAGGTATGGCAGAGAAAGCGTCCGTAGGTGCAGTTTCCATAGACTCGGAAGCACTACGTGTATCAGCTAGGTCACCACTTGTAGCAAGGTCACCACGTGCAACAGGGTCCGGCGGCGGCAGGCAAACAGGTTCATCCTCGGAGAGAGCAGCAGTGCGGGAGCGGAGAAAAAGCGGTCTGCACAGTATTAGGTCTCGGAGGGGATTTTTATGATGGAAGAATCCATCTTGCAATAGAAATGCGTACAGTGAGTGATTCGCGGCAAGGCGCAGGGCACTGTACCAAGGTTCTTGTGTTCTTTACGCCTCCAAAAACGCAGATAGGATGTCTGGTCCATCTCAGGTGCGAGAGATGGGTTACCATTTTATTCTTGATATTTAATTTTATTTTCCTTTTTTAATGTAATGTGTGATTCTTCTAGTGTATTTTATATGGCATGTCGGTCTATTATAAAGAAGTCAATTAAAACATCTTTTGCAAGTCAACCATTTCATATGAAATTGTAAAACTGGAAACTTTTAGAATTCTTCTGGAAACAGAAATATTTCAACAGCAGAAAGAAAAATTTCCGTTACAGATTTATAGGGCACTTGATACAATATGCATACAAAATGAACTAATTGTGTTATACCCAGCTCGTAATAATGCAATTTGTAATAAACCCCTATATCTCATAATGAAATATATGTTGAAAAAATAATTAAATGTTGTAATGCTTGAAATCTATAAACTATTACTGCTTATTCTTATAATACAAGCAATAGTTAGATCCTTTGGAAATAATCAAGGCTTTCACCAGATCTACTTGGGAAATAAAAGATTGACCAGACAATTTGATATCAAGAAAAATCTTCTACAAAGATTCAAACAAAAAAATAATTTTACAAAATGTATAATTGAAAACTTTTGTTTACAGAAACAAATATAATTGACATTTAAATAAGAAGTTTCAATTTTGATATCTTTATTTAAACCCAATACATGCATGAAAAGTTGCATTTTTAACCTTCTGTCAAGCATGGTGTATTAACTTGATATCGCTAAAAGGATTGACTGCTTTAGTTTTTTTAACTATATTGCGAAATAATATTTTATTTCTGATGTAATGAACATATAACTTGGAATTTACAAGTGGACTGAAAAAAAACTGAACATTTACAAAAAGAAAATAATATTTTATTTCTGATATTATAATGAATATATAATTTGAAATTTATAAATATACTAAGAAAAAATATAACATTCATAAAAACTAAGATATTACATGAAAACATAACTTGACATTTATAAATGGATAAAAGAAAAAGATATTTAGAAAAAATGTAATATTCACAAAAGCCAAGGAAGTTGTATCATTTGTCACTCTCCTCATCTGTGATGAACCTTGGAGAATTCTAGCGCAATCAGTGCAAAAGCTTTCACTGATTATATATGTATCAAACGAATTTTATATGTATCAAAACAAATAGGTTTTTTGCATTTTGCACAATTATGCCTAGTCGTCGCTTCGTTGGATACATATTTCTTTTTTCAGTATCATTGTTATCATCTTTGTTTTCTTCGATCTGAAACATTTTAGACTTTCTTGATGACATCTACATGTACTTTTAAGTGTTTAAACTCCTTCGAATGATTTGGGACAGAGCTAATTCATGGGATAATTTTTTTAAAAATACTTTTTTTCTAGCAACATCTTATTCATTCCTAAAATAAATTGTACATTGATACAACTCATGTTTATCATTGTAAAAAAATATGACCATTGGCTAATGGCATACATTTCTTGCTATGCTATATGGCACATACAATTTATCTGTCGAGTCTACTCCTCTTTTATAAGTGCTGTTTAAAATATTATAACAGATTGCTTCTGCTGTCTCTAGTATCAGGATCTATTGATTTCTATTCATGTGAACTAGATGTCAAAACAGCATATTTTCATTTTCTTAGAATATAAGACGTCGACATGATATTCTTTTCTTAACCCAAAAGGGCTGCTGTTGACAGCTTTTTCTGCACTTGTGGTGAACTCTTTGGGAATCTGACGCTTATTTCAACTGATGGTTTGTTACTAATACAATAAATTCTACCAGGCTGCTGCAGTCCAGCATAAATTTCTAAATTGTAAAATTAAACTATCTGACTGTCAACAAAAGCATAAATTTTGATCCGGTATTTGTTAGGTTTGTTAGTAACCTAAAATATGAAAATGATCAACATAAATATTTCATTTGGGTGCAGTGCATCAATTTGATATTTTCTCAGAAAACACAAACATATATTTTTTTAGAATGTTGGGCTGCTTTAGAATTTATGTAATTTGGGGGTTTGAAATTTACTTTTATTTATTTTTCCCTGGCTCAATATTCTCAATTTGGTAATATCTAAATAATATTTTTTGGCTTTTTCATTTATTCGTTAATTAGAATATTTTTAATCTTCTAAATTAATTATCTTTATAATATTCTTAATTGAAAATGCTCCATTCCCTAAATTAATGTTGCTTTTGATTTATAAATTTATAAAAATGATTATTTATTTGATTCCCCTTAAAGTTCCCTTTAATTTGATGTCTCATTTTCCCATTTTGGTTAGAAATTCCGTTTGTTCTATAGTTTTCCGTTATTTCCATGTTCAGTGCATTTCAAAAATTTCAGTTGCGGCCATCTTGAAATCTTGGTTTTGCGGGCTTTTTACCGCGATTGATGCGACGCCTAAGTTATTTTCGCGCCTCTTAGGAGTTCGTGAATTATTTTAATTGGTTCGCGTTTTTCCGGATCGCGTATTCAGAATCGGTGGTGCGTACAGAACCCAGGATGGCCGCCAGGTGGCGCTGACATCGATCCGTGGCGAAAATCCCAATAACGCGCCAATGCTGTGATGCCCTTGCATTTGCTGTGCAGTTTTAAAACAATACGGTAACTCTAACCAGCCGAATTTACATTTTTTTTTTCTTCTGTGTGAAATAAACCAAACCAAATAGTGCTTTTTGTAGTACGTTTATATGTCATGTGTGCTGGCTGTAAATGAAGAAATATATGGTATAACTTTTTCAGTATTTATGAAGAACAAATAACATTATATAAAATGTTACTAATTATTCTAGCAAAATTTTTCCGTTATTTATATGTGTACGTTAACTTTTTCGTTTGGAATAACGTTTTCAAAATTTCTTCATAGACGTAGGATAAATGCATTGCTAATTTAATATATTTATCATTTTATATTTACACATTAGTTTTTTACTGAAATGATTACTTTTTAAAATTTGTTCATACTGTAAAATAATTTACATATACTTGCCAGCTGAGTTTCTTCTTTGTCCAGAGATCATACTTGAATCCTTTGGCACAGAAGATAATTTTGCTAGCTTTTAATATGTTCAATGCTTGAAATTGAATGACATATTGTTAGTTTTTTAAATTGTGCTTAAATTTGTAAATATGTTAATATTTAGATTAAATATTAGGTTAGATTTGTAAATGTTAGGTTAATTTGTAAATGATAGGTTAATTTGTAAATATTAAGTTATGAGGTTTTATCAACTTATAGTTGTACTTGAAGTGTACTCCTTTTCATATTTGTATACTGCATACTGGCCAGCTAAGTTATTCTCTGTATAGAGTTTTAAATTGAAATCTCTTGCTCCTAGAGGACAACTTTTCTATTAAGAAAAGTAATTGCTGAAATATATCAGCATGGAAAGTTCCAAGTGACCATATTGTTTAGTGCATAATTGTAAAATTGAAACTTTAATTACTACCGGTTTGTGTTGTAGCATAAAAAGGCAATATTTTGAACAGCTGCCAGAAAATTTTATCTAACTCCATGTATTCTTTTGATAGGATGGAATAAGGGTTTTCCTTTACTTTCATATTTTAAACAATGTGATTATGGTTAAACTTGTTATTATTTGGGATATGGTAAATAAGCCCTTTTCAACATAACGTAAATAAATGCAGGGTTAGGAAGTAGGAGTATAAAGTCACACAACAATGGCATCTAACCAATTTTCCCCAGTTACCAAAATATCTTATTTGGGTGCAATTTCCAAATTATTTATTTTGTTTTCATTATTCAACTCACAAAATAAATCATCTTTTATTAGCAGACCTGCCTTTGACCCGCTGTGCTGCATGTAATCCATGATATGAATTAGTTAGATTGTTAGAAGGAAGAATAAATGGATCAAATGGAATTTGCATTTTACATGCGAGGAAAGGCACAACAGTTAGGCATCTAAAATCTCCACCAAAGTAAAATATATAGGTACAAAATTTAACAACCACTAATTTTGAACCCTTTATAGATTTAAATCAAGCACTGCAAACACAAATGAATTCCAATCAAGATTATTAACTATTAAAATATGCACTTACATATTTTAATATTTTTATAAAATAACATATTAAATTTTCTTTTGATACTATATATTGAAAATCTGAACGTCAGCTTAAGATTTATTTTAATAACAAATTTTAATGTGTAATGTTTAACAACATTTCTTCCCACTCTAAAGCAGAGGTACTTTAAGTATTTACTGTCACAGCTTACTTGAAAATGAATTTTATGTGTATACATGAGGTCACCTATTATTTCTTATTTTGATATTTTTGTATGCTTTTAAAAAATTTAAATGTTAGAACTTAATACGTATTTCAAATAGTTAATTTAAATTTTAAAAATTTAAAATACTAAAAAATATGTAAAATTTTAAACGTTTGTTTACAAATGGTAATCAATATCTGATCACAACACAACTGGATGGACAAGTGCACATGAAAAAACAATACATATCCAAATATATATATTCGATATATGCTGCCATTCAAATAATGTAAACATTTTGTTATGTTCGATAGATGGATGAATGCGACACTAATACCTAAACAAGAATATAATCTGAAAAGTTTTCACATTCATTTGTAACAGAGTTTAATTTTTTTATTTTCTCTTATCGCATTACGAAAGTTCTATCATATTACAAGGCCATTGAACATTTGAAGAGCTTAATTCCGAAAGGGCCTAAATCACTTTCACTCGCTTGTCTTGTGTGATACAGTGCAATATTGCCACCTACTGTTGCCTATCTAAAGTCACTTACTAGGAGCTGTAACGCCGCTGCCGCAACATGTTACCCTAGCGAAAGTGATTTAGGCCTATTTGGGATTAAAATCTTCATTTAATGAATTGCACTTCCAATTGTATTGTGTACTTGCAGTATACTTGTTCTTCATATGGAATATACATTATAAAGAAACTTAAAATTCACAATCACATGCAATTTCCTAAAGTAATCTAAATGACATTGTTATCCATTCTATTAAAATATTTAAATTGATGTCCTAAAAAGAAGTTTAAGAATATCTGTTTCCAAATTTGTCTAAGAGGGTCGTATAAAAATTTAAAAAGTGTAACTTTTTGAAAATTAATGGGAAGGCTATTTCATTAACCTAGTCATATTTCCTACCTTACTTTCAATATTTTTGCAATTTACATTGCCCACTTATCTCCAACAGGTAAAGAATTAAAGTGTGTTTCAATCTTTTTGGGACACTCTGTATAATATTGAGAGAAGTTACATTTTTTCCTCTTTCAAAATATAATGATAAGTTCTTAACAGCAGTAATACAAACTTTTGCAGATGAAAAATTTGAATACTTGACTTAATTTTCATAGTAATGCCCCACTCTGTTACATGCAAAAATATTTTAGTTAACAGCTTTTCATACATTGGAAATTTTGCTTATATTTAGGGACATGTTTAAGGGAGTTTCTTTCAGGATTTTTTTGGGGGGGAGGAGGGGGGGGGGTAATGAAACTTAAGAGAAAGGCTAATTTTCTATTTACCTTATATAAATAAATCTAAATGTTGTCACATAAATAGAAACTAGATTATTATAAAATGCCCCTCTCAGATGTATGCCAGAAAAAAACACTGGGCCTAAACTCACGAGCCAGGGCAGAGTCCGTAAAGGATTCACATCCAACTTAGACCCTTGAGATTGATATGAACTTAATTTAGAACTGAATCCCTCCAAAAATTGAATTTCAAAATATGGCTCTACTTATATTGCTGTAAAAGCTTTAAAACAATGTAGTAACAATTATTTTTTTATAAATCTGTATTATTCTGTAGATTCCTAAATTTTGAATGGGTGGGAAAACAATAGTACATGTTATGTTATTAGTTATAGATCTCACTGGAAATCAGTAGGCTTATTGTTGTTACTGATTACATAACTAATATACATAAATAATATTTTAGACCAAAAACATGCAATATCTGAAAATATCATTTTGGAAGTTATGTTGCATTCACTTTTAAACTAAAAAATACACATAAAATGATTTTTTAATAAAGTGTAACATAATTATATTTTTATAGTAGTTTTTTGATCTAAAACGAATGTTCGAAATATTGAAAATGTTTCTGCAGTTTGATGCTGATGGTTCTCCGATAATCACTTAGGAACTGACATTTATTTCTTCAAAAAATCAAACAAATTTTTATTCTATTTACTTTTTGCTTCAGAGATATAGGGCTAATTGTAAAAAACTATATAAGTTATTACTGGAGTCGACATCATCAAACAAGTCTTGTTTAGAAAAAAAAACTTAATTTTTTTATTACAAGCTGCACTATATATATCTCTAACAAATTGAGCAAATCGTATAACATTTAGTGCTATTATTTCAATCAATGAACACAGAGACCTATTAATTTTGGGAGTGAACAGACCACGGGGATGTCCCTCCATTTCTCGAACATTTATTTTAGAAAATCGAATAAGCAATATTAAAACATAATAACATATAAAGATGTTACAAAAATAGGTATTGAATATGTGATTTTTGTTTACATGTGAATGCCATCTCATTTTTAAGATGTTAGCATGTTCTCAAGATTTTACCTTAATTGAAAAACATAAACTAAACTCACTATTATTAAATGAATGAATATTTTGTGTATACATAGTTTACCAAAAATCAATGGACACAATTCTTCATTATTTAGAAATTATCAAGAGCTGTTCTAGAGATACAATGAAACTTGTATATTTTTTTACAATTAACCCTATATCTCTGAAACAAAAAGTTAATAGAATAGAAATTTGTGTGATTTTTTGAAGTAATAAATGTCAGTTCCTAAGTGATTATCGGGGAACCATCAGCATCAAACTGCAGAAACATTTTCAATATTTCGAACATTCATTTTAGATCAAAAAACTATTATAAAAATATAATTATGTTACACTTTATTAAAAAAATCATTTTACGTGTATTTTTTAGTTTAAGAGTGAATGCAACATAACTTCCAAAATTATATTTTCAGATATTGCATGTGTTTGGTCTAAAATATTATTTATGTTTATTAGTTATGTAATCAGTAATAAGAATAAGCCTACTGATTTCCAGTGAGATCTATAATTAATAACATACTATGTACTATTGTTTTCCCACCCATTCAAAATTTGGGAATCTACAGAATAATACAGATTAATAAAAAAATAATTGTTACTACATTGTTTTAAAACTTCTATAGCAATATAAGCAGAGGCATATTTTGAAATTCAATTTTTGGAGGAACTCAATTCTAAATTAAGCTTATATCAATCTCAAGGGATGTAAGTTAGAGGTGTATCCTTTATGGCCTCTGGCCTGGCCCGTGAATTTAGGCTCAGTGTTTTTTTTTTTCAAGCATACATCTGAGAGGGGCATTTTATATCAACCTAGTTTCTATTTATGTGACAACATTTAAATTTATTTATATACGGTAAATAGAAAATTAGCCTTTCTCGTAAGTTTCATTCCCCCCACCCCCCAAAAAAATCCTGAAAGAAACTCCCTTAAATATGTCCCTGAATATAAGCAAAATTACCAATGTATTAAAAGCTGTTGTATTTTTGCATGTAACAGAGTGGGGCATTATTGTGAAAATTAAGTCAAGTATTCAAATTTTTCATTTGTAAAAGTTTGTATTACTGCTGTTAAAAACTTATCATTATATTTTGTTAAAAACTTATTTTGTTAAAAATAAGTTTTGACAACTATATTTTGTTAAAAATATATATGTTAAAAACTTATTATATTTTGAAAGAGGAAAGAATATAGCTTCTCTCAATATTATACAGTGTCCCAAAAAGATTGAAACACACTTTAATTCTTTACCTGTTGGAGATAAGTGAGCAATGTAAATTGCAAAAATGTGGAAAGTAAGGTAGGAAATATGACTACGTTAATAAAATTGTCCTCCCATTAATTTTCAAAAAGTTACACTTTTTAAATTTTTATACGACCCTCTTAGACAAATTTGGAAACAGATATTCTTAAACTTCTTTTTAGGACATCAATTTAAATATTTTAACAGAGTGAATAACAATGTCATTTAGATTACTTTAGGAATTTGCACGTGATTGTGAATTTTAAGTTTCTTTATAATGTATATTCCATATGAAGAACAAGTATACTGCAAGTACACAATACAATTGGAAGTGCAATTCATTAAATGAAGATTTTAATCCCAAATGGGCCTAAATCACTTTCGCTTGGTTAACATGTTGCGGCAGCAGCGTTACAGCTCCTAGTAAGTGACTTTAGATAGGTAACAGTAGGTGGCAATATTGCACTACATCATACAAGACAAACGAGTGAAAGTGATTTAGGCCCTTTCGGAATTAAGCTCTTCAAATGTTCAATGGCCTTGTAATTGCAATATGGTAGAACTTTCGTAATGCGATAAAAGAAAATAAAAAAAATTAAACTCTGTTACAAATGAATGTGCAAAATTTTCAGATTATATTCCTGTTTAGGTATTAGTGCAGCAGTTGAAATAATGTTTAATACCAAAATCAATGTTTATTCAACAATTTTATCAAAAGCGGTTTGAATGTTAATGAAGAAAAAATAAATCCCTATCAAGTGTATACATCGAACATAACAAAATGTTTACATTATTTGAATAGCAGCATATATCGAATATATATATTTGGATACATATTGTTTTTACATGTGCACTTGTCCATCCGGTTGTTTTGAGACCAGATATAGATTACCATTTGTAAACAAACGTTTAAAATTTTAAATATTCTTTAGTATTTTAAATTTTCAAAATTTAAATTAACTATTTTTAAATACGTATTAAGTTTTAATATTTAAATTTTTTAAAAGCATACAAAAATATCAAAATAAGAAATAATAGGTGACTTCATGTATACACATAAAATTCATTTTCAAGTAAGCTGTAACAGTAAATACTTAAAGCACCTCTGTGCTTTAGAGTGGGAAGAAATTTTGTTAAACCTTACACATTAAAATTTGTTATTAAAATAAATCTTAAGCTGATGTGTTCAGATTTTCAATATATCGTATCAAAAGAAATTTAATATGTTATTTTATAAAAATATTAAAATATGTAAGTGCATATTTCAATAGTTAATAATCTTAATTGGAATTCATTTGTGTTTGCAGCCCTTGATTTAAATCTATAAAGGGTTCAAAATTAGTGGTTGTTAAATTTTGTACCTATATATTTTACTGCAAACCTATATATTTTACTGCAAAGATGATTTATTTCGTGAGTTGAATAATGAAAACAAAATAAATAATTTGGAAATTGCACCTAAATAAGACATTTTGGTAACTGGGGAAAATTGGTTAGATGCCGTTGTTGTGTGACTTTATGCTCCTACTTTCTAACCCTGTATATATAATGCATTTATTTACGTTATGTTGAAAAGGGCTTATTTACCATTTCCCAAATGATAACAAGTTTAACCATAATTACATTGTTTAAAATATGAAAATAAAGGAAAACTCTTACTCTATCCTATCAAAAGTATCCATGGAGTTAGATAGATAGTCCCTTAGCCTCCATAATGATATCTCAAACACTAATTATTTTATTCAAGTTTTTGTTCAACAATGAAATTATATATTATTTGATCTGAAGTTAATTTAATTTAAATAAATATATGGTTTATATTTTATTAGAGGGTCGTATAACAATGAATCCACATATGTCTGGTGATATTAAATTTGCAAGAGCAATACTGATTGTGAGACAAACAAAACTATATACTAGGGAATATTAATGTTTAAAAATGACTCGCACTCTAGAGATTGTGTAGTAAGTTACTAACAGATAGTGAGCATTAAAGGACACTGGAGCGTAGATGCTCTGCCTGGATACATCTAGTGTATAAATTTTTCTGACAGCTGTTCAAAATATTGCCTTTTTATGCTACAACGCAAACCGGTAGTAATTAAAGTTTAAATTTTACAATTATGCACTAAACAATATGGTCACTTGGACTTCCCATGCTGATATATTTCAGCAATTACTTTTCTTAACAGAAAAGTTGTCCTTTACGAGCAAGAGCTTTCAATTTAAAACTCTATACAGAGAATAACTTAGCTGGCCAGTATGCAGTTTACAAATATGAAAAGGAGTACACTTCAAGTACAACTATAATGTTGATAAAACCTCATAACTTAATATTTACAAATTAACCTATCATTTACAAATTAACCTAACATTTACATATCTAACCTAATATTTAATACAAATATTAACAAAATATTTACAAATTTGAGCTTAATTTTAAAGACTAACAATATGTCAATCAATTTTAAGCATTGAACATATTAAAAGCTAGCAAAATTATCTTCTATGCCAAAGAATTCAATTATGATCTCTAGGCAAAGAAGAAACTCAGCTGGCACAAGTATATGTAAATTATTTTACAGTATGAACAAATTTTAAAAAGTAATCATTTCAGTTAAAACTAATTTGTAAAAATAAAATGATAAATATATTAAATTAGTAATGCATTTATCCTACGTCTAACTATTAAGAAATTTTGAAAACGTTATTCCAAACGAAAAAATTAACGTACATATAGGTAATAACGGAAAAATTTTGCTAGAATAATTAGTAACATTTTATGTAATGTTATTTGTTCTTCATAAATACTGAAAAAGTTATACCATATATTTCTTCATTTACAGCCAGTACACACGGCATATAAACGTACTACATAAGGCACTATTTGGTTTGGTTTATTTCACAGGAGAAAAAAATGGTAAATTCGGCTGGTAAGGGTTATCACATTGTTTTTCAACTGCACAGCAAATGCAAGGGCATCACAGCATTGGCGCGTTATTGGGAATTTTTTTTTTGTGTGTGCCAAGGACCGATGTCAGCGCCGCCTGGCGGCCATCTTGGGTTCTGTACGTACCACCGATCCTGAATACGCGTGCCGGTCGGTCTCTGGGATTTAACCAACGTTTTAATTCGAATATGTTTCCGAATAAATGCGAACATATTTCCGAATACATTCGAATTCCTTTCTTCAGAACCGCCTAAAACTCAATAGATGAGTTGCACCGACGTAACATTCCCCCTAGCAACGGTTGCTATCGCCATACTCTTTGTAGACGCCGTCCGCCATTACCATTCCTGTCAATGTAGCGATTTTTTTTATCTTGACACTGTCAAGATTTCAGTGTGAAATTATATCTCACACCACAACGTTGCTTCTAAGAAGTCAATAAAAGTACCGAGAAAAATTACTTTATACGGATTTGTCTGATGAACCGTATAATATTCGTCACTTCTGAATCGCTTGTACTGATACAACAAAACCAATGGATATTATCGGCATGTATTGCTTCTACTCCAAGTACAGATACAATACAAGAAGTCAAGATACTTTTCATGTCTATTTATTTACTTTATTTTAATGCAATAATTTGTTTTAAAATTTTTTTTTATAAATATAAGTACCTCTGAACAAGAGTAATTATGTGATTTCACTCTAGCTATTAAATTGATTTAAACTTCATTTCATTTGCCAGATCTAGATGGTATCTTACTTAGACAGACATGATTTTTAATATGCTGCCTATATTTCGGTATTATTTAGAGTTGCACGAACAAAAAATAGACTTATTTTTTAAGCTTTTGTTTGTTTTCTTTGCAATATATAGAATACTATACAGGGTGAGTCGGAATTGTTTTTACAAAAGCAGAGGGGTGATAGTACTCCACCAGACGAGCAATAATTACCATGGAACATAGGGTCGCATTGCACTCAGAGAGGCAGAAAAGAGTAAAATTAGAATACGAACCTGCATGTACACCAGTGTTGGGAAAGCGAATGAACGATACCAAACGTTACACAAACAGATTTATTGTGCAGCGACAAACTCACAGCAAGTGCTCAAAGTGGCGACCACGCGTGTCGTTGCAGCGTTTACACCGGCGAAGGAATGACTGACGCACCCTCTCGAAGATTCCGGGTGTTGTGTTGATGTGGTCTGCGGCAACAAAGATGCGCGTCTGTCTGTCCTTGACTAATTCCTTCCTGATCACAAGAAGTTCGCTTCCCGAGTCTACCAGAGCCATGACTACTGTCCCGTCCACACTAATGGGGACCCACCCTTTCCCGTTCATACAGGTTTTCCTGGATCGGGCTCTCTGCATTCACTGACCGTAACGCGTCCACTCGCTTGTCCTGCGACGTCCTCGCTTCTTCTCTCCATATTTCGAACTTATTCCTCTCCCACTTTTTTCCAGGGTCGACTTGCCCTCCAGGGTCGACTTGTCCCTTGGCTGCGATCGCACTTTCTTGCCAATTCTTGGGGCTTGAACCACCCGTTTCATTATCGTACTCGGATCTGAGTCGCTGTCTAGCGTCTCGAAAATACGGTCAGACACAATCAATCGATTGATCGTTTCCGCATCTTCCGCATTTCTGACCTTATAATAATGTCCCCACATAGCACTCAGTCTTGAGGCTAGCTGAACAAAGTTCTCGTCCGCATTACGCCGGGTTCTCCTAAAATCCTGTAAATATGCCTGCGGTGTCGGTTGAAAGTGAGCTAGAACCAATTTCTTGATTTCCTCAAAATTCCTAAACTGCTCCGTCTCTAAATGCATTACAAAGTCCGCAGCTTTGTCTCCTAGTAAATTCAGCAGAATTGATCCTCGGGCATCCTCCGGGATCTCCTCGCTCTCAAACGACCGCTGTAAACTTTTGAAAAAGTACGCCCATCCTTCTGATTTGGATGGCACTTTCACCGTTAACAGTCTTACCATTTCGTCCAGAGATTTTCGTCTGGGCGAAATTTGCATATCCGCGCCCCCCGCGGGACTCGAACCGCCGTTCTACCGTGTATGCTGCAAACGGAGACGCTCTAGCTCCACTTCCATTTCAGCCCTTAGCTTTTTCCGTTCTAGGGTCAGTCTAAAATCCCTCTCTCCTGAGCTTGAGCTGCGAGCTCCCTCTCCTGAACCTGAGCTACGAGTTCCCTCTCCTGAACCTGAGCTACGAGCTCCCTCTCCTGAACCTGAGCTACGAGCTCCCTCTCCTGAGCCTGAGCTGCGAGCTCTCGTTGCTCCAATTCCACTTTTTCCACCGTAATACCGTTCAGCAATTCTTTGATCTCCCCCTCTTCATAATTTTCGCTTGCTAAGATGATGCTTTTAATCTCTATCATCTTAGCATTCTCTGGCACAGCCAAATCTAACTCGGAAGCGAGTTCACACAAATCTATCTTCCTTGCTCTCAGTAAAAACGTCATATTGAAATAAATTAAATTTAGATAACTAAGTTAAAAAAATAATAATATATAAATAAATAAATACAGTGAATTTAATTAACCTTTCGAAATAAATGAATAAAATAAAAATGAAAAATAAAACTCTTAAAATTGCTTCTAAAATTTCGTCCTGAGATTCGCGTTCCACATAAAAACAATTCCTAACAGGATCTCTCACACGCTTAGCAAAAAGAACACCGAGTAGTAGGGTTAAAGGGTCACTAACCTTTTCTCTCTCTGTGGGGTCCAGGATCAGCTCTGCCTTTCGTACTGACTATGGGCCTTTTTGCCGGGGTAGATTCCTTCTCCGTGCCGTTCCACTTTCCGTAGTTCGCTTGCTCGAAATTCACCGTACTGCCACCATTGTAGATACTTTATTGTAATGTTGCAATGTCGTTCCGTCGTTGAAAACGTTTATTTCAACGCGGCTGCTTACTCTGTCCGTCGATCTCTCTCCCCAATATTTTTGGATGGTGTGACCGGAATCGGACCGATGCGTAATTAACGCAAAGTAACGTTGCCTAAACGTGGGTTGCGATCCGTGGAAAACAGCAAACAAAACCAGGAGTCAAACTTGGATTTGACACGGCAGACTTGTTTAAAACATAACAATTTATTTGAATTAAACAGTTAAATAATTTTACAGATAAAGATTATAGGCGAATGACCCAAACTGACACATCCTGACAATGGATGTGGAGTAAAAATTAGATGACTTAAAGATCAGACAGAAAAAGTTGCGGAGCCAAGAGGGGTCATGGTGAAAAACTCTCGGAGCATTAAAAATGCGATCGTTTGTCGTAGCTGCTCCCCAAGAGAATCATGCCAAACAATAAAGTCCGCCGTATATATGCTCCATCAAGTTCATTGGCCCCTGGCTGTGGCGTCTTCTCAGAAACTATGAATTTTGAGACTGAGCTCCATCAGTGACACTTTAATGTTTCTCATGCCCCGATACCGACATGTTTATCTCCGCACACTGCCGTTCTTTGGGCGTTAAGCCCTCGTGCTGACACGTTCATGATACAACCTCCATGCAAAGTTTGGGAGATTTTCCATTGCTGGGGGAGAGGTCCTTTTCCCCGAACTTATACCTCACATCGAGTGCGGGGTCATTGGCATGTAGATTCCCAGGATATTTTCCTAGCAGAACCTTACACATTGCACATAGGTAAATGCTTTACAGTATACCGTACCCGAAAACAATTATTAAATATATGTAGTAAGTTTCATTTTAACACATGCTGTGTAAATAAAGTTTATTGAAGCTTATTTAAATGTTTTGATTTTATTTTCAACTGCTGAAACATAGCCCACTACCCAGAATGGCTTTGGCTTGAAATAGTCAGTCAATAATATGTTAAAACTTATTTTGGATCTCCACAAGATCTCGTTTAATATGCTCTGTAAAAATACAAACCATATAACATGTGGTATGCCACAGACGATAGATGTGCTGAATGCAGTTTTATTTCATTCAATCGTGAATTGCTTATGTATAAAGTTTTTGCAATATTTCGCCTCTAATTAGAATCATTTGTCGAGATTTTTAAAACAGAACAATAGTGTTATGAAATATAGTGTTATGAATATCAAGATTCCTTGATATGATCTTATTACTTCTTGAAAACGTAAGAACATACCTACTTGCTTTTTACTTTTATACCACTGCATGTTACCAATAACTTTCTAGAAGAAACTCCTGTGTATACTAATGCTGTCATGATTTTTTTTTTAAAGAAGCGTTATTGAATAGATCATTTCTAGGCATGTGTATATAAGGTAACAATCCCATTTATTTATTTTTTTTTTACCTGCACATTGCTATATTTAATGAAAAACTAAGTTATATTCACATTGTCTCCTCAAGAAATATAAGGAAATTTTAAAATAAAACACGAATGCTTACGCTACACAATAGTTTAGAAAAACTTATATTGTTGTGAAAATTGTGTGTATTATTGTAGAAACGAGGAAAGCTCAAAAGAAACTTTAAAATTCACTTCTTTTCAGAGAATTTTTTTGTATTTAAATTATAATTAGTAAACATTAACATTATTATAGCATATAAGACTAAGAGTTCACACTTTCATAGTTTTGAATAATAAATTTTAGCATGATTTTGAGGTTCTATTATTTCAGATATTCAAACAATACATTGTAAAGATACTTTCTTAATATAAACAATATGAAGATTAAAATAAAAAAAAGGAAATGAAAATTTATTGATAACTTTCTGGATGATGTATAATGAACATAAAAGTAAATATATTTAAAACTGTATTAATAAAATTTATTTGAATTATTATGAGATGATAGTCTATTATAACTCTACTGTTTTTAATTTTCTGATTCATGATGAAAGTGAGACAACCACACGTCTTTATGCTTTCTAGTTAGTTCTAGCTAGGCATACATCAATATATATTGATGTGCATCTAGGTTCTAAATAAAACAGCTTTTTATTAAAATAAAAACCCACCAAAATACTTGAAGAAATAGTATCTTCTGTTATAAACCTAATGTACGTCCAGTGATTGCTTGTACAAATAAAACAATCTCAAGATGTCACATGAATCTCTCTACAGTTAAAAACAGGATTCCTATTAACGACAACTTTTATTTGTCTGAAACCCCCAGGGATAATAATGGGGAGGGGGGGGAGTGGCACAAGGTTGAATTGCACATAGGTGCCTGACAATATAAGGGCAAAACTGGTTCATGGATGCTGATATCTGTAATGGGAGTGTCTTTCAGATGTTATGTATAGTTCAGTGATGCTAAGTGTGTAAATCAGAAGAAAAGTATTCAAATATTTGATTCCAGTCACAATACTTTCCTTATGTGTTAAACTCAAAGCTCAAACTTTTACATCCTTTGTACGACATCACATATATTCAGATATGAAAAGATGCTTGTATAAACAATTTTGCACAACAATTTAAAAAAAATCCATATTACCTAATTTTTTTTAAAATACTAAATGTGTATTCATCAGAAAATACATATGCTTTTCTATTTTAATATATCGATTTAAAAATATAGAAAAAAGTCCGAGGATTATAAATGAACTTGACAGACTGCACTTTGCGATACAAAATGCTCACTACAAGCAGGTTTTTTCACTTTCCCTAGTTTCATAATCTATATGCAAGGCAAGAAATTTTACTTTAGAGTTTACTTGCCAAGAGATCTTTCCACTCACCATTGCATAATCTGTTTGACATTTCTAATCGAAAACAAAATTGAATTAAATAAAGCTGAATATGTAGACTTTTTACAAGTTATTGTGTGATTTGGTTTATTGCAGTTTGGAGAAGCATTATAAGAACAAATTTAAACAATTTTCAGCCTACGATTGCCAGATTTATGTAGTATATCAATAACTATAAGAAAATTAATAGAGATATTCAATGGAAATATGTACACAAGAAAAAAACAAATAGATCACTTCTACAGAGTTAACTTATGTTATACATAATTATGCCTGTTTTCTCTTGCATATTTTCAATAATAACTAATACAGCAACAGAACAACCGACCTTTTTCATATATAAATGAGCCAGCTGCTATACTCAAGTCAGGTGTGTCACGGACGCCAGTTTTGTTGAGAAAAAAATTGACTTATAAGCAATTATGAAAGAACACCTTTATTCCCGTTGCCTTACAGAACCATTTCTTTTTTCATAAAACAGTTTTAAATCAGTTAATCTTCCTTCTTGAGTTGAGTTGTTAAATCCCCAACGTACGTGGTCTCCAACACTACTGTACAAGCTTACAACTCAATATATATTACTAATAAGACTAAAAGTTACTAAAGTAATAAAAGTAACTAAAGTACTAAAAGTAATTTTAAATGTAACTTCCCCATTTCCTTTAGTAAACCTCCAAAATCAAATATTGTGCATATATGCTTGTAGCGGTAATATGAAATTTATGTCATCAAAACATATCTTTTTATGAATATTTGTGCTAAATAATCCTAAGAGAAGATAAATCTTGATATATCCTACTGAAATTATGCACTAAATGATTGTAAATTTCTAAAAATCATCTGTAATATTCGGATAGACCAGGGGTCGGCAACCTATTGAAACGGAAGAGCCAAAAGTTACAATTTACAAAATTTCCCAGTTTTTAAAGAGCCAATAAAAATTTTCGTTTCAATATTATAGTATTTGCTTATATATATTGGATTTTGATTTAAAATAAACGGCTTTAAATACGGAATAATATTTATTCATATAAAAACACAAATATAGATAGTTACATCATTGGGAGCATTGGCTTTGCATGCCTTTTGAAAGTTTGATTAAATCTGGCTTATAACTTGTTATTTTAAGTTTCAAGCACGACTCTAGATTTTTATTTGTTAGTTGACTTCTAACTTTACTTTTTATTATATTCATGCAAGAGAACGCTTGCTCGCACGAATATGTCGACTCGAAGATCGTCAGCACTCCATATGCCAACTTCTTCACTTCACTGTAGCATTCTGGAAGACTATTCCATGCGCCGAATATGAGGGCCTTAACTCTAGGAATTTCTTTTAGAGCTGTCCACTTGTGCTGCGCGATGTGCATGCATTTCTGGACCCCCAACTCTTCCAACTGGCTCTTGAGTTCTGTGAACTTGCCACTCCACAAGTCTTTCCTTTTCAAATCTAGCAATTGCGCTTGGAGCGATCCAGCATCAATTCCAAATGGCTCAATGTTGATCTCATTTGCATTTGTGTTGAGAGGATTTACTATGAACGCGAGAGTACTTTTGTTTGTTTTGAATTGCTCGAATCTCTCAGCGAATCCATCCTTCATGTTTTTTAAAGCTAGGCTGAAGTAATTCGTGTCAATGGTTGCATTGGTCTCATCGCGATATTGCTTCAGATTTTTAAAATGAAGTAATTTACCGCTTCCCATGTCTTCAACAAAAAGAAATAATTTTTTTTCGAAACAAACTACTTCTTCAAGCAAGGCGTAGGCTGTTTTGCCCTTTCCTTGCAGTTTTAGATTTAGTTCATTTAGTTTCATTGTGGTATCTACCATGAAGTTGAATTTTTGCAGCCATTTGTCTTCTTCCAATTCGGGATGGTCAATGCTTTTTTCATTGAGGAATATTTTTATTTCACTCAAGCACAAAGCAAAACGTTGCAATACGTTACCTCTGGAAAGCCATCGCACTTTATTGTGCAGAAGTAGGTCAGAAAACTGGCTATCTATTTCTGCAAGGAAATCTTTAAACTGGCGATGGTAGAGTGCTTTTGCCAAGATGCTGTTAATAATCTTAATTACCAAGTTCATGACCTCAACTATTTCGGCCGGAAATGTTTGGGCACAAAGCGCTTCTTGATGAATTATGCAGTGAAACGTTAGAATTTAGTGGTTTATTTTTTTCTGAAGAATTGATGTTACCCCTCTATGTATTCCTGTCATACTTCTGGCTCCATCAGTTGCTATAGAAACGATTTTATTTATATCGATTCCATTGTCTTCCAGACATTTTTGCACAGCATTTGCTATATCTTCTCCACGAGTTTACCCTGAGAGCGGTAGCAATCCTAGCAGTTCTTCTTTTGGACCTTGGGACGACATATACCTGACGAAAAGGGTAACTTGTGCCGTGTCTTTTATGTCGCAAGACTCATCTATAGCAAGTGATAAGGCAGAAGCCAGTTGAATTTCTTCCACTTGCATATGTGTTGCATTTGAAGGCATTTTAGCAGTTCTATCTTGTACTGTTTTAGCAGATAATGGCAAACCTTTGATTTTTTTTGCATGATTTCTGCTTTGTTTTTAAAATCACGAAACAGTTCTACAGATGCACGTATAAAACAATCTTTGACGTACTCACCATCTGTGAATGGTTTTCCTCTTTTTGCAATTTCTAATGATACTGCAAAGTTTGCCAGATTTACATTATTGGAAGATTGCGCCCAGTTACTTAGCATGGAACTTGACTGTTGTTTTTTTGGAGCTCTTCAACAGCTTTTTTTCGTGCGTCACCGGTCGGATATTTACCAGCAAACTGGGTATGTTTTGTAGTGAAGTGTCTCTCCAAATTTGACTTCTTATTGTGTGCGAGTTTTTCGTGGCAAATGAGACAAGTCGGAAGGCCATCTGGGTTGCATATGAATGTAAACGACTCCGTCCAATCCTGATTGAATTCTCGGTTTTCTTCTTCAGTTCTTCTCTTTCCTTTACCAGATGCCATGCTGGCGCGGAGTTGAAAAAATGACTTTTTAAAATTTTACTTAACTATCTAAAACGGCAAACAATTTATTTACCATTATTACTTCGTTAGCACAATCCTCAGATATGTAATTCAATTATGTTACTGATTTTATTATATTATACGTGTACATACATTTGAGAAGATAATTCGCTTCTAAATCGTATTCTTCTTGAAACAACAAGCGAATAGACACGCAGAAACCGCAAGCGATTAAATTAACACACATGCAACGTAACGTCGACCGCGATATCCGAGGATGACTGACTGACTGACAACACGTCTAGAGCCTAGACGTGCTGTCTAGACTCTAGACAGTGGCTGTTTGGGTGAGACAGAAATGAAATTCAATTGGCTGAAAGATAAACATGGTCACGGAGTCTCATCTCTAAGAACAAAACAATAGTTCAAATTTATCTCATTACGGTCATGTTAAGCGTAGCGATTTGTAATTAACGATTATGAAAATAGAAGCTATTGAGAAATTAGGTACTTAAAAATATATTTTCTTATTTTTTAAGGGTTTTGATAATAAAATATTAATTTTTTCGTATGGAACTGGAGAGCCGCAACTTTACATCAAAAGAGCCACATGCGGCTCGTGAGCCGCAGGTTGCCGACCCCTGGGATAGACCGATGTTACAAAGAGCATGGCCGCTGTGCAGTGGAATCGCGAACGTGACGTCACATGATACTCATCTATCAGTGTGTAGAATTTCAATGCTGGACATGACGTCATACCAAAAGTTATTAAGAGGATGGTAAATTAAATATAAATTAAAGCATAGTCACTCATAAATTATATATAGCTTTGTCCTTCTCTCTGTATACCATATCTTCTCTCTATTTTCTTGTTTTCTTTTCTGTTGAACAAAATTTTTCTATAGAAGACAGTTAGTTCATAACCGTACAAATTTGTGATCGAGTGTAGCTTGTAAATAAATTTTAGATTGCAGGAAAATATTTCCTAAATTTTATTATATATACTGATTGAAATTTGTAGTTATATATATATGGCTTCATATTTATGTTTTATTTCGAGATGCGCCAGTAGATAATTAAATTAACTAATGTAGTTGTAACCTGTACTGTTTGATATACTTGTTCCATGGTAAGCTGTCAACTAAATGACATTTAAAGAGATATATTTAGTGAAAAAAAATATATATATGTATATTTTATGTTATACATATCTCATTGTGGCATTTTATCCGACTAGCAGTTGGGAAAGTGTTATTGTAAGTATGATAATGACGTGAAAGCATAAGTAATGTAGATTATCATTACTTGATTGCAAGATTATCTTTTTTTGCAGTGATATTTTCATGCGTAATCTTCGAATGTAATTTTTGTTGACTTAGTCACTACGTTCATTGAGTTTGAAATTGATCAATCAGAAGTCAATTAAGGTTCATTATCTAATTCAAAAGAAAGGTTTAGTGTGTATTAATATTTATTAAAAAATGATATTTGAAGCACAAATTTTTGCTGTGTTCTTTTGTTGAAGTTATGCAATAAAAATTATCGGAATAATGTTTGAAATTTTGGCATTAAATATATAAAAGAATGTTAAAAGAAAATATCTGAATTTCTAAACTTTTATTAACAGTTCATACATTACCATGAATTTAATGTGACCATTATTAATTTTTGATCATAGAAGTCAGCAAATAATGAAATATAATTATATTTTTTAAATGTTTTGAATAATTCTTATTATTGATTTTCTTAATATCTGCAGGTTTAAATTAAAGATAAAATAATGATCCACGTTCAAGGGTTGCGTAGGAATGTGAAGAATGTTGTGAAGAACTATTCTGATGCTCAGGTGAAAGTAAGGGAAGCGACCTCTAATGATCCATGGGGACCTTCTGGAACACTGATGAGTGAAATTGCTGATTTGACTTACAATGTTGTAGCATTTTCTGAAATTATGCAAGTGATTTGGAAACGCCTGAATGATCATGGGAAAAATTGGAAACATGTATACAAGGCTCTGGTCTTACTAGAATACCTTATTAAGACTGGTTCGGAAAAGGTAAAGCACTTTTTGTTGTTTATACCGTATGTAATGTGTATGAATACGTATGTATATTTGAAAGTAATTTAAAATGAAAAATCTTTTTATAGACTTTTAAAATTTATCATTATTTCATTGTTTTTCAAATTATTTTCATGCTTTAGTTGTTTTTATTGAAAAATTTTTAATGGTTAATAGATTTTGCAATGAAATTTTCTTTACAATTTATGTAATTTTAAAAGAAGCACTCAGATAAGCAAAAAAATGAGAACAATTCATATAGTCAGACCCAAGATTGTTAATTTTATTCAATGAATCAACAAAATTGTGAAGAGTTGGGATAAATTATTCAAGGTTCCTTTTGGTTGGGATATTTATTTTCATAAAATAAAGTATCAAAGTTTGAAAAAATGCATGCAGTAAAATATATTTCTACTCAAAATATTGCCCATAAACATTAAGATTTTTAGCACTGAGCTGTAAATTTTTCTTCCAATTTTTCTTTTAGTGTGTTCTAAGTCGTACATATAATTGTTTTTCACATTTATTCTGCTATTGAGGCTACCCATAGAGAGGAGGAGCACCACTCAAGTCAAAAGGTCAAGGGCAGGGTTGCTTTGAAAATGAATAAAACTTCATAATGTATAATTAATATTTAAATTGTATTCGCTATTTGCAGGACTTAATTTATTTTTCTATAGTCCTTAAAGAATGCTTAGTTTTTTAAAAAGAAAAATGTAGAAGAACTCTGAAGTTCTTTAATATAGCTATAAATTTAATATTTGCTTGTACTGTAATAGACTTAATGTGTATTTTAAAAAAGTCTGTTAATTTTGTTTTATTCAATTTAATATAAAAAATTGACCATGACTCCAGCCGGATGATTTTGCATAAGTACATTTTTCTTTGTTGGTAGTTTGTCTTCTTTATATACATTTTTATAAATGGTTCAAAATATCGAACTATTAAGTTTTAAACTACCTTTTCCAAATAGTTCAAAATATTATAATTACAACTACTGTATTTCAAAAACTAAGAACCTGATTCGAAATCCAATTATATACACTTTAAGGGCTTTTAAAGAGCTAATAATTACTTCTTATAATAATTTATAGCTAAAGTATTATAATCATTTAATTTATACGGGAAAATTTTCAACTTGATCAAACAATTTCCCAAAAATGATAAGAGCTTCATAAAGAAAAATCATTGATCTAGAAACTAAATTACTACTGTATAGTTTTGTTATTTATTTTTTAGTCTTTTATTGTTTTGAAGATATTTCATGTGAAAATAAGCAAAGTGAAGCAAAAACTCACTGGGGGGGGGGGGGGTGTCATTCCATGTCAATTCAACCAAAAAAAATGTGAAAATGTCACCCACCCCCTTAGATTTTTTTCAAATTATTTTCAAAGCTGCATTAACAAAATTATAATACCATACCAGTGGCGGTGCGTGCATAGGCATTGCGGGAGTGACAGTGCTCTCTCTTCCTCGCAGCCTGGCATGCAGCTTCCTACTTGCGCATGCGCACAACAGTCAAACACCACGCCGGTGAAACTGTGAAGCGACTGTTGTGCACATGCGCACATAGGAAGCGGCACGCGAGGGAGAGAGAGCACTGTCGCTTCTACAGTGCCTATGCACGCACCGCCACTCTACCATACACAATTTTAGTTGATTTCATGCATTAGTTCTTTTGCAGTAAATTTTCAAAGAAATTGAGAATTCACTAGGTGCTGCTCTGTGGATGCATGAAATGAAAACCTTGTGTTTGATAAAATCCTTTCTTTCTCTGGACCTTAGAGATTAGAGATGGGTTTCTATTAGCTTAGCATCTAATTTAACACCTCTAATGCCAAATAGCAGTTGCTAACACTTAACATCGATTTCACCATACTGCTAGATATAACAGATCCTTTATCTTTCGGTACTAGGGTAGAGGGATTAGCCCCTTGCTTGCTGCCGCTCATAGGAGCTGGAGCACACAAGCATAATAGGTACAGACAGGCTTTGCTACTTGCTTGCTCATGCTCACCAAACCATGGAGTTTGCTTCGCAGGCTCTTACCCCCCCATCCACATAGAGATGGGCACCCTTTGTCCACCTTTCGCACATATTCACAAGCCTTTGCTTAGTCATTATTTTTAAAAAACAAGTACATTCCTATGTCAGGTCAAGTAGCTGATTTGGTTATCAAGTTGTTCCACCGAAACTAGGATATTTCTATGGTGGGCCTGTAACAAACAAGCACGATAAGTAAGTTTAATAATCCAAAGAATTAAAATGTACCACATAATACGATATACTTGTTGGGTTGCATCTGGCTATTTAATAATTTTAGGAATTTTGTTTTTAATCTAAACGTGTTCAGGGGTCTTATTTACATAGTGATTTTCTTTTTAGTTATCCATTTTCCAATTGTTTAGGTTTTTGATATTCTTCTGTTCCAAATAGATTCTATTCCATAGTTATTGTGTTCAAAATAGTGAATGTTCGTTCTTTTTAGGTTTTAGCAATTTCAATTTATTTAAATTGGCTAATTTGTAATTCCATTTATTGCGGATTGGCCATTTTATAAATTAAGTTTATTTATTTATGTTGTTTAATTTAATTTATTTAGTTAATGAGATGTTAAAAAAGTTGCAAATTTCAATGGTTCTTCAAAAGTGAAGTTAAAATTTTAATAAACGTTAGATTTTGAAAACTTAAACTCTGTGTTCTTTCTTGTTACTTTAATGTATTTTTATTTTTAGGAAAGTGCCATTTTAATATTTTACAGGTTAGCTAAAATTATTAAATAGCCAAATGCAACCCAACATACTTAATTTGGACTTCTAGCTACTCTGGTTCTCCAGTTATTCCTCAAAACAAGTAAATTCCTATTGCGGACCCATGGCGGGCTAGCCCGATAAGCTTGAAAGTCCAAGGAATTACAATGTACCATGAAAGACAACAAGGTACTAAACTTGAACTCTCTAGCTACTCCTGTGCTCGAGTTATTCCTAAATATGAATACATTTGTATGGGAGCCCAACCTTCGAGGAGTAATCTAAGTAGAGAAAGTCTGGGTAACCTTATTGGATGTCATAAAACAGCTATCATGTGATTCGAGGGACTCTTCCCGCCTAGAGCGTTCCGTTTCCCCTATAATTCAATAAAAGGTGAGTGTCAAAGTGTCCTTGAAAGAAAAAGTGGTAAATCCGGAGACCAGCCCACCCCACTTATTTTTTAAAAGTACAAATCACGCCACGTTGGCGCATTCTCCCGCGTTTTGAAATTGGTCCCACCCATTGTAAGTAACGTATTCTTCCGTGTTTAGAAATAGGCTCCTCCCACCAAATTGAAGTTTACTACTGTGTTCTGAAGAGTTTTTAATGTAAATGATAGTGTAATTTAATTTGAACAACAGTGTACTCATAAAAAAGTTACAAAATAAGATTTTTGTGAATTTTAAAATTTTTATACTACAATTTTATTTGTGCATGACGCACATAGCAAAATAGTATTTTCCATGCATTGGAACATTTTTAATTAAGAATATTATAAAGAAAATTAATTTAGAAGGTTAAAAATATTCTAATTAACGAATAAATGAAAAAAACCAATAAATATTTAGATATTACTAAATTGAGAATATTGAGCCAGGGAAAAATAAATAAAAGTAAATTTCAAACCCCCAAATTACATAAATTCTAAAGCAACCCAACACATTCCTTCCACCTATCACCCAAAAATTTTTCATTTGAAAAATGAAAAATTTTTGATATTAAAATAAAAATATCTATCAGAAGTTACCAATTTAAGCATGACAATTTTTATCCAAATTCAACATCTATTTCGGAATAAGCAATTTGCTAACAAACTATAAACCAAAAAGAAAATTATATAATATTGAATAAATTTTGTGTATTAGATCACTAAATTTGTGTAGACAAAAGTAAAGGTAGAGGATTTGACATTGATTCTCATTAGCTAAATAAAAAAAAAAATTACGAAAACATTGGACCATCCAAATAGTTTTCAAAGAATCGAAACATTGAATTTTGAGAAGGATCCTTAAATAACCAATGAGAAACAACTTTCACTTCCACTACAAAATATAAATACCAGCTGGAAAAAAAAAATGTGTAAATAGAGTGATCAAAATAAAACAATGTATATAAGTTGTATAAAATAAATAAAATTTCAATAGAAGTGTCAAATGACAATTGACACAGTAACAATTATTATCGATAAATAAGCAACAATAATATACTAAAAGCTCAATAACACAAGTATCTATTCATGTCCATTAAGAACTAAACATAACATCATCTGCATTCTGCAGTAATATGCAGTAATCTAATATACACTGCCACTTTTATCTTTGCAGTACTCGAATACTTTTAACGACAACAAATATATACCTAAAAATATCAACATATGTGATCAGAACTTATGTCATGGACCACGTAATTAAATGTTTGCAGAAATCTGCACTCTCAATAACAATAAATAAGTAACTATCTACAAATATAATCAATTCATATAATCCAAATGAATCTTTCCTCAATCATCTATCTAAATCCTGCAGTAATCTGCAATATCAATAACAACAATAACATATCTTATTTCAAAACCAACTTTTCTTTTAAATCAATTAAATCAAGTTTGCAGCATTCTGCAATGTACCAATAACAAAATATACACACATATAAAAATTATACACTTAAAAAAAAAAAAAATTATGTTGCGCATCAATAAAATAAAAATGTCATTCTAGTTTTTTCTTTGTCGTAAATTATATCTCTCATTAAGTGTTGGAATTATATCATTCTCATGAGATGTATTACTTACTGAATTATCAGATTGTGCACAAGAAAAGAACACAATCTCTTTCTGGAATTTTTGTTAATCTGTCAATGTGCACCAACTGAACATTTCGTGTGTCATTTACATGTTGAATTTTAAAGTTCACATTAGAAGTTTTTTTTATATTACTTTAAAAGGACCTTTATTAAGTTTGGAGAGTTTCTTACAATGTCGGAAAAACAGGAATGTATAAATATACGAAATCTCCAACTTTTATATCTTTTACAGCAGCAGAATTATTTCTGTATGTTTCTTGTGTTTTAACTGCCATAAGTAAGTTTTTCTTTACTATTTCAAAAGATTTTTTCATACGAATCGCCAATTCCTGACTATAATCACTAACAGTGGTAAAATTTTGTTCATTTAAGTTAAAAAGAAGATGATGTGGTAAAATTAATTCTCTACCATAGAGAAGATTAGTCAGAGACTCACCAGTTGAGGAATGGATTGAAGTTCGGTGGGCCAACAAGGCAAAAGATAAATGTCGATCTCAATCCTCTTGTGTTTCAGTCTTTAAATGACTAAGTGTGTTAATTATCTTACTGTTTAAACGCTCACAGATTCCATCAGATTGTGGGTGATAGGTAGTAATGGTATGTTTTTCAATACCTAATTTTTCATACAACTTCATGGCAGCATTCGAAATAAAATTAGAACCTTTGTCACTGATAATGTGCTTTGGCACACCATGAAGAGAGAAGTTTCTAAACAATTTAAAATAGTTTCAGATTTAATATTGGGGATAGCATAAGCTTCTAGCCAACGAGTAAAATAGTCAGTAATTACTACTATGTACTTATTGCTAGAGTAAGTTAGAGGTGTGGGGCCAATACAATCCATAGCTATTCTTTTCATAGGGTAAGTCGAATTTGGAAACCTCTGTAAAGGAACTTTTTGTTTTTGTTTAAATCCTCTTTTCTGTAAACAATCAGGACAACTCTTAACATAATTTAAAATTTGAACATACATCCTAGGCCAATAAAAGTGTTGTTGAATTTTCCTCAAAGTCCTTCTAAAACCACCATGTCCTGCAGTGATCGAATCATGACAATAATTTAGAATTTCAGAGATCAAATTTTGTGGAACAACAATACGCTCTTTTCTTTGATATTTTAATTTAGGTCTTCTATTAGTACTACAATATAATACGCCATCTTTTAAGAAAAACATCAAATTTTTAGGGAATGGATCAATATTTTTGTCTAAGCATGGGCTAATTCTTATACAATTGGAGTCAGAATTTTGAGAATTACGTACTCTTAAAAGAAGGTTAGTATCAACATTCAGGTCTATAGTGTTTACTTTTACATTATTTGCACATCTAGATAGATAATCAGCTGTTAAATTTAGGCGACCAGGTTTATGAATAATTTTGTAATTAAACTGGGTCATGGACATTATCCATCGTGCTATCCTAGAAGTGGGGTCTTTTAATTTCAGAACATTTGAAAGGGAGGCCTGATCATAATAAACAGTAAAATGTTTTCCCAAAAGGTATTGCTTAAAATAGGATGCTGCCTAGATAACTCCTAAAGTCTCTTTCTCGACTGTGCTATAGTTTATTTCTGCATCTTTTAGTTTTTTGCTAGCATAAGCAATAGGGTGCAAAAATCCATCCTCTCCTTCCTGACAGAGAACTGCTCCAAGAGCAAAATTTGGCGTGTCGGTATATACCGAAAACTGTTTCAAAAATCAGGGAGATGTAAAATGGGTTTTTTAAGTAATTAAGATTTTAAGGTTTGATAAGAATTTTCTGCTTCAGGGGTCCAAGAGAATTTAATATTTTGCTTAGTTAAATTAGTTAAAGGAAGAGCTTTTAAAGAGTAATTTTCAATAAATCTTCTGTAGAAGCCAGTTAATCCTAAGAATTGGTGAATTTGTTTTTTTAGAGGTGGGTTTTTGAAAATTTCTAACAGTTTTCAAATTAGAGGGGTCAGGCTGAACAATACTTTGAGAAACTTGAAAACCTAAATAATTTATTGAAGATTTAAAAAAATTGCATTTATTTGACTTTAAACATAATTTATGATGAGATAATCTATCAAATACTACCTTTAGTTTCATTAAGTGTTCCTCAAAGGTTCTAGATGCAATAACAATATCATCTATATAAATAGAAATTTGTAAAGGGGAAAGCTTAACTAGGACGATGGGCATAAGTCGTTGAAAGGAGCTGGGGGCATTTTTCAAACCAAAAGGGACTCTTTTCCATTCATAGTGGCCAAAAGGTGTAGAAAAGCCACATTTGTGTGTGTTGTCTGGATGCAATTTCATTTGATAAAATCTAGATGTTACGTCTAATGTAGAAAAATATTTTGCACCATTTAAACTATCAATCAACTCAGTGATATTTGGCAGTGGAAAAATATCATCAATAGTTTTATCGTTTAGTTTTCTAAAATCTGTTGCTAATCTTACTGTTCCATCTGCCTTTTTAACAAACAGTACAGGTGCGGAGAATGGTGAATCACTTTCTTGTATAATATCATTCTCAAGAAGCTCATTAATTTGTCTATCTAATTCATCTCTTACATGATACGGAACCCTATAAGGTTTTTGTTTAACAGGAATATCATCTTTTAAGTTAATGTTATGAAAAATTGTATCACACCCCTTTAAATCTGGAATAGAATTAGCAAAAATATGTTTATAATCATTAATTAAACTCTCTATTTGTCTTTTTTCATTATAGTCTAAGTTGTTGTTGTTGTTGAAACCCAGACCGTCCGACCTACCAGAAAGGTGTAAGGTAACTGTTTGGACGGTCGGGAAGTGCCATCCAATTTAGACCGGAACCCAGTGGGGGAGGCATCCACAGGGACCGTACCCTCCTTCCCCTACCACCAACCTCTCGGAAGGACTTTCGGACCCACATGTTTAACGTGATCGTACTCCGCATGAACACGGCGGCAGTTTTGGCAGTGGCTGGAATCGAACCCGGGCCTACCGAGTGCAACTCCAGCGCGCTATTTTACTATTGTTTAAAGGCTCAATCATTACAGTAGGTGAATTAAATTTAATAATTTCTTTTAATTTTAGTTGTATGAAAGCCTCCGATAGAGGAGGAATTGTGTATTTCCTAAGTGCATAACACAAATTATCCTTACATACATCAGAATTCAAAGTATTTTCTCTATTAATTTCATAGTTATTAAAGGATTGAGTTGCATTAGATAATGAAAAAGGTACAGATTCATCGTTCATTGCAAAAGGCACAGTTACAATATTATTGTATAAAACATTATTAGTAAAATCTATTGACATCTTATAGCCCTTTAAAAATTTCACACCAGGTATTGCCGAATAATTACAAGAATTACAGTCCATAATATGGAAATCGACATTAAATATTTTGTTATTTAAATTTAAATTAATATTTAGTTTTCTGGATTCTTTTACAATGTCACTAGAGATGCCCTTTAAATTTATATTACACTTAGTTAATTGGCTATCTGGTATATTCATACCTGCCAACTTTTACGCATTATGCATAAAATTTACGCATTTTAACTGCTCTTTATGCTTTTACGCATATATTGCTATATTTTACGCATTTCTGCATTTATTTGAATTTTTTAACATTACTAGGAAATTAATCTCCAGCGAAATTTGCCAGCTTTTTTTGTTTGAAATTTATAATTAACCAGACATGGTATAATTCCTCGGAAACACCGATTTTCCGCTTTTTTAGCACTGATATCTACCATTCCCGGGATCGTAGCAAATCTATAATAAAATGCAAGGTAATGCCAATCAAATTAACAGATTTGCGGCCGCATGTAATGTAAATTAAATTCTCGATCCCTTATTTTATGAAAGTAATAAATATACTTCTTCAAAGGTTGTCTAATTCAGTATAAATTGCTAAAATGTTATTCTGTTCATTAATTTCGCATAAACACTGCGATTGTGCAATTCAGTTTGTTCTCATGAATCGCCAAGAGTACAATAGTATCGTTTTCCATCCATCTCAATTTTCTAAATATTGCATTTTTGATTGACTAAACTAGCTTATTTTCATATTCTAATTAATTATTATGGTTAATTTCTTAATTATTTTCTCATAAACAATTATGCAATTCAGTTACTTCGCGTGAATTGCCGAGAGTACATTAGTATCTTTTTCCATCCATCTCCATCATTTATATGTTGCATATTAGATCGACTAAACTAACTTATTTTCATATTATGGCTAATTATTAAGGTTAATTTTCTAATTATATTTGCATAATATAAATTTTTCTATTTAAAAAATGGGTATGAACTCTGTGAAGGGATATTTTCCAAAAAGTAGTATTAAAACTGGTATTTCCAAAAAGTGGTATTCAGGCAAATAAAAAGGAAACCATTTTGGCAGGAATATAATTCAGTGATATATATATATATATATATACATATATATATATATATATTTTTTTTTTTTTTTTAATTAAAGATCAATATTTGTTACTCTCTTTAGTGAAACCTGTGTTTTACCAAACATAAATATTTGTTTTCATTATAAAGTAATTCTCACCGGATAAAACCTTTATATATTTCTTGTTTTATAATTTATTGTCCTGAAATTTTATAAAATTGGTGTCCTGAATTTTCATATTTTACCAGTACTATACCTGATATTTAATGCAGTATTTTTTTAATGCAGGTACTTGTACATAGTTAAATTCATTAGAAATGTCGTTTGCGCGTGTAGTTTAAAAAAAAAAAAATTATAAATGTCATTCACGCAAAATTTTACACATTCCAATTTTCCCAGGTTGGCAGGTATGTATATTTAAATGAGATAATACATCTGTAAACAACACATTAATAGAAGCTATTAATAGATGTTCCACAAAAAATATCGCGTTGAACATAAGTTCCATTCGTGAAGTAAAACGTTCTTCTCGCTCAAACAAAATCGAACATTTCAACAAAAAACTGAAACTGAAAAATTCTGTGCACATATTTATATGTGCGAAAAAAAGGAGAAGTTTAGACAATGTGCAGCAATTAAAATCCACTTACCGAAATTAGAATTGCCAAAATTAAAACTCAAGACTCCCAAGAGCAGACGATCCGTAAAAACGCAAACCAATTAAAATAATTCACGAAATCCAAAGAGGCGCAAAAATCACTTAGGCGGCACGTCAATCGCAGTGAAAGCCCACAAAACCAAGACTTCAAGATGGCTGCAACTGAAATTTTTGAAACGCACTGAACATGGAAATAACGGGAAACTATAGAACAAACGGAATTTCTAACCAACATGGGAAAATGAGACATCAAATTAAAGGAAATTTTAAGGGGAATCAAATAAATAATCATTTTTATAAATTTACAAATCAAAGTAATATTTATTAATTTAGGGAATGGAACATTTTTAATTAAGAATATTATAAAGAAAATTAATTTAGAAGATTAAAAATATTCTAATTAACGAATAAATGAAAAAACCAATAAATATTATTTAAATATTACCAAATTAAGAATATTGAGCCAGGGAAAAATAAATAAAAGTAAATTTCAAACCCCCAAATTACATAAATTCTAAAGCAACCCAACACATTAATAAAAGTTCGAAAAAGAACCCTGTGTATTTATTGCTTAATCAGGCATTTTATTTAAATAATTTTTCAGTACATTCAGCTAAAGTATGTGTACTTACAGATAAAGTATGCAGAAACTAAAATGATTACTGAATGCTATCTTTATCTTTAAATATCATAAGATAATCATAAAAAAGAAACTCAGAATTTAACTTTTAATATGCTTATGTGTTTATTTATTTTATTCATTTTTTGTTGTTGTTGTTATAAATTGTAAAATGATTTAGAATTAATATAAAATACTAGTTGAATGTCATTCATTAACCATTGAAGTAAAAAAAAATGTAAGAAAGATTAAATTAGCTTTGTATTATTAAAATAACATTAACTATAATATAATGAAATATGCAATAGTAACTTGAAATTGTAAGTTGGTTACTTTGCTTTTTTCCAAGTAATTTTAACAATTTTCAATAGCATAATAACTCTACATAAAAAAAAATGTGCACAACCTAAACACAAATGACTTCTTAACCCATTCTTTTAAAATTTCAACATGCATAACAAATAATAAAAAATATACATGCAATATATTAAGATACTAAATCTTTTATATGCAATTACTTACTTTTAAACGGTTAAAAATATGTTATTTGATGTATGAAATATTACATTTTACATTATTATTTTACTTTTATTTTACTTTCATAACATTAGTGTAGCATTTTTATTGCTACGATTTCTTACTATTGACAATATCTTAAAAAGAGAATGACATTTTTTTATCTATATAAATAAAATTGAAAATACATCTATCTGTCTTTGTGTTTATCCATCTCATCATCATGGTAGAACTGCTGCATCGAATTTCATGAAAATTTTGTAGGTAGCCTTGAAATAGCCCTACTTAAAATTTAGTCCATGTTTTGAGTGCCTAGGACCAGGGATTGTCAAGATATGAATAAAAGTCCCACAATTAAACCTTCCATAAAAATAGAATTATGCAAATGATATATTTTCCACAAATTTATTAAGAAAATTATATCATGATGCTTAGCAACGCAATTAAATCAAATGTGTTTATTAGGCAGGCGATTATTATTAAATTTTTTCTGATTTAAATAATAAAGAAATTGATATGAAAGAAAATTTTATAACCATTTTTATACCATTTTAGCACTTTCATTTTAGTATATATTGATCTAATTTCATATATATTTTATAATTTGTTTTCAAATGAGGATGTTTTATTCTTCAGATCTGCTTGTAAAGATTATTTTGTATAGAAAACACAGAAAGGAGAATTAAATTTAGAAGAATTAAGTGAAGGGAGAATTAAATGAAATATTTTAATAGAATGTTTTGAGTAAGAATGTCATTTAGAATACTGCAGGAATTTGCACATATTTTAAATCATGAGCAATGTTGTGTATATCTGCTATTAACAGTATACATAAAATTGCATGTATGTTGTACATCTATCTGCCTGTTTATTATTTCAGCATGGTAGAACTCGCCTATTTTCTTTTTATTGGAATTATTATAAAATTTCAAAAATAGAGACTCCAAATATTAAAACTTCACATCAAATTCTGAATTTTAAGTTTCTTGTATTATATAATCAGTACGACGAACGGACATACTGCTAGTCTATTATGAAATATCACTCAACTAACAACGTTATTAAAATAATTTTAAAATATTTGCAGGAAACTGAATAATTTAGGACAACATATTAAGTACATTAGGCAAATGCAATGAATTACACAAGCTAACCTCATAAAATATACATTTTAAACATTGAATGATTTTAAATACTTCACAATTATTTATAAAGCTTAATTTTACAAGTGTCTAGGCAGTTTTCTTAATTAATGTGACAATAATAAAATTTTAAAACAAGCTAAGAAAACTCTAAAAGGTTTGTTGATGTTATAATTAGCAACAAAACAATTTAGAATCCAGTTAGCTTTAATTGCAAAGAAATTTAGACAAGAAAGAAACATATAATTTAAATAATTTGAATGCCATATATTTAAAATTCTAAGTAATTTTAAATGACATGATAATACGCAAAAAATGGTAAGCACTTACTTCTAAAGAGCATTTGCAATATCCAATATGTAGTAATGTATGCAATGTAGTATATATCCAATGTAATAAGGTATGTAATCAAAGGTATGCAGGTCAAAATCCTTATTAAATCATGAACTAACATATTAGACACTCAAAATACGATAAAGGACCATTGTCTAGAAAAAAAAACCGTTGTACATCCACGAGCCCACGTACTGTGCATACTTCTTTGTGTGGGCTACTAGGGGAGAATTTTCCAGAAAAGGTCAGGCGGGGAAATTCGAAGGCTAGATTTGGGCCTATAGCTACCTACGCTTCGAAGTGTGGGAGGGTCAGTACTTCGGCTTCTACTCTCGGAGATGAAGACTGGGCCCCCAGTGATCTCTGGTTTATTAGGAACGGTCGCCTGTGGCGCCCAGACACAGAATATGCTACAATTTTATCTGTGCATGTCACACGTAGCAAGATCACTTCTCTATGCAACCAAAGATCCATACAGGGTCAGGGGTTCGACCTAAAGGTCGAAGTCTATAAAACGAATGCACCAGTGGTGCGTGTTAGAAAAAAGTTTGTACTCTAACAAAATTTCAAAAAATTGATACTTATAAAAAGTTTTTACTCTGACTAAAAAGATTAAGAACTTTTAAAAGAGGAAGCAATTTTCTAAACACAGAAAAATATAAACAAAGTTTCAAAACATGGGATAAAATAAACAAAACACACAAACCTTCAGGAATCATCTTCCGATTCAGAGTCGGAACAGTGCTGAAACTTTTCCTCTGTCGTGCTTCAACAGATCGTCATATTTTTATGGGGAGGAAAGATGGTAATAATAGCTTTAATAAATTCATTCTATGCTTCCCCCCCCCCCCCCCCCCAACTGAATGACCCAAGCGTCTTTTAAACATGTATTCATATAAATAAGAATCAAACGCCATTCAAACCCATCAATCACTCGGTTTCTCTCTCACAACTTCATTTCATTTCCACACTTAGGACAAACATACTTATCACTCCTAATCTCTTTCATAACACACCAATTAATCACTTCTTTCAAACCTTTACTTTCCAAATTATAGTAAAATTTTATACAAGATTCATTCAAACCAACATCCATTTTACCTCATTTTACAACACTACATTCACCATCCATTTGCTCACGCTTACCTGAAGACATGAGGAACATATGATCGACAGCAAAAACAAATCTGCAAAAACAAAACTCAAATTAAAAAAAATTATTACAGATTAATTGAAGAAAAAAAATCAAATTCTTAAAGCACGTGCAACAGTGGCCAAAAGTATTGAAGGAACTGCGCATTTACATCACAAAACTGTAGCAACCACAGAAACCGTGTTCTTATTGGATGTTACACAATTACCACCGAAAAACACCAATACAAGAGGTTACCAGATGACAACATAAAGTGCTCACAATCGGAACGCTCGACGGCAAATTTCTTATGCAAATTTTATGCAAATTTTATGCAAATTTTATGCAAATTTCTTATGCAAATTTCTTGTGAACACTTTCTGTTCACAGGCGTGAACCGTGACGTTTTTCCATCATGAGGTGTCATGCAAATCAGATTCTCAATGCGTACGCATCTCATTTGCATATCCTGGGGTGTTTCCGGAATGATCCATTATCGGGTATATATGACGGAACTTTCTTGAAGCATTATCCATTATCTTCATTCCATCTCTGATCTTTCAGTCGGATCTATTACGATCTGTTAGGATGAGTTAGCAGACGACTGCTAGCATATGATGATGATAAGACGAAGTTAGCTCTTAGTTGATATGTTTGGTACGCGAGTCTAAGTTGGATGTGTTTAGTTTATAACATAGATTTGTTTTTCTGCAATATGACGGCTTTTTGTAAAGTTATGTGCAGTTTTTCACAACGTTAAGTATTTAAGTTTATTAATGGTGAAATTGTGTGACGGTATATATATACTGTTGCTTCATTTTGATGGAACTTCTCTGCCATGTGTTATACCAATGGTGGTGGCTTCAAAAGCATGCAAGTTATTAAGGTAGTATGAGTATTTCTAAATACTACGAATGCTTCAAGAAAGTTCTGGAATTCAACTCAGTCTTTACAAGCTTACGAGTTTTCTGTACATAGCTTTGTTTACTATTCGGCATAGACTTTACCAAGCTGTGTAAATTGCCTAAAATGTGCTTTATTTCTTTCACGAATAAAGTGAACTGAATTTTCTTAACATGCTTCGTATGTTTTAATTTACAAACGAACATTCATCTGAGGTTTTTGTTGCAATCAACTCTGCATTTATTTTTCAAGCTGCTACACAGTTAGCTCTGCTTGACAAAACAAAACCAAATCTCCAATCTTCAAATTTATTATCCATCATCGAATTTCAAATTTTCTAGCAAGGTTATAGACCATTTAATGCCCAAAAACCACAGTGAGTGCTAAGAAAATTTCCCAATGCATAAAGGTCAGATGGGGGCCGCAGCTGGCACTATTTTGAACTACGAGCACTAGTAAACAATTTGTGCAAAAGACTTTGTGTTTGATTCTTCCTCGAACTACTACTTGCCATGGAGGCAAATAAAATTAAGCCGCTATCCCGAGACAACTACGTCACGTGGAGCACAGAGATCTCATTCATCTTTAAAGGAGAAGGGTGCTTCGGTCACGTAGCCGGAACCGTAAAGCCGATCGAAGAAGATGCATTTTGCCGGGATTATGACGACTTCTATCGTCGAAAAGACAGAGCGCTGGCTATAATTTATCAAAGTTTATCTCCAGAATATAAAGAACTGATTAATGTTTCTTACGAACCAAGTCAAGTCTGGGAAACTTTGAAGCAACACTTTGAAGCTCCAAGCAGAGCAAATCTTATAAGACTACTAGACGAGTTTTTCTCAATCCGGCCTGAACACGACGACCCCGTCGACATCTTCTGTGCAAGACTCTGGCGGGCAGTGACGAAACTCAGACGCCAATCATCCCATCGAAGATTTGTATATCGCCTTTCAAGCAATCCGGTATTTACCTGAAGAATATCAAGGGATTGTACAGATCATCTACCAATGGAGCGATGCCGATTTTAAATTGAGCAAAATTCAGGCGGAATTGAATGCGGAGGAAAGCCGACTTCGACAACAGAACTTAGACATGGCAAAAACTATAAGTTTTAATTCTGCATATTTTACATCTAAACGTGTTGTAAATAATGTAAAAATGCCTAATTTTAAATTGCCAAATATGTCAAATGTAAATACTTCTAGAAATAGTGTTAATGTTAGAAAAATTTCTAGAAGTAAAGTGAAGTGTTTTTATTGTAAACAACCAAGTCATACTAAAGTAAATTTGTCCTAAAATTAAACAGAGTGGATCAAGCATAATTGAAGTTTCTAGGTCTCCTAGTATTGAAGCTAATACTGTTATCGATCCTAACGATAGGCTCAACTGGGTAGTAGATACTGCTGCTACGCGACATTTTTGTAATAACATTAAGTTATTCTCTAAATTTAATGAGTGTAAGGGCACTGCAATGTCGCTAGCAGTAGGGGATATCGAAAGTCCAGTTGAGGCTATTAGGATGGTGGAAATGTATGTCCAGTTCAAGGACATTAAAAATGTTATTGTGCTAAAAGATGTAATGTATTCGCCTAGACTTAGACGAAATTTATTAGCTACCTCAGTCCTAGAAGAACAAAATTACAGTTTTAGAGGAGCTAATGGGGTACTTTTGTTTTTTACACCCAAAGGTGATAAATTCTTTTATGCTAAGAGAAAAGATGGGTTATATTTTTTAAAACCACAGTATAGTACTGGTACAGTGTCTAGAACTAATAGTGTGCCGACCGCCTATACCTCCCAATGCTGGGAGCTGTTCCTAAAAAGCCGCCTCCGCCAGACGGCGTTGGTCTCGAGTAAGCGGTCTAAAGCAGAGGAGTTAACATTGAAACTAATGGGAATTTATTGCAAATAAAATGACCGATATCTTTCGAAATAAATGAAGAATTTGTGTGGAATTTGGTGTGATTATTGTAAGTGGTATACAGAAAAAGTCACTTGATTTTCAGAGAGATTGAGCTAGGGATATATTCGTATTTTTAAAATTTTATTTAACTTGATCTGGTGTTTGTTCAAACCTTTGAGGTCCAAAATAATCAGGTTCATTTATCACAGTAACGTGAAATTCGTTCCTCTTGTGGTACATTTCAATTCTTTCGATTTTGAAGCTTATCAGGCTAGCCCGTCCTGGGTCCGCCATAGATGACTTTACCTGGTTTTAGAAAATAACTCGAAAATCAGAGATTGTTGGAAATCTAAATTTATTATATTGTTTTCTTTTGGGGTGTATTTTAATTCTTTCAATTTTGAACCGTACTGGGTTAGCCCGTCTTAGGCCCGCCTTAGAAACTCACCCGTTTTCACAGTATAACTCAAGAGCAGGTGTATCTAAAACTTCGAAGTTTAGAATATCCTTGCCATTTGCTGTATATTTTAACTCTTTGGATAAAAAATCTTATCGGGCTAGCTCGCCCTGAGCCCAACAAAAGGAATATATCGTTTTTTAAGAATAACTAAAAATTCGGAGCATCTAGAATGTATAAATTTAATATGTCATTGTCCTTTGGGATATATTACATTTCATCGCATTTCGAACCGTATCGGATTAACCCGTCTTGGGCATAGAAATTTACTCGCTTTTAAAAAATAACTCGATCAATCGGAGTAGCTAAAAAATGTAAATTTAGTATATCATTTCCGTTTGAACGGATTTTAATTTAGATTTTGAACCTCGTCGGGCTAGCCCGTCTTGGATCCTCTGAAGAATTTGAAGTTACTTGACGTATTTGAAGAAAGAAGTTTTTGAAAAAATAACTCGAGAACCGAAGTAGCTAAAAATTCCAAATTTAACATGTCGTTGGCTTTTGGGATATATCTAAGTTTCTTCGCATTTGAACTTTATCGGGGTAGTCCGTCCTGGACCCAACATAGGAATGGACCCGTTTTTTAGAATACCTATAAAATCGGGGAAACTAGAAAATATAAATTTAGTACATCCTTATCTTTTGGGGATTATTTTAATTCCTTTGTTTCTGAACCATATCGGGCCAACCTGATTTGGGCCCGCCTTAGAAATTCACTTTTTTGGTGGAATAACTCTAAAGCCGGAGTATCAAAAAGTTTCAAGTTTAGAATGTCGTTGTCATTTGCGGTATGTCTAAGCTCATTGGATTTAAAACCTGATCGGGCTAGCCCGTCCCGGTCCCAACAAAAATAATGTACTCGTTTTTTAAAAATAACTCCAAAACTGTAGCAGCTAGTATATCTAAATTTAGTATATCATTGTTTTTTAGGGTATATTTTATTTCTTTGGATTTTGAACCTTATCAGACTCGCCCGTCTTGGGCCCGACATAGTGATAATGTACTCATTTTTCGGGAATAACTCGTAAATCGGAGCAGCTAAAAAATCTAAGTTTAGTATATCAATTTCTTTTGGGGTTTATCATAATTTATAATTTGAACCTCATCGGGCTAGCCCGTCTTGAGTCCGTCTTAGGAATGCGATCGTGTTTGATGAATAACTCGAGAACCGGAGTAGCTAAAAATTCCAAGTTTAGCATGTTATTGTCTTTTGTGATATATTAAATTTTTTTGACTTTATACTTCATTCAGCTAGCTCGTGCTGGGCCTGCCATAGGAATATACTCATTTTTTTAGAATAACCCGAAAACTGGAGCAGATAGAAAATCCAAATTTAGTATATTAATTCCTTTTCGGGTAGAATTTAATATTTTTGGTGTATATATAATTATAATTAGTGGCGTAAGCATGGGAGATAGGATGTGTGGTAAAAAACCTCATTTGCCGAACAATTACATTAGTTTTCAAACTTGTCCATATTTAAAAAAAAAAATGAATTTTGTACTATAAGCTCCATTCGATCGTCGACCCCCTTTTTTCCTAGATACATAGTTACATCCATATGCAAATGAGCTAAGAAGTGCGAAATTTGTCCACGGATGTTGGGTCGGTGCACTGGGAGTACGAGTGAAGGTTGCGGTTCTGTGCGATCTAACGATGAAGGTTTTATGCCTTCGAAACTGGTCAATATTAGTATTTTGAGTTGTATTCTGCTTTTTATGAAGATAATTTTATTTCTTTAGCAGAAATTTGGACCGCACGTATTGATTTTGTTTACTTGAAATTGAAAATTTTCAATAATTTTTAAAAGCATTATATGAATAACTTGAACGAATGCTTTAAAAGCAAACTTTTGTTTTGCATTTTGATACATATTACCATTTAAACCTAAAAAGAGAATGTATTAGAATGTCTAGCAGATATTTTGTTTTATCTCATATGTTCGGCTACTAGGTAAAATGCCTGTCGGTGGCCTTGTGAATTTGGAAGAAAAACATGAAACACCATTGCCGCTTGAACATTAGAACAAGGTGGGGGCTGCTCTATAAGTGCTGTCTCTTTGTACGGTGAAAGATAGCACTGATAAGAATTTCGATTGAGAGTGGACATGTAATCGACCGCTATTTTATTTCGACAGGTGCGTCTCCTTTACATACATTTCTGCAAATTGCCACATCTCTTACATGAACAATGCTCAAAAGATTCGCAAATCAGCGGGGACTCTGGAAATGGGTAGAACACCAGGAAAGGACATTTTGTACTGCCTTCAGAGTGGCCTCTAGATGCAATAGGAAGTATCTCATTAGCACATTGGGCATCTGAGATCGAATCTGTTTTTGCTTAGAACCATCACATGTACACTATTCTTTTTCGTTCTAAGATTGGACAGGATGAACCCACTCAGAAGGAAATATTTTTCGAAACTGTAAGCAGCAAGCTTTCACTCATTTGATGTTTGACGTTGATGTTTAACGTTGTAATTGAAGTTGAAAATCTATATTTTTGTTTCTATATTTGGATTAAAATGGGCTGTTTTTATAATATAGCCATACCATATCAGTTTTCTAATAGATCTATCAACATATTTAATAGTTTTTATAGTCGATGAAGCATGCCCTCAGATTCTAAAAAGAAAGTCAATGACAGACACTGCTTCGTACCTGAATGTAAAAAAGGTTACAAAAATTTCAGAGGCAAATATTCTGTATTTAAAGCTTCTGACAATGATGAACTGAGAGCTAAATGGACAAAGTTAATTCCTCGTACAGATAAAGTTCTAAACAAAAACTGTGTGGTTTGTGAGTTGCGTTTTGTTAATGACGGGTTTTGCATTATTTAATTCTCTTGCATATAAGCGTAGTCAAGATCTAGAATAAGGGAGGTCGACGATCGAATGTGGGTTTACACAGATCGGGCTAGCCCGTTAAGGTTTTAAATCCAATGAGCTAAGATATACCACAAATGACGACGACATTCTAAACTTGGAACTTTTAGATACTCCAATTATAGAGTTATTCCCCCCAAACAGTGAACTTCTAAGGGGGGCCCAAAACGGCTTCGCCCGATACGGTTCAAAATCGAAGGAATTAAAATATTTCCCAAAAGATAAGGATGTACTAAATTTATATTTTCTAGCTGTCCCGATTTTTCAGTTATTCTAAAAAAACGGGTCCATTCCTATGTCGGGCCCATGACGAGCTATCCCGATAAAGTTCAAAATCAGAAGAATTAAAATATTCCCCAAAAGATAAGAATGTACTAAATTTATATTTTCTAGTTGTCCCGATTTTTAAGTTATTCTAAAAAAAGGGTCCATTCCTATGTCGGGCCCAGGATGGGCTACCTCCGATAAAGTTCAAATCCAAAGAAACTTAAATATACCACAAAAGCCAACGACATGTTAAACTGGAATTTTTAGCTATTGCGGTTCTCGAGTTATTCTTAAAAATCGAATACATTCTTCAGTGGACCCAAAACAGGCTAGCCCGATGGGGTTCAAAATCTAAGTTAAAATCCATCCAAAAGGAAATGATATACTAAATTTACATTTTTTAGCTACTCCGTTTGATCGAGTTATTCAAAAAGCGAGTAAATTTCTATGGCGCGCCAAGACGGGCTCTAGCTCAACAAGGTTCGAAAAGCGATGAAATATAATATACCACAAAGGACAATGATATATTAAATTTAGACATTCTAGATGCTCCGAATTTTGAATTATTCTTGAAAAAACGATATATTCCTCTTGTTGGGCTCAGGACGGGCTAAATCGATAAGATTTTTAATCCAAAGAGTTAAAATATACAGCAAATGGCAAGGATATGCTAAACTTCGAATTTTTAGATACACCTGTTCTCGAGTTATACCAAAAACAAGTAAAGTCCTATGGCGGGCCCAGGATGGGCTAGCCCGATAAGCTTCAAAATCGAAAGAACTGAAATGTACCACAAGAGAAAACGTCATACCGAATTTCACGTTACTGTGATGAATGAACTTGATTATTTTGGATCTCAAATGTTTGAACGACCACAGATAAAGTTAAATAAAACTTAAAAATACGAATATATCCCTAGCTCAATCTCTCTGAAAATCAAATGACTTTTTGTGTATACCACTTGCAATAATTACTCCAAATTTCACACAAATTCATCAATTACTTTCACAGATATCGGTCATTTCATTTGCATTAAATTCCCATTAGTTTCAATGTTAACTCCTCCGCTTTTAACCGCTTATTCGAGATCAACGCCATCTGGCGGAGACGGTTTTTAGAGAACCTGTTTTTTACCTCGGTCGGCACACTATTCCTTTTAGACACTGTAGTACCGGTAAGCCAAATAACACAGAAAACTGTGAATCTAAAGATAAGGATCATAAGGAAGATAGGAAACCCAAAAAGGATAGGAAAACAAGTGATAGGGATACTTGTTCTATCAAAAGTGTAAATATTGTAAATATAGTACCTAAGGAAACTAAATGTAAATCTGATTCGGAAAAATCAAAAACTAAGCAGAAAGGAAATATGACTAAATTTAAAAATAAGCCTAACATTTCAGTAACTGAAGAAAATGATACAAATTGTCTATGGCACTAAAGATATTGTCATATAAATGCTCAATATCTTTATCAAACCAGCAATGTTTCTGCGGTAAATGGATTTCCTAGTCTTAGATACAGGAAGATAAATTGCAAATACTGTAAGTTAGCTAAGTTTCATATCAACCTATTGGTAGGATTAGGCCCACTAGACCATTACAATTATTGCATATGGACGTCTGTGGTCCCATGCCTACAGTTTCGTATGGTGGAAATAAATATATTCTATCCATCACTGATGATTATAGCCGAAAAGTTTTTGTTTGCATCTCTTGCTTTTTGTGTTGTATGTAACTGTGATATCTCCATTTCTCATGGCGGACATAGTTAAACATTCAAAAACGGCCAAAGACGTGGATAAATTCAAGATTTTCAAATCTACGAAGTCTATAAATGAATTTTTAACTGTGAATAAAGAATTGCAGACTACTAATACGGAAGTTATGTTCACCTCATTCATTTTGGAACATAATCTTCCTTTAGCTACTGCAGACCATGCTCGCCCATTATTTCAAGCGATGTTCCCGGATTCGAAAGAGGCAAAGCATTATTCCTGTAGGCGAACAAAAACAGCTTTTATTATTAAAGAACTAGCCAGTGAAAATCAAAAACAAATAATTGCAGCTACTAAAAATCCATTTACAGTGTCTACTGATGGGAGTCATTGCGGCGATGATCAACTGTATCCAATCATTTTAATGTATTTCAAAGAATCATCAAATGGAGTAAAAACTGAGCTGTTGTCTTTGCCAAAATTAATGGAATCCCCTACTGGGGAAAACATTGCCAAATTAATAAATGAGGAATTTCAACGTTACGGAATTCCGTGGGGAAACTGCCTTGCTCTATCATGTGATAACGCACCTGTTATGATCGGTAAGAAAAAAGGAGTTTCAGCATTTTTAAAAAGTAAGCAACCAAATTTATTTGCGTTTGGATGTTTATGCCATTTGATTAATTTGGCAGCACAAAAATCTACCGAAAGCTTACCTATACTAATTCATGAACTTTTAATTGACATTTATTATTATCTAGAAAAAAGTTTTAAAAGGAAACAGGCTTTAAAAGAAATTCAAGCGTTGTGTGATGTTGAAACACAAAAGATTTTAAGACATGACTGCACTCGGTGGCTTTCTCTTGATAGATGCCTTGTTTATTTACTTTATATTATATTTATACTTTATAGACTTTATTTTTTAAAGAAGAGTGTTCTAATGTAAGTGAAAAAAAAATGGTTTCTCCCCAAGAATTTCTTCCCAAACTTGACCATCCGTTCTCCAACCATCCCAAAACTTGATAATTGAAAATCAGAAAGTTGTAAATCCAACGAAACATTAAAGAGGAAAATTGTGAATTTGACTTCTGTTAATAAGAAATTTAAAATGAATGCAGTTAACACTGAACATGATAAAAAATCTTCAGCACATCTAATTAAAAAGAAGCAACAAGAACAGTCTGAAAAACGTCTCTCAAGAGATGCTTTAAAAAAGCAAGAGAAAATTTTCTTTACATTAAGTTCTACTGTGAATCATGCTTATGCATTATTTGTTTGTCATGTTACAAAAGTTTTTGAAAAATACAATATAATGTTTCAGCAGGAGGAACCTCATGTGCATACACTCAAATCCGATATTGAATGTCTTTTTATTGAACTCTTAATTAAATTTGTAAGGATAATTGTTATTAAGCAAGCAAAATTAACATTTTATGTTAAATATAATGAAATAGAAAACCAAAAAAAAAAACCGAAGAGTTATCAATTGGTTTTAAAACCAGACTGGTTAAAACAGTTAGCACTGAGGAGCAGAAAGAATTTTTTTCTAAAGTTAGAAATTATTTTATTACTGGCTGTAATTATAGTTTCTAAATTTCCATGGAATCTGGAAATTTTAAATCATGTCCAAGTTGCTGATATTTCTAGAAGAGAGCAGTTTAATTTTTCATCAATTCAGTATTTAGTAGATATGTTCCCATGTCTCCTTGTAAGATGTGAGAATGAAATATTTTCTGAAGCTGTTGATGTTGTAGAAAGTGAATTTCTAAATTTTCAAATTGCAACTTTACCAGATAACGTTTTAAATAGTAAAAGTATTAGTGAACAATGGCATTTATTATCAAAAGAAAAGAACTCTGATGGCAAATTTCTTTGTAGCAAACTTTCTAAAGTCATGTTAGGCATTTAACCTTGCCTCTTGCGAAAGAGTTTTTAGTTTTATAAGGAGAAATAAAACCGATGTAAGAGGCTCTTTGAGCACTTCAACACTTGAATCACTTTTGATTGCAAAATCCTGTATGTCTGGACCTTGTTTCCAGCAAAAATATTCTCCTGGGTTTTTAAAAAAGGCAAAGTCAGCCACATATGTTGGTTTAAATAAAAGTTAGATTTATTAATGTTGTTGTAATGTGCGAAAATTGTGTCCTTACCTTTCTTTTTAATAGAAAGCAAAAATCCATGATGTGCATTATAGTTTTCTAATTGTTTTATATTAATGCATTTTACTAAAAAATTAATATTTTTATTTAAATTTAAAATGTTTAATTTAAAAATTAATAACATAAAAAGGTTTGCTGTGGATTGTAATAATTTAATTGGTTTCTCAATAGAATTTTGATGTAGGGAAAAAAAATCCCTACAACCTGATTATCAAGAATGTACATAGCTGAAATATACCTCGCGTACATTATCGTGTGCGTCATGTTACGCTTTTTGGCTCTGAGAGGTTGGCAGTTCTGTTGTTGTTGTTACTAATGACCTCCTGTTTCGGCGGAACCGATTCAGGATCAGTGACGCAGGAAGCAGGAAAGAACGACACAAGACGAGAGAACAAAGTTTATTAGAAGAACACATCACTAACCGAAGGTTAGAGGGAGTGCAGCTTCACATTTAGATGAGGACCCAGAAGGCAGAAGACTGACTTTATCCTCGAGAAACATCCATGCCTTATTTGGTATTCGAACCCGAGCCCACAACACAGCAGCCGAAGTAGCTATCCACTTCACCGCCTGAGCGGCCAATGCTGCTATTAAATCTTCCCAGTCTGAAAAAAGGTGTAATGCAATTGATGAAGGAATAGCTGTAATGTAAGAGAGGGGTGTCTGGGAATTAGTTCCTGCATTCACCTCACACAAGCATATAGGCAATAGATGGGTATACACTGTCAAAAAGGACGAGAAAGGGGAAATTAAAAGATTTAAAGCACGCTTGGTGGCTCAAGGGTATGGTCAGGAAAAAGGAGAATCATATGATGAAGTTTTCAGCCCTGTGGTGAACTTCAGTATAATTAGAGCATTTTTCTCAATTTTTGTATGTATGCTTGGATGGATACATTTCCAGTTGAATATCAAATCAGCTTATCTCTATGCTAAATTAACTCAAAAAATTTACATGAAACAACCTCAAGGCTATGTCAGTCAAAAACAACCTGATTATATTTGTTTGTTGAAGAAAGCCATTTATGGCCTTCATCAAAGTGGAAGAGAATGGTATAATGAACTTGACACCAAATTAAGGGAATTGAATTTTTTGAAACTTAAATGGTGTAATTGTGCTTATATATACAATAACAAAGTTCTTATGCTAGTTTATGTGGATGACATAATTCTTTTTTCCAAGTATCAGAAAGACATAGACTACATTGTTTCACTGCTTAGCAATGAATTTGATATCAAAATATTAGGGAAAATTAAGAAACTACTTTGTGTGGAATTTAAAGAATGTGATAATAAATTTTTCATACATCAGAGTCAATATATAGATAAAGTATGCCAAATATTCCAACAATATATATATCCAGTTGCTTCACTTCCTATTACTAAAGGTAATGTTTTGAGTAAAATTGATTGTCCAATGACAAGTGAAGAAGTGAATCAAATGCAAAGATTTCCATATAGGAGTTTAATTGGGTGTTTAGCTTTTATAGCTAGTAGGACTAGACCAGATATATGTTATGCAATTAACATATTATCTCAGTTTCAAGAAAACCCTGGAATTAAGCATTGGGAAGGCTTTTAGGATATGTTGGGAAAACTATAGATTATATGTTAAATTTATCTGATATTAAAATTAAACTGTTACTCAGAGTCTGACTTTGCAGCAAATAGAGATGACTGTGTTTCACTTGGAGGTATGATATTTTTTATTGACAATGTACCCATTTCTTGGCGAACCTTCAAGCATAAGTGCGCCAGTTTGTCAACAATGGAAGCTGAGTATGTATCTTTAACAGAAGCATCTAAGGAAATGGTATGGGTACAGAATATTATTGAGGAATATCATACACTTGGGTTAAACTTTAATAAAAATAATAGTATCATTTTTAGCGATAACCAAGCAGCAATAAATTTTTCTATCTCTCCAATTGAAAACAATCGAACTAAGCATATTGATGTAAGATATCATTTCCTAAGAAATTTAATAGTCAATGAGTTATTTAATGATAAATTCATAAATAGTAAAGATAACTTAGCAGATCATTTTACTAAACCAATGACTAAGGAAAGAATATTTAAATTTTGTAGTAAAATATTTGAAAAGTAAATCAAACTTTTGAGGGTTAATGGTTTGTCCAAACTTTAAAAGCTAAATTTGAATTTACAACTTTAGAATTTTTTTTAAAGATGTTATATATATTATTGTTTATCTCAACCTCATTGATATAAGCTAATATATCTTGAGTTTAAATTTTTATAATGTTGCATCTTGTCCACTTTACACTATAGTCTATATACATCCATTTTCAATTACCCAGATAATGCCAGTTAGTAGCTTATGTGTATAAAGTTTTGTAATTTTTCAATTTAGTTGAAAATGTATATTGAAGTTTTCGTGAAGGGCATTCATTATCTGTTTACTTATGTCATGTATTTTAAAATATTTTTAGTATATCGGTACAATTTAGTAGTATTAATCATGTATACTTGTATTAATAGACTAAATTTTAAGCTTTTGAATTATAATGTTTATACTCAAATCTAATGTGAACTTAAATTCTGTGCTTATACTAAAATTTTTTTTTAATCTTTTAAAGCTGACGTACTAAACATTAAACATGCTTATACTTAAAATTTATACTTAAAATTTAAACTAAATTTAAATTTTTGAATGCCTATATTTAAATTTTGAAATGATGTTGTATATGAATTTCTACTTGATGTAAATATTGATTTTACAATGTAGTTTACTATACTTAACTATTTTTCAAGGCTGTAGGTATTTATGTCTTTGACTTAAATTTTGTAATGATGTGATTTTTAAAATTTTTTCCTGCATTTTAATTTTGGTAGGATACTGGAGACCTTGGTATTTATTTATAGATCTTGGTTTTTCAGAATAAGTTTTTGTAGCATATGCATTGGAGGGATTGGCATGAGGGGGCCGATTGTTGGAAAAATCAAATGTAAACATCGCGATTCACGTTTCCCGTGAATGGGTGTTTATGCAAATTTCTTGCGAACGACTCTTTCCGTTCACAGGCGTGAACCGTGACGTTTTTCCATCATGAGGTGTCATGGAAGTCAGATTCTCAATGTGTACGCATCTCATTTGCATATCCAGGGGCGTTTCTGGAACAGTCTATTATCGTGTATATAAGACGGAACTTTCTTGAAGCATTATCCATTATCTTCATTCTATCTCTGATCTTTCAGTCGGATCTATTACAATCTGTTAGGATGAGTTAGCAGACGACTGCTAGCATATTACGATGATAAGACGAAGTTAGTTCTTAGTCGATATGTTTGGTATGCGAGTCTAAGTTGGATGTGTTTAGTTTATAACACTGACTTGTTTTGCTGCAATATGATGGCTCTTTGTAAAGTTATGTGCAGTTTTTCACGACGTTAATTATTTAAGTTTATTAAGGTGAAATTGTGTGAATGTATATTGTTGCTTCATTTTGATGGAACTTCTCTGCCATGTGTGATACCAACGGTGGTGGCTTCAAAAGCATGCAAGTTATTAAGATAGTATGAGTTTTTCTAAATACTAGGAATGCTTCAAGAAAGTTCTGGAATTCAACTCAGTCTTTACAGGTTTACGAGCTTTCTGTATATAGTTTTGTTTACTATTCGACATAGACTTTACTAAGTTGTGTAAATTGCCTAAAATGTGCTTTATTTCTTTCACGAATAAAGTGAACTGAATTTTCTTAACATGCTTCGTATGTTTTAATTTACAAACGAACATTCATCTGAGGTTTTTGTTGCAATCAACTCTGCATTTATTTTTCAAGCTGCTACACAGTTAGCTCTGCTTGACAAAATGAAACCAAATCTCTAATCTTCAAATTTATTATTCATCATCGAATTTCAAATTTTCCAGCATTTTTACTTCATCTTGCGGTTTTATCGCCATTACTCCCAAAACTACGGAAAATCCTGTGAAATCCATGTATCCTATCATTCAATTCATATTCCCTCCTTTGCTGAGAGTCCAAAATTATCAGTTTGCATCCATTTTCTTCTTCTAATGATTTCATATCGGAACAATAGACCTAATTTATTTTTATAGTGCGCTCAAAAATAAAGAAATATTTTACTAAACAAATTATATTTCGCTTAAATTATAAGATTGCAAATTCAGTCCTTCTTTTCGGACTTTGCTGAGAGTACACAATTGTCTTTTTCCCTCCATCTCCTTATTATTGCACATTAGCTTGACAAAATTAGCTTATTTTCATATCTGATTGATTATAAAGGCTAATTTTTTAATTATTTTCACATAAATAGAACAATCGTGAAATTCAGTTTTTTTTTTTCACGGGCGTTGGGGAGAGTACGCAATTATCCTTTTCCATCGATCTCCATCTCTCTATTTTTACACATTACCTTGACTAAACTAGCTTATTTTCATATTTTGATTGATTATAAAGTCTAATCTTTTAATTATTTTCATATAAATAGTACGATCATGAAATTCAGTTTTTTTTTCATGGACGTTGCCGAGAGTATGCAATTATCCTTTTCCATTGATCTCCATCTCCCTATTTTTGCACATTAACTTGACTAAACTGGCTAATTTTCATATACAGATTAATTTCTTAATTATTTTCACATAAATAGTGTCATTCAGTTGTAATTAACTCAGTTAAGTTAGCAAGACTACATTTTGAACTTATTCTAAGGTTTTAAATATATTGTCAATATATGGAAAATCTTACTGATGGTCGATGCAATTTTATTGAAAACACTGAAAACTCCCGATTTTTCTACTAATGACCCCCTTTCAGAGGTTGGCATCTCTGTATATTATATATATTTTACTATATTTTTTTCTATTTTAATGACATTCTTTTGACATTGCTGAATTGACATTAATTATTCAATGGCTGCGGCTTGTTATAGTGTAGTTATTGCATAACTTTAAGGATTTCTGTCATTGCAAGCAATTTGCAATGCCCATATTTAAGGACATCAGTTTAGACTATTTCTTTTTATTTATTGTCTTCAATGAAAATCATTAAATTCTTTTAAAGATTTCAGTAGTCCAATTTTACTGCATTTACATGTATTTTTATTAAAAATGTCAAAATTTATTTGTAAAAACAAAAAAAAAATACGTGTATTTTTTTCTCCTGATTTAATATAACTTTTTGGATAGTGGAGTTAAATTAAGATTCTTTAATCAAATTTGTAACTAAATAGGGGCATGTACTCATTTTATGTTAAAATTACTGGTCTGGAATTTCTTTTCAATTCACCTGGAAAACCTGGAAAAGTCAGGGAATTTCAATATGTCTGAAGAGTGGCCACCCTGACTATTACCATTCGAATGTTTCAATATGATATTAATGGTTTGAAAAAACATTTTATTTGTATAAAATGTAAGATATGTAGAGTTGATGTATCTTAGTCCTGTTTTATCAAGTTTTGTATAGTAGTAAAAATATTATAAACGGAGTTGAAATCGAAAGTAAATTTTAATTTGTTTTTTGAATACAAAAAGTATGTGTTTCCCCAAAATTTTCAAAATCGAGATTTTGTCAGTAAAGTATGCTTCAAGATTTCCTGAACACAATTTAAAAAATCTGATGTGGGCAACACATGATTTTCCTTATATAATGCAATAAATTTACTACTTTTACAGTATAAAAAATAGGTTTTCGTTATAGTAGATACTTATATTCTTTCCAAGATATTGAATTTTTGACAATTAGTCGTCATTTTAATCCATTTGGCGAGATTTTCGTTAATTTGACAACATTTCAAAAGTCACCAAGTTGGCGACATTCCGCTAAATTCGTCGCCAAAATCTCGCCAAGCTCTACTGACAGAGAAATAAGTTATTCTTATAGCAGATAAATAACTATTGGCGTTCAAATACAAAAGTATTACTCGAAGTATCTTTTCTCATGAATGGAACGAGCTAGATCCACGAGAATGATGTCACCCAATTTATCGCATGGTATTACATATGAAAAGTGAACATGTTTCTCAATAGGAAATATATTTTTTTATTTTATATGACTTTTTGATTATTTTTTTGAAAAATGTGCAATATCTCGAGAACGGTTCATGTTAGCGTTCTAAAATTTATGTTAATCGTTTTCTAATGAAAAATTACATAAATATTTATTTTCGTAACTTTATCAGCGGTTTTAATTTTTTGACGATTTTTTCAAAATTTTAGCCAAAAATTTAAGGGGGTTCTGAACATTCGATTACGTTTAAAACAATAGGCTTCTAGTGTTTACGGATTGTGATTTTTTTTACCAAATTTCGTTCAGATCGGTCCATTCCTTCGTCAGTTATCATCTCCACAGACTCACTGACACACACACACACACATACTTTCACACACACACACACACACTAAATTTCGTTCGAATCGGTCCATTCATTCGTCAGTTATCGTCTCCATAAACTCACTGACACACACACACACACACACTTTCACATACACACACACACATACTTTCACACACACACACACATACTTTCACACACACACAAACATCACCTCAAAAATGTTTGATTCGTGATCAGGGATGCTTGAAACGTGCTCTCCCGTCGAAAACTCATTCGAATTTTTGACCCCGTCACAATACTTTCCTTATACATTATGTATATATGGAAAGTAACATTTTATGCAAGATATTTGTCTGTGTATGTGCATATATGTTTGTGTATTTGTCTCTTTACCTTTGGGTAAGATAACTTAAGAACCCATTTACTTACCTCTATAAAATTTCATTTCTGAATATATTATGCAAAACATTGAATGGCATGTAATAAAAAGAAATGTAGAGGATGGGATTGATACATCCGTGAAAATGAAAATGTATTGAAAAATTATTTTGTGTGTATTGAAATATTGAAAAGCACTTCAAAATAGAAGAAAAAATTTGGAATTATGTGAAAATTATTAAACAGCATAGTTATATGCAAATGCTTGAACTTTTGCATTTCGCAATGCAAATAAATCCAGTTCTGTTTTCTATTTTCAAGCATCATATTTAGATTCTGCATAAAACCATAAAATTCTATTTATAAAATCCATATTATTTGAATATTTTAAAATACATTTATGTCATTGCTAAGGTTTGCAAAGAACTTCAGATGTATAAATGAAATGTCAAAGCATTAGTAAAAATATTTCAAGGTAATTCAATTTATTACTTTCGTTATGTACATAATATATAAGGAAAGAAAATATTGTGACAGGGTTAAAAATTCGAATTCAAGTTTTCGATGGTAGAGCACATTTCAAGCATCCCTGTTCATGAATCAAACGTTTTTGAGGTGATGTGTGTGTGTGTGAAAGTATGTGAGTGTGTGTGTGTGTGAAAGTATGTGTATGTGTGTGTGTGGAGACGATATCTCATGAACGAATGGAGCGATTCGAATGAAATTTGGTACAAAAATCACAATCCGTGAATACTGGAAGCCTATTGTTTTTAAACGTAATCAAATGTTCAGAACCCCTCTGAATTTTCGAGTGAAATTTTGAAAAAATCATCAAAAAATCAAAACCTTTAATAAAGTTACGCAAATAGACATTTCTTATGTAATTTTCCCTTAGAAAACGATTGACATAAGCTTTAGAACGCTAGCATGAACTGTTCTCGAGATATTGCACATTTTTCAAATGAATTTATTAAAAAATCCCCATAAATTAAAAAAAAATATTAACTTTTGAAAAACTTGTTCACTTTTCATATGTAATATCATGCTATAAATTTGGTGATATCATTCTCGTGGATCTAGCTTGTTCCATTCATGAGAAAATATACTTTGAGTATTACTTTTACATTTTAACTCCAATAGTCATTTATCTGCTATAGGAATAACTTATTTCTCCATCCATAATGCTTGGCGAGATTTTGGCAACGAATTTGGTGGAATGTCGCCAACTTGGCGACTTTTTAAAATGTTGCCAAATTAATAAAAATCTCACCAGATGGGATAAAAATGACATATCTTGGAAAGAATATAAGTATCTACTATAAGAAAAACCTATTTTTTTTTACTGTAAAAGTAGTAAATTCATTGCATTACATAAGGAAAGTCATGTGTTGCCCACATCAGATTTTTTTAATTTTATTTTAATATAAATTTTTGTAATCCCGTAAGATGACACTCTTTAAATTAACACTATAAATTTTGTACAAAGTTATCAAGATAGTACATTTTGAAGAACACTTGTCCTACAAAATATTTTTCTATCCTCATGATCCTAATTGTAATAGGCACTCTACTGATCAACTTTTTGTGTAAGTGTATTCATTAATATAAATGAATTTAATGTAAATAAATGTAATAAAGTTACTGAAAAGAATATCAGTTTACCCTAACTGTCGTAGAATTCAAATCTAATTTTCTGAACTTAACTCTTACCTTGAGCAGGATTTTTGAGCTTCTTGTGATCCAGAAATCTAGGTGAAAACAATGAGCACAACACATTTTAACGTCACGAACATTTAATGTAACGTACACATACACATATTTGTATATAGGGTTTGTTCACGTTTCCTTTACTTCAATTAATACATTTAAATCCAGAGCGCAGTACTTTATTATTAGGTTCTATGAACCTTCCATTTCAAATCATTCCTAAAACTAATTATTAGGCCGTGAATTTTGGCCTTCTACAAGAAATCGTAAAACCCCATTATTTTTACTGCGCTAACGCACCGGCAAAACTTCTTCCAAAACTTTTTTTTTCATGAATAATATAAACAACAAAATTATCTATTCAAAGCTGCTCGCCGCAGCCAGAGCCATCTATTGAGCTCTACAGAAATTAGTGAAACGTCAACATCCTCCCCCCCGATGAACTCCTGGAGTTCATCAAGAAGTTGGATCAATATCACTAATCAACAATCATACTCTGGATTAAGTTTTCAGTAAGGAAATCGTGCAACATACAAAACACAAACAAAGAAAAAATGAAATAATTGATACATTTTTAAACAATTTTGAGATTTAAATTCAAACATTTCTTCTTAGAAATAAAAGTAAAGTCTTATTTAGAGTTCTAATGAAAGTTCAGACACTTATCAGTTTATTTCCAAGGGATACAACAGCTGCACAGGTCGTCTTATCAGAGTTCCGTTGGGCAGTCTTATTGTACAGGCTCTAGTCTTTCCATCACGGCCCGGATGGGTCGTCTGAATTACACCGGTCTTCCACATTAAACGGGGTATTTTGTCCTCATGAATGAGAACAACTGAGTCTTTCACAATAAGTGACGAGTCTCTGCCTTTCTGGACCTGGTGTGCTGTTTTCAACTCTAAAAGGTATTCTCTTTTCCAACGCTTCCAAAACATCTCCACAAGTGCAAGACGATAGAGGTGTTTCTTGGTCAACTCATCTTTCGTTGAAGCTGAAGGCCTAATTTTTCCAGTGGGCAATGATGTTAATCTGCGTCCAACGAGAAAATGTCCAGGAGTCAATGGCTCTGGTTCTCCAATCTCACTGTAGACATAGGTTAGAGGTCTCGAGTTCAGGATTGCCTCTACCTCAATCAAAGTGGTCTCCAGCTCTTCATATTTTAAAGATGTTCTCAGGAGAATTTTCTTCAAGCATGACTTTATTGATCTGATAAGTCGCTCCCAAAAACCGCCCCACCAAGCGGCTCGCTCAACAATAAACTTCCATTCAATTCCTTGATTTCCGAAAAAGTCCAAAACTTCGTTGTCTCTAATTGTGGTCCACAAACTTTTGAGCTCCTTATTTGTCTTTTTAAAAGTTTTTGCATTATCTGACATTATAACTCGGCATATTCCCCTCCTTGAGATAAATCGTCTGAAAGCCAGCAAGAAATGTTGTGCGGTCATGTTGGAAACAAGTTCTAGATGTACGGATCTTGTCACGGCACAGGTAAACAGTACAATGTACGCTTTCTCATTATTCTTTTGATACAATGGTCCTGCGTAGTCAATTCCGGCTACTTCGAATGGATACGTTTCTCGCACTCTATCTGGAGGTAGTGGTGCAACATCTTGAGTCATGGGTTTTGCTCTAAACTTCCGACAAATCATGCATCTGTTTATGATACTTTTCACTCTCTGTCTTCCTTTCAATACCCAAAATGTTTCTCGGACTTGGGCTAAAGTTTCAGCAGTTCCAGCATGTCCAATCTTTTCGTGACTTCTTTTGATTTCAAGATCTGAAAAATAACTAAGATCAGGTAGTATAATTGGGTGAATTTCACAGAAGTTTAACTCAGCATTTTGCAATCTTCCCCCAACACGCAAAACATTATTTTTGTCCAAAAATGGATTGCACGGATAAATTTTGGAGTCTGGTGATACAGGTTTTCCATTGTTCAATGCTTTCAATTCCTCAGGAAAATGTTCTAATTGTGTAGTTTTTATCCAATAATTTTCTGATTCAGCTATTTCATTTGCCGTCAAAGGTCCTGATAATTTAGTATCTTTGTTTCGGGTGTTACAGATAAATCTTTTAATCCATGAAGTAATTCTAAGAATTCTAATAAGTCTGCTAAATCTTAAGTCAAAAATAGCATTTTCTCTCTTTTCTGCTATGCAACTGGCCTGAAATATTTTCCCTTTTACTAATTTTCTCTTTTCTTCTTCAACCACCTGAGATTTGAGGCTCACTGGTAGTTGGGGCCAAGAGGCCTCTTCTTCGGCCAACCATTTTGGTCCATGCCACCAATTTTCACTATTTCTTAGAACTTCTATTCTTATACCTCTTGTGACCAAGTCACTTGGATTTTCCTTTCCAGGACAAAACGACCATGATGACGGTTCCGTTTTCTCATGTATTTCTTGAACCCTGTGTTGGACGAAGGGTTTCCATTTTTCTGAATTTCCTTTTATCCAGTGAAGTACAATTGCTGAATCTGTCCAGAAATATGGAATTATTTCTAGTTTCTCGCCCAAACATTTTTGAACTGTCTTGGAAATTCTTGCTCCAATTAATGCTGCCATAAGTTCAAGTCTAGGAAGAGTAATTGTTTTCAGTGGCGCTATTCTAGCTTTAGAAATGACAAATTCGGTCTTCACGGTATCTTCCTTCGTGTATCTTAAATATAGTACCGCTCCATAAGCTTCTTGGCTTGAATCTGTGAAACAATGCAACTGCACAGTTTTCGTCAACTTTCTCTTTATAGCACCTTCGAAATAATGTCTTGGAACTGCAATATCCTTTATATCTTCAAGTTCATTACACCAACTCTTACAATTCTGGTTATACTCTAATGGCAGAAGATCATCCCATTCTAATCCACACTTCCAAATATTTTGAAGAAGTATTTTTGCTCTAATAGTAAATGGATTTAAAAATCCTAATGGGTCATACAGACTTCCAATAATTTTCAAGACTCCTCTTTTAGTTTCAGTAGTACTATCTCTAATTTTGGAAACTAAATCTTTGATCTCAATTTTAAAGGAATCTTCTTGTCTATTCCAAATGTATCCCAAAACTTTACTCTCACTTGCATCTTGACTACAATTTTCGTTTTCGAACCAAATTTCCTGAACCTCTTCATTATTAGTCTTCCACTTTCTCATATTGAAACTTGCTTGTTTCATGACATATTTCATATCTTTATACATTTCTAATGCTTCTTCTTCTTCATCTGCTCCAGCAATCAGATCATCTACATACATATTATTTTCTAGCAACTGAAAAATCTTCGGAAACTTCAATTTAAATTTCTTAGCATGGTGTTTTATTGTAGCTGCTAGTAGAAATGGACTTGACGTTGCTCCAAATATGACCCGAGTCATTCTTAGAATCTTCAACTGACCTTCTTCATAATTCTCACGCCATAAAAATCGAACTGCATCTCGGTCTTCAGGTGACAGCAGAATCTGTAGAAACGCTTGTTCGATATCTGCTGTAATTCCAATTCTGTGTTTTCTGAAGCAAATCAGTAATCCTAGCAGATCAGAATTGAGGTTCGGCCCTGAGTCTAAACAGTCATTTAATGAATGGCAATTATTTGCATGAGACGATGCATCGAAAACTATTCTCAATTTTGTGGTAGCATGGTCCTCTCTTAGCACTGGCTGGTGTGGCATGTAGTACAATTTTGGACAAGGATCCTCCAGCACTTCCTCAGCAATACCCCTTTTAAGATGGTCTTCGATTATTTTCTTGTAACGTTCATAGATGTCGGGATTCTTTCTAAATTTCCTTGATAAACTTTTAAGTCTGTTGAAAGCCACTTCATAATTGCTTTTCATCTCTATGACTTCCTCTTTCCACGGTAATCGAACTTCATAACGGTTGTCGCGATATTTGATTGATTTGTCAAAATTTTTGAGAATTTCTATTTCAGGTTCTTTTGATCCATTGTCATTATCGACGATTCCTAAACTTTCTAATTGCCAGAAATTTCGAAGTATTGAATTAGTTTCGGAATTTAGATCCGTGTGTGTGGATTTTACCGCAATGTTCATTACGTTAACTGTAGATTGAACAATCATCATATTTGTTGCAGCGGTCGAACCGTTGACCGACCATCCTAATATAGTTTCTGAAGCTACTAATGATCCCGACAGTCTTCTTATTTTTCCGGTTACGAATTTCCAATAATAGTCCGAACCAATTAAAATGGCTAATTGCAAGCTATTTCCATTTTTACTTCTATCTGCTAACTGAATTTTATTTTCCTTGCAATAATTTCTTATATCTTCGCCTGGAACAGAAATTAAAGCATTGCTTATATTAGGAGCCTCAAGTGCTTCAATTGTTACTGTGTCGCGTCCCTCCGGACTTCGTAAGTCAAGTTGAACCCTTTTTCTTCTCTCTATCATGGGTTCAGTCCTTCCGAAGGTATAAATATGAATATCTTCTTCACCTAGCACCTTTAAGTTTAGCTGTCTAGATACCTGCTCAAGGATAAATGATCTATGGCTTCCCCCATCAAACAAAACGCGAAGATTCATATTTCTATTTTTTCCAAAAATATTTACAGTGGCAGTTTGTAAATAAATCTCGCCACCTAATTTATTTTTTTGCGAAACAGAAGTAACAGCAGTATCTGATTTCGTTTCGCTTTTATTTTGATTATTTTCGTGCAATACTACATTATGGCGTCCCTTACATAGCTCACAACGGATTTTTGATAAACACTTAAATGACGTGTGAAATCGCTTTAAACATAGAAAACATCTACCCATTTGCTTTAAATTATTTCTTTTTTCATCAACAGATTTCCTACACTCCCGTGAATCATGTCTAGGGCCATCAATAAAATCACAAAATAAACATTCGGGAAATTTCGATTCATTTATGTTCAATGTCGCCGCAGTTGGGATTGTTTTGTTTTTATAATGAGGTTTGAAAAAATGTTTATCTCTTTGACTCAGCATTCGAGGAGCCAATTTAGAATAATTCTTAGCGCTTTCGTTTCTTCCACTTGAGTCATCCGCATTACCAAACAAAAATGTTTTCTCGCGGTTTTCAATCTCGTTCTTTAGGAATTCTAAGAGGTCTGAACAATCCCACGATTTATCCTTTTTATTTGATCTATTATAGTCCAACACTATTTCTTGTGGAATTAATTTTAATAGCATTGGATAAAGCAAACTACCATAATTATTCAAATTTACTCCTGCTGCCTCTAGACTCCGAATATGAACAGTACACTCATCATACAATCGCCGCAATTCTTGCAAGTGGAAACACGATTTTACTGGGCTCATACATAACAATTTATTTACACGAGAACGCACTATCGTTTCGGTTTTCCCAAATCTATCTTTTAATATTTCAATTGCGGTGTCATAATTACTATCCGTAATAGATAATCCCTGAATCGAAACCAAAGCCTGTCCCTTCAAAAATGACCTTAAATAGCTATGCTTTTCTATTTTTGACAGATTTTTATTTTTGTGTATTGCACACTCAAATTGATCCCAAAATTCTTGCCAATTTTCATGTTTACCATCGTAAACTTCTATGGTTAATTTTGGCAAACGAACATTATTTCTATCAACCCTTCTCCCCACTTCTTCACTATTGTTCATTTCACTGTTTGCTTCTGATGTGGAACTGCCGATCGTCAACAACTCCGGCATGCCACTATTATTTATCGGAAGATTACCATCCGTCTTCAGTTCCGATACATTACTGTTATTTAAAGCTATTTTACTTTGAGATTTGAGTTCCGGTATCATTTTCAGAAATTTGTTTATTTTTGACTTTGAACTTAAAACCCTATCTCGGTATTCCTGACTGGAAATAATATCCAATTCCAATTCATCCAAGTCATCTATACAATTTTCTATTTCTGAATCTAACTCAAATACCTTTTCCGCTTTATCGTTTAATTGCTGTAAAAGCTCTTCTAATGTATTTTTATCAATGGATTCAACTTCAAAATGCTCAGATATCTTATTTTGAACCTTAGTCAAAAGACTTCTAAAAGTTTGCCGTTTTCTCTTCAATTTATCGAGCATTTTTTTAGTTTTTAACTCATCACCGGCAGCATTTGTTTCATTATTTTCTGTATCCGTACCTTGCATACTTAGTTTCGCTTTTGACAAATTTTGACCAACTAAAATAACATTCTAAAATTTTGTCGTTCGAAATCGAAACTACTGCCAATTCTGTTTCTTAATTTTCAAAAATATCTAAATGTCCCGTTTCCCGGGTTTCGGCACCATGAAAAGAATATCAGTTTACCCTAACTGTCGTAGAATTCAAATCTAATTTTCTGAACTTAACTCTTACCTTGAGCAGGATTTTTGAGCTTCTTGTGATCCAGAAATCTAGGTGAAAACAATGAGCACAACACATTTTAACGTCACGAACATTTAATGTAACGTACACATACACATATTTGTATATAGGGTTTGTTCACGTTTCCTTTACTTCAATTAATACATTTAAATCCAGAGCGCAGTACTTTATTATTAGGTTCTATGAACCTTCCATTTCAAATCATTCCTAAAACTAATTATTAGGCCGTGAATTTTGGCCTTCTACAAGAAATCGTAAAACCCCATTATTTTTACTGCGCTAACGCACCGGCAAAACTTCTTCCAAAACTTTTTTTTTCATGAATAATATAAACAACAAAATTATCTATTCAAAGCTGCTCGCCGCAGCCAGAGCCATCTATTGAGCTCTACAGAAATTAGTGAAACGTCAACAGTTACATATTAAAAGTAGTTTTATTTATTTTTACAAAAGTGTTGTAAAAAATATCTGTATCTTCTTACCTTTCTGAAAATATTGAAATCTAAGTTTCTTTGAAGTTTCAGTTCATTCAATTTTTTTCTTTTTTAATCAAATTCACCTCATGAAACAAAACATTACTAACGCATACAGTTCATATTTTTCATGTAGTGAACTGCTGTATGTCATATATTGAAATATTGTAAAACCAGATAAATTAGGTATATAATTTATCTTTAAAAAATGAAGGCAAGAGAAGTTAGATTTATTATGCATTGATTTATTTTGAATTATTTATATATATATATACATACATACAGGGTGTCCACTTATATCCGTTACACCCCCACTTAACTTCTAAACGGTGACAGCTTAGGCCATAAAGTTGGTGTCTAGGTAGTAAAAAGGGTATGCGCTACTCGATGAGACAACTTACAACGCCATCTATAGGAAGAGGATTCGTAATGAATTTTTCCTCTTATCTTAGTGTCGCAATCAGGTTTAATTAGCCAAAATAGAAATATAATAAACAAAATTTCTTAATTGAAAGGTGACTGGTCAATTTTACCAGTCTGCAAGTCTATTAATTTAAATTTAGGCAAACCTAATTGCTAAACCGAAAATATATCAATCACCAAAGGTGCATTGGTCAGCGATGCTGACCCGTCGTGATGTAGACTAAATCATTAAATCAGGCAGTGTATAATTATTAATTAAAACTCTCATTTTAAATTATCAAAAATAACATTTTATTTTAAATATCTTGACTAATTGCAATTAATTGCAATTTTTACTAAAAATATATTTATCTCAACAAATTCATATTTCTTTACCCAAAGCATATATGATAGTAATTTCTATCAATAATCAAAAACACAGTACTCTATCAAATATTAAGTAAATGAATTCATTATAATTTCATACATCTCATAATTGTGAGAATTCTGCAAGTTTGCAAAGTAGACTAGGATTAAGAGTTAGTTCAAATTAAAATTTCCTCATCAGATTATCTTCACTACATTTTTAATATAATATTAATAAAATGAATAACTTACAGATTTTTGCAGTCTGTATATCTTTGATGGACTGTTGTTACTCACAACACTAGTAATTAGCAGCGACTATTGAGCTCACTTTATATGCATACGGAAAGTTCTTTTATAGCTAAGTTCATCATTGCACTTTTTAACATCAAATTGCACTGCTGTAATCACCGGTGATAATTCCTTTGATATCTCGACAGTTCCATCGGCAACTATAACTAGCAGCACCATGCAGGTCATGGGTCAGTTGAATCAATATCCTCGGGATCCAAACGCCTTATGGGTTAAGCAATGTTCCAACTTCAGCCAGATATGTCTCTTTCGAGCGTAATACACGATTTTCATATTGTGGATTGATTCTTCAGCGAATATTTCATTTTAATGACATTCCTTTTTTTCTACGAGACCTTCGTTAAAAAACAGCAGCTATATATCTGTAGTCAGCATTTTTTTTTTTTTTAATAACAGTGACGTGAAAGACAAATTCTTATTCGCTCTAATGCAACAGTTCTTTAAAATAAACAAAAATGAGCAGATCCAAAAATAAAGTTCTTTTCGAAGCATCTGTAGGTTCTTATCATTTTAGAATTTATACAATGGTTCACGAACGTCATTCTAAGCGAATGTCTCTGTAGAAAATGTGCTTATGAATATGAGGCAAACAAACACAATAGCTTGTACAACAATCGTCCTTTTCTTTTCATGTCTAATGTCAAATTCTTAAAAAAATTCAAAATCATAAAAGTTCAGAAGATGATAAAAAATATGCATTGCCTAGAATGGCAAAGTCAATCTTAAAACAAAACCTTCTTAAAAAAAACAACAAAGCTTCATCTCAGGAGCGTGATTGAAAAACATCCTTCATGTTCGCCTTTTCACCACAGAGTAACAAAATTGCAGAAAAAAATATGTCTCAGGAGAGCAGAGGCCGCAGACCTGCTTCCTTCGACTTTGCTATCCAAGTTTTTTCTTAAAAGTGCCCTAGTACAACCATATACTACTGGCTTCAGGATATGTGAGTGCGTAGGTGAGTCACTATGGTCTGAATTCCTACGCCTCAGCTGTATGTCACGTGCCCAGCAACAGTACTGCTTCTTCGCTACTTGTGAGGTCGAAATTCCCCCTGCAACAGATAAGGCAATAAACGAGGCGCCAATATGATTTTCGTCTGCTTTCACTGTTATTTCGCAGGCGTCATTCTGTGCCATCAATGCTTTAGCTTTGAAAGGAGCTGTCTGCATGTATTCTTCTACATTTGGCCCAGTTCTTTGATTACCCTCAATGGGCGTAAGCAATGACAGAAAGTTTTACGACATTTTGCCTGTCGTAACCATTAGCTGTTTTCCTACAATGTGCGTATAGCACAGAAAATTGACATCTCTGTCTCGTTGCTTTTCTCTTTTCACTTTAATTCTGAGAAAACTTGTATTCTGCTCCGGTGGTCTGTCTTCTCAGAAGGGGTGTGCCTTCTGCTTTGCACTTTCCCATGTAAAATGATTTTTCGCTTGCTTTCAGAGAGAATTTTTTTTTTAAGGAGCCATTTTATGAGTATCGCTTTTCGTCAATTCTTCGAAACTTTTGATTATGCTCATCAATTCAGAATTCCACAATTCACCACATAAATCAAATTTACACACATATGTCCAGTTTATTCTAAATAAACTACGACATAATCCCCCTAGTCCACAATGAAAAACAAGAAAACTCACCTCAAAAATCTGTACCACCTGTACAAGACATCACGCTTCAATTTGCTCGTGAAAATTCTCAGAGTCCGATGACGTTTACTACAAAAACTCAAAATATATTTACATTAGTCACTATTACATAAGTTCAATAAACCATATTTTCAAATCATTGCATAAATCATATCAACATTTCAAAGCAAAATATCAAAGTATTACTAAATTTCACAAAATTTTTCACAAGTATCATAAATTCAATTCATTATCAACACAATATTCGTACCATTATATCACTACTTTTCTGTAATCAAAATAAAACATTGTACAAATCAAATCACTATGTCTATTATTCACTAAATCAAAATTTTAAATTTCAACAAAAAAAATTTTACAATTTCAAATTTCACCAACATTATGTTCATTCGACACTATATTAACCATTGATCAGTACATTTCATCAATTCATGTAACAATTCTCAATATTATTTCGTTTTATCTCAAAATGTCTTTTTTCTCAAATTCATTATCTCATTAAATTTCATTCATTTATTATTATCCTCTTTCTCAATTTCAATTACCATGGATTGAAATTTTGGAGTCAATTCAGCTTTGCTTATTTTCAATGTAAATAAAGATTTTGAACAATAATTAATATTTTTGGTAATAGTTAGTTTTGAAGAATTTCTTAAAGCATAACTATTGATATTAATAAAATTGTAATCCTTAATTTATTATCCATTGTTAAGCTCAAACTCCTTATAATTTATTTTCGCAGAATCTTGTCTCAAATTCTTATTCGTAACATAATATCACTTCATTTCAATTAAATCTTATCGATTCATTTAAAATTAATATCAATTTATCCTTATGTACACCTGTACCTATTCATATTCATACACAATATTAAAATACATTTGTATAACATTTCACTTACAAATAAAAATTTTCTTGAATTATTATACTTTTACTTATATCACTTTTACTTATACATTGTTATACCACATTTTATAGAAATATATCATCAATTCACATGTCTGAGAGTTTTCGTTGCACTATTTTTTCAATTTACCATCACATTACCAATCATTCACATGTTCAATTTCATTTTCAAATCACTATGTGTTCAAAATTTCATTATTTACTATTAAATCATAATCAATTATTGTTGTGTACTCTTAAATTAAAGTTTTAAAAATTCAATTATACCATCACATTATATTCAGCATTTCAATAACCATATAAGCAAGTTCAATATACTTTACAAGTTTAAAATCATAACAAGTTTTGAATGATTATCAAGTTTTTATTCTCAATAATAATTTTAAGTTTTGCATAATAAATAAATATCAGTATTAAATAATCATTAGGTTAAGTTCTGAAGTATCCAGCACATCTAAATTAATCAATGCATAAAATCAATACCCTTTAAATTAAATTCAAATTTTTTAAAACGATTCCTAACCATTACAATCACAGTACTCCAACCAAATATATTCTCGAATCCTTCCACAGAATCAAAAAAATATTTATAAGTAATTCCAGTAATTATATCCAATTTATTACTTTACATATTATTCTTCCTATCCGTCCTGAATTCTACTATTATAGAATTATCAAAGTTTAGTTGAATTTTACAGCTAGTTTAGAAAATTATCTTTTCTCAACATTGTGTTTTGGCAATTTTAAAAGTTTTAAAATGATGATTCCTCCTGCTAGCGTTCAATTTCTAAAAAAAAATATCCCTAAAAGATAAACAACTTCATATTATTAAACTTTAGTAGCGGTACAATAACAATAACCCAACTGTTAATTAAAACGAGCCAAGAGCAAAGCTCCTGTTCCGCCATGTCTGAATGCTAAAAAACAATGGGAATACCAATTTTCCGGATATTCCTGACCAGGAATGTGCGTATCTATTACCTAAAAGTTAATAAAAAAAATTCCAATTGGCAATAAGTTGCTTCAAAAATTCTCAGCTAGCTTTCATAACATCTATCTTCTCTCAGTACTGCAGGTTGTGAAAGAAAATTTGCCTAGTTTTCAAGTTGTGTTTTTTTTTAGTTGTGTCTATTCAATTCCTTCTAGTTGCAAATGCTGTCTTAAATCTGGAACTATAAATAATTTGTCGAAGTGAACTTTTGTCGTTTCGCCTTCTGTATTCTGTATGAGAGCGTTATTGTTTCTAAACATTCTTTGGATTATATACGGTCCTGAAAACTTTGACTTTAAAGAAGCCGCAGGTATGAAATTTCTCAAGTAAACTTTGTCGCCCACCTTGAATTGTTGTTTTCTTGGTTGCGTAAAGTACTTTTCTTTATCCTCATTGGATTTTGCTTGGTTTTCATAAACTTGTTCTAAAATTTCCCTGTGGGTCTTCTCTGCTTCATCTACCATTTGCTTGAATGACAAAGTGGTAAATTCTAAATCCTTGTTCAGGTCAAAAGTTGTTCTTAGCTCTCTGTTATAAAAAATTTGTGCTGGAGTATAACCTGTCACTATATGTGCTTGGAGTTATTATATTCATTCATTTCATCTTCACAATTCCAGTTGTCTTTGGATTTAACACAGTCTTATTCTAAACAATTAATTGTATATATTTACAGTTATTCTTATAATTATTATTTACATGACTATTCTTCTTTCTGTTCTTATTGCCTTTCCATACAAATTTATATGCATTTCTGTTATGATTGGCTGCTTCGCCTAATTCAAAATTATTAATCACGTCATGTTCAATTTCATTCTCTTCAAAATTTCTAAATTGTTCATGTTTACTATTTTCAAAATTATTACAGTCATTTTCTTCAAAATATTCAAATTGTTCTTCATTTCTATTATTATTGTCATATTCAAAAAATCCCATTTCAATTTCACTATTGGCCATTATTAACTTGTTTTGGTTCATGTCCAAAACAATATTGTTGATTTTCAAAAAGTCAAATCCTAGTATAATGTTATATTTTGTATTCCAATCTTCATTGGTTATAAAAAAGGTATTCTTGAAAAATTTGTTTTTAATTTTAAAACCAATTTCAATTGTATGCTTAAATGGGATTTTTGTGCCATTTATAGCATGAATTGACACACTTTTGGATAAATAATGAATTTTGTCAGTTTCCTTTATTTTATTAAACAGATTACTACTCATTAAGCTAATGGTAGAGCCAGAATCAATCATCACGATTGCTTTGATATCCTTAAAATTGATGTTAATCATTGGCAGTTTGTCATTATCAACTTCAGCATCTTCTATTTGACATGAGGCAATTGTTTCGACATACAATTTCTTATTCAAAGTTGTTAAATTCTTGTTTTTCCTTTCAAAATTCAAAGTTTGAGAATCAGTATTTTGCATATTTACTTTCTTTCTTACATTATATCTATATTTATCCACCATATTTACTTTTGATTTGTTCTTGTTCTCAAAATAATCATTTCTTGTTCTAATATCAGCATTCTTAAAATTGGTCGGTTGCTTGTTGACCAGCTTAGTCCTGTTATACCATAGGGATGACCTCTTCTGACCATAATTTACAGCCACTCTGTTCAGTTTTCCGAATTCTTGTAAAATTTGCCTCTGTATTGTAATTGAGGTCTTTGCTGTCTTAAATTTCCTCTAAAATTGCTATTATTTACATCTATTTTCATTTCTATTATTGTTGTTGTTGCATCTAGTCTGATTATTTCTTCTAAAACTATTATTATTATGTACATACTGATTATTTCTCAAATTTTGCTGACTATAGTTGTTTCTAAAATTACTATTTTGCCTGTACGCATTCCCATGTTGTCTGTATGGGTTAAATCTGTTATTATTAGCATGTCTTGCCTGATTACCTTTAAAAATTCTTACGTGACCATAATTATTATTTCCTTCATTCATATATTGCCTGTCATTACCTCTAAAATTATTATTTACATTTTTACATTGCCTATTAACATATTGTTGGTTATCATTCTTATGATTTTGCATCTGGATATACAGTTGACAAAAAATCATAGTGTGTGCTTCACCGCACATCAAACAACATAGCCTATTCTCATTCAAATTGTCAGACATATTGACTAAAGGAACTTCCTTTGAATTATTCTCATTCTTATTTAAAGATTTAATTGTATTTACTTGCTCAAAAATGCTTTGTAGCATAAAATTCGTATTATCTTGGTTGTCTTTCAATTTATTTATCTCATTATTATTGTAATTACTATTGCTCGCTTCATCACTAAGTGCATTTTCAATATGCTTTGCTACTTCCACTGCTTGCTTAAAGGTTTTCGGACCCTGTTTCTTAACCTCTAATCTTAAATCAGCTCTAATAGCTTCCAAAAATTTATTTAAATTATCGACAAACCTTTTAGTTTCTTCATTCGAATTATCAAGGGATTTTGTATATTTATTTGTTGTCACCTCAAGAGCTTCCTCAATATCAGTAATAGACTGTGAAGTACCCTGAATTATATTGTTAAATTTATGCTGTCATTCAGCAAAATCAGCCATTTTCAAAAATTTATTTTTAAGCTTCTCACACAATTGTGTGTAAGAAAGCAAATTTTATTCTCTTCATCCTCTGTAATTATCCTGAGAGCCCTTCCTCTCAACAAAGTTTTAATTAGAACCCTTTTCTGTTTCTCATCCCATTTTTCTAAAGTAGCCACTTTCTCAAACTGGTTTAGGAAATAATTAATGTTTTCGCCCTCTTTTCCTTCGAATTTTGGCAGTAATTGTAAAGCTGGCATATTACTTAAGCTATTTTGGTCATTCATGATGGTCACTAGTCGTTTGACCATTCTTCTGAGTTTATCTGTGTCAGAAATAGTGGGAGATTCCACTCTTTCATTTTCAATATTATCCATTTTTATGTCAAGTTTTGGCACAATTAAATAAAATTTTAACTCTTTTTACCAAATTCTATCTACACCTTCACTTTCAATCAATTTGAAGGAAATAAATCTACCCATCTACCCATTAACAATTTTTATCTACAACATTTACTCGCCTTGCTACTCAAAAATTCCCTGAATCATAATTTCATGATCCACAATGTAAACAAACAAAAAATTTTACTCAAGTTTTTATGTACTGGATCTCCATCACTCGCCTATAAACCATAAACATTATACCCGTAAGTTCAATATCAACATTTGTATCACCACAATTGTGTGTCACTTTGATATAAATCCTTTATTTATTACCTTCAAGGTTTTATCATGTCATTCTCATATGTTTACTTCATATTTCAAAGTTTTAAAATCTTTCTTCAATTTACTTTGCTTTTCATTTAATTTCAACCTTTATTATTAACACTACTTTCTTAATTGACACCATATGTAAATACATTCTCCACTAATACTTTTCAAATTATTTAAAGTATTTAAATTACCATTTCAAAAAAATTTTTAGCGTAGATTCGGGGTGAACATGACTTTCTCAAAATTTTTGCATTCATAAATCAACATTATTAAATATCACATATTCTCAATTCAACTATTTTGATTTTACATTTACTTTTCTACAGTTATCTTTTGATTTTAATTTTATTCACTTTTTGCATTCCAGAGCTTTAAGTAAATGTAAACAAAATTTATGTTTTAAATTTTTATTCACTATGCCTTTTAACTGACTTCTAAGTTAATTTTTTGGTTATCTGCATTATTTTAAATCCTTAATTAGATATATGTTTTAATTTTGCTTTTTAAAACATGGTTTTGCAAGATACCTATTCTAACTTAGTTTAATCAGTATACAGGCACCATACTTTCATCCAGGGAGCAAAATCGCTTCATTATCACTGCACCACCTGTTATCAAGGGTCACCACCCATATGTTGCGACGAAATTTTTTTTGCCCATTTTAGAAGCAAGATCTTCAGCTTTCTGCCGCATTAAAGAACCGTTTATGCGTGCATCCTTTTCCCTAACATTGGCAAACCACAGTGTCAAAGCCGATTCGACTTCTCTATATTTCCCAATACGTCTTCGCTTACAGTTCAAATTTGCGTTCAACTTCGCTTTATTTTCAATCTCGTCGCGATTCTTTAACATTTTACAGAGTAATGGCTGAGAGATTTTTAGTGCAGCAGCAGCATTTCTTTGACTCATCTTGGGTAAATTATCAAAACGTTTCAAAATGTCAATTTTGTCCTTAACAGTTAAATCATTGCGTTCTTTTTCCATTGCTAAAATGCTTGACCGTCTGCAACAAAGTTTGAAATGCAACTTGACAGAGGGAAAAAATTATACAGCTTACAACAGTCCAAGCACTTTGCTTACTGATAAGAAAAGAACTCAACACTTTTCCTACGCCCCCACAATTCTCAAAGGGGAAAAAAGGGGAGAGAAATCACCACCTGCAGAGCCGGCGCCGGGTGCCGCGCTTGAGGGACGGCCTTGTGGCAAATTCCTGCACGTGCCAACAAAAGGGCCCTCGTTGGGGTTTTGTGGATTCTCCCTTTGCTTTTACGTATATGTAGTTTGGATTTTTTGTTGAGAGAATGAAAAAAAATCGAAAATGATACACGAACGACGAAAGTGAAGTGATAAAGTGATAACAATAAACGAAGGCGCTGATTACAAAAACCGATTTTTGTAGCATGTGTTAATATACAAGCGTTCGGGACTTCGCGATTCTGATAACATTAAATGAATGATAGCATTATCCGCAATCACATTAAGCGGCAACTACTGTATATATATATATATATATGTTAACTAAGGATTATGAAAATTATTAATGATAAATAAAAGAAAATGTACACAAAAATTATAATTTAAAATCACAAACTCTAATTTATCACTAACATTTTATGGATATTGTTGCTTTTTCTACTAACACTGACTTTATCCATCTGTTCTGGCATTATTCTAAAAAAAATATCAGCATTGCATAATCACTTGTAAAATTTGTTTTCCTTTTCTGATTAACATATATTTCTATTTTCTTAACCTTTGCGTTTTACTGAACTTTGAATATTGTACTTGAAATTGTACAATTTCTTTTGTTCTACATAAACAAGAACTAGTTTAGATTTTAAAGCAGAAGTAACTGAACACAATTTTGTGCTTCAGCACTTTGCTTCTCTTCATCCGATATATAAGTGGGGCTTTCTTCATATTTTTCAGTAGTAGATTTAGAAGAATCGCCAACATCAAACTTGTCTTCATTTATTTTTGTTTTACTTTCTTTTCTATGATGAAGGCACACAATTACATGTTGGTGTTTTACTTTCTTTTCTATGATGAAGGCACACAATTACATGTTGGTGTTTTACTTTCTTTTCTATGATGAAGGCACACAATTACATGTTGGTGTTTTACCTTCTTTTCTATGATGAAGGCACACAATTACATGTTGGTGTTTTACTTTCTTTTCTATGATGAAGGCACACAATTACATGTTGGTGTTTTACTTTCTTTTCTATGATGAAGGCACACAATTACATGTTGGTGTTTTACTTTCTTTTCTATGATGAAGGCACACAGTTACATGTTGGTGTTTATTATCATATGTTCCCTACATACGACGCTGCTGGTCATTACAAGATAACTAAAAAATGTCCTTTAGATTTTTATTATATAATATTGAAAAACATATACTTATTGTACACTGAAAACTGAATGAGGCCATTATTTAAAAAACAATGAGATAAAATTTGCCCTAATACTTTTAACTAGCAAGAAGATTATATTGAAAGAGGGAAAACTGCACATTCTTAACTACATTCATTAATAGCTTTGAATTCTACAAAGAAACCCTAGTGGCACATCCTAGAGGAAAATCCTGTCCTAATTTCACTGTAGTCATGACCTTAAAAGGTAAGTTTACATTATTTATTACTGCAGAGGAATGTCTCAGTATCTGAGAGGGTATCAAATTTATTTTCTTTGTTCTGGACTTTTCCTATACTTTGTGGGAATAATCTCATATTTTGGGAAGAAAGGAAAACGTGGTTTGTTTCTTCAACAGGAATGGTAACCAAAACATACTTAATTAAACTTTTATATGGTTTGAAATTGTGTAATTTAGTTATCAATATAGCAACAAGAAGAATATTTAAAAATATTTCTTTGTATTTTAAAGGTATTGATTAAATTTTTATGAAATGAAACATTTTTATGAAACTGATAACAATCAATGATAATATATAATAAGAAAGATCAATCATGCATAAAGCATTGATTATGAAACACTTTCCAACTGCAATGCAATTTTATTTAAACATCTCTAAAATGCAATGCATTCCTCGGTAATATTTTTAAAATTATCACAATACTACATTAATTTATTATATTTGAAAACTTAGAAATTCATCGAGAAAAATGAACTTCATTCAAATGACGGCATTGAAATATAAATTGCCTGATTTAAGCATCGCCAAAATGCCATACATTCCTCAGTTATATTTTTAAAATTATCATAATACTACAATAATTTATTATATTTGTAAACTTCATCGAAAACAAATTAAATTTATTCAAATGACGTCATCGAAATATAACACACCTGGCTCTATAAAAGCAGCATTTCATTCATAAATCTGCATCCCTTCATTTCATTCATCACCAATAATACTATAATAATTTATTTTATTTAAAAACTTAAAACCATGGAGGTACAAGTAATTTAACTGTATGCTTAAAACTTCATCGAAAAAAAATCATTTTCGTATCTGTGTCAATGAATGTTTCATTCATATCAGCTATATTGCGGACTCCATGAGATAAATAATTTTGAGTTAAAGAAATGCAACAATTCTTATACAACTCATTCTGCATCTTTTGGTATTTACATTCGCCATAAGTTAAAATTGGGCTTCGTTGTAGAAATAAACAAAGTTGAATGATCATTTAAACTCAACTATATTGTAATTGCGTTGTTTCAGTATGTAGATGCACAAAATTTAATCAAAAATAAAGAGGTTTAAGACGGATACAACACTAAATATGAATTAAAAAGAACTTCAAAAATCACGATTTTGATGCAAGATGGATGACATATTTTATTTTGAAGTGGATCACGTGCCCTCTTCATATAATTGTCACGTGATCTCTTTATAAAGGGTATAATTATTATTTAATTTTTATTTAAAAAACTACTGAATATATTTTGCTGAATTTTTTGTATATATTTTATGGGATAATTTGAATATTTCCTAAAACTTTCGAAACAATTTGTAAATTTTAAATCGGCTTATAAAGTGTTTGAAAAATTAGGACCCATAGGGTTTAATGTATTTCATTTTCTGAACCCGGGTCAATCCAAAACTAATTGGGTGACATTATTAATTTATATTCCCATAGGTCCCACAGACCGTCTGACCAACATACTAAAATTTAATTTTGATAAAGTCATTTATACGGCAGTTATCGTGCTAATGGACGGGCAGACAGACAGAATGAACAAAGTCATAAACACTTTTCAACTATTGTTGTAAAGTGTTAATTATAAAAAATCTGCAAGAGATGTATAAAATTTAATTGGATACAATATGTTTTCGATATGTTTTGAATCTGAATATATAAGTTTCGTCAGTAATATTATTTCTAAATTGTATGCAAATAAAACAAAAACAAAAAGATCAATCATGCTTAAAGCATTGATTACGAAACACTTTCTAACTTCAATGCAATTTTATTTAAACATCTCTAAAATGCAATACATTTTTAAATAATATTTTAATCACAATACTACATTAATTTATTATATTTGAAAACTTAAACCTTCATCGAAAAAAATGAACTTCATTCAAATGACGGCATTGAAATATAAATTGCCTGGTTTAAACATCTCTTAAATGCGATACATTCCTCGGTAATATTTTTAAAATCATCATAATACTACAATAATTTATTATATTTGAAAACTTCATCGAAAACAACTCATATTCATTCAAATGACGTCATAAAGAAAGAATAACACGCCTGGCTCTCTCTATAAAAGCAACATTTCATTCATAACATTTTCCCATTCATTTCATTCATCACAGTACTAAAATAATTTATTTTATTTAAAAACTTAAGACCATGGAGCTACAAGTAATTAAACTCTATGCTTAAAACTTCATCTAAAAAAATTGTCCTTCTCTATAAAATCAATGAATATTTCATTCATATCAGCTATGCAGACTCCATGAGCTAAATACTTTTGCATTAAAGAAATACAGCAATTCTTATACAACTCATCCTACATATTTTGCTGTTTACATTTTACATAAGTGAAAAATAGGCTTCGTTGTAGAAATAATCAAATTTGGATGATCATATAAATTCAAATATATTGTCATTGCATTGTTTCAGTATGTAGATGCACAGAATTTAAGCAAAAATAAAGCGGTTTTAGGACGAATACAACACTCAATATGAATTAAAAAGAACTTTAAAAATCATGATTTTGAGACAAGATGGATGCCATATTTTATTTTGAAGTGGGTCACGTGATCTTTTCATATCATGGTCAAGTAATCGCTTCATATAAGAGGTGTAATTATTATTTTAATTTTTATTTAAAAAACTACTGAATATATTTTGCTGAAATTTTTTTTATATATTTTATGGAATAATTTGAATATTACCTAAAATTTTCGAAGCAATTTGTGAATTTTAAATTCGCTTAAAAAATGTTTGAAAAATTAGATCCCATAGGGTTCAATGTATTTAATTTTTTCAATCCGGGTTCAATCCAAAACTAATTGGGTGATATTATTCATTTATATTCCCATAGGTCCTACAAACCGTCTGAATAACACACTAAAATTTCATTTTGATTAAGTCATTTTTTACGGCAGTTATTGTGCTAACGGACAGACAGAATGATAAAAGTCATAAACACTTTTCAACTTTGTTGTAAAGTGTTAAAAATTGTTAATTTTTAATAAAGTAATAAATTCAGTTAAGTATACATAAATTTATTAAATAGATAAGTTATTTTTACTCTTGATTTATGTAAGTGCAGCCAAGTAAAATTTTTATATTTTAAACAAAAAAAATTTTTCTCACATTTTCCAAAAATCACCTCTAATTTTTAACACTTTACAACATATTTGAAAATATTTAGTTGTTTATGACTTTGTTCATTCTGTCTGTCCGTTAGCATGATAACTGCCATAAAAATGACTTTATCAAAATGAAATTTTAGTATGTTGTTCAGACGGTCTGTGGGACCTATGGGAATATAAATGAATAATATCACCCAATTAGTTTTGGATTGAACCCAGGTTGTAAAAATGAAATACATTGAACCCTATGGGACCTAATTTTTCAAACATTTTTTAAACGAATTTAAAATTCACAAATTGCTTCGAAAGTTTTGGGAAATATGCAAATTATTCCATAAAATATATATAAAAAATTTCAGCAAAATATATTCAGTAGTTTTTTAAATAAAAATTAAAATAATTACACCCTTTATATGAAGCGATCATGTGACTATTATATGAAGAGATCATGTGACCCACTTCAAAATAAAATATGGCATCCATCTTGTGTCAAAATCATGGTTTAAAGTTCTTTTTAATTCATATTTGGTGTTGTATTCGTCCTAAAACCACTTTATTTTTGCTTAAATTCTGTGCATCTACATACTGAAACAATGCAATTACAATATATTTGAGTTTAAATGATTATCAAACTTTGATTATTTCTACAACGAAGCCTAATTTTCACTTATGGATGTAGAATGAGTTATATAAGAATTGCTGCATTTCTTTAACACAAAATTATTTAGCTTATGTAGTCTGCAATATAGCTGATATGAATGAAACATTGATTGATTTTATACAGAGAACCAAACGATTTTTTCGATGAAGTTTTAAGCATAGAATTAAATCACTTGTACCTCCATGGTTTTAAGTTTTTAAATAAAATAAATTATTATAGCATTGTGATGAATGAAAGGAATGGAAACAAGTTCATGAATGAAATTCTGCTTGTATATAGAAGCGATTTATATTTCGATGGCGTCATTTGAATAAAGTTCATTTGTTTTCGATGAAGTTTTCAAATATAATAAATTATTGTAGTATTATGATAATTTTTAAAATTTTACCGAGGAATGTATCGCATTTTAGAGATGTTTAAACCAGGCAATTTATATTTCAATGCTGTCATTTGAATGAAGTTTATTTTTTTTCGATGAAGTTTTAAGTTTTCAAATATAATAAATTAATGTAGTAGTGATAATTTAAAAAATATTACCGAGGAATGTATCGCATTTTAGAGATGTTTATATAAAATTGCATTGAAGTTGAAAAATGTTTCATAATCAATGCTTTATGGATGATTGATCTTTCTTGTTTTATGTTAAGAAGGTTACAGTATATATAGGATGTATAAAAACATAAAAAAATTTAAATATGGAGCTCATTTGGATTTTTTTTTTTTATTTATTTATTTATTTTTTATTTATTTTTTTTTAGGTAAAAAATAACAGGATTTTAATTAAAATGTTATCAAAATGCATATTGTTTAATAATAAGCATATATTCTAGAATATCCATAGAAAACATTATATGTTTCCGATAATTAGGTGCAGAGCAAGAAAAAGTTTTGTCAAGCACGAGGTTTCCATTTCATGCATCCGCAAAGCAGCACCAAGTGAATTCCCCATTTCTTTACAAATTTATTGCTAAAAAACTAATGCATGGAATGAACTAAAATTTTGCATAGTAGTATAAGTTTATTGGAGACTGGGGAGGGTTCAACCATGTTTCCCCCCCCCCCTCCCCCCCCAAGTGTTTCAAATTTTCCAACAGATGGCAAAACATTCTGCAGATGTTGCAGATGTAAGCTATTGCCTATCAAAATTTGGTAGTTCTTATCTGTTCAGACTAGATTGGATTTTATGTTTTCATCATCAAAAAGTAAGTTTTTTTGTTTCTGTTTGTAACCTTTTTTGTAAATAATGTTGTTTAAACATAAGAATTCAAACTTATATGCTGAAAGTTCAGAACCTTAGCTACATAACTGCTATTTTATTTTTCAAATCAATACCTAATTTAAGTTCAAAACCAAAATCACTACCAAGGGAATCTTAATCCATAGTTGAAACCTTCCTTCTATAATTATAATGAATTCATATGAGTATTAAATATAAGTTTAGTTATTAAGAAATATTTACATAATTTTAATTTAATTTCATGAACATTTAATTTATGGATCAAATATTCTTTGACAAAGAAATGTGCAGATATTGTTTCATAAGATATGCTTTAATAGCTGTGATTTTAAAACTATATTTAGAAAAATTCAATCTTACTTTAATTTAAATGCATCCACAGATAAACAAATATTTATTTTAAAGTGGCCTGTGTATAAGGCTCAACTGTTTATATCTATGAAAAGACTGTTTATATCTATGAAGACTTTAGATTTTTGAATTGTGCCCCTTTACTATAATCTCTAAAACACCACTTCATAGCCGTGTTCATGCGGAGTACGATCACGTTAAACATGTGGGTCCGAAAGTCCTTCCGAGAGGTTGGTGGTAGGGGAAGGAGGGTACGGTCCCTGTGGATGCCTCCCCCACTGGGTTCCGGTCTAAATTGGGTGGCACTTCCCGACCGTCCAAACAGTTACCTTACACCTTTCTGGTAGGTCGGACGGTCTGGGTTTCAACAACAACACCACTTCATAGTAAAAACCTCTCCCCAAAGTACAAGACATAAGAACCTCTTTCCGAGAGAGTTATAAATCTCAAAATAGTTTGTGGCCCCATAAAACCAAAGATGTACTTCAGGTCTAGAGTACCCTGCTGAAAGATCTTGAATTAGGGTTAGGTTTTCAGATTTTTCGCTATGTGCCCAATGGACAAACAGCCAAACAGACACACTCATTCATTATGTTAACATATTTTGCCACATGTATTTAACTGGAGTCAACATCTTGTATTCAAACTGTTTGTTTCCAATTCTTCTGGCAGAAGGTCAGAGGACTACCGTTTCAGCCCTGCAGAGTGAAGAAAAACATGATGTGTTGAATTTCTGTATTTACAACTGTGTAACAAATTTTTTCTATAAAATTTGTTGGTTAAGAAACCTTTGTATTTTAAAGTAGAAAATTCAATAATGCAAATGTTTTCCTTTGGGAAAAGAAATCTAAAGAAAATTTTTACATTTTACCTAGTGCTGGAAATTCCTAATGCCGATCTACGGCTCACAAAACTATGGCCATGTGAATTTTCTTTCTTCCATTAAATTCCATGGTCACCTTTATTTAATATCATCCAGGATTTTTGCATATATTTGTGCACTTATTATTTTATCTACCCAGAGACTGAAAATGATCCTGTCACATCGAATTGATATCTGAATCTACATCAAATTGATATCTAAATTGATATGGAATGACCCTGGGACAAAAACTTTTTAGTTTTTTTTTTCATAAAAGTTAAAGGTTAAAATATTGAAATTATTTTTATATATTCATAAATGGAACCAAAGCTATTTTTAACTAAACAAGTATAAATTGTTTGCATTTTTATCTGCTACGTTCTGAGATATGTGTCCCAAGTAACCAATTTTTCGTAATGCACCAATTTCAACCAGAGATGCCCCAACGATAGATGTTATCCACATAAAAAAATGAGACCTGTTCAGATAATGTAATAGATGCAGTATTGGTATTACATGATCTATTCTGCTCAAAAAAATGTACTTGTTCACATTTTAGAAATAACAAATCCGGGTTATTTGAATTGAGTACACAAATATAAAAAATTGCCTTTTGCTTTTCAATCAGGTTACCCAGCAGTGCAGGGAGAATCTGTTTGCCATCCAGACTCTAAGGGATTTTCAGTACTTTGAAGAGAGTAAAGACCAGGGCGTTAATGTTCGAGAGAAGGCAAAACAGCTAGTGACCCTTCTGAAGGATGAGGAGAGACTGAAAAGTGAACGCAGCAGGGCTCTGAAAGCAAGAGAGAGATTTGCTCGAGCCACATCCTTCGTAAAACAAGATCCTGCTCCCAGAGTATGTCTGATATTCGTTACTTGTTGGTTAATATTTCTGCACCATTATGCAAAAAGAATAATTTTGTGAAAAATTCTAAAGAGAGTGGCTGCTGGCAATTTATCTTCTTTTGCTTCCTATATAAGGTTTTTAAGTAAATGAAATGTTTTAGTGTTCACTCACTGTACCCATGCATAGCATCTGATCTTTAGTGTCTTTTAAAGCTCAGAATCTGTTGATAACTTATCACACCAGTCTCTGGAGTGCGAGTCTCCATTCGAATTTTTCAAACATTAATATTCCACAGCATTGAGTTCGATTTCTTTTTATCTGACAATTGTTATCAGAATGAAGCTGTAGCTCTTGCACTCATAATATCCCTCAAACACATGTAGTTTAATTATTATATGACCCTCTGAATGAAACATAAGCTTTATACTTGTTTAAATTAAATTAACTTCATTTCAAATAATGTGATTTGTAGTGCAAAATACATTGCAGTAATTATGATAAAATCTTTTTCATAAAATGATCATAATTAAATAATTAATTACAGAGGCTGTTTATACACATTTTTAAAAGAAATTTAAAGCAATATAATTAAGGTTTGAAATAATATTTATTTCTTAAATGTTTTATCTTGTGGCCCTTTCTCTGAACTATCGCCTTGATGTTCAAGATAAGAAAGCTTTTCTTAAAGTTATGAGTGGTATTTTATTCTACTTCTCTTTCACAGTTTTCTGTAGTCCATCCATTGTTTTATGTCTGCATTTAGAAAATTATATTTGATTCTCTAAATGATTTTCATAGCGAATTCTACCAGTGTTCAATGATTTAAATCACGGAAAAAATAAAAAAAAAATCATTTTATTTAAATTAGCAGATTTTAAATCATACTTTTAAGTGACTTCATTTACTTTTTAAGTGTTATAAACATATTTTTGAATGTACATACTTTGTATTTTTACATAGCAAAATTCCTCTATATAAGATAATAAATTTATTATAACAGTATCTGTAGTATATGTATAAGCATGTACTCCACTTAAAATTTGCATGTAAGAAGAATCATAAAAGTAGTGCAAGGAAAATAATTTATAAATCCTACTTTCTTCTTATTTTGTGCTGCAAAAAGGTACCAGATAAGAGTGCATTTATTTGCCAGTTGCCAATGTGTATTATTTTCTTCTTATCAGCCTATCTTACCAGCTCTATCTTATCATGAGAGGGAACAAAAGGCAAGCAATGGGGCTGTCACAGTGAGTTGATATTTTCTTCTCCAACCATGATCCCCATTATCCCAATCTTGAGAAAAGGGGTGTAGTATTAGTAACTAAATAGCTACAAGCCATTTTCTTATTGGTTATTTATTAGAGACTGTGTCTCAGCTCAGGTTTAAACCTGTTATTCTTTCTCACTTCTTTCTGAAGCCACAGAGATTCCTTGTATTATACTATTTATACTTGTAGTAATAATACCTTGGTGCAGAGTATTGTAGACTTTAATTACAATTATATTTAAGCTGATTTTATAATGGCGGGTAGAAAAAGATAATGTCTAGAACTATTTCCATGAAATTAAAACTAAATCAGGAAAAGGCTTAGATGCCAAGGGTAAATTTTGTGGGAAAGAAATCCAAGGTATTGTAACTCGTCTGAAGCTCCATTATTCAAGTTGTAGAACTGCTGAAAATAATTTCAGTGATTACTGTGTAGATGATCCTCAACAACCAAGTTTTTCCATTGATCCTCAACCCAGTACTTCTACTTCCAGTGTTTGCAATTCTTCAATAAAATTTTTTACGCAGAAAAGGGAACCAGAAACTACAGAATCGTTCTTTCCAAAGAAATTAAAAATGGACTCTTTTATAATATGTACAACACAAGAGCAGAAAAAGAATTGGATATCCAGATAGCATGAATGATATATGATACAAATTCAGCTTTTCATACAGTAGAAAATGTAAAATTCCGAAAGTGCAATGAGAAATTAAGACCGGGCTACACAGCTCCAAGAGAATCAGCTATTGGTGGTCATCTCCTCACAGATGTATATGATGATGAACTCAAAAAATGTGCAAAAAACTTTAAAATTGAAAGTGTTTCTCTAAGCATTGACAGTTGGTCAAATGTAATAAAGGAACCGATTGTATATAGCAGCATCACAACAAAGGAAGGACGTGTTTACCTTTTGGATACATTTAGCGCATCAGGAAGTGAACACGCTGCAGAATATCTTCAAGAAATTTATAAGAAAAGCATCATAACAGCCGAATAAAAATTTAATTGCAAAGTAAGAAGTGTAGTCACAGATAATGTCACAAACATGGCTAAAATGAGAAATGATATGGAAACAGTTAGCGATGATGAAGCAAACACCAAAGACAAAGATGACTATATACCAATTATAACCTATGGATGTTCAGCCCATTTGCTAAATCTTTTAGCAAAAGATCTACAAATAATAGATGTCACTGAGCATGCTATTTAGATAGTAAAATACTTCCGTAATCATGATTTTGCAAGAGTTCCATGCAAGGCAGCAGGTGGATCATCCCTCTTATTACCACAGGAGGTCCGATGAAATTTAATGTGTGATTATCTCGCAAGTTACAAAAAAAATTGGCCAATTATTGTCACAGTTGTGGAAGCAGATAAAAGTGTAATTAACTCTAATATAAAACAGAAAGTATTAAATGTTTCAATAAAGCGCAATGCTGAAGACATAGTAGCAATGTTAAAACTAATTGCAAATACACTCGACTATGTACTCTTGCTCTATATCTGATGCTGTTATGTGGTGGAAACTTCAGAAGTAGAATTTGCAAAGCTTCTCAACAGAAAGCAAGTGGATTTATTTACCAAACGATATGAGCAAGAGTTAACTTCTGTACATTTCTTGGCATATTTATTAAACATTAAACTAAGGATATAAACTATCCTGACATAAGTATTGCATTGAAGAAAAAAGAAGCTGCAATTGACTTTGCAATACAAAAATATGGTTGTGAATTTTCATCTATCTTGATTAAACTCTTGGCTAATTCTTTACCTTTTTCTGGCACCATTATAGAACCTTCTCTTTTAAGGAATTTAACTTCAATTGAGTGGTGGACATCATTTGCTGCAATAAAAGAATGTCTGAAAAAACGAGAGTTAGAAATAATTCAGCATCAACTGCGGGAGTTGAAAGCATATTTTCAACATTTAACCTAGTACACTCTAAACTCAGAAATAGACTTGGTGTTGAAAAAGCGACTAAACTTGTCTTGTTTAAATCCTTAAATGCTTGATTCTTACAATAATATGTAGTTAATTAATAAAACAGTTTTTCTTTAATTACGTGTTTTTAAATAATTATTTTGATTATGAAATATTTCGTCTAATTTTTAAGACATCAATAAGCAAGCTAAAAGTCTATTTGCACTGCAGCATATTCTGTTTAAATCCTAAAAAATGAATAGCTGCTTTAAAATATTAAGTAAACACAAATTTCTTATTTCTTTTAAGAATAAATGATTTTAGTTAGTTAAAATGAGCTGTTACGATTTTATGTGCATATTGAAATTGAAACATTTAAATATAATGGAAGATTGGTACTAGGTTATCTAAATATGTGTTACCTAACAACCCATTAAATGCATAACTGATTGTATTATATGAATTTTGGAGTAGAAAGTTTTGTTTTGATTTAAATCTGATTTTTTTTTTATTTAAATAAAAAAAATCGATTTATTTGATTTTTTTCTAAAAAAATCATGATTTTTTTAAACTTTGAATTCTACCTTGTTCAGCAATATGTCTAAGCAAATGGCATCGAACATTATGCTTTTTAGCTTTTTTAAGATTTAAATCTATATTTAATATCATGCTTACAGTCTCTGTAGCGATATTTAAAGACACTGCAATTGTTCTTTGAGTTGGTGGATTTTCTTAAGACAAACAACTTTATTTTTGAAATAGTCATAAATGTACATACCTTTGGGTATTCATTCATTGTTCTTTTCCAGGTTAAATGCAATGCTTCATGCTCTTTTCTTTTATTATTAATAATATTGTTTATTTTGTATTTAAAAATGTTAATTCCATAGTTTTCACAACACTTTTGATTATAAGACTATTTCTTTTCAGACAAAACAAAAGTGTATCCTTCAATCCAAAATTTATTTGCATGCACCTGTGGCATTCGACACGCTGTATGTATTTCCTGGCTGATGCACCAGATGGCCAAGAATCGAATACGCGTTGAATGCCACGAATATCTCCCCAGTGAACGAAGAATACCGAGAAACGATATCAAATATAACACAAAATATATACAAATATACATGTTTAAAATATACAAATTAAATTAGTTTAGAAATACATCTATTTACATGTACTGTACTAGTCTTTCAGGAAATCGTACTGTCCTACCACTCCTGGTTATGATGGCAGATTTTGAATTTTCATTTGATGTATTAAACGTTATAAGAGGTTTATATTTTTCTGCCTCTTCACACAGGAAGAAGGTTGGCTTCACGCGATCTAAAGATGCAGTTTTCTTTGTATCTTTAAGTTCAATTTTTATAGTTTTAATATTCCTTTCGATCTCTCTTTGAGGTCCCGTGTACAATTGACTTAAAGGTGGTTTTGTACAATCTGTGCGAAGAAAAGCATGTGTGCAGCTTTCCAGAGAGGAATGGATGAAAATAGAATTTTTGCCATGTCTTGATATTGCTATGGAATTGAGTGTTCTCATTTTTTCTCGTAAATTTGTCACCCATGTTGAATCGTACTATTGTTTAGGTATGGAATCGTAAAACATGTCTGATGGTAAAGTTAATGTCTTACCATATACCAATTCAGCACAAGAGGCTTGGATGTCATTTTTGAGAGCTGTTTGAATTCCTAAGAGTGTGATAGGAAGTGTGTCTGTCCAATTGGCATTTTCATGTGCTTTTAATGCACATTTTAGGTGTCTGTTAAAACGTTCAATTATTCCATTTGAAATAGGGTGGTATGCCATAGAACGAATGCGATTTGTACCCATCATTGTATTAAGTTGTTGGAAAAGAGAGGATTCTAGTTGTCTTCCTTGATCTGTTATCAAAGTTGCTGGGACTCCAGAATGCGAAATCCAGGCAGAAAATAATGCTTTACACACAGTTTCAGCTTCTATGTCTGGAATTGGTACAACTTCAGGCCATCTCGTAAAGCAGTCGATTATTGTTAAACAATAATTGTTACCATTAGATTGTGGAAGTGGGCCAATTATGTCGAGATGTATGTGTTCGAAATATGTGTCTGGGAAAGCAAATGTGCCAATCAGAGTTTTGGTGTGTTTATGCACCTTTGATCGTTGGCAATGAATGCAACATTTAACTTGATTCTTAATATATCTGTTCATATCGGGCCAAATATATCTGTTAGTAATCAACTTAGTAGTCACAAAAATTCCGGGATAAGAAAGTCTGTGAAGTTGATTAAAAATGATATTTCGATATGACTCAGGAACAAAAGGTCAAGGTGGTCCCATTGACATATTGCAGAACAACTCAGAATTTGCAATTGGAAAAATCCTTTTTTCTAATCGGAGTGAAGAATTGTTGTTGAGTAGAATTTCTAACTCAGGATCAGTTGCCTGAGCTGAGGCAAAATCTTCAAAATTTAAAATAGAAGATGAAATGTTGTCAATTTTAATACATGACAGTGCATCTGCTACTATGTTTTCAGTACCTTTTGTGTGACAGATGTTTGTCGAGAATTAAGAAATGTAGTCTGGATGACACAGTTGTCGAGGCGAACATTTATCTGGTTTCTGTTTGAAGGCGTAAATTAGGGGTTTTTGGTCAGTGTAAATAACAAAATCCCGACCTTCTAGCATGTGTCTAAATCGTTTGACTGATGTGTATATTGCCAATAGTTCACGATCATATGTAGACCAATTTTATTGACTTTTTGAAAGTTTGACTGATAGAAATGAAATAGGTTCCCATTTGTTCCCGGTGAATTGCATGAGAGATCCTCCAACAGCTACATCACTAGCGTCAACCCACACACTTAATTTTGCGCTAGGAATAGGATGACAAAGAAGAGATGCGGTAGCTAAAGCATTCTTAATATTTTAAAATGATTTTTCAGCAGAATTAGTCCATTGAAGCAAATCTTGAGCTTTGGTTTGTGTACTATTTTTAGACTTCTTTTTATTTTTGATACCTTCTAAAAATTTGTTTAATGGACCTAGTATGTGAGCAGCTTTTGGGCACAAAACGTTGATAGAAATTAAGTAATCCAAAAAATCATCTTAATTGTGTGATAGTTGTTGCCTTCGGAAATTTTTTTTATACAATCTACATGTTTTATGAGTGGCACAATACCAGATGCTGAAACTCGAAATCCCAAGAACTCAATTGATGAAAGTCCAAACTTACATTTCGATGGCTTTACACTCAGACCATATTGTTTTAACCATTCAAATTAAGTTTTCCGGTTGTTAATATGTTCTTCTGGCGATTTTGAAGCTATTAAAATATCATCGACAAAAGCATATACAAACTGAAGATTACGTGTCACTTCATCAATAAATCATTAAAATGTTGCAACTGCATTAAAGAGTCCAAACTGAATAAGAGTGCTTTCAAATAATACGAAGGGTGTTGTGATTGCAGTTTTATGCACATCTTCTGGATTGATAAGAATTTGATGATAGGTTTTGATAAGATCTATGTGTGAATAAATTTTGCTAACCATGGAGGTTCGAAGTGAAATCTAGAATGTTGAGTACTCCATAATTATCCTTTACCGTTTGAGCATTCAGTGCTCAATAGTCACCTACAGGTAACCGATTTACCGTGTAAACTGATTTTTAAAATGTTAATTTTTTTTTTGTTATTTAATGTTATATGCAATTTCGACTGTTTTTTGCCTATTTTGCCCTTTTTCTCCAATTCCGAGTAAAAATATATCAATTTCAAATTTTCAAATTTCAGGGACAAATTCTAATATTTTTTAAAGATTTTACGTTTTAAATCCTCGCATCCTGAAAAGTTCCGTTGATTTCAACTAATAATTTGCATTTTTAGAAAGCTCAAAGATCAGGGATTCTTACAAGCCCAATCTGGTCAAGAAATAATTATAAATAGCTGCAGGATCGTGATTTTAATGAACTAAGGATTTTCAATTTTTCGGCAAACTGCTAAGAAGTTTTTCAATTGCGTTTTTTCGACCCACAGAAGTTTTCCCCCCGTTTCCATGGAGACTGCGATTCCGGTTTTAAATGAATTCAGAGCTTAGCATATGTATTGTATACATCGGGTGAAATTATTATATTTATATGATATTTTAAATGGATATTTTAATTTATGGTTATTTTAAATGTATATTTTAAATAATATAAATGGTTGTATTATGGTAGATTGAATTGTGGTGATGTATTTGAAATTATTATATTTATAGATTGGTGGAACGATATGGATGATTGATGGAACGATATGGTTTTTTTAAATGGGTATTTTAAATGGATATTTTAATTTATGGATATTTTAATTTTATGGATATTTGAAATGATGGAACGATGGATATTTTAATTTTATGGATATTTAAATGATGGAATGAGGATGATGGAATTAAGAGCTTAGCATATGGTTATTATAAAATTTAAATTAGCACATGGGAATTTCACTCTGTAGGCCCGGGTTCGATTCCGCCGTGTGTTCTGCCTCCTTGTTCACGTGGAGTACGATCACATTAAACATGTGGATCCATAAGTCCTTCCGAGAGATTGGTGGTAGGGGAAAGAGGGTACGGTCCCTGTGGATGCCTCCCTCACTGGATTCTGGTCTAAATTGGGTGAATAAAAAAAAGTTATGGAGATTGTCGCAGACGGCTCGGTAGCCCAGTGGTTAGTGCACGGGAATTGCACTCGGTAGGCCCAGGTTCGATTCCCGCCACTGCCAAAACTGCCGCCGTGTTCATGCGGAGTATGATCATGTTAAACATGTGGGTCCATAAGTCCTTCCGAGAGGTTGGTGGTAGGGGAAGGAGGGTACGGTCCCTGTGGATGCCTCCCCCACTGGGTTCCGGTCTAAATTGGGTGAATAAAAAGAAAGTTATGGAAATTGTCGCGGAGGGTGCGGTAGCCCAGTGGTTAGCGCATGGAAATTGCACTCTGTAGGCCTGGGTTTGATTCCCGCCACTGCCAAAATTGTCACCGTGTTCACGCAGAGTATGATCACGTTAAACATGTGGGTCCGTAAGTTCTTTCCGAGAGGTTGGTGGTAGGGGAGGGAGGGTAATTAAAAGTAGCCGCATGAGGAAGTCGTGATTGTAAGGAAGTTATGATTTTCAATTTCTTCTGCGAAAGAAGGAATCGATTTTTCAACGCGCACAGATGAACAGTGTTTCTTTCGAGGTCACAGTTCTGATGAGGTTGCGAAATCAAATGAAACATTCGATATTTGTTCCTGCCATATAATGTACGTCATTAAACTGAAACAAACCATCCATTTTTTATTTGAATAAATTATTCATCCATTTTATTGGAATAGATTATTATTTTTGAAATAAATTATTTTTCATTTTAAATGCATTTATTAATTTTTTAAAAACGTCATTTTTTCTTACAACTCAACCCAAACATTTCACTGTTGTGTTTATAGTCTGTGGTTGTGTTCTTTCCAGTGTTATCTGTATCAAGATAAGAATTTATTGTTCTTTTCAGAATATAAATTTCTCTTTCTCTTTTTATAAGTGTATTATTTATTTAAGTGTATTTACACGTTTATTCAGCCCAAATATTTAACTGTTACAAGATAAGAATTTATTGTTCTTTTAAGAACATAAATTTCTCTTTCTCTTTTTATAAGTGTATTATTTATTTAAGTGTATTTACATGTTTATTCAACCCAAGCATTTCACTGTTGTGTTCTTTCCAGCATTTATCTGTCTCAAGATAAGAATTTATTGTTCTCTAAACTTCTCTTTCTCTTACACGTTTATATTGTATTTAGATTTTTGCTTAATTTGTAAACATTCTATTCAGTTTAGAGTTTCAGTAGATTTTTGGTATTATGGGTGTGTGTGTTTACAATTTTGTTTCTTGTTTTTAATAAAATCACAAAAGCTTTTAATATATACAAACTTAAATAATGAATGTTTTTGTATTTGGAATACATTATTTTTCATCTTAAAATTTAATTATTAGTGATAACGTCATTAAACTAAAACAAAACATCCATTTTATTGTAATAAAAAATTATTTTCGAAATAAATTACTTTTCATTTTAAATTTCAATTTGCTTGAAATGCAGTTATTAATTTTTTAAAATCTTTTTATAAACCTTTTTTTTAACATTACATACTAACTATTTAATTTTTTTTAAACTTTTTATAACATTACGTATTAAGTGTATTTATGTGTTTATAGTGTTATTTCATTTACTGTTCTTATTATTACATTTATTGTTAGTATATTGTTCTTATTTAAAATTTTTTATTTTTTATTTCTACTCTTGAATTGTATTTAGATTTTTATTTAATTTGTAAACATTCTATTCAGTTTAGAGTTTATTTTAAAGGTGGGCTATTGGTATTATGGGTGTTTATAATTTTGTTTCGTGTTTTTATTGAAAACAAAAATGCCTCAAAAAAAAAAGTCTGCTTAGGTAGAAAAACAAGCCAAAGAAGAAAACGTGAAAGGAATGCTGCTGCTCAAGCCTCCGAAAGTGAGGAACAGTGTCAAAATAGATGGCTCGCTGATGCACAGAAAAGCGCTGCATTTAGGGAAAATGAAACCCAGGAACAGTGGGAAAAAAGACAGTTGGTTAACGCGGAGAAAATGACTGCAGTTAGGGAAAATGAAACCCAGGAACAGCATCAAAATAGACGGCTCGCTGATGCACAGAGAAGGACTGCAGTTAGGGAAAATGAAACCCAGGAACAGCGGAAAAAAAAAGACAGTTAGATAACGCGGAAAGAATGACTGCAGTTAGGGAAAATGAAACCCGGAAACAGCGTCAAAATAGACGGCTCGCTGATGCACAGACAAGAGCTACAGTTACAGAAAATGAAACCCAGGAACAGCTGGAAGAAAGACAGTTGGTTAACACGGAGAACATGACTGCAGTTAGGGAAAATGAAACCCAGGAACAGCATCAAAATAGATGGCTTGCTGATGCACAGAGAAGGACTGCAGTTAGGGAAAATGAAACCCAGGAACAGCGGGAAGAAAGACAGTTGGTTAACGCGGAGAGAGTGACTGCAGTTAGGGAAAATGAAACCCAGGAACAGTGTCAAAATAGATGGCTTGCTGATGTACAGAGAAGGGCTGCATTTAGGGAAAATGAAACCCAGGAACAGCGGGAAGAAAGACAGTTGGTTAACGTGGAGAGAATGACTGCAGTTAGGGAAAATGAAACCCAGGAACAGCATCAAAATAGACAGCTCGCTGATGCACAGAGAATGACTGCAGTTAGGGAAAATGAAACCCAGGAACAGCGTCAAAATAGACAGCTTGCTGATGCACAGAGAAGGGCTGCAGTTAGGGAAAAAGAAACCCAGGAGCAGCGTGAAGAAAGACAGTTGATTAATGTGGAGAGAATGACTGCAGTTAGGGAAAATGAAACCCAGGAACAGCATCAAAATAGACGGCTCGTTGATGCACAGAGAAGACTACAGTTAGGGAAAATGAAACCCAGGAATGGCAGGAAGAAAGACAGCTGGTTAATGTGGAGAGAATGACTGCAGTTAGGGAAAATGAAACCCAGGAACAGCGTCAAAATAGACGGCTCGCTGATGCACAGAGAAGGGCTGCAGTTAGGGAAAATGAAACCCAGGAACAGCGTCAAAATAGACAGCTTGCTGATGCACAGAGAAGGGCTGCAGTTAGGGAAAAAGAAACCCAGGAGCAGCGTGAAGAAAGACAGTTGATTAATGTGGAGAGAATGACTGCAGTTAGGGAAAATGAAACCCAGGAACAGCATCAAAATAGACGGCTCGTTGATGCACAGAGAAGACTGCAGTTAGGGAAAATGAAACCCAGGAACAGCGGGAAGAAAGACAGTTGATTAACGCGGAGAGAATGACTGCAGTTAGGGAAAATGAAACCAAGGAACAAAGTCAAAATAGACAGCTTGCTGATGCACAGAGAAGGGCTGCAGTTAAGGAAAAATAAACCCAGGAACAGCGGGAAGAAAGACAGTTGGTTAACGTGGAGAGAATGACTGCAGTTAGGGAAAATGAAACTTAGGAACAGCTTCAAAATAGACGGCTCACTGATGCACAGAGCAGGGCTGCAGTTAAGGAAAATGAAACTCAAGAACAGCGGAAAGAAAGACAGTTGGTTAAAGCGGAGAGAATGACTGCAGTTAGGGAAAATGAAACCCAGGAACAGCGAGAAGAAAGACAGTTGGTTAACGCGGATAGAATGACTGCAGTTAGGAAAAATGAAACCCAGGAACAGCGGGAAGAAAGACAGTTGGTTAACACGGAGAGAATAACTGCAGTTAGGGAAAATGAAACCCAGGAACAGCGGGAAGAAAGACAGTTGGTTAACGCGGAGAGAATGATTGCAATTAGGAAAAATGAAATCCAGAACAGCATCAAAATAGATGGCTCGCTGATGCACAGAGAAGGGCTGCAGTTAGGGAAAATGAAAACCAGGAACAGCGGGAAGAAAGACAGTTAACGCGGAGAGAATGATTGCAATTAGGGAAAATGAAACCCTGGAACAGCTTCAAAATATGCGACTTGCTGATGCACAGAGAAGGGCTGCAGTTAGGGAAAATGAAACCCAGGAACAGCGTCAAAATAGACGGCTTGCTGTTGCACAGAGAAGAACTGCAGTTAGGGAAAATGATACCCAAGAACAGTGGGAAGAAAGACAGTTGATTAATGCGGAGAGAATAACTGCAGTTAGGGAAAATGAAACCCAGGAACAGCGTCAAAATAGATGGCTCACTGATGCACAGAGAAGGGCTGCGCTTGGGGAAAATGAAACCCAGGAACACTGAAAGAAAGCCAGTTGATGAACGTGGAGAGAATGACTGCAGTTAGGGAAAATGATACCCATGAACAGTGGGAAGAAAGACAGTTGGTTAACGCAGAGAGAATGACTGCAGTTAGGGAAAATGAAACCCCCGAACAGCGTCAAAATAGACGGCTCGCTGATGCACAGAAAAGGGCTGCAGTTAGGGAAAATGGAACCCAGAAACAGCGGGAAGAAAGACAGTTGGTTAACACAGAGAGAATGGCTGCAGTTAGGGAAAATGAAACCCAGGAACAGCTGGAAGGAAGAAAGGTTGCTGATGTACCGTAGAGAAGAGCTGCAGTTAGGGAAAATGAAACCCAGGAACAGCGAGAAGAAAGACAGGTCACCGATGCACAGAGAAGAGCTGCAGTTAGAGAAAATGAAACCCAGGAACAGCAGGAAAAAAGACAGGTCGCTGATGCACAGAGAAGAGCTGCAGTTAGAAATCAAGTTTGGTCGGAAAAAGAAAATGCTGCATTCAGTTATGATTTTACTATCGATTATGCATCTGAACAAATGATTTAAGTAGATAGAATGACAGTCGAATACAATTTCTGCCACTCACATAAATGCAAATGGGAAACACCTGGTATGTGTTGCAGCAATGGAAAAATTCGCCTGCCTTCATTTCGAGATGCTCCGGAACCTCTTTCGACATTGCTTACGTCCAACTCTCCTGATGCAAGGCATTTCCAGGAAAACATAAGACGATATATTTCATGTTTTCAAATGACGTCATTCATTTGCACACAGCTGATTAGAGAAGATGGATATATGCCTATATTTAAAGTGCAGGATCAAGTGTACTGTAGAATAGAAAGTCTGCAACCCCAAACAAATGACGAGCCAACATTTCTTCAGGTTTATTTTGTAGATGACAAGCAAAAACAGGTTGAACAATGTTGCAGGAATGTGATGCAGGCCAAACCAAATATAGTAGCAGAGTTACAGGACATTCTTCATGAGCACAATAGTTATGTAAGTAGTTTTAAGTGTGCTATGAAGAAAATGACTCCCGAATTTAAGGTTGTTATTCAGGCAGATAAAACACCTTCCGGTGAACATGAAAGAAGATTTAACGCACCGACAACATCAGAAGTAGCTGTTATTCTTGCTGGTGATGAACACGGCTGCAGAGACATCAAACTTCATTTGAGGAGTGATGAAATTCAAAAGATTGTAGAAACGCATAAATCCTATGATGCACTTCAGTCTCCACTAATATTTTAGCAAGGTGAAGATGGGTACCACTTTGAAATGAGAGAAATGAATCCCACAACTGGCATTTTGCTACTTCGAAGAAGATTTCGGCAATGGATTTTTATGCATTCAGGATGATGTACCGAGCATCAAGCTTTAATATCATTGTAAGGTGTAAGACACTATTTCACCAGTTCACCGTAGATGTATATGTAAAGATTGAATCAGAGCGTCTGAGGTTCATACGCTTGAACCAGAGGAAACTACGGGTAGAAGATTATGTTCATCTGAGGGATGCTGTTAACAGGGATGGTAATATACGTGACATGGACCAACTTATAATTTTACCTTCTAGCTTCACAGGTGGTCCTCGCTTCATGCACGAAAGAACTCAAGACACCATGACGTATGTCCGAAATTTTGGTAGGCCTGACTTATTCATAACGTTTACATGTAATCCTCAGTGAGATGAAGTAACGAACGAATTAATGCCCAGACAGAAAGGCCAGGATTGCGACTTGTTTGCCAGAGTCTTCCGCCAGAAATTGAAATCTCTGACCAACCTCCTCAATAAAGGAAAGATATTTGGTAATGTTACCTGTTTCATGTACACTGTGGAGTGGCAGAAGCGTGATCTTGCACGTGCACATATCTTGCTCTGGCTTCATGACAGAATCCATGTTCACAGAGGAGATGAATTCATCAGTTTGGAAATACCGAATCTGGAAATTGACCCAATTTTGTATGACATAGTCACAAAACATATGATTCGTGGCCTATGCGGGAACATTAATTCACACTCCCTGCATGAAAGACAGGATATGCACGAAGAGGTACCCAAGAAAAAATGTGATTAATACGCAGACAAACCGTGACGGATATCCGCTCTATTGTCACAGAGATCCAGAAGACAAGGGATTTACGGTAGTCAAGAAAGTATGATGTTCTTACGTCATGATTGACAATAAGTGGGTTGTTCCGTATTGTCCGTTATTATCAAAGGCATTCAATGCCCACATTAATGTGGAATACTGTAGCTCGGTTCAGTCTATCAAATATGTGTGTATGTTAATAAGGGGCTGACATGGCAGCATTTCAAGTGAAGAGTGACGAAAGTGTGCGTGATGAGGTGCAGCAGTATGAAATTGGGTGTTACATTAGCGGCAATGAGGCTATTTGGAGGTTCATGAGAGATATCCCACAGTCACTCATTTGAGCATTCATCTTGAGAATGGGCAGAGAGTTTACTTCACAAGTGAGAATGCACGAGTTCGAGCACAGTCCCCCCCAGATACAATACTTTCTGCCTTCTTCTCCCTGTGTCAAAGTGACGAGTTCGCTTGCACTCTGCTGTACCATCAGTTGCCAAAGTACTCCACGTGGAATGTAAGCAGAATAAAATGGCTCCGTCGTAAGTCTGGTCAAATTGTATCAGAACATTCGGGTATTAGATCAAGCGATGCACTCGGTCGTGTCTACACAGTTCATCCAACCAACTCTGAATGCTTTCATCTTTGACTGTTGCTTCATGAAGCACAAGGTCCTACATCCTTCAGCTTTTTAAAAACTGTCGGCGAAACAGTGTGTGATACTTTCAAGCAAGCCTGCTAGCTGAGGAGCCTTCTCGAAGATGATTCACAATGGAAAAATACATTGGAAGAAGCAGCTGCCACTCGATCAGCGGGAATGCTCCGTAATCGATTTGTACTTATGCTGCAGACATGTTCCATGTCAATTCCTCTGGAGCTGTGGAATTTACAGAAACAAAAAATGTCTGAAGACATTTTGCACCAGGCAAGAGTTAGGACCAATAACTTTGAGTTCGTGTATGACGATGTCATCTTCAATCAAGCATTGATTTTTCTCGAAGATAAGATCAAGGCCTTAGGTGGTTTGAATTTAAAAGCATTCGGACTTCTTGAACCTCAAAGGGGCGACTCTAGCAGTTTCAACTACTAATAATGAGGGAGACAAGCTACAATATAGATGAACTAACAATATATGTCCAATCAAATGAGCCAAATCTGGTTGAGGATCAGAGACAAGCCTTCGAGTTAATTACAACATCTGTGGTTTTTGATGGAGTGGGGGGAATATTCTTCTTAGACGCACCTGGTGGAACAGGAAAAGCTTATCTTATCAATCTTCTTTTAGCAAAAGTGAGACAGAGAGGTATGGTTGCCCTTGCTATGGCTTCTTCGGGAATTGCTGCTACTCTTTTGGCTGGAGGAAGAACAGCTCATTCAGTGTTTAAATTACCTCTAAATCTAGCGAATGTTGAACATCCCACTTGCAACATTTCAAGAAGTTTGAATAAGGCTGCACTTCTCAGAAGATGCAAGCTTATTGTCTAGGATGAGTGCACGATGTCAAACAAGGCTGCTCTGGAAGCTCTTGACGTTACCATGCAAGACCTTTTTCGTAACACAAGACGTATGGGAGGGGTCATTTTGGTTTTATATGGGGATTTCAGGCTGACTCTTCCAGTAATTCAATGTAGTACAAAAGCGGATGAAATACATGCATCAATTAAAACATCTTGCCTTTGGACAAATGTTCAAAGACTCAGGTTAGAAACGAACATAAGATTTCATATGACAGGTCATGCTGCTGTTCAAGAATTTGCAGAGAACCTAGTGCGACTTGGAAATGGAGACATAACCGCTGATGACAAGGGATTAATAGAGATGGGATTTATTGGAAATATTGTTACAATGCCAGAAGAACTAAAAGAAAGTGTATTTCCCAACATTGAGCGTCACTTCCGAGACCCTAAGTGGCTGTGTGAAAGGGCTATTCTTGCTCCCACGAACGAAGCGGTTAATGTCATTAACAGACAATTGCTTATTAAACTTCCTGGTTCTGTTCACATGTACAAGTCTATAGATTCTGTAATAGATATAAATCAGGCCGTCGAGTACTCACCAGAATTTTTGAATTCACTGGAAATTTCTGGTTTGCCCTCACATAAATTAGAACTAAAGATTGGGGCACCCATAATGCTTTTAAGAAATCTAGATCCACCGGCACTGTATTGAAGACCCAGACCGTCCGACTCATCCAGTGGACATGAGCAACTAATTGGATGGCCGGCCACCGGCACTGTGTAATGGAACAAGATTGATTGTTAAGAAAATGATGCCTAATGTCCTTGAGGCAATGATCATAACAGGTCTTTCTGCTGGAAGTCACATTTTTCTACCACGCATCCCTATCATACCTCCAAACCTCCCATTCGAGTTTAAACGCCTACAGTTTCCAGTTCGGCTCAGTTTTGCGATGAGTATAAACAAATCTCAGGGACAGAGTTTGAAAGTCGTTGGACTCAACCTACAAAGGCTTTGCTTCTCCCATGGACAACTTTATGTTGGTTACTCAAGAGTTGGGGATAATAGGAATCTATTTATACTTGCACCAGATGGGAAAACTAAAAATATCGTGTATAAGGAAATACTGTGAGAGTGAAACAAAATTTCATTTTCTAAATTATCAAAATCTAAAACGAACTAAAGGAATGAATGGAGTCTAAAATGGAACTTCTGCTCTGGAGTTTGTTGGCCTGAGATCAATGATGTATAGTTTTAAAACAACTTCCTTGGAGAAGATAACTGCTGAAGGTGTTAATAAGAATGCTGTGAAAAAATTAATCAAGATTACTATATTTGTTTAACAAGGCGAAGATATAATAGAGTTGAACAATTTAAAATTGTAAGTAAAAACCATCAGATTTATACTGTTAAGCAAATTAAAATGGGATTATCCACCTATGATGATAAACGTCATATTTTAAATGACGGAATTAAGAGCTGAGCATATGGTCATTATAAAATTTAAATGATTGAATTATGGTGGATTGAATTGTGGCGATGCATTGTATACATTGGGTGGTGGTTGGGACCACAATTAAAAATCTTAAACTCTGAAGAAATAAAAAAATAAAAGGTTATGGAGATTGTCGCGGAGCATTGATGCATTAGGTGGTGGTGGGAATAAATTCTGGTGGTAGTGGAAAAATTAATTTCTTATCAAGATTACTATAACTGTCTAACAAGGCGAAGATATAATAGAGTTGAACAATTTAAAATTGCAAGTAAAGACCATCAGATTTATACTGTTAAGCAAATTAAAATGGGATTATCTACCTATGATGATAAACGTGATATTTTAAATGATGGAATTAAGAGCTTAGCATATTGTCATAAAATTTAAATGATTGAATTATGATGGATTGAATTGTGGTGATGTATTGTGGCTTAATGTATTGTTGTATTGTAAAAACTTAATTGTGGCGATGTATTGTTTACATCAAGTGGTGGTTGGGGCAATTGTGGCGATGTATCATTGTGGCGTAATGTATTGTTATATTGTAAAAACTTAAATTGTGGCGATGTATTGTTTACATCGTGTGGTGGTTGGGACCACAATGAAATAACTTAATTGTGGCGATGTATTATTGTGGTGTAATGTATTGTTGTATTGTAAAAACTTAACTGTGGTGATGTATTAATTGTGATGATGTATTGTTTACATCTGGTGGTGGTTGGGACCACAATGAAAAAACTTAATCATTGATTGCTTTTTATACGGTTTTTGGCCTAGGGACAATTAAAAACTGAATAAGTGTTTGCTTTTTACACGGTTTTTGGCCTAGGCACAATTAAAAACCGAATTAGTGTTTACTTTTTATAAGGTTTCTGGCTCATTATGATAGATTGAATTGTGGTGATGTATTGTTTACATCAGGTGGTGGTTGGGACCACAATTGAAAAAACTTAATTGTGGCAATGTATTATTGTGGGGTACTCTATTGTTGTATTGCAAAAACTTAATTGTGACGGTGTATTATTTACATAGGGTGGTGGTTGGGACCACAATGAAAACACTTAATCATTAATTGCTTTTTATACAGTTTTTGGCCTAGGAACAATTAAAAACCGAATTAGTGTAAAAGCTTAATTATGGCAATGTATTGTTTACATCGGGTGGTGGTTGAGACCACAATGAAAAAACTTAATTGTTGCGATGTATTGTTGTATTGTAAAAACTTAATTGTGGTGATGTATTGTTTACATCGGGTGGTGGTTGGGACCGCAATGAAAACACTTAATCATTAATTGCTTTTTATACGATTTTTGGCTTAGGGACAATTAAAAACCGAATAAGTGTTTGCTTTTTATACGGTTTTTGGTCTAGTGACAATTAAAAACCAAATTAGTGTTTACTTTTTATAAGGTTTCCGGCTCATGCTGGATTGAATTGTGGTGATGTATTGTTTACATCTGGTGGTGATTGTGACCGCAATGAAAAACTTAATTGTGGCAATGTATTATTGTGGCGTAATGTATTGTTGTATTGTAAAAACTTAATTGTGGCAATGAATTATTTACATCGGGTGGTGGTTTGGACAACAATGAAAAACTTAATTGTGGCGTAATGTATTGTATTGTAAAAACTTAATTGTGGCGATGTATTATTGTGGCGTAATGTATTGTATTGTTCAAACTTAATTGTGGCGATGTATTATTGTGGCGTAATGTATTGTATTGGAAAAACTTAATTGTGGCGATGTATTGTTTACATCGAGTGGTGGTTGGGACCACAATGTAAAACTTAATCATTGATTGCTTTTCATACAGTTTTTGGCCTAAGGACAATTAAAAACCGAATTCTAAAAGCTTAATTGTGGTGATGTATTGTTTACATTGGGTGGTGGTTGGGACCACAATGAAAAAACTTAATTGTTGCGATGTATTGTTGTATTGTAAAAACTTAATTGTGGCGATGTATTGTATACATCGTGTGGTGGTTAAGACCACAATGAAATAACTTAATTGAGGCAATGTATTATTGTAGCGTAATAAATTGTTGTATTATAAAAACTTAATTGTGGTGATGTATTAATTGTTGCAATGTATTGTTTACATCGGGTGGTTGGGACCTCAATGAAAAAACTTAATCATTGATTGCTTTTTATACGGTTTTTGGCTTAGGGACAATTAGAAACCGAATAAGTGTTTGCTTTTTATATGGTTTTTGTCCTAGGGACAATTAAAAACTGAATTAGTGTTTGCTTTTTATAAGGTTTCTGTCTCATTATGCTGGATTGAATTGTGGCAATGTATTGTTTACATCAGGTACCCAAACAACACAAGGATGTCTTAAATCAATCCTGTGGAAGTCATATGTAGGATTATGAGACTTCCTAAGGAAGTCCTGAAATCTCCCAGAGTCATCCACAGGGTGTCCCGTGGAAGTCAAAATGAGACACTTTTTGTAGTACTGTGGGCATCCTTTGTAGGATGCTTTCCGGAATTTTTAGTATGCGTTTAGGCTTGCTATGGGATTCTGTAGGAACTTGTTGGATGCTTCTTGACATATTTCTGGATGCTTTTGGGATCTCTCAGGATAGTTTTTGGATGGATATAGGCTTGTTTTAGGAATTTATTGGATGCTTCCGGGCATATTACTGGACACTTTTGGGATTTTTCAGGATGCTTCTTGACATATTAGCGGATCCTTTTGGGATTTTCTAGGATAGTTCTTGGATGGTTACAGACTTGTTATAGGAACTTATTGGACGGTTCTTGACATATTACTGGATGCTTTTGGGATTCTTCAGGATAGTTTTTGGATGGATATTGGCTGTTATAGGATGGTTCTTGACATATCACTGGACACTTTTAGGATTTTTCAGGACTAATGTCAGCTGATTATAAATTTGTTTTGGAACTTTTTAGATGGTTTTCAATATATTGCAGAATGTTTCTGGGGTTTTTTTCTTTGTGTATATTTTGATAAATTTTGCTATTTATCATTTATGATAAATAGCAAAAGTAATAAACAGCCAAAATTTATCAATATTTCCTTTGTTAGTTTTTTATTACTTAAAAATTACTTTAATAAAAATTAAATATTCCAAAATTATTTTCAAATAGTTTTATTATACTTCTACCAAAATTTTTGGTCAATAGTGCTTGTATCAGTACCAATCAATTTTACTAATAAGAATTTTAAAAAGCACTCATGTCGTATTATAAGCAGTGGTTGAAATAAACTGCTTTATTTTATAGTGAACTAAAACTGTTTTTTTTTTTTAAAGTACTTACTACAAACCACTTTTAAAATGTATTCACTACATAACTACTTTTATAAGATGAACTTTTCCACAGCTTCAATTTGCATAAAAAGTTGAGGATATGGCTATACTATACTTTAGTAATTTAACATATTTAATTTACTGATCAACTTACCTTACCAACTTTAAGCTTTTATCCACTTCTGAAAACAATAAAATAAAAGTATAAAGTAAAAAATATTTATTTAAAAATATGATTGTTCATTTTTAGTAGAATTTGCAATCAGATAAGCAGGATCTTTTGGGACATAATACATCTGAATATATCCTTATAAAAAATCAACTTCATGAGGCAATGGCCTTACTAACCCTGCAGCATCGGAACTATTGCATAGTTAGTTTCTCCTTGTTCTCTCTCAGGAACAGGCATATGCGTTCCACAGCAGAATGCATTGAGTTCCATCTCATATTATTTGGTATTATGAGATAGGTAATTAGCTCCGAAGATATCTTGTGAGCTAAAACAACCGACATTTTTTATTTATTCGAAAGAGCTGGGCACTTTGCAAATCGTACATCGTTGCACAGAACATCAAATTTCGTACAAAGGAAGATCACATATGTAGAATGGCACCTTGTTCGTTTATTGAAAGAATGTTAAAAGTAGCATCAAAACTTGATACAAACTAGTTATTTACCATATCGTTCTACTAGATACACAACTTATTTTTAAAAGTAGCGTGTTACACTACAAACTATGATAAATCCCCCGCTTGGTTCCGGTCTAAATTGGGTGGCACTTCCCGACCGTCCAAACAGTTACCTTACACCTTTCTGGTAGGTCGGACGGTCTGGGTTTCAACAACAACAACAACAAACTATAATAAAAAAGTAGTGACTACTGTAGTTTCGCTACTTCTGGCCACTGATTATAAGCATCTGTTAATTTTTAATTGTCACTTTGGTCAGTGACTGTCATGAATTTTTACCATTATAGTAATCATAAAATTTGAATAAATTATATCTTTTTGAAGGGTCCAAATTTTCTTTAAATCCATTTATAAAATTTAAGGGTATTGAAGGTCATTCAGCAATTAAACAAGGTTCTTTACCCTTTTCTCTTTCATATTTAGTACAAGACAACAAATCTAATTCCTATTCATGTCTTAATGATGAATTATTTAGCTCAGAAAAACTTTAAATACATTATTAGGTTACAAAGACTAAATTCATATCCGGATTAAGTACTGCAGAATGCTAAGATACAGTGATGGTATAATTTGTTGGTAGATATATTTAATAAAATCTGAGGAGATGTATGTATTCCTAAACTAAAATAACACTAGATAATTCTCTTTATATCAATATCATTATTGTACAATAAAAACACAAAAGTTTGAAATCATTATTTATTTGAAGCTTTCTTTACAGAATATAATCTTCTCTCTTTTGCATGTCTCAGTCAATTTTTTATGACATCTTCAATATCGGATCTTGTCACATTCTGACCACCACCACCACCTTGAATAGGCATTACAGCATCTATTTGGGATAAAAATTAATATACATTAAAGAAACAGATAAGGAGCTACCTACAGGGGCCCTGTTTGCAAAAATATATCTGACATTTTATTTGAAGCTGTGTTACAGGAGCTTGAGAATGAAATTTGCCTTTTTTATTCCTTAAACCTAATCTTTGGTGACGTTATATGGATGATGTATTTGTTATTTAGAACCATAGTTTGAGTGACCTCCTTAATCTTTTGGATAATGTCAATGACTTTTACCCCTCTATTAATTTTACCATTGAGTCTAATTTTTCCTTACCTTTTCTGGATGTTCTTGCTTCCCATAACTCTCTTGGGTTTCATACTTCTGTTTTTCGTAAACCTACTTTCATTAATTCTTGTATTCCCACTAACTCCTCTCACCCAATTTCTTCTAAAAAAGCCTTTTTTAATGCTTATCTTAATCGTGCATTTAATGTTTATTCATATATTTCAGCTTTAGTTATTGAGTTAGTTGTACAGAAAGCACCAACTAGAGTACAGGAAGCACCACATAGAGTACTTTTACAGAAAGCACCAACATTCATAATGTTATTTACAATTTTAAGATTTTATTTAGAAGCACTAAACTTTTTATTTAAAAGAACTAAAATTCATAATTTTACTTGAAAGCAGATTTTTATGAAAAAGTGATAAAAATTGAGATGTTATTTAGTGTTAAAATATGCAATTTTGTTTAAAAGCACTGAATTATATTATATTATTTAAAAGTGCTTGAAATTACAATTTTAAACATATGAAAAGAGCATGACGTACAATAGAATTACTGGCAAGACCATCAAACTGCACTACTGTAAATTCAAGAGTGAAATTTCAGGACGTAAATTTGTTTTTTCAAGAATTTAAAGACAAGTACTATCCCTGACATTTTCATATCTTAATTTCAAAAGCATAGTGTAAATACTGATTGTAGTTATACTCACCAATAGCAATATCAACAACTTTCAGAGCAGAGAATCAATCGTCTTTTGGTGTTCCCATACCAGTTGTATTCTTCTGCTACAGCATCTGCAATCGAATGTTGTACCAATGCCTAGTATCATAAGCATAAATAGTCTCTCCTAGTCCTCTGAATCTGTTATACTGCAAGAATATAATAAAAATTACTGTAGTAAAATTCAAACTCAACATAATCAATAATTTGTACATTTTAGTAGAACAGAGCAACAATTAAATAACAAAGATAGGATATTCCCTAAATATAACATTGTTTAGATCAGCTGCCTAATAAAATTAATGTGAGCAATTTTCACACAAATTTGTTTCATAGCGATTAATCAGTATCAGTATCTATCTTGACACCATCATAAAAAAAAATTGAAAAATTATCTTTTCCAAATGCATATGCTGGGGGCAGCCACATATGCATCCATGCAGCGAGTTACTATACCTTTTGAAAACTTAATGAATGCAATTAATCTTTGCCATAAATCCCAGGCAATGTTGTGTACATTTTCCAGTTTTGAATAAAACTGAAATAAATACATTTTAAAAATATATAAATAAATACATGGTAAATCAATTTATTAATTACTTATAAGAGAAGAACCACATATTTTAAAATATATTAATAATCATTACTAGAAAAAAGTGGCAAAGTGTAAATTAGATACATTTTTTTCTTCTATTTTGAAATAATGAATACTTGAACTTTATTTTTGCTTTTAGTTTAAATTCTTGATTTTAATCATGCATTGTTAATAATTGAAAATTCATGAAACAAAATAGAAAAAAAAGAAAAAAAGAAACAAGTTCAGTGCCACCAGCTGGAGTCATGGCAAATGCCTCAACATTTATCAGTTCTTCCTCACAGATGGCTGGGAGGGAAAGGTCTATTAGCTCTTCTGCTTCTGGTCCTGATGCTAAAAGAAAGCAATGTTTAACATTCATGCACATAATTATGTACATAAAATACATTCGCATCACAATATAAATGATTCTTTTTAAAAATTAATACATAGAAGTAACAAAACATCAGAAATTTCCATAGATAATGTGACCATGAAATCTAAGCTCTAGTACAGAATTGATTATAGACAACTGTAAATACTTTTGATTATACAGACAATTATATCCTGCTCACCCTCATAAAATATCATTTTCAAATGTTAAAGATCAGTTTCTTCCAGCAAACAAAAAATACTTTGAAACATATCACTTTAAGCAAGTAAAGCGTAACAATTTTCTAAAAAATACATGCACTACCTGACACAGAAAAAGCAACACCAAGGAGCTTTGGCCATATAATTATACAAATTGCGATACAAACGCAGCTGGCCATGGCCGATGTATGTAAATGATATAAAATGCAAGTAGGTCACGTGATTAGAGTGGGGACAATAGGAATGAAAATGGCAGATGAGCCAACTACTGTCTGTCGCCTACGGAAACCTATTTTTTGTTTCAGAAGACATATGTTGTTGAAGAGATGCCTGGCCAACGCTGCTAAAGTCCATTTCAAACAATTGGACGATCGTGCGATGGGATTCATTTCAGGTCTAAGTATGGTAGAATGCTTATACCGGCACTGAAACCCTCGTAGATGTGTTTACTGTGCAAAGGATTTAGAGAAAATGGATTAAAGAAGGGCATGTGAATTGTCGCAGTGGACAATTGTGTCCATTCAGAAAAACGTCAGCACACATTGATCGACACATTCAAAGGCATGCGGTGACTGTACCACAAAGGACAACTGTTAACATTGCAGAATTTGCAGGGTACATTGGATGTTCCAATATCAGCGAGAACAGCTTCTCAACGATTGGCCGAAAGCTGCTTGCACTCAAACCATCATTTACGAAGACTGTCATTGACGACAAGACACTGATGTGAGAGATTGCAATGGTGTCAGATATATCAAAGCTTCCTAGATAACTGAATGGGATAGGGCAGTGTTCAGCGATGTGTCTTGGTTCTGCTTGTCAAATGACAGTCATCATGTGAGAATCTGGAGGCGACATGGAAACAGATCTAATCCTACTGTGACTGTTGAACGCCATACTGCTTGACAATGTAGCATTATGGTTTGGGGTGCGTTGATAGCCAGTCACCTCTGGTTCGTATCAGAGACACAATGGCAGCACAACAATATGTGGATGATATGCTGTGGTCGGTTGGTGACCATTTTTGAAAGTTATCTTTTCCAAAACAACTTTATTATCCCAAACAATTTCATTATTTCTTCCAAACAATTGAATTATTATATAGCATAAATTAAGAAAATATTACTAACAATCTTTAATCTCTTCTGGTTCAATCTAATATTTACGAGCGGAACACAAGTTTACAGCATTATCAACAAGTCGCTAACTAAAGTGATTCCATCACAAAACACAAAGGGTCCTAATTAAAATTACTTTAGAATATTTATTACACTTTAGCAAGTCCCTTGTTTTTACAAACAATCATTTTCACAAATCATTAAATAAATTGACAGAATTTAGAAAATGAATTCTCTACGCATTTTTTGTCCTACAATAATATTAAAACAACTTAATTAAAGCTTTGGCTTGGATGGTAGAGAACTATCAGTCTTCACAAATGAGGTCTTTGTTTCAAATCCAAGTGAATACTTAAATTTTACAACTCATGCCACCATCTATTGCTACCATAACCAGAAACTAGCAATTACGTGAATATTATAAATGAAAATTGTCGATAAATATTGGCATCTTGTGACATTAAATAGTACAAGCTACCATTATAGCATTAACTTCCTCCATAAATACTGCACTGTATATAATTGTGCTGACGTGAAAAATAAAGACAAATAATAAAAATGCATTTAACATAAATATTGAAACTTAAGAATTGTTGCAATCGTTTTCAGTGTATGAAAGCAATAAAATAAGATAATTAACAAATTTCTGAAACATATGACAAAATAAGTATATTATGTACATGCAGTAATAAAATGACCCGATTCATTACTGTCTAAAATGCTAATTCAAAATTAGCCGAAATTTAGAACATCGGTGTATGTCTATTTTACAACTTCGAGTATTAGATAATCATGTGCACATCAATAATTTTATTTACAATTGTTTCTTAATGTGAATACTCCTATGCAACAATGCCTTTTGCATTTTTTTTTTAGCAAATGTTCTATTTTAATGAAATTCTGCAAAAGACTTTCTGGCCTGATTTTCAGTTTTTTTTTTTTTTGGCAAATAATTAAAAATATTAATTTTTATAAATTATTCTTTCAAAAATGCTAAAGGTTTCCCACAGAAAAAAGAAACTATTAGACGACAACAATGATTTTGATGAATGTGAATTAGGTGGAGAAAAACTCTGTACAGTCGCATGTGTTTTAATTATTTAGACAATATGTTTTAATATTTTCATAACAATTGTGTCTTTGGAAAAATTTCTATCATATAACTTTAGATATTTCCTTTGGAATAAAAATCTTCTGTTTCAGAAAATAATCTTCATTCATGTGAATGAGTATTTTAAAAGATAGTTTAAAATGCAGTACTATAAATGCTAAAAGTTTCAAAAAAGATGCTACGATGCTACTAATGTAATAGTCTGACCTGGTAAAACATTCAAAATTCCTGATAATTACATTTTTGCATGCATAGTCAAATAAGAAACTGGTAAGTGACTACCTTTAGAGTAATATTTCTAAATTCACTAACTTCTTGCAGGTTCCATATAATATACAATTTACTCAAAGTTGATACTTTATATTTGGTGCAAAGCTGTTCTACAGCGTTTATTTACAAAATCGCTTCAACAAGGCAATTGTGAATCCATTTCTTCCCTTACATTACATTTGAAGTCTAATACAAATATCTAAAGCTCTATAACTATATAATTAGTTCTGGGCCTCTTCTTTCTTGAACCCGAAAACAAGTAATCTTTATTGCATTTATCCCTTTCCTCATAAATTTAGAAGGTAAAAGAGTAAATATAAAGCCTAATCCACATGTGAAGTTTCCGATATTGTTTCTGCAGTTCAAAATAAAGACTCTTCACCTACCTCCTAGTCTTGCTTCAATTACCTTATGGCACATGAACTTGTTATGTTGCAGTTAATGTTTATAAATAAAGTGCATTCGAAGGTCAGTCTCAAATTTAGATTTAAAAATAACATAAACATTACAAACCATAATTGTATTTTTTACACACCATTTTCAAAATTTTAGTTTCCATATAGCAAACAATATTCAGCAATCCTGTTCCCAAGCAACATTAAACAATCAACCATGCTGATAAGACAAGATTATAAAGAAAAGTTGTATGCTCTAACTGTAGACATGAAAATTCAAACTTTCGCTTAATAGGAAGTATGTAGTTTTAAGTTTAATGGCCACTATGCAGAATTTTAGTAAAATCCATAAGTATGGTTATACATAATCAGGGCCTGATTAGGTACTGAGGTGAGTGATGCCTATTTTCAGGACTACCTAACTGGAACATTTAGTTCACATTAAGTGTTACAATAACTGATAACATTAGCCGAATAAATCTACCATTCATGATTACAATAAGCTCTAATATATCGGAGTTGAAAAAAAACCCACCTTAATTTAGAAAAAGATAGCCCACTTGGGTTTTTTGTGGATTTCTCAGTTTGTTTCTGAATTTTTGTTTTAGTATTGGTTCGGTATTATGCATGTTTTGAAATTAAAATATATTAACTATGTTTTCCTAATTATTATTATCATAAATATCTTTTAGATAAATGGTAAATATCAACATTAAAATTATGATCAATAGTAAATAAGAGCAAGGACAATTTCATTTATTAATCAATAATATAACAGTTATTGCCAATTTCCCTCTCCTAAGAGAATGTTAACATAAATGGTTATGTGGTGCATGTTTTGTAAATGCATTCTACTAGTGAGTTTTCTATCTTTTTAAGAAGAAAAATAGTTTCCATATCACCCCTGCATTATATATTATAAATGTGTAATAGCAATATACCTTATACCAAATACAACCTGCAAATCTTGTGCACATTAAAACAAATTTTTGTTAAAAATTCATTTGTATTAAATTTAACATGTAAATACTTAACCTAATACAACAGAAAAACTGAATTTCAGGCAAATAAAATTTATATTTGGTGATTGTGTAGGGAGGAAAACCCTTGTATATGAAGGTAAAAAAATGAAATTGCCTTTTTTATATTAAAATGTATGCAATAATTTCATAACAATTTACAGCTGAAGAATTATAGATAGATTCATAGGGGTACAGTGGAATCTCATTACAACGAATTTCTAGGGACCGCAGTAAAAATTCGTTATTTTGAATTAAGTTAAAGCGAAAATTTAAAATGGCAGACATTTAAAAAATGGAAGGTATAGGAAGAAACATAATGAAACCATACTATATGCTATGATATATTTTTAATTATATACAAATACAACTATTTCTTTTTTTTTTTTTTGTCATTAATCAAAGATGCATTTTAGAATAAAGAGGAATAAATTTATCACACATATATTTAAATTGTGTAATTATATTGATTGTAGCAGTCAATTCTTTATGTAAAGCATAATATAAAACAAATCAAACATACCTAAAAAAAACTGACTGCAAGTGGCCTTATTTCCAGGATAAGAAGAATCAATTACATATTCGAAAAATAGTCAGAAATTTTTGTTTAAACTGGAAGTGATAAAGATTGTTAACAGTTTTCGATATCGCTTAAGGAATAAAAATATTCAGGAACGGTTTTTTGCTGAGCTAAAATTCGATACTTGAAAGGACTGTTTGGAAAGACACTGGAGGGTCGGTCATCTGGTACAAATTCATCATTGTCGCTCATCTCTTTCATCATCTTTTATGTCTTCGCAGTTGCTACTATCAAGACTAGCTATAATTTCACTAGTTGTCAAGTCTGAACTTATAAAAGCTTCCTCATCGTATCCAACATAATCAGAAGGTGATATTGTTAAAGGAAAATTAAGCTCTTTGGATGCTGTAGTCCATAGATCTTTAGGAAAATCGACAGCTGTAGAATCCTAAAACAGATATATTCTTATCACATTCTAAAGAGAATACCCAACTTCTTCTAACAGTTCTGGATTATAGACTGGGACACATTTTGCCAAGCAACAAATATCATTGCAATGACTTGTCTGAGGTTACTTGCCATACTAGTACTCATCATTCAAGTTTGCAAGTATTTTTTCAACAAGTCGTCAACGAAAATGAATTTAAACATTTTTTATGATGCCCTGGTCAAGAGGCCGTAAAATTGAAATGCAGTTAGCGGGAATATTTTTTGTTATCCAGGCTCAGGTGTTGTTTTTGTAATTGCAGAGAAGCGATAAAACATTTTTAAAACAATGAGGTTTTGCGGATTTTCCAATCACTAGTGGGATTAGTTTTTCTGTGCCAGTTGCATTACAACAAAAGAGAACCGAGATGCAAACTTTTGATTTTCTTCCACCTTTGCACTGTTCGCCTTATTTCGCCATAGTACGATTTGGTGGCAGTTGGTAGAAAAAGGCTGTCTCATTAGCATTAAATATGTCTTTAGGTTCATAATCTTCCAAAATTTCCAGCAGTTTGTCTTCTTTCCATTCACGTGCAGCCGATAAATCAGTACATTTTTCATCTCCACTGACTTGTTTTTATGTTATTCCATATCTTTCATGGAAATGAAACAACCATGCAGAACTAGCATCAAATTCTTTTACTTTCACAACTTCTGCAAATTCTTTCGCATTAGTTTGTATCATTGACATAAAAACAGGAATATTTTTCGGTCGAACATCTGTACACAGCTTAATCAATGTTTTAATGATTTCCTAAACAAAGTCTTTTCCTGTCGGGACATAAAACAGACTGCTCAGAAAGTTTTAAAATTTTGTTATTTTTTTTTAAATCGTAGATAATGTAGAAGCAGCAAGCCCACATTCCTTTGCAATATCAACTTGCTTTCTTCCAGATTGTACTGCTTCCAAAATTTCAACTTTTTCTTTTAAAGAGAACTAACTGCTTTCACTTCTTTTGGACATTTTAAATTAGAAACAGAAAAGTACAGCCGAACAGCCAAATAAACTAACTACAGTACACGTTTAATGTACTCGACAATACTGCTAATCTCAATTTTCTTATCAGTTCATATGCGAAAGAATTTTCAGGGAAAATAATCACATGTCCCCCCCCCCCCCCCCCCGGATGCATTATCTATACACCTGGTCATGTAGATAAAAATATCTAGATAAGGGGTGGTTGCCCCAGAAACCACTTTCAGTTGCACGTTTACTTCCAAAAGGTTTATAATTATGAAGTACCCTACTTAAAAAGTATATCTTTCTTTTAAAAATAAACAACTTTATTGCAAGTAAAAATAAAAAGGAGTATTAAATGTTATCATAGTGAAATATTAAAATGCAACGTTATACAAGAAGGCTATAATAACGGTGGGATGTTTTTTCTTAAATATTACAACTTTTAGATCTAGAAAGGGGTTTCTGAGGTAAAATGAAAGAAAAAAATTCGTTAATCCGAAAAAACAAATGCTTTCATAGTTGAAATTCATTCGTTAATGTGAAAATATTTAATGAGGAAAGAATAGGAATTTTTTCAAAACATCGCCCAATATTCGTTAAACTGGTGTTCGTTGTAACGAGATTCTACTGTATACAAACGAATAAAACCATAAAATGAAAATCAACAAAAAATATAAAATGTTAAAAAATGTTATTTTGTATAGCATTGTGAAAAGAAACACTGATATTAATAGATCGAATTCATTTAAAAAAATGAGTCCGTCCTTCATTCATGTTTTTTCCAAATTTAATGAAGTAGATGCAATCGGATTTGATCGTTGTTGCCTTAAAATTCGGTAAGATTTTAAAAATAGGAATCAGATTGCTGAAAAAATTATTTTAAACCGGTAATCGAGTTTTATCGCATTTACAGCGTAAACAGCAGATTGAATCATGCTATTTCGAATGTAAATTCTGAACATATAATGATCTTGTAAGTATAAATGTTTAAACATCGCGAATCTCTATAAAATATTCTTCAAATTATAATTAATTTCTTTATATTGCTTTGTTAGAAAGTACGGCAGAATTAGAGGTATAGTTAAGACACTTTTGTCGATCGGGAAATTCCGATCGACAAAAATGTTTTGAATTGACGTTACTTACGGCCAAATACACCTACAGTATGAAACATAGGCTACAACAAAAAATGCACTTTTTACAACAAAAGCATAAAATAAATACTTTTATACGTATAGAAAATAAAAACTTACTTACTTTGTAGTTTAGTTGGAATACCATGCGGTGCACACATAAATTCAAAGCTCAACAAGCCAAGCCTAACCAGTAACCGGTAGAGGAAGCACCGAATCACAAAGCCACGCATGCGCGAGAAACTCTATGCTCCAATAGCGACGGCGTTTCGGCTGATTCCTTTCGAAGTTTCCCACGATCATTCCTAAAAGAATCCTGAAAGAGTCGTTCTGGACGGATCTTTTTAATGGCTCCTACGCGGGACGTCTCAAGACATCCAACTTAGGATAGGACGCTTTTAGGATCTTTGGGATCATTTTAGGATCTCCTGTGGAAGTCACTGGTTGTCTGGGTAGTGGTTGGGACCACAATGAAAAAACTTAAACACTGAAGAAATAAAAAAGTAAATAAAAAGAAAGTTATGGAGATTGTCGCGGTGCATTTATGCATCGGGTGGTGGTAGGAACAATCTTTAAAAAAGAAAAACTTTTTTTCGCTGAGCAGCATCATTAAAGAGCGAACTTGCCACTGTCAGAATTTTCAAGGGTAGTGAACAGGCTAGTCGCCGAAGGCAGCTAGTAAATAAATAAATATCAAAGATAATCATAATAAAACACACCATTAATTAAAGTTAAATAATCAGAGTTTATTGAAATAATCAAATCAAGAAGTTATTTTAGAACATTATCTCATTATCAGATTTGTTCAAATGGTGCACATGGATCTTAAATATAAGTTACCACAAACTTCAGCATGGTTCAAAACAGTAATAATCATATTCAAAAATATCAGTGGCACAAACTTTCAATAATAATTTCATTAAAATGGGATATGGTCAAACGTAGGGGGGGGGGGGGGGCGAGCATTCAAGAAGAATGTTAAGTTAGAAATAATCAAAAATGTAAATTTAAATATTAAAATATATAATTTTTTGTAGTAAGGTAAATGGGCATAGCATTCATTCAGTTCCATGAGCCAACAAGGATGTCATATCAAAATTAGGGTTCAGGAGAATTGTCTTGAAATTATTTGATGATGATGCAGGTCGGGAAGCAGAATAACACAAATGTCCCATACATTTGGCTTACCTTTAGCCAAAAATGAAGTTACCAAATGGAGAAAACTCTTCTCCGAGAAGGGGAAAGGGCATCTCCTGCCTCAGCTTGCAGATCTCCAAATACATTAGCCGCCTTTTCAGAGTGAAAAATCTGGCACACCAGAGATGCACACACAGGTGACACTTGGCCCGAGCTGGACATCTCAGTTCAGGCCAGAGAACTCATCTCTGCAACTCAAATAACATCAGCGAAGCATTTGCGAATATCCTAGGTAACACTCACTTCCTCACAAAGGGGGCAGCCAGCATACACTCCTGAACAAGAAAGGTAGTATGGAGCCCGAATGGAAAGACAGCAGGAATACGATGCTCACTCCTCCCGTCATTGCCAGCAACCAACCCGGCATGGCCTCGGGTCACATCATCCTGTCATAAAAGTAGGTAACTATCTGCAGGTAAATTCCCAGGAGAGAGCATTCCATGCTCAAGAGATAGACAGGTACTCCTAGCTGTTTCTCCATCAAGCAGTAGACACTTCCGCATAATTGAAACTCCTGTAATAACGTCAGTTCACTCCTCGGAACTCTTCACTCATCCCACACAAGAAGTATGTTGATCGCCAAAACTTCCCACTCACACATAGAGAATTTCCCAATTAAGACAAAGACTCCACTTATAAATTTATGACACCAAGAAATTCTGGCAACCATAGAGTGACGTCAGGGAAAGAATGTTCCATTTGGCACCTCCTCTTTCATCTGTCTTGAAGGCCAGGTGTTGTGTTTGACAGATAGAATAAAACCTGCTGTGTTTAAAAAAGATAAATGAAGACATAATATTTAGTTTAAAGAAAATTAGTTTATTAAATAGTACTTCAAATTAATTCAAATTAACAAATACAAAAACACTGCTCACAGGCAGGCAACTCAGGAAGAATTAACATTAGAATTTTAGACATTAGAATTTTATCAACTTAGTTAAAATTAAGGAATTAGCATAAAAACTTAACTCAAAACAATCTATTTAAATTTCATCAAAAATCATTAACAAAAATATTAAATTTAAAGAATTTTAGAATTTTACCCAGGCTCTTAAAAATTTATGAAGGTTTAGAAATTTGCTCTCAGAATAAAGTTTAGAATTTTAAATTTACAGAATAAATTTTGATTAAATAGATTTTAAATATTGAGAATTTAAGAAATTAGGAGTTTAAATATAACAGCAATATTCACCAGCTGGGTCATCAGACAGGGGGGGGGGAAGTTCCAATTTATTAGAACTGCACTGGTAGGAAATAAATTTTGTAGACTGGTTTACTGAAAATCACCAAACTTGAAACAGGAGAGGATTCAGCATTTTTCTTGAAAAACATTGTAAACTCAGGAGATCAGACCTAACAGCTACTTCTGGTACACTCGGATCTTCTTAAAACTACCGGACGAAGTTTCTAGAGGCGCTTCATTCTCGTAGCACACGTAATAAATTCTCACAACACATCTTTCCGTGAGTTACTTCGTGAATTTCGCGATAAAAATTCGAAAAACCATCATTTAAATTAAAACTACAAATGTTAAAAAAAAAACGCGAGGAACCTAACGTTCCATTGAAAAGCTCGCGTGGAACATAAGTTCCATTCGAAAATAAACAACGCGCTTCTCGCGCTAACACCGACGAAGAATTTCAACAAAAAACTAAAACTGAAAAGTTCTACGCGCGTATTTATATGTGCGGCAAAAACGCGGAGTTTAGATAAACGGCAGCAATTAAAATTCGCTTACCGAAATTAGAATTGCCAAAATAATACTCATAATTCCGAGAGCAGACGATCCGTAAAAACGCGAACCAATTAAAAAATTTCACGAATTCCAAAGAGGCGCGAAAAACGCTTAGGTGGCGCCTTAAATCGCAGTAAAAAGCCCGCAAAACAGAATTCCGAAAATGGCCGCAACTGAAATTTTTGAATTGCAGTGAGACATGGAAATAACTTGAAACTGTAGAACAAACGGAATTTCTAACCAAAATGGGAAAATGAGACATCAAATTAAAGGGAATTTTAAGGGGAATCAAATAAATAAATAATTTTTAAAATTTGCAAATCAAAAGTAATATTAATTTAAGGAATGGAACATTTTTAATTAAGAATATTATAAAGAAAATTAATTTAGAAGATTAAAAATATTCTAATTAAAGAATAAATGAAAAAGCCAATAAATATTATTTAAATATTACCAAATTAAGAATATTGAGCCAGGGAAAAAGAAATAAAAGTAAATTTTCAAACCTCCAAATTACCTAAATTCTAAAGCAACCCAACACATTCTTTCCACCTATCCCCCAAAAATTTTTCATTTGAAAAATGAAAAATTTTTGATAATAAAAATAAAATATCTATCAGAAGTTACCAATTTAAGTATAACAATTTTTATCCGAATTCAACCTCTATTTCGGAATAAGCAATTTGTTAACAAACTATAAACTAAAAGAGAATTATATAACAATGAATAAATTTTTGTACATCAGATCACTAAATTTGTGTAGACAAAAGTAAAGGTAGAGGATTTGACCTTGATTCTCATTAGCTATAAATAAAAATAAATTTTTAAGAAAACATTGGACCAGCCAAATAGTTTTCAAAGAATCGAAACATTGAATTTTGAAAAGGTACCTTGAATAACCAATGAGAAACAACTCTCACTTCCACTACAAAATATAAATACCAGCTGGAAAGAAAAAAAAAAAAATGTGTAAATAGAGTGATCTAAAAAAATAAAACAATGTACATAAGTTGTATAAAATAAATAAAATTTCAAAAGAAGTGTCAAATGACAATTGACACAATAACAATTATTATCAATAAGTAACAATAATATACTAAAATTTCAAAGACACAAGTATCTATTCATGTCCATTCAAAACTAAACAATATCATCTGCATTCTGCAGTTATTTAATATACACTGCCACTTTTATCTTTGCAGTACTCTAATACTTTTAACGACAACAAATATATACCTAAAAATATCAACATATGTGATCAGAACTTACGTCATGGACCACGTAATCAAATATTTGCATAAATCTGCACTCTCAATAACAATAAATAAGTAACTATATATCTCTATCTATAAATATAATCAATTCATATTATCCAAATTAATCTTTTCTCAATCATTATCTAATCCTGCAGTAATCTGTAATATCAATAACAACAATAACAAATTTTATTTCAAAATCATCTCCTTTAAATCAATTAAATCCAGTTTGCAGCATTCTGCAATGTACCAATAACAAAATACACACATATAAAAATTATACACTTAAAAAAAATTATGTTGCGCAACAATAAAAAAAAAAATGTCATTCTAGTTTTTCCTTTGTCGTAAATTATATCTTTGTGTTGGAATTATATCATTCTCATGAGATGTATTACTTGCTGAATTATCAGATTGTGCACAAGAAAAGAACACAGAATCTCTTTCTGGAATTTTTGTTAATCTGTCAATGTGCACCAACTGAATATTTCGTGTGTCATTTACATGTTGAATTTTAAAGTTTACATTAGATGTTTTTTGTATAACTTTAAAAGGACCTTTATTAAGTTTGGAGAGTTTCTTACAATGTCCTCTTGGAAAAACAGGAATGTATAAATATACTAAGTCTCCAACTTTTATATCTTTTATAACAGCTGACTTATTTCTGTATGTCTCTTGTGTTTTATTTTAGCTGCTTTAAGTAAGTTCTTCTTTACTATTTCAAAAGATTTTTTCATACGAATTGCCAAATCCTGACTATAGTCACTAACAGTGGTAAAATTTTGTTCATTTAAATTAAAAAGAAGATGATGTGGCAAAATTAATTCTCTACCATAGAGAAGATTAGCTGGAGACTCACCAGTCGAGGAATGGATTGAAGTTCGGTGGGCCAGCAAGGCAAAAGATAAATGTCGATCCCAATCCTCTTGTGTTTCAGACACTAAATGACTAAGTGTGTTAATTATTTTACTGTTTAAACGCTCGCAAACTCCATCTGATTGTGGGTGATAGCTAGTAGTGGTATGTTTTTCAATACCTAATTTTTCATACAACTTCATGGCAGCATTCGAAATGAAATTAGATCCTTTGTCAGTGATAATGTGTTTTGGCACACCATGAAGAGAAAAGAAGTTTTCTAAACAATTTAAAATAGTTTCAGATTTAATATTGGGGATAGCATAAGCTTCTGGCCAACAAGTAAAATAGTCCGTAATCACCAGCATGTACTTATTGCCAGAGTAAGTTAGAGGCATGGGGCCAATACAATCCATAGCTATTCTTTCCATAGGGTAAGTAGAATTTGGAAACCTCTGTAAAGGAGCTTTTTGTTTTTGTTTAAATCCTCTTTTCTGTAAACAATCAGGACAACTCTTAACATAATTTAAAATTTGAACATACATCCTAGGCCAATAAAAGTGTTGCTGAATTTTCCTTAAAGTCCTTCTAAAACCACCATGTCCTGCAGTAATCGAATCATGACAATAATTTAGAATATCAGAGATCAAATTTTGTGGAACAACAATACGCTCTTTTCTTTGATATTTTAATTTAGGTTTCCTATTAGTACAATATAATACATCATCTTTTAAGAAAAACATTAAATTTTTAGGGAATGGGTCAATATTTTTATCTAAGCATGAGCCAATTCTTATACAATTGGGGTCAGAATTTTGAGAATTACGTACTCTTAAAAGAAGGTTAGTATCAACATCCAGGTCTATAGTGTTTACGTTTACATTATTTACACATCTAGATAGATAATCAGCTGTTAAATTTAGGCGACCAGGTTTATGAATAATTTTGTAATTAAACTGGGTCATGAACATTTGTAAAGGGGAAAGCTTAGCTAGGACGATGGACATAAGTCGTTGAAAGGAGCTGGGGGCATTTTTCAAACCAAAAGGGACTCTTTTCCATTCATAGTGGCCAAAAGGTGTAGAAAAGCCACATTTGTGTGTGTCGTCTGGGTGCAATTTCATTTGATAAAATCCAGATGTTAAGTCTAATGTAGAAAAATATTTCGCACCACTTAAACTATCAATCAATTCAGTGATATTTGGCAGTGGAAAAATATCATCAATAGTTTTATCATTTAATTTTCTAAAATCTGTTACTAATCTTAATGTTCCATCTGCCTTTTTAACAAACAGTACAGGTGCGGAGAATGGTGAATCACTTTCTTGTATAATGTCATTTTCAAGAAGCTCATTAATTTGTCTATCTAATTCATCTCTTACATGATAAGGAACTCTATAAGGTTTCTGTTTAACAGGAATATCATCTTTTAAGTTAATGTTATGAAAAACTGTATCACACCCCTTTAAATCTGGAATAGAATTAGCAAAAATATGCTTATAATCATTAATTAAACTCTCTATTTGTCTTTTTTCATTATAGTCTAAGTGTGAAAGATCAAAATTTCCTCCCCAAACATCAAAATTATCACCACTCTCTGCACTTGACTCAGTAATATTGTTAACTGAAAAGGAAGATACTACTGTGATAGGAACAATTTTTGCTAAATTTGAATGCTTATTTATGTGCAACTCATCAGTTGACAAATTCAATACTTTTACATTATATTAGATCTAGATACATTATTTACTGATCTAGCGACCAGAATTTTACTGTTGTTTAAAGGCTCAATCATCACAGTAGGTGAATTAAATTTAACAATCTCTTTTAATTTTAGTTGTATGAAAGCCTCCGATAGAGGAGGAATTGTGTATTTCCTAAGTGCATAGCACAAATTATTCCTATATTTTTCAGAATTCAAAGTATTTTCTCTGTTAATTTCATAATTATTAAAGAATTGAGTTGCATTAGATAATGAAAATGGTACAGATTCATCCTTAATTGCAAAAGGCACAGTTACAATATTATTGTATAAAACATTATTACTAAAATCTATTGACATCTTATAACCCTTTAAAAATTTCACACCAAGTATTGCTGAATAATTACAAGAATCACAGTCCATAATATAAAAATCAACATTAAATATTTTGTTATTTAAATTTAAATTAATATTCAATTTTTTGGAAACTTTTATAATATCACTAGAGATGCCTTTTAAATTTATATTACATTTAGTTAATTGACTGTCAGGTATATTTAAATGAGATAATACATTTGTAAACAACACATTAATAGAAGCACCAGAATCAATAAGTATAGGAATATCAACATTATTTATCATACCAGAAATCACTGGTAGAGACAAATTCTGTAATGAAATCAAATTTGAATTTTTCATCACAGGTAACACCCCAAGGGCTTCAGAAGGTAAGTTGGAGTGAAAACTCCCTTCACCCTTACTTAGTTTAAATTTTGTTTGTCGTTGTCATTTTTATCACCCCTAGGTGTATAAAAAGTGTTGTAACTCATTTTAGGTTTAGTTTCATTAATGTCAGGCTGAAAGTTTTGATTTGGCTGATGGTAAAAAAATTGAGTAGGTTGTTGAAATCCTTGCATTTGTTGTGGAAAATTATATGGATTGCTTTGTGTAGGTTGTGGAAAATAAAAAGGTTGTTGATACATTCGAGTAGGCAGAGACCTAGAATTTCTGTTGAACCTGTGTGATTGAGGAAATTTCCTACAATCCACACTTATGTGACCTAATAGACCACATGAAAAACACCTTCGGCTATCCTTTGTCACTCTAGTTTGAGCCAGCTGTGGTTTGGTGTTAATCTGAGTTTGCAACTCAGCAAGCCTTTTAGTGAGGTTCTCTACCTCCATTTTATTTCTCTTAAGCTCATCATGGAGCTGCTTATTTTCAGATTCTCCAAGACTCATTACATATTGGGGGTCATCCCCATGTTGCTTGCTCCACACCTCTTCCTCTGCCGCAGCATGCCTTTTTGCAGAGTCAAAACTCTTGTGGTTTTGAGGTAGGATTAGCCGTTTGAAATGAGGCTTCAAGCCTTCAATGAAAACCGAGCACAAGACATCAAGTCTTTGCTGGTTTGCCACTCTGTCATTCAGTAAGGCAGGTGAAACAGTTTTATATGAGGAAGCCTCAACTCTGGCAGCAAACTGACGCACAGATTCATTTGGTCTCTGATAACTTTGCAAAAATGCTCTCAAGTTACTGTGTAAACATTCTATTGAGGAAAATCTGTCGCGTAAAGCTAAGAATTTGAGAGAAAGATTTCTCTTCTTTTAACTTAGGATTATCTCTAATAAATCTTGCAGCTATGCCTGACAGTTTTAACTTTAAAACCAAGACCTTGTCTAACTCAGACCAATTTGCATGGTCAGCTAACATTTTAATTCTATCTATGAAATCCTCCAATGGGAGGCCAGATTCCTCTCCTGAAAATACTGGGATTGAATCTAAAAAGTCTCCTTTTGAAGAGACTGTTTTAAAATTACTCATTACATTACATTTAGAAGAATCTATTTTTAATCCCTGTTCATTTAAGTCATATTGTTTACTATTAACATTTGAATCAATATTTTTGTTACCAACAGAATTTACATTATCAGAGGTTGCCTCAATGTTTATTTTAGAAGGTAAATTTCTTTCCAATAAGGATAACCAAGTTTTCTTGGTACTAGCAACCTGACTTCTGGGAATTAAATCCCAATCTTTACCATCGTTTGAATTTGTGAGAAATGAAGGAAATGGCTCTTTACCAACAGAGAACATTGCATATAATAAAGTTTCAAAAGGCTTATCTTTAGAGCCATCTCCAGTTTCGTCTGACCCAAATACAGAAATATACATACAGTTATTTTCTCTAACATCATCCATAATTGCAATACAATTGAAAGTTTAATACTACTAATAAATATTATAAAACATGAGAGCAATTTCTAGACTGGTACACGGCACCAAAACTACTGTTGTGTTTGACAGATAGAATAAAACCTGCTGTGTTTAAAAAAGATAAATGAAGACATAATATTTAGTTTAAAGAAAATTAGTTTATTAAATAGTACTTCATATTAATTCAAATTAACAAATACAAAAACACTGCTCACAGGCAGGCAACTCAGGAAGAATTAACATTAGAATTTTAGACATTAGAATTTTATCAACTTAGTTAAAATTAAGGAATTAGCATAAAAACTTAACTCAAAACAATCTATTTAAATTTCATCAAAAATCATTAACAAAAATATTAAATTTAAAGAATTTTACCCAGGCTCTTAAAAATTTATGAAGGTTTAGAAATTTGCTCTCAGAATAAAGTTTAGAATTTTAAATTTACAGAATAAATTTTGATTAAATAGATTTTAAATATTGAGAATTTAAGAAATTAGGAGTTTAAATATAACAGCAATATTCACCAGCTGGGTCATCAGACAGGGGGGGGAAAGTTCCAATTTATTAGAACTGCACTGGTAGGAAATAAATTTTGTAGACTGGTTTACTGAAAATCACCAAACTTGAAACAGGAGAGGATTCAGCATTTTTCTTGAAAAACATTGTAAACTCAGGAGATCAGACCTAACAGCTACTTCTGGTACACTCGGATCTTCTTAAAACTACCGGACGAAGTTTCTAGAGGCGCTTCATTCTCGTAGCACACGTAATAAATTCTCACAACACATCTTTCCGTGAGTTACTTCGTGAATTTCGCGATAAAAACTCGAAAAACCATCATTTAAATTAAAACTACAAATGTTAAAAAAAAAACGCGAGGAACCTAACGTTCCATTGAAAAGCTCGCGTGGAACATAAGTTCCATTCGAAAATAAACAACGCGCTTCTCGCGCTAACACCGACGAAGGATTTCAACAAAAAACTGAAACTGAAAAGTTCTACGCGCGTATTTATATGTGCGGCAAAAACGCGGAGTTTAGATAAACGGCAGCAATTAAAATTCGCTTACCGAAATTAGAATTGCCAAAATAATACTCATAATTCCGAGAGCAGACGATCCGTAAAAACGCGAACCAATTAAAAAATTTCACGAATTCCAAAGAGGCGCGAAAAACGCTTAGGTGGCGCCTTAAATCGCAGTAAAAAGCCCGCAAAACAGAATTCCGAAAATGGCCGCAACTGAAATTTTTGAATTGCAGTGAGACATGGAAATAACTTGAAACTGTAGAACAAACGGAATTTCTAACCAAAATGGGAAAATGAGACATCAAATTAAAGGGAATTTTAAGGGGAATCAAATAAATAAATAATTTTTAAAATTTGCAAATCAAAAGTAATATTAATTTAAGGAATGGAACATTTTTAATTAAGAATATTATAAAGAAAATTAATTTAGAAGATTAAAAATATTCTAATTAAAGAATAAATGAAAAAGCCAATAAATATTATTTAAATATTACCAAATTAAGAATATTGAGCCAGGGAAAAAGAAATAAAAGTAAATTTTCAAACCTCCAAATTACCTAAATTCTAAAGCAACCCAACACAGGCGAGTAAAATATAGTGCATGATGTCAGCATGACATGGGGATGATGTGAAAGAATATTACACATTTGCAATAATATTAGATGCGCTTTTGCAATTTAAATACATTATTTTGATTTCATCGTTTTCCTGTATTCTAATTTGTCTATATCTTGTAATGTATGTTTTGTGAACAGACATTCTGTTCAACTATAAAACTGATGCAGTTTGTGAATAATGAAATAATATGGACTCTTTATTCGCAAACTGCATCAGTTGATGATTTGTAACTGAAAATAAATGTTTTGTGTTTCTAGCCCTATGGATCCTCGGAATTCAGCCAAGGTTCTTTTGACGAAGATATGCTGTCGCCTGGAGGTAAGCAGGAAGCTGAAGGTTTATAAATTGTTGAATTAGTCTTACATTGTTTCTGAAATTTATTAATATCATAATATATTTCATATATGAAAGGATTTTTTTTTTTTTCATTCCTTAGGCCTAAAACTTTATTTTAGCTTAGATCAGGGTTCGTGCACACTCTGGAAACCAGGAATTTACAGTGAATTTGAAAGTGGACTAAAATGGCAGGGAAAATCGGTTTTTTATTCAAAATTCTGGAAAAATCAGGGAAATTTCAGCTTATTAATCTGCTCTAACTCAAATAGGTAAACCGAAAAGTACAAAAGTATCTTATACAGAACTTCAAACCCAAACCAATTTTAATGACGTAGCGGCATATGTAGAAATAGGGGGAACGTTGCAGATCACTTGATTTGTTATTTACGAGCGACACGTTAACGTGCGAGGGGCATGACCTAGGAGGAGCAATTAAGCTCTTTGGGCATGACTCGTGGGGGGGAAGAATTAAAGCATTTGCTATGCTTGTTTTTATTTAGCATTTTTCAATCATGTAATCAAGAGACACCTGGTTAAGCGTAGAGGGGAAAGTGATTTATGTATGGGTGCATTAAGCACATATTTGGCATATTTTTGAAAAAATATATATATTTATTTTTTATACACAATGTAAAGTTATGTTTTCACAATGAATATTGCAGGTTAAGATACTCTGATTTCTTTTTTTCCTTCAAGGTACGTTCTTGCTGTATATTGTAATAAAATTTTAAATTATTAGTAAGTGTAAGATTTTTAAATTTCTCAAACAGGTTGTATTTTATTATTTTTTACCTGAGATAAATACAGCAGGCACTGTGCTAATTAATTTTCATGAGAGGTCCAAATTTATTTTCCTATTTCCATCCCATGTTTTCTCTAAAAATTATTTTAATGTACTTATTTTTTTTTTCTGTAACTAGTAGTTTCTTTGGATTCGTCCTTTGTTTGGCCACTTTTTGCAGTTGGTTAGGATGTCAAGAAAAATTTGGCTGGATGGTGGAATTTGATGCGCAGGTTTGAAGCAAATATGCATTGTCTCATTGCACTGTACGAAAATATGCATTAAAAATCAAAATTTGAAGTTTTCGCTAATTTAGTGAATTATAAACTATTAATAAATTTATGCAAATACTTTCTTTACACATTTTTGAAATCAGAAACTCTTATTTATTATTTTTTTTTTTTTTTGCAAATTGTACTTGCACTTATAATTTAACTTGGGAAAAATGGTTTTAATTCCCTGTTGGTATAGCCGCCTTTGGAAACCAAAGTGATCACTCTTTTAAAAAGCTCTGAACTTGCTGTATATGTCAATTATATAGTCTCTGTTGTGCCCTTCCTATGCACCTCCTAGTCGCCTGCTAAGCGGGTCATGCAATCCTCGTTTATTTAGGGAGGTAATTACACTTCACGGGCATAATACACTCTAAATAGACATGTTTGGTCTACTGTGTAGGCTTAAAACGCCTTAAATAAGAGTGCACTACACATGTAAATGGTAATGTAGCACGTCTCTGATTCTAGAGAGAATAGTCTGCTGTAATAAGTTGATTTGAAAGCGAAATTTCGAACTTTAAAACGAATTCGAATATAAAACAAAATCTTACTAAGGCGCATTTTCGCGAGAGCTGAGATATCGAATGTCATGGCTATTGGTAGCTTGGGTTCCACGTTATACATGACATAAACATACGTACACCTTTTATTATTTTAAGATTCTTTAGCTTTAAATATTTATCAAAACACCTGGAATTGGATAATTATCTCGTGTTTTTTTCCCCCTCAAGTTCGTTATATAGATACTAGTCATATTGGTTAAAATCCCCAAATTTACAGTTTGTGATAAAATAGGCACCATTTGATCGGCTCTGGGGAAATTATAGTCTTGTAACACTAATTTTTTTTTCAGTGCATTTTGAATTAGAATTTCAGTTACTTGAAACTTTGTTTAGAGACAATGAACATGAAAAGTAAATATAATGCCGATTGGGAAGATGAAAAATTATATCCAGAGTTCAGCAAATGGATAAAGTCTGTTCCTAAAAACTCATATAATGCATTTTGCAAACTTTGTATAAAACCTATATATTTAAGTAATATGGGAAAACAAGCTCTGACAAGCCAAGAGAAGAGTAAGAAGCACGAAAAACTTCTATCAGGAATAAATTCTCAATCTCAAAATAAAATTACGTTTTTTGTATAGCAAAACTCTAGACATACAGCATTGGTTGAGGACAAAAGCAGTGAAAGCATGTCTTCTCAACAAGCGGAGTTAATTGATACACAAGTTGTTCAGTCTTCACATGAAGTTCTACAAGGAAATAGAAGCTTAACAAATTTTGTATTAAAAGAAGATTCTCTCAAAGCCGAAGCTTTATGGACAATGAAGCTGCAGTCTCATTCAACATGTAATTCATTTTCTGATGTTGCACCAATATTTTCTGAAATCTTTCCAGATAGTAAAATAGCCCAAAGTATCTCAATAGGAAGTAGTAAAATGGCTTATCTCATATGTTTTGGACTTTCACTATATTTCAATAATTTATTAGTGAAATCATAAAGCTATGAATGAAAGCTTTATGATGCAAAGTGTGTTATGCTTTGATGAAGCATTAACAGAATTACACAAAAGGGACAAATGGATTTGGTTATAAGATTTTGGTCTAAAAGTTTGAATCACAAGTGTGTAATCGTTACCTTACTTCAATTTTTCTTTCACATGTTACTGCAATTGATTTAATTAAAGCTTTTAAAGAGGGCACTTCTGAATTTAATTTAAATTTTCTTCTGCAAATATCTATGGACGGCCCAAATATGAATTTGAAATTTCTTAGAGATATTCAAGAAGATTTGCTTGATAAAAATGGTTGCAAACTCCTTGATTTAAGAACTTGTGGACTGCATGTTGTCCATTGAGCCTTTCAGACTGGACATACGGAAACTCACTTGAACTTGAATGCTTTTTTTTTAATCCATTTTTAGATTGTTCAAAGACAGTTCTAAAAGAACTGATTTTGTGGATATTACTGGAAATCATACTTTCCCATTAAAATTCTATACTACTCAATGGGTAGAAAATGTAGAGGTTGCAGAACGGGCAATAACAGTATTTCCTTATATTAAGCAATACATTGAAAGCAAGAAAATGCTCCAAAAAATGTGACGTGCAAAATTGTGCAGAATGCTTGCCATGATAAGCTGATTTTGCCAAAAATTGCTTTTTTCCCATCCATTGCCAGTACACTTGAGCCCTTTGTGAAAAAATTTCATACTGCCCAACCAATGGTACCTTTTTCGTATGACAATATTTATTTTATTCTTTGCCAATTGATGTCAAGGTTCATTAAGCCAACTGTTCTGTCTGAAGCTTCTACACCTGAAAAGTTATTTGATATTGATGTCCACTTAAGAGATAATCACCGTAATCGTAAAAACATAGATCTTGGTATTGCCACTTTACGGTATCTGTTAAAGAGTAGTGTGTCTCCACTTCAAGAATTAAAGTTTCGCTATGAATACAAGAAGTTTCTAATTGGCATAACTTCTAAAATTATTGAAAGATGCCCAGTAAACCTCCTGATGAAAGCAGCTTCATGCCTGAATCTCAAAACTATACGTACTAGTAGTGTATTATGTGAACAAAGAATGACTGTGCTTTTACGAAATCTACATAAAAAAGAATTGATTTCAGGGGTAATAGCGGATAGAGCTAAGCAACAGTTGTCTGTGCTGTGCCAATTCACCAAGATTCAGTGGAAGAATGAATTTCTTGCATTTTGTGAAAATAAAACTCGTTTGGATAATTTTTACAAGTCTTTAATTGGAAATGAAGACTTCAAAGACCTTTGGTCTGTAGTTTAAATTGTGTTAATTTTATCTCATGGAAATACCTCTGTTGAGAGTCGTTTTTCAATCAACAAAGATATGCTGGTTCTGAATCTCCATGAACGATCTCTCATAGCTTTACGTACTGTGTACGATTCCATAAAGGCATACGGTGGTGTTTTGAACTTCCCCATCACTAAAAACTTTGAACACCCCCACACTGTTACAGCATGTTAAATTGTCATGGTCAAGATATCACCAAGCTTTAGATGCTGAAAACTCAAAAAGTGAAGAGAAAATGAAATCTGAGCACCAGAAAAGAAAAATTAATGACCAGATTGCAATACTTCAGAAAAAAAAAGGCTAAACTTACTCAGGATATGGCTCTAGAATCAAATAATATTGATTTAGAAATAAAGGAACTATCAAAAAATTTAAAGACATTGTAAATTGTTTTGAGTATGATGTTAATTTAGGTAAGATACACACATTAATTTCCTTTTCTTGTGATCAGAAGAATTATTTCATTTTTTTCCTATAGACCTTTTTATGCTTAAAATGTTTGTTTTTAAAAGTTGAAGTTATATATATATATATGCAAACAAAATTGTATACAAATATAGAATATATGGAGTTATTTTGAATGATTTTTATTCACTATTGTGTATTCACGGTAAAGATAATTCAGTCTAAAATTATATTTTGAAATTAGTGTTAAAATGGCAGTATGCAGTGCCTGGAATTTTGATGAAATCAACAGGGAAAACTCAGGGAATTTCATTTTGAAAAATGGGCATGAACCCTATTAGATGAATATATTAAGCTAGCTGTACCCAAACAGAGAATCTGTGCTCTAACATTAATTGATAATTTTCTACCCAATCTTTGGGGTATCAGTCTCCATTCGACTTTTTCAAACAATTATACTATTTAGTCCTGTTTGTTTCACAATCATTATCAGAATGAAGATAAAACAAACTCTTATGTTCCTAATATCCCCAGACACATTGGAATTAATTATTATACAATTATATATGATACTTATTTAAATTAAATTAACATTATATAGTAATTATAACAAAACTTTGTTCGTTATGGGCAAAATTCTCATAATTAAATAACTATTTTTGGTTGTTTTTTTAGACATAATAAGCCATATTTTTAGTTGTTGAGCAAAAGCCTGAACAAAATAACGTATAAGTATTTGAGATATAACTTTTGATGAAGTTTACAAGAATCACACTGAAATTTTTGAGATACGGCTAAGTGGTACAAATTAAGCTTACCAACTCTTAATGTGCCCTCCCACTCACCGCAATGCACCGCAGCGGAAGGCAGAGTTCACGCATGCACTGCACGATGAAAAAGTGGGGGAAAGTTCTCTTCCGCAGTGAATGCAGGCCGCAACGCTACATTCGAAATGAAACCGAATTCAACGCTTACCACACTGTTGACGGCAATGCAACAGCCAATAGCATTGTAGATCTTGTTTTTACACCTGCTAAGTCAATATTTCGTTTAGTAAATTTTTGATTTGATCTTTTTCATATGGATTACTTCAGATATCAGAAGCTTAAACAGATGAATGAACATTAAAAAATATTTGGATTTGTCACACATCCATATAAAAAAGCAAATAAATATTTATTGAAAATATTCACTCTATTTTAAGATACAAAATTAGTTTAAGAAGCGATAATGCCGATATTGACTGAAATGAAACACACAAAGAAAAGAAAAAACGTAAAAAATATTTAAATTCAAGAATGCCATTATTAAAATATCATGCCTTAATTTAAGTTCATTATTATTTTATACTTGATTTTAAAGGTTTTCAAATACGTATCTATATTAAATATCCGAATATGTTCTTTGCTCATTTGTAACGTTTAAAATATTTCTCATCAAAGTAAACTTTTAAATTTAATAATTATTTTATCTACATTTATATTTATTGAGGAATTATATTTTAAAACAGATTTAAATGTATATTCCATCTATAGCTGGTATAGAGTATACTTCAAGATGTTTTTCAAAGTAACTTCGGAATAAATTTTTATAAGCATTCAAACTTAAAAGAGTAAACTTTTCATATTTACATGTAAACTTATGTTTTTTTATTAAAAATAAATGATTTTCAAATGTATTGTAAATTTCTAATTGTCTATATGCATTTAAAATAATAAAAAAATTCTTTAAATGTTGGCGCCAAATTATTAAAATACAACCTATATCCGATAACAGGATTGACACGGATACACTTGTACACATTTTGAAGTTTAATGACAGTATTAAACTATTCACAAAATACAACACAAACAATACAAAAGCTAAGAAGTTTCACACAACAAAACTGGTGGGCTTCGAGCCGATGTCGTAAGTCCTCCGTCTTTCTCTTTCTTCTTCTTCTTTTTTTATTTTTCCCAGGTGTCGATGCGCTGGCAGCTCACTCGTTACAGTCTCCCCCCCTGGCCACGAAGTCGACTCGACGAGTAGCCAGAAGTGGTAGGTGGGGAACTAGGACTGTTCTGGTATATTTTAGTCTTTCGGGGTCGGCCCCTCCTACGCAAGGGGGTGATTGGCATGGCTACGGTGTCGAGAAGCAAGGAGCAAAGTCGGAGGGCAGAGGTGTGGTAAGTCCCAACTGGTATATCTGGGGAACTTGGATCAGCCACTTCATAACTCGTTGGAGAACGCTGAGTTAGTATGACAAAGGGCCCGTCTCGCCGAGGTGCAAACTTCGTGGTTTTCTGGCTGGCTTTATTACTTATCGGGTGGGTGGTTACCCACACTTCGTCTCCAGGCGCATAAGACGGAGCTCCTCTTTTACCTTTATCAGGCTATTTCTTCCTCTGATCTTGTTTCTGTTCTACCAAATCCTTTATCTCGGCGCTCATATCTGCAAATCTTCGCAGATATGGCGTAATTTCGGCAACGAAGTTGTCATTATGGATCACGGTTCGTATGTCATACTGGACGTCGTCCAGAGTCCTAAGTTCTCTTCCGAATTGTAAGAAGGCTGCAGTATGAGCAGTAGTGTCACATCTTGCGGTGTTGAGGGCAAAACGTATAGCTGGAAGTTTTTCAGACCACAAGGTGTGATCGTTTCCCACGAGGATGGCCAGTCTTGGTTTTAGATCTCTATTTTTCCATTCCACAGGATTCGCTTGAGGCCAATAGACAGGAGCCAGTACTTGTTTGACTCCGAGCACGTTGCACACTTGCTGAAGGACAGCGCTAACAAATTGGGTGCCATTGTCGCTGATAAGCCGGCGGGGCAATCGATATCTCAAAAACACCTCCTCCAGTAGAATTACCGCACATTCTTTTGCAGTGGCGTATTGGAGGGAAAAGAGCGCCACCCACTTGGTAGAGGTGTCTTCCACTATGAAAATCCATTTCTTCCCGTCCGGCGTTTTCGGCAGGGGGCCGAAGAGGTCTATCGCAAGCGTTTCGAAACGTTGGGAGTACACGGGTGTCCTTAAAAGTCCAGCAGGTTTTTGGTTACTGGGCTTATATCTATTACAATCAACACAGTTCTTTACGTAGTCCGCAATGTATTTTCTCATTCCAGGAAAGTAATAGCGGGATGCAATCCTGTAGTAAGTACCTTCAGCACCATAATGTCCGCTGGTTGGAGTATCGTGGTACTCTTGCAAGACTCTTTTGCGCTCTTGGATCGGAACCACTAACTGGACCTCTTCGGATTCAGTATCCGGGGAGTAACGATACAGGATTCCTTGGGACATAAGATAACCACGGCTTTGTTGGGTTATACTTTTGGATATTTAACAATTTTAGGAGTTTTGCTATTTGTTTAAACGTGTTCAGGGGTCTTATTTACATAGTCACTCTTCATTTTCCAATTGTTTAGGTTTTTGATATTCTTTGTTCAAATATATTCTATTCCATAGGTTTTGTGTTGAAAACGGCGAAAGTTCGTTCTTTTAGGTTTTAGCAATTTAAATTTATTTAAATTGGCTAATTTGGAATTCCATTTATTGCCCTTTTTATTCCCTTTAATTTGATTCCAAATTTATTGCCCTCGGTTAAAAATTGGTTAATTCATCGCAATTTTACAGTTTTATTCTATTTTCAGCTTTTTAAATATTTTAGAATCGTTCATATTTAAATTGTTGCCGAATTCGTATTTTCCAAATCGTTTCACTTCATTTCTTTTTAATTTTCGTCTGCTCTAAAATTCCATTTCTCTTCTTTAAAGTTTCGAGTTTTTAATTGGTTGATCGTAATATTAAAATCGTCTGTCATTAATTATTTTATCGTTCATCGATAATTTTGTTGACAGTCTGTGGCAGCGATGTTTCGGAGTATATAAGCAAAATCGCGCGTTTTTTCGCTCTCTTTTGCTCTTTGCTCTCTTCCTTCGGAATTAGAACCTGAGATGTGATCTGTCAAAGTTGTTGTTTTCAGCGCTTCGGCGCGAGCCGTAGTTCGAATTCGGCTTGAAATGTATCATTATTCCCGGCGGTGATGTGTGTTTTGTTTTTCAAAATGTAAATTGATTTGTTTAGTTTATAATCAATCAGCAGTCCTTGCCGCAGTGCTCTCTGGCGTTGTTTATGTCTGGAAGCTACGACGGAATGAAGAGTCTAGATAATTAGTTTCATATCATTTAAATAATGATCCAAGATGTTTCACGATTTATGTGATGTCGGCCGAGGAAGTCTTACCGGCCAATTAGAAATTTGTTTATCTTGACAAGCTGCCAGTTCTATTTTATGATGAATGGAGTTCGCATTTCCGAGCCCAATTGACGGACATATGTGTTAAGTTTTCCATTTTGATGTCAGTAGTCTGGTGCGGCAGTTGGGAGAAATGATTTTTATTACTCTACGTCCAGCTGGTGTGGAGAATCCCCTTTGAGTTGAATCTCGTGGACGGCCTTTTTCTGGATTTTCTGCTGGACATAATTGTGACCCTGTGCCATGGATTTTCCTCTTCTGGTGTTCTCTGTATCGGCTTTACGTTTGGTGACTCTTCTGATGATTCTTCCTCCCACTGAACTTTGCAGTTTCTTGGAGCCTTGGTGATATAATTCTTTTCCTTCAAGTTTCAGACTAGTTTACTTTTGCATTATTTAAAATTTAATTGAACTAGCATAGAATAAGACCTGTGGCGATTGTGCGTCGCCGGGCCCCGAACCAGGGACCTGATGCTTCGTAGACCGACATTATAATCACTGAGCAAAAGCTAGCTCCTCCTCTGTTCTTATAATTCGGGTATTGCACGTGAGGCATCTTTGATAGATGTCTTTACTGCCGCACACTCCCCTCGCTGATGAGGAAGGCCGAGAGGCGTGTCGCCTCGGCGTGACGTCAGGGCCGGGAGGCGTGTTGCCTCGGCGTGACGGGCAGTCGTGGTCAACCAGGAAGGGAGTGTCAAGGCTTCTGACTCCTTTTTTTTTTGGTGCTGCCATCTCGTGCTGAGAGGCGAAGTCGTTGGAGAAGGTTGCGTCTTTCAAACGTCCAGTCATCATTGTGGCGATTGAGCGTCGCCGTGGTCCCGAACCAGGGACCTGATGATTCGTAGACCGACATTATAATCACTGAGCAAAAGCTAGCTCCTCCTCTGTTCTTATAATTCGGGTATTGCACGTGAGGCATCTTTGATAGATGTCTTTACTGCCGCAGACCCCTTTAGACTTATATATTTTAGGTCACCTGAACCTGAGGTTAAGTTTAACTTTTGTTCTAAATTCCCTTTTGGCTAACTTATGTTCTTTATCACAAATTCTAGTTTAGGCAAATAATTGAATAAGTTTAATATTGTTAACTTTAAAATTTAGTATTCTAACATTTTTTCTACCACTATACGACCGGCCATTCCATTTATTTTTATTATTTAAGATGTTTGATTTTAGTTAATGAGATGTAAAATGTTTTGGAAATTCTTTTAAAATGAAGTTTAAAATTTTAATAAACGTTAGATTTTGAAAACCTAAAATCTGTGTTCTCTCTTTTACTTTTAATGTTTTTATTTTTAGGAAAGTGTCAATTCTTTTATTTTACAGGAGTACATATTTGTACACGTAGGGAAACTGGTCAATAGGTCCACTTTCAATTTATTGCTAGAATGTTTTCAGGTCAGATGAACTTTACAAATTTCAGATATTTTTGAGTGTTTTCAGAAGAATGATTTTTAGGTTTTAAGAGCTTTAAGAACTTAGAATATTTGGAATCATTTAGAATTGTTTTTGTATTTCATAATGTCCTTCTTTTCTTCCCCCCCCCCCCCAACAGCTTGTCCAATTTGCGATAACAAAACATATTCCGTTTACTCTTTAAAATAATACTCTAAAATAGCACTAAATGCTTTGCATGATATAATTTGTGAGTACATTTCAGATGTGAAGTTTTGGCTTGGGTGGTAGAGAATCAGCTCCGCAAACAAGTGGGCTCTGGTTCGATTTTACAAGTGCTGCCATTTGTTGTTAAATTCGTTGCTTTGTTCAAATTTTGTAACATTTTTTGGGCATATATGGCCAATTTCACAACATTTTGGGGATTTTTGTAACCTGTAGACATACTGTGTACGGGGGAAAGGATTTTCGCCTGCGGAAAGAAGAAAATTTCTCGAGCAAACACAAAAAATGTGGGAAGTACTCGGAAAGAGCATAATTCAAATCCGTGAAAGAATCCTATAAAAAAAAAAAGCAAAATTTTATTTGATCGAATTTGCCACCCGCGCAAGCTGAGGGGACACTTATAGTTTTCTATAAAATATCTCTCTAATTAGAAACACGTAGTACTTTAGTGTACCCAAATCGCGGCCCGCGACCGCTCGGCAATCGGCCCGCGATTCGCAACAACGAGGCAACTGATCGCGATTTGCGGTCGCGAAACAATCGGCCCGATCGGGATCGTGCATCGGATTTCTCGGTATCCAATTTGAAGGAAAAAATAGTTTTTGGCCGGAACTGGAGAGAGAAATTCTCGCGCAGTCTAAATTTTTACACGAGATTTCTGATGGATATCGCGAGAATCTCGCGGGTTCGCGCTGAAATGGGAACCCTGGGCTCATGCAACGTGCATGAGAACGATGTATCTGATAGTGCAGCATTTAAAACTGCCGATGTTCTCACTTATGGGTAATGGGAACTGGATTTTCTGTTTTGATACTGAAAGTTGTGTACATAGATGCCTTTGAGAAGTACTCAACAGCACTATGAACAATTGTCGGATTTAGAGAGAAGTCGCATCATATGCCCAAAGGAAACTGTTTGGTCTAACAGACTATCAATCGCCATCTTGGTCGCAGCAATATAGTAGTTCGTCGGTGATGGAAACAATGGATCAGAGAAGACCTATGTAACCGTCGCAGAGGCCCAGAACCCCCAAGACAGACAACTGCTTGAGAAGATCGTGCAGTCAAGAGAGGAGCCATGTCTACACCAATGGCGGCACTATCAGCCATTCGAAAGCATTTGCCATCCCTGTGCATTCTGTATCAATGTATATTATTCGGAGATAACTGGCAGAAGGTGGGATTAGTTGTCGAAGCCCATTAACGTGCTTACCACTGACCCATCAACATAGACAGAGCCGTCTGGATTGGTGTTGAGCTCGGTCAACATGGACAGTGTTCGAGTGGAGGCATGTTGTCTTTAGCGACGAATACCGTTTCTGTCTCCTTGCTGATGAATGCCACATAGGCGTGCGGAAAAGGACTGGACTTTTTTTCATGATTACACACGAGAAAGATACTGAGAGCAAAGTATCTTAGATAGGCAAGATCAGGTGGGGACTAATCCCCTTAAAACAGGATCACCATCACCTTACGAAAATTATTTTATTTCAATAATCTATCAAATTTTATTCTCATCTAAATTTAGAGCTCTAATTAGCGGTTTAGAAAATGTAATGCTATACATTTTTTTCTACATACATACATAATGCAGCATTAATTCATAATGCATAACTGAATTATTTTGATTATTTGTAATTTCCCTGCATACAAATAATGTATAGGGAAAATACGATGGATTCGAAAACTCTTAATTCGAATTTTCGACAGTTTAATATACGTTTTGAATAACCTTTAACCTGAATCAATTACTTTTAAAGGAATGTCTGTACGTATGTGAGTGTAATGTATGTATGGGTGTGTATAGGAGTCTAGAGAGACATTTCTAGAATGAATGGAGTGAAACGAATGAAATTTATAATTTGAAAGGAAAATGACCATTTGGTAGGTCACACATTTTCAAACTTCTTTTAAATTATAAATAAAAAAAAGACATCCAAGAATGTTAAATAAACAAACATGTTTTCATTAGAAATGAAATGGAACTTACTTTAGAATGATATCATGAACCGTTCTCGTACTATAGCACTTTTTTATTTTTCGAATAAATGGATCAAAAACTATGCATCGTAAAGTTAGTAAAAGAGTATTTATACGGTAAATTTATTAATGACATTCTCGTATATATAACGCTTTCTATTCACAAGAAAAGACATGTTGATTTGGTTTTGTTTAATAATGTTATAAATTTCTGTTTACGTTAGTTAATGCACTGCTAATATTATTGTAAAATAAATTCTAGAACGTGGATACAAGGTTTTTATGTTTTTACTATGTTTGGGGTTTCTGTGGAGGGAAAACGGAGCGTTACGAAAAATGTAAACCCTTTGGGCGCTTATAAAAATAATTTCAGTATTTAGAACTTTTTTTTCTAGAAAACATAAAAAGTATTTGTCCGAGCGAGTGTTTTTTATTCTTATTTTCATTTTAAACTATAAACTATAGATATAAATAGTAAACGACAAAAATAAGTACTAGGAAATTTGGTATCAAAATCAATATTTATTATTAAAAAAAAGCTTTTATATTTCTCAAGTAATCGTATTGCCAAATTGAAGATTGAAAATTTTCCAATTTTCAAGTTTGTGATGATTCATCGCAAAAACCAAAAGATCTAGCTTTGAACAATAAGCATGAATTTATAGCTCTTTAGAAGCCCTACAAGTGTATATAATTAGATTTTGGATAGAACTCTATAAAAAAAAAGGGTTTTTTTCCATGTTTCATACTTTCACTCGAAACATCCTCGAAAGTATAAAAGTTAGATATAATTAGTAAGCAACAGAAATATGTATAAGAAAATTTAGTTTCTAAATCTATATGTATATTTAAAAAAATACTTATAGTTTTCAAGTAATCGTCTTGCCAAGTGGAAGAAGTTTTTCAAACTTGCAATGCCTATATCTTAAAAGCTAAAAGTGATAGCTGTAAACAATAAGCAAGAGTTGATTGTTTTTTAAGAATCCTACAAGTGTATGTAATTGGATGTTGGGTCACTTTCTTGGCTTTTGAAGTACAGTGGTTATAATTTCGATATTTTAGCATTTTTACCTGGGTTTTCCAATGGGTGGGAAAGCTGTAATATTTAAAATGCCACGATTGTTGCAGCTCTATCTAGTTACTTACTCTTTTGTGAAATATTGGTGCACATAAGCACGAGATATTTTGTTTTGTTTAAAAAAAAAAAAAAGAAATAGGAATTTAAATGAACTTGGAAATTCTAAAGATATTTAATAATTGGTGAGGTTTGAACAGAATAGGTGGAAATATAAGTATTTAAGTACATATTTATGTGCTGTCAGGCAAGTTTATAGATTAACTAGAATGTAAAATCTCGTCAGTGAGTTTAATTTTTATACCGCAAACCATATTGGTAAAATAATTAAATATATTAAAATTCAGTCTATGGTCGGAGTTACAGACGAAATCAGGGTGAGAACTAAAAGCGCAAACTAGCTATAAATACTTTCCAAGTAATTTACGTACTTTGAAAGCCTGTAAACGAAACAAATGAGTCTGAAAAAATCGAATAAACTCATTGAACATTATTGGATTTTTATCTTACAAAATATCATTCACGCAAAACAATTTCGGCTTCATCGGACTGGAGTCACATTCCGATTATATTTTTCTGAATTTATCAGGAGTCAGAAGTAAGTTACTGTATTATATAGTGTCATAAAAGTTGACCTCATCATTATTTTTAATAAAATTTGAATTTGTAATTGGATAAATTTTATGAATTATTTGTACATCTTAGCAGTAAAACATTATAAACAAATCAAACAAATGATCTCATGAATAAATTAGAAAAGGAGAAAGATGAAGAAAAAGCATTTCAATCCCTAAAAAGCTAAGATATAATATTACGGGTAAAGTCAAAATTTTGCAGGTTATTATCAGCAGTTTATTTAAATAGCTAATCTTTAAATATTAAATTAAAAATGCAAAAATATTTAAATTTATTGCGTTTTTGATTTTACAGATAAAAACCTGGAATCCTATTTCGAAGCTGTGTGTGACTGTTCATTGTAGTCCCTCTAAAATCTGATTCAAATACTGCAGGGATATAGATGCAAAATAATGGAATACTAGCTAAATTACAAGAAAATTTTACACCTTGGCAAATTTAAAATTTGTTTTCTTGTATGACTAGAACAAATTACTCGATGTTGACCGGGACGTAAATAAACCCCTGCTACGTAAATAATACATTTACAGATAACACTACTCAATTTTCTTTAAATACTAAACCAGCGTCAAATTACCACATACGCTATCCACAAAGCAAACAGAAAATATACCTTCTCCGTAATGCAAAAAATAAATGAATGAAAGATTAATAACCTCTAAGAGATGAACTTGGCAGTAGATCATTACGGTAGCTATTAAATCGTATGAGTAGCTGTTAAGTCATATAAGGCTGGAGGTTCTGTAACTGTTAAATTACGAATAAAGCTGCTAGGTCTTATCGATAGCTGGAGATTATCCGATTTTGGAATTTAAAAATTCGTTAAAAAATCTAATTAAAATTTTGAAAAAAGGCCATTGAGATGCATTAGTTTAAGTATAGATGCGACTGTGTGAAAAAATTTAGTGCGGTGGATATCACTAGGCATTGTGGATAAACAGACAGATTCTTCTTTTTATTATTATAGATTCACTGGGGGTGAAGATGATAGAAATGTAATTTTTAAAATGTCCCTAAGTTTGTGACAAGTGAATGAAAATATATAAAAAGTGTTAGAAGATACAAAACCTAATCCAAATGTAGGAAAAATATGGGACAACAATTAGAAAGAAAATGGGGGGTGGGGGGGTTAAAAATTAAAAATATTCTTATTTTGTGTCAAAAGATAAAGTGCGTCACAAAATTAAGAGAGGGAAAAAAAATCATATTTGCAATCATTAGAGGACAAGGTGGTAAAAAACACAATATTTTTTTAATTTTTAAAAAAATAATAAACAAAATCATCTGAAAAGAATTTAGAGATTCGTGGGCCTAACAGAAACACAAGGAATGCTTCCAAATTCATTAAAAAGGGGGGGGGGGTAGAAATTAAAAATATGACTTTCGAGTGGGGTGTATTAAAAATTAAAAAAATTCCATTTGTTGGTGAAAAAAGAACGTCAATCTTTCAGATAGCTTCTTATAGACGGCGAAGGCTGGATGATTTGAGCTTCTAAACTATTAAAATATGCTTTTTAATGGGAAAAATACTTTGAAACATGTCAAAAATTTTCTAAATAGTATGTATATATATATATATATATATATATATATATATATATATATATATAATATATATATATATTTGAATGTTATTTAAAAAATTATAATAAATAGAAGTATGTTTAAATAATTCTTTAAACTAGATTTTAAGCAGGGGAAGCTCAGCTTTTTAGTTTCAATGGACGCTACGCCACTGGGTGGAAGTGAGAGGAATTGATTTTCCCAATAGGGCCCCTATATAAAAAATGTAATTGATTAGTCAATGGGGGAGGGGGCGTACTGAATATACTAAAGGCAGTTATATGACTACGAATAAGTTGCCTCAGATTATTCAACTAAAAATGCTATCATAAACGATTTATCACAAAATAGTCGTGTACACAAGATTATAGACTTACACTTTCTGTATTACATATTCTATATACATCTCTCCCCCATTGGCTAAAATATTACATTACTTTTCTGTAGAAGATATATTGGAAAACAAAAACCCGCTTTATTAGCTCCATCCATTCGATCATCGAGTTATTGACTATGCCTAAAGGTGTACATAGGAATAAGGATACAGAGGGATAAGGCTAATAAATAGTGTGGGTAGAAGAAAAAATCACAATATCAAATGTACATTTTACAAATTCTGAGACTGTTTACTTAATACTTTATCTAAAAGTGTATTACATTATAATTATAACTAAAATTGCAACTATACAAAAATAAAATAATATATACAGATTATTAAATGTATATCTAGGCAGAAATTTATATGCATGAGCAAAATAATTTGTCAAATTGTATCTATAGAATTGCCTATTGCTATTGTGCCTATTGCTGTTGTGCCTATAGAATAAATTTATTAATTTGCAAAATAGCTCTAACAATTTTAGAACAACTTTTGCACTTTTAAGCAAATATTCATGAAGAAATATTTTACTTCCCAAAAACCTTTTGCTTCTTTTTTTTTATATAAATCAAACTGCAAAAAATTATTAAATAAAGATCATTTTAACTTCCTCGTACAATAAATTGTCAATTGGTTTAATTTGAAAAAATTTTTTGGGTGCACCCGCAAAATATAGGTATTATTTTGGTACTTAAATGGGTAATTATTAATTTGGTACTTTTGAATGTGCTCGCAAAAGTCATTCTTACTACACCTAATTTCACTTCCAAATGGCCGCCGTGGGCAATTGCCCACTCCGCCCATGCCTTAAACCAGGCCTGGCGTTGACTAGTATCTTTTTCCATCCATCTCCATCCTGTAATTATTGCACATTAAATTAACAAAACTTGTTTATCTTTATGTTTTGGTTTATTATTCATGTTAATTTTATAATTATTTTGACATATTCAATATGATTACGCAGTTCAGGGAATTCTTGTGTAGTCCTGTGAGTCCTCAAGTACTTTTCTCTATCCATCTCCACCCTCTATATATTAATCATTAGATTAACAAAACTAGCTTATTTTCACATTTTGGTTATTTATAAAGGTTAATTTTTTAATTATTTTTATATAAATAGTGCAATTACACAATTCAATTTGCCCAGAGAAATTTAACAGTTTATCTAGAAGAATTGAATATTATCTGGTGATGAAAGCAATATTATTTGTTCCCCATAATAATGTTGTGTCTAAATGTATATTCTGTATTGTTAGAAAATATGGTGCTGATTTTAGGCTAAATTTGAGTGCAGACACATTACATTTTTTTATTATTTAAAAAAATCTGTTGTGGGCAGCACATGACTTTCCTTATATAATGCAATGAATTTACTACTTTTACAGTTAAAAAAATGTTATTCTTATAGTAGATACTTATATTCTTCCCAAGATATTGAATTTTCTTCAATTAGTCGTCATTTTCATTGATTTAGCATCATATTTATCCATTTGGCGAGATCTTTGTTAATTTGGCAACATTTAAAAATGTTGTCAATTTGGCGACATTTCGCTAAATTCGTCGCCAAAATTTCGACAAGCGTTATGGACAGAGAAATAAGTTATTCTTGCAGCAGATAAATGACTATTGGTGTTCAAATAAAAAAGTATTACTCACAGTATCTTTTCTCGCGAGTGGAACAAGTTAGATCCAAGAAAATGATGTCACCAAATTTATCGCATGATATTACATATAAAAAGTGAACGTGTTTCTTAACAGTTAATATTTTTTTCTAATTTATGGGATTTTTTGATAAATTTATTTGAAAAATGTGCAATATCTCGAGAACGGTTCCTGCTAGCATTCTAAAGTTTATGTCAATCATTTTCTAAGGAAACATTACATAAGAAATGTCTATTTGCATAACTTTATTAAAGGTTTTGATTTTTTGATGATTTTTTCAAAATTTCACTCGAAAATTTAGGGGGTTCTGAACACTCGATTGTGTTTTAAAACAATAGGCTTCCAGTATTCACGGATTGTGATTTTTGTACCAAATTTCATTCGAATCATTCCATTCGTTCGTGAGATATCATCTCATCAGACTCACTGACACACGCACACACACATCTCTTCAAAAATGTTCGATTCGTGATCAGGGATGCAGACATGCTCTCCTGTTGAAAACTTGAATCGAAACTTTAGAGTGCTAGCATGAACCGTTCTCGAGATCTTGCACATTTTTCCCATAAATTAAAAAATCCCATAAATTAAAAAACAATATTACAATATTAACTGTTAAGAAACAACATGTTCACTTTTCATATGCAATATCATGCGATAAATTTGGTGACAGCATTCTGGTGGATCTAACTCGTGCCATTCACGAGAAAAGATACTTTGAGTAATACTTTTATATTTGAATGCCAATAGTCATTTATCCGCTGTAAGAATAACTTATGTCTCCGTTCATACCGCTTGGTGAGATTTTGGCGACGAATTTAGCGGAATGTCGCCAACTTGGCGACATTTTTAAATGTTGCTAAATTAACGAAAATCTTGCCAAATGGATAAAAATGACACTAAATCAATGAAAATGATGACTAATTGAAGAAAATGCAATATCTTGGAAAGAATATAAGTATCTACTATAAGAATAACATTATTTTTAACTGTAAAAGTAAATTCATTGCATTATATAAGGAAAGTCATGTGCTGCCCACATCAGATTTTTCACATCAGATCACAGACAGAGAAATAAGTTATTCTTGCAGCAGATAAATGACTATTGGTGTTCAAATAAAAAAGTATTACTCAAAGTATCTTTTCTCGCGAGTGGAACAAGTTAGATCCAAGAAAATGATGTCACCAAATTTATCGCATGATATTACATATAAAAAGTGAACGTGTTTCTTAACAGTTAATATTTTTTTCTAATTTATGGGATTTTTTGATAAATTTATTTGAAAAATGTGCAATATCTCGAGAACGGTTCCTGCTAGCATTCTAAAGTTTATGTCAATCATTTTCTAAGGAAACATTACATAAGAAATGTCTATTTGCATAACTTTCTTAAAGGTTTTGATTTTTTGATGATTTTTTCAAAATTTCACTCGAAAATTTAGGGGGTTCTGAACACTCGATTGTGTTTTAAAACAATATTCTTCCAGTATTCACGGATTGTGATTTTTGTACCAAATTTCATTCGAATCATTCCATTCGTTCGTGAGATATCATCTCATCAGACTCACTGACACACGCACACACACATCTCTTCAAAAATGTTCGATTCGTGATCAAGGATGCAGACGTGCTCTCCTGTTGAAAACTCGAATTCGAATTTTTGACCCCGTCACAATACTTTCCTTATACATTATGTATATAAAGAAAGTAAAAATAAGAACCAATCTTCTTTATTACTTTCCTTATATGCATAATGTATAAGGAAAGTATTGTGATAGGGTCGAAAATTCGAATTCGAGTTTTTGACGGGAGAATTTTTACTTTCCTTATATACATAATGTATAAGGAAAGTATTGTGACGGTGCCAAAAATCCAAATTCGAGTTTTCGATGGGGGAGCACGTTTCAAGCATCCCTGATCACGAATCAAACATTTTTGAGGTGAGTTCTGTGTGTGTGTGTGTGTCAGTGAGTCTGTGGAGACGATATCTCATGAACAAATGGAGCGATTCGAGTGAAATTTGGTACAAAAATCACAATCCGTGAATACTGGAAGCCTATTGTTTTTAAATGCAATGGAATGTTCAGAACCCCCCCCTAAATTTTAGAGTGAAATTTTGAAAAAATCATCAAAAAATCAAAACCTTTAATAAAGTTACGCAAATAGACATTTCTTATGTAATTTTTCCTTAGAAAACGATTGACAAACTTTAGAACGCTAGCATGCACCATTCTCGAGATATTGCATATTTTTCAAATAAATTTATCAAAAAACCCCATAAATTAAAAAATATATATTAACTTTTGAGAAACATGTTCACTTTTCATATGTAATATCATGCAATACATTTGATGATATCATTGCTGTGGATCTAGCTCGTTCCATTCATGAGAAAAGATACCTTGAGTAATACTTTTTTATCTGAACGCCAATAGTTATTTATCTGTTATAAGAATAACTTATTTCTCCATCCATAACGATTGGCGAGATTTTGGCGACGAATTTGGCGGAATGTTGCCAACTTGGCGACATTTTTAAATGTTGCCAAATTAACGAAAATCTCACCAAATGGATAAAAATGGCGCTAAATCAATGAAAATGATGACTAATTGAGGAAAATTCAGTATCTTGGAAAGAATATAAGTATCTACTATAAGAATAACCTATTTTTTTTATTGTAAAAGTAGTAAATTTATAGCTGTATATAAGAAAAGTCATGTGCTGCCCACATCAGATTTTTTTTCATGTTTTAGGAAGAAATTTGAAGTCTGAGCTAGAGCAGGCTAAAAATAAATAAATAAATAAACAACTACATTTAGATTAAGCTAAGCATATTCTGTTTTCTACTTATTTTTTAGTTTAAGCTAAGCATTAAACTACAATTAAGGATTTTGAAATATCTTTTTATTTTCCTTATATACATAATGTATAGGGAAAGTATTGTGACGGGGTCGAAAATTCGAATTCGAGTTTTCGACGGGAGAGCATGTTTCAAGCATCCCTGATCACAAATCGAACATTTTTGAAGTGATGTCTGTGTGTGTGTGTGTGTGTGTGTGTGTATCAGTGAGCAGGGCCGATCTTAGGGTGTCGGCCGCCCTCGTGCAAAGACCTAATGCGCCGCCCCTCTAGAGAATTTTTCATATTTTGACTAATACTTAACGTTGACATTATAAACTCATCTACCTATATAAGAGTAAAAAGTAAAACATTAATAAAAATGCAAATAAAATTTGAAGTGTAAAACTTTATTTTTTGGCCAGCTAATAGGTTATAATAGCGACAAAATACTTTAACAAAATAATAAACAAACAAAAATATTACCTTTGAAATAAAAATAGACATTTTATAATTAGAAATGCAAAACAACAGTATTTACTCAGAAAATATAATCTAATAAAAAAAATACTAAAGCATACATCTCGTGAAACGAAAAGTATATAAATCAGTCCTTCTACAAAGACTACCTAATAATTAACTATAAAATAACTTTTCTGGCTTTCTGAGAAGCAAATTTGTCAATAATTTCGGTGAAATCAATTTTTTCAGAGATTTGAGATTCAATGGAGATAATGGCCAAATCTGAAAGCCTTTCTTGTGTCATATTATTTCTCAAGTAATTTTTAATAATTTTTAATTTACTGAAACTTCTTTCACCTGAAGCCACAGAAACAGGTAAGGTTAAAAAAATTCTCATTGCTAGAGCAAAATTTGGAAAACAGGGAATGAGATCATTTTTGACTATAATTTCTAATATCTCAATTGGCTGTTTTTTACCTGGAAAAATATCTTTGAATGAAGTTATTTCATTAAAGAGTTGTATACCGTCTATATCTTTCCCAATACTTCCTTCGTCCTGTACCTGTAACTTAATATTTAAGTCCATGCAGGCTTTCATGAGATCATCATTAGAAATGTTGTGAAACTCATACAAAAAGCAGAATATTGAGTGGCACTCAGATAATAAGGTAAATCTTTCATTTACCGAAGAGATCGCGTGATCAAGAATTGCAAAATAGAAAGCAGTCTTGAATTGCTGGAAGGGATTTGAAACTGGTTCATCACTGCCCTCATAATAAAAAAAGCGGACCTTTTTCCTGAGCTTCGAGATGGGAAATTCGGGATCAATACCTAAATCTCTAGCAGGTGCTGTTGCTGAATCGACAAATATTTTAAAATTATCGTCAGATCCTTGGGAAACTAAATATTTTTTTAAATTATCTAAGTCTTCAAAGCATTCCGCGATGTTTAATTTAGAATTTTGAAGCATTTTACTCAATACATCAATTCTTGATAATAAATCATGCCAAATTAAAATTGAACACAAAAATTTAAATGTTTCAAGACTTTTAATTATTGATTCAGCACCCATTTTTGGTTTCGTGTCTCTGGTGGTATCTTCAATTAAGGCATTTAATGCGGTAATAATGTTTTTTAGGTCTTGTTTTAGAGATCTAATAGCAATGATACGACTTTTCCACCTTGTTTCACTTAATGGTTTTAAAGTTAGACTTTTCACGTGTTTTTTTAGTAAATCCCATCGATATGGGGACGCAGAAAAGTAGTTATATACCTCTTGTACCATATCAAAACAAGGAAGATCACTCATGCAAAAAGCATTGATTATGAAACACTTTCCAACTGAAATGCAATTTTATCTAAACATTTCTGAAAATCCATACATTCACCGGTGATATGTTTAAAATTATCACAATACTACAATAATTTATTATATTTGAAAACTTCATCGAAAACAAATGCACTTTATTCAAATAATGTCACGAAATATAAATCGCCTACCTCTCTATATAAAAACAGTGAATATTTCATTCATAAACTTTTTTCATTCCTTTCATTCAGCGGCGATATTTTTAAAATTATCACAATACTATAATAATTTATATTACTTAAAACATAAATCTATGAAGGTTAAAATTACTTTCTAACTCCACGCTTAAAACTTCATCAAAAAAGCAATAATATGGGATCGTCTGCTTCTCTATGTAAAATCAATGAATGTTTCATTCATATCAGCTATATTGCAGATTCCAGAGCTAAATAGTTTTGATTAAAGAAATTCAGCAAATCTTATACAACTCATATTACAGCTTGATATGTTTACATTCTCCATACATGAAAACTAGGCTTCGTTGTAGAATTGATCAAAGTTTGATGATCATTTAAACTACAAAAAAAAATTGTAATTGCGTTGGCCGCAGTATATAGATGCACAGGAAAAAAGTAAAAAATAAAGTGATTTTAGGACGGATGCAATACTAAATATAAATGTAAAAAAAAATTAAAAATCACGATTTTGACACAAGATGGATGCCATATTTTATTTTGAAAATGGGTCACGTGATCTCTTCATATAATATGGATGCAATTATTATTTTAATTTTTATTTAAAAAACTAATGAACATATTTTGCTGAAATTTTTTTTATATATTTTATGAGATAATTTGAATATTTCCTTAAATTTTCGAAGCAATTTGTGAATTTTAAATTCGCTTAAAAAATGTTTGAAAAATTAGCTCCCATAGGGTTCAATGTATTTTATTTTTTCAACCTGGGTTCAATTCAAAAAATAATTGGGTAAAATTATTCATTTGCATTCCCATATGTTCTACAGATCGTCTAAACCACATACTAAAATTTCATTTTGGTAAAGTCATTTTTACGGCAGTTATCGTGCTAACGGACAGACAGAATCAACTAAGTCATAAACACTTTACAACTATGTTATAAAGTGTTAACAAGAGAGATCAATCATGCTTAAAGCATTGATTATGAAACACTTTTCAACTTCAATGCAATTTTATTTAAACATGTCTAAAATGCAATGCATTCCTCGGTAATATTTTAAAACTTATCACAACACTACATTAATTTATTATATTTGAAAACTTAAACCTTCATCGAAAAAAATGAACTTCATTCAAATGACGGCATTGAAATAAAAATTGCCTGGTTTAAACATCTCTAAAATGTGATACATTCCTCGGGAATAATTTTAGAATTATCATATTACTACGATAATTTATTATATTTGAAAACTTCATCGAAAACAATTGAAAGTCATTCAAATGACGTCATAGAAAAAACAAGACAGATCAATCATGCTTAAAGCATTGATTATGGAACACTTTCCAACTTTAATGCAATTTTATTTAAACATGTATAAAATGCAATGCATTCCTCGGTAATATTTTAAAACTTATCACAACACTACATTAATTTATTCTATTTGAAAACTTAAACCTTCATCGAAAAAAATGAACTTCATTCAAATGATGGCAGTGACATATAAATTGCCTGGTTTAAACATCTCTAAAATGTGATATATTCCTAGGTAATAATTTTAGACTTATCATAATACTACGATAATTTATTATATTTGAAAACTTCATCGAAAACAACTGAAATTCATTCAAATGACGTCATAGAAAAAATAACACGCCTGGCTCTCTCTAAAGAAGCAGCATTTCATTCATAAATAATTTCCCATTCATGTCATTCATCAGAATACTATAATAATTTATTTTATTTAAAAATTAAGACCATGGAGCTACACGTAATTAAACTCTATGCGTAAAACTTCATCGAAAAAAATCGTCCTTCTGTTTGTAAAATCAATGATTATTTGATTTATATCAGCTATGGAGACTCCATGAACTAAATGATTTTGTGTTAAAGAAATACATCCAATTCAAATACAACTCATTCTACATATTTTGCTGTTTACATTTTACATAGGTGACGATTTTGAGACAAGATGGATGCCATATCATTTTGAGGTGGGTCACGTGATATTTTCATATCATGGTCACGTGATCACTTCATATAAGAGGTGTTATTATTATTTTAATTTTAATTTAAAAAACTACTGAATATATTTCGCTAAATTTTTTTTATATATTTTATGAAACAATTTGAATATTACCTAAAATTTTCGAAGCAATTTGTGAGTTTTAAATCCGCTTAAAAAATGTTTGAAAAATTAAGTCCCATAGGGTATGTATTTCATTTATTTCATTGTATGTATTGTATTTATTTCATGTATTTCATTTTTTCAACCCGGGTTCAATCCAAAACTAATTGGGTGATATTATTCATTCATATTCCCATAGGTTCTACAGACCGTCTGAACAACATACTAAAATTTCATTTTGATTAAGTCATTTTTACGGCAGTTATCGTGCTAACGGACAGACAGACAGACAGACAGAATAGACAAAGTCATAAACACTTTTCAACTTTGTTGTAAAGTCTTAATAACACGCCTGGCTCTCTCTATAAAAGCAGCATTTCATTCATAAATAATTTCCCATTCATGTCATTCATCACTATACTATAATAATTTATTTTATTTAAAAATTAAGACCATGGAGCTACAAGTAATTAAACTCTATTCGTAAAACTTCATCGAAAAAAATCGTCCTGCTATTTGTAAAATCAATGAATATTTCATTCGTATCAGATATGCAGACTCCATGAACTAAATGATTTTGTGTTAAAAAAATACAGCAATTCTAATACAACTCATTCTACATATTTTGCTGTTAACATTTTACATAGGTGAAAAATAGGCTTCGTTGTAGAAATAATCAAATTTCGATGAGTATTTAAACTAAAATATATTGTGATTGCGTTGTTTCAGTATGTAGATCCACAGAATTTAGGCAAAAATAAAGTGGTTTTAAGACGGATACAACACTCAATATGAATTAAAAAGAACTTTAAAAATCACGATTTTGACACAAGATGGATGCCATATATCATTTTGAAGTGGGTCACGTGACCTTTTCATATTATGGTCACGTAATCGCTTCATATAAGAGGTGTTATTATTATTATTTTAATTTTTATTTACAAAACTACTGAATATATTTCGCTGAATTTTTTTTATATATTTTATGGAACAATTTGAATATTACCTAAAATTTTCAAAGCAATTTGTGGATTTTAAATCCGCTTAAAAAATGTTTGAAAAATTAGGCCCCATAGGGCTCAATGTATTTTATTTTTTCAACCCGGGTTCAATCCAAAACTAATCGGGTGATATTATTCATTTATATTCACATAGGTCCTACAGACCGTCTGAACAACATACTAAAATTTCTTTTCGATTAAGTCATTTTTATGGCAGTTATCATGTTAACGGGCAGACAGACAGACAGACAGAATGAACAAAGTCATAAACACTTTTCAATTTTGTTTTAAAGCATTAAAAACCAAAAATTCCACCACTAGAGCTGGCAGCGTCATTAACGACGAGATTTAATGTATGAGCCGCACACGGCACGTATAATGCTCTAGGATTGATATCGAGAATCCGTTTCTGAAGCCCTATATTTTCCCCTTTCATGTTCAATCCATTGTCGTAGCCCTGACCCCGTATACCTTTAACTTCGAGCTGCAGACTAGGTGATAGCTTCTCTAATAGAAAATTGCACAGACCTTCTCCAGTGGTCTTAGTTACTGGAAAATATCCTAGAAAAAATTCTAAAATATCTACCTTACCATCAGTAGTGTTCACACATCTAATTACAAATGTTATTTGTTCTGTGTGGCTAATATCTGGTGTAGAGTTGAAAATTATAGTGTAATATTTCGCTTTTTTGACAATGCGTGTTATCTCATTACGAATAGATTCGGCTAAAATATTAATTATTTCATTTTGAAATTGCTACCCTAAGTAGTGTGGAATACGTGTTTTGTTATCTTTGTATTTACTGACATTATTAAGGTGTTCTGAAATAACTGGGTCAAATTTGGTCAACATTTCCACTGCCTCTAAAAAATTACCATTATCTCTATGATACAACTTCGTACTAGTTCCTCTGAATGCTAAATTTTGACTGGCTAAAAATTGTACTACAGCAATCATTCTTTCAATGATGGCGCGCCATCGCTTTTTCTCTCGATTGTAAACATTTTGTTGTTTCCGCGCCAATAGTACAATTTTTTTCCAGCCTCGTCTTTATTTCGCACCACGATCTTATAGAGTTTACGTGTTTTAGAGTATTTTCATACTTATTAAGGTAATCCGAACAATAACGCCAATCAGAAAAGCCAGTACTTACAAGTTGTGTTGAACTATCTTTACCAAACAATTTACATGCGAAACAAAAAATACGATTTAGTTTTATGGAATAGCAGAGCGGCACGCGATTTATTTTCTCCCCGTTCACTAAAGTTTTGTTATAATATGAACAGCTAAATTTTCTGCCACTCCCATCGACCTGAAATTTAAAATTTGCTACTTGTTTGGGACCATGTTCTACCAATAAATCAATATTTTTTTTTGTTAAAATGTTAGGCCAAGAATATTACGTTACCTTCATTTTACTCTTGATAGTAATGCCCAAAAGCTAGATAAATTGAAACCCATTTTAGATGCATTAGTTTCAAAATTTAAATCTGTATACACTCCTGATAACTGATTTAAATCTATATACACTCCTGATTAACTGATAACTATTTTATTGAAGGTAAGTTATCATTTTTAATACGCTAAAATTTTTAATATTTTGATAAAAGAAAATTTGAAAGAAAAATATACTTCAAACAGAAAATAAGAATGTCCTTTATTCCTGAAAATAGTAGAATGCTGTGTTGAACGGGTGATTTTTAGTGAATATTTTTGGAGAGTTATGCTTAGCGCAATAAAATTGCCGTCTCCTGGAAACAGTACGAAAAAGAAGCGCTCCGTCCTTTAGGCCGCCACAGTTCCGGAATGCCGCCGTCGCGAAAGGGTTAACTTTACCGAAATAATTCAGTTCTAATCTACAAAGGAGACCGCTAAAATAAAGTTTCTTTTGACCATTGATCTGCGAGCCGCGTGCCAACCGTGGTATACATAAATAAGCTGCCACACAGTGGAACGAAACATCCTTAGGCTATTTTGGTTATTTTTTTCGATAGAAATTTAAAATTTGGTATCCTTTTCTATGCCGTATTGCTGGCTCTGCCACGAATTTTGCTATCAAATGAAGGATGTGTGTAAAGAGTAGACATTAATGGACAATGGACCAACACACTGTGCACTAACATTCTATTTTTCTTAAACTATGGGACTTATTTTAATTTTTCAATAACTATTTAAAATTCAGCATATTTATTCGATTTATTATAAGTTTAAAAAAATTTTGCTGGATTGATAGAACTTTAAGCGGCCTGCGGCCGACCCTTGTTTTGGCCGCCCGCGTGCGGTGCACGCGCTGCACACCTGCTAGGATCGGCCCTGTCAGTGAGTGTGTGGAGACGATATCTCACGAACAAATGGGGCTATTCAAATGAAATTTGGTACAAAAATCATAATCTGTGAATACTGAAAGCCTATTGTTTTAAAACACAATCTAATGTTCAGAACCTTCCTAAATTTTCGAGTAAAAATTTGAAAAAATTATCAAAAAATCAGAACCTTTAATAAAGTTACGCAAATAGACATTTTTTATGTAATTTTTCCTTAGAAAATGATTGACAAACTTTAGAGTGCTAGCATGAACCGTTCTCGAGATATTGCACATTTTTCCCATAAATTAAAAAATCCCATAAATTAAAAAACAATATTACAATATTAACTGTTAAGAAACAACATGTTCACTTTTCATATGCAATATCATGCGATAAATTTGGTGACAGCATTCTGGTGGATCTAACTCGTGCCATTCACGAGAAAAGATACTTTGAGTAATACTTTTATATTTGAATGCCAATAGTCATTTATCCGCTGTAAGAATAACTTATTTCTCCGTTCATACCGCTTGGTGAGATTTTGGCGACGAATTTAGCGGAATGTCGCCAACTTGACAACATTTTTAAATGTTGCTAAATTAACGAAAATCTTGCCAAATGGATAAAAATGACACTAAATCAATGAAAATGATGACTAATTGAAGAAAATTCAATATCTTGGGAAGAATATAAGTATCTACTATAAGAATAACATTATTTTTAACTGTAAAAGTAAATTCATTGCATTATATAAGGAAAGTCATGTGCTGCCCACATCAGATTTTTTGTTTAGTTTATTTGAACATTTCATATAAAAAATATATAAATAATTTGAAATGTTTGATCCAATATTTTTCTGATTATCATTGCAAACAATTTTTTTATCGCAAATTTAACCACTCTAGTCATTACTGAAAATTTTCAGTCTAGATTACTGAAAATTTTCAGTCTAGATTACTGAAACTATAAACAGCCATTATTCATATAAATATTGTGAAAATACAAAGCAACAATGTACAGCAATATAATGCAAATATGAGCAGTGACATTGTTGAGGAAGAAGGATTTGGGTGTCATATTCCCCTCCCCAAGAACCAATTGAGTTTCAAAGAAATTATATACGCAAAAATGAAAAACAAAATATTTGGTTACCAACCATGCCAGCCAAGTTGATGTTGGATTCATTTAAAAAATTATAAAAGACTTGGTTAAAAAGAAATTTGCTAATAAACCCTGTTTCATTACTGATATTTAATAAATTATGGAGTGTAAATTGGCAAACTTTTCCTCTATTGGTGCAGTATAATGTAATTCAAGACAAATTTTGGTATGGCCGGAATGGTGTAGTTGGTATAAAACCAAGTGACATGGCTGAAAGAGAAACATCTATAGAATCTAGGTTTTGCTTCTACATTTAATATTTAAAAAAGCTCCTGGAAAAATGCTCGAACCCTCCTGGAAAACTCCTTAAAAACTACTGGAAATGGGTTCTTGCAAAAGTGTATGAACCTTGTTAATAGATACTTATCAAACTTAAAATTAGATTGAAAAATAAAATTTCTTCACTTGTTGTACAATAAACATGGACTTCTGTCAGCAGGTGATCAAAAAGGGTCAATTATTTCCTTTATTATGCTGCTGTACTGTTGTATCTCAAAAAGCTTATTATTTATTTTTATTAATTTATTTAATTAATTTTCTTTTCATTATTAAATTTTAATTTAAAGTTTATGGTTATGTTTTATTTACTGAACTACTGAAACTGAACATATAGTTTTAATCAATAAAGTTCCTTTTAAAGTATTAATTATTATCTCTGTTTCTTTTACTAATTGCTTTTCCTACGTTTGGCCTGTGCACATTACTTTGTTGTTTATCTTTAAAAATTATCATCAGCAATCAACCCATTCTCTAAAACTTCACTTACCTTTAAACCAAAATTAAATCGAGCACAGACAACAACATAAGAACACAACCAATTTTATGTTAAACTAAAACTTGCTTTATTAACTACACTTTACCTCAAGGACAAAAACAAACAAAAGAAATTACAAAAATAAACATCTTTCAAATTGTTATAACTTAAAAAAGAATCATATAGTGGATATTTAAAGTACATTGTGTTACTCAAAAAGAAAACTATTAAAACCCAGAAAAACAATTTAAACCCAAATCAAAACAAACCCAGTTATTAATTTAAATCTTAGGTTTAGATTCCACTCTGGTCTGAAGACCAGAGTTCAGTCTGTCTGGATGAGCTGTCCACAAAAATGTTAAATCCCAAAATTGTAAAACCACACAAATTGTGAATGATAAGAATACAAATGTTCAAAATTCAAAAATAATAAAAACAAATACTAAACAGTAAAATGTAAAATTCCAATTTGTACACGTATGATGTCACATCGGCCGTCCAAATGGTTGCTCGAGTCCTTAGGATGAGTCGGACGGCCTGGGTCTTCAACGTATGATGTCGCACACTTCTATAAAACCCACAAAGCTACACACAATTTTTTTTAAATATACTTATTATTTGTTAGCTTGAAAAAATATGTAACAGTTTGATGAAAATGTAGATTTAAAAAGACCTGTTTTGAACAACAATTCACTTTGACAAACACCTTTGATGAAAAAGTAGATTTAAAAAGCCCTGTTATGAACAATGATACACTTTGACAAACACTTTTTCTTGATTAGGAGATTCAAAAACAAGGGTAACTGAATCTGCGTCATCTTGGGCTTTGATGAAAATGTAGATTTAAAAAGTCCTTTTATGAACAATGATTCACTTTGACAAACACTTTTTCTTGATTAGGAGATTCAAAAACAAGGGTAACTGAATCTGCGTCATCTTGGGCTTTGATGAAAATATAGATTTAAAAAGGCCTGTTATGAACAATGATTCACTTTGACAAACACTTTTTCTTGATTAGGAGATTGAAAGACAAAGGTAACTGTGTCTGCATCGACTTGGACTTTGATAGTCACAATGTTATCATTAGAAGCACATTTCAAGATCTTAGCCAAGATTCATTCCCATCAAAAGATTTCTGTCACATCGGAATTTATTAAAGCTATCACTTCATAAATTCAAAGAAACTAAGCTTACTTGAGAATTGTCCATGGCCTCCAAAACACTTTTCCGGCAACCCCGGGCTCGGCCCTCAAAATTCTTTCAACCTCTTTGATCTGCTGCTCAGCTTCGAATAATCTTGCCAACCAAATTTCCGCTTCCCAAGAGCCGCCAATCTTGGCGAGTGAAAACTTGTGCCGCACACAGAGTGCCTATGCATACCCCGGGGAATTAAAAAAATGATGCTTTGCAACAAACTGCACGGCACGAAAATGCCGCCAAGCTAGCTACCACGTTTTCCCGCCTAAGTTCATTGCTTCGTTAAGTCAATCCTACGGAATGCCTCTCGGCACCTGCAAACATCTGGAATAAACATCTTTTCTACTGATAAACCGTGAAACGGTGGCCGGGTGCGGTAGCCCACTGGTTAGCACGTGGGAATTGCACTCGGTACACCCGGGTTCGATTCCATGTGCTGCCAAAAAACTGCCGCCGTGTTCACCCGGAGTACGATCACGTTAAACATGTGGGTCCGTAAGTCCTCAGGGGTACAAAACTAAAACCTGTAAACCGAGAGGTAGGTCAGGTCCGCACTGCTGTCTCCAAGTCGTGAAACGGCCAAATCCGAGCGTTATTTTTTGCTTTCAGATGAATATAATTGCTGCTCGAAAGTGAAGGCGTAAGGCCGAAAAGGAAAATTACAGGGACACATACGAATTATCAAAGGACTCTATGGATACATTTAGCTTTAGTAGATACATTGTGTGCGTAATTTAGAATATAAAAATGCATAAAAGGGATGATAAATAAACGTTAATACAAGATAAATCTCTGAAATACATAACAACCATAAATTAATTTAGAATTTTGAAGGGAAGGGGGTTAAATTATAAATTTTGAACATTAATAATTTTAGAAAATAAAAATCTCTGAATCTAAGCACAACAGTACTCACTATCTGGTCCCTGCACAAAGGAAATTTGGCTAAACAAATTTTTCAGAGATTCCTATTAATGACAGTGTTTTTTTGTAGAAGGCCTGCAATGGTGTAATTCTGTTCATTCTTTAAATAAATAAAAAAATGAGAGAGGAAACATAAACCCTGTCTATAGTATTTTAGTGCCACAGCTTAACTAAATGCATTTATTACAAATTGCCCTGCACTTGATACATTCAATGATTCACCTATAATCATCTAGGATCATGAACTATTTAGCCATCTACACCTGGGGGGGGGGGGCAGAACACATTAAGCACTTAGAAGGCACCACAACATCCATGCCTACTCGAACCCACAACCCTGCCTGGTTGTGGGTTCAAGTCTCACCTGTGGGCAAGTGTCTTGCAAGTGTCCAGTACTGGGAAACACTTGCCTTTGACCACTCAGCCGCCATGTCGGCTATCCTAACTAAATAATACTAGCTGTTATTCCCATCATTTTCTCCCTAGGTTGAAGCAAATTTCTAGTAGGTAAAACCTATAAAAAAATAAATAATATTTCTTATTTTGGATTCAAATTGTTTTGATTGGGTGACAGTATCACTAGAACGGAGCTTTTATGGTTATTCTGCAGTTTACCACAAACAACAACTATTATTCTTCAGATTTGACTGTGCAGATAGTTTTGTAGAGAGATTCATATACTTTTATAGGAGAATTAAGTATTTTTATGACATTGTTTGAAAATCAATATAAATGTATTTAGAATTTGTACATATTTTAAACTATGAGAAATGCTGAGTATATCTGCTAGTATGAATTAAAATGTATCTAAAATTGTGTTTTTCTAAAGAGCAACTTTGTCATTTGCATCGGATTAATTTCCGGATGATGTGCATTTGATGAAAGCTTTTGTTTCAGCCCTTTCTTTATCTGAACTAGAACATGCACGACCCCAGACTGCTGGAGAAGAGGAGTTACAGTTGCAGTTAGCACTGGCAATGAGTAAGGAAGAGGCTGACCAGGCAGAGCGCCTGAAGAGAAATGATGACTTGCGCTTACAGATGGCACTTTCTGAGAGTGAAGAGGAGTTCAAAAAGAAGAAACCTACAGAGAAGGAAATAGTACCACAGTCCTCATCAGCTATGGAAGACTTGCTAGGATTGAGTTTAATTGCGAATGATAATCCTCAAGCAGCTGCTGTGGATCCTTGGGGGTTGCCTCTTTCGCCACCAAATGTATGCATCCCAAAGTATATTTCTTTCCAATTCTTTTCATACATATTCTAGAATATGCATAATAAAAAATTACAATTTTATAACCAACTCTTATACTCAGGGCTGGACACATCTCGTTAACCTGGTTGCCGTGGTGCATAAAAAATAAACGGTGACGACTGAAAATTTAGCAAATTAGCACAAAAAAAATGTTTAATCAGTGAAAAGTTTAATGCCTAAGCTGAGTGACATGCTGATGAGTTGAAATTTTAAGGGAAGGGAATGAGCAATGTACTTAAGCAAGGAGAAACAAGCAATTGCTCTATTCTACCCCAGCTGCAGGTGAGAATGCACGTCACCTCCAGGGCCAGATTAAAGCCTAGGGATGTTCAGAACAAACGATTGAGGGATGCTCCCCAACCGCCATTCCAAGACCCCCCCCTCCCATAAGAAATATTTTCCTCCCATTTTTGCATTTTTACATTTTCTTGAAGGACAATTTTTTTTTAATCACATCTCATGCAACAGACATGCAGTGGCAAATCCTAGTCTAAAAATGCAGGTCTTGCAGAAATGCATCTTGACCCCTCTCCGCCACCTTGTTATCAATCTAAATGTTATCAATCCACATTGTTATCAATCAAATCCTATATCAATCACATCATAATGCTTGAAGATTTTTAATGGCAATAATAGTAATATTTTATAATGTTAATGTTATTATGTTATATTGTAACTCGTGGAGCATTTGTTAAAAGTAAAAAAAAATTCATACATATTCCATGAAAAGTTAAATTAAATTCCAACTTCAAATTATAAACTTTTTCAATGCAATAATTAAAATTGTGAGCATTTTAATTAATTTTTCTTGCATTTTACTTGCACATCTAGTATAGAATCCTGTGCTTTGAATAATATAGGTTTATGTTGAATTTTTGTACTTTATAAAAATATTAAGCTTTTTGAAGGAGTACTGCTTTATCAAAGGGTTGATAAATTATTTACTTTGATACATTCATTAACATTTAACTTGTATGGGTAAAACTTTGATTTAAAATCATGATCTTGAAGGAAAAGTGACAAAATTACATGGATTTGCACCATGATAAAGGCACTACACTAATTATAACTCATCACACAATTTATTCAAAGGTGTAAATAGTGCAAATGGATCAATACTGATCATATACTGATTTATAGAATAATCTAGAGGTCTGCACGGATCAAAATTTCAGGCTTTCACCAAGCTTGACCCGATAGAGCCAGTGTTTGAACCTGACCTGAGCTCGAAGAAATTTGCAGATGTAGAACTAGGCTCAAAGACCATTGAATCTTTGTCTGAATTTTTTTTTTTATTGAAATGTGTTAAAAACCTGAATTTGGGAAAGTTTTGTACAAAGAATTAAGATAAAAGTTTGGTTTTTTTAAACATCTGTCTTTACATATCTGCAATCAACATAATAATTTCGTGTACTCTATTAAAATTCATATAAAAAAATTTCAAAATTGAATATGTTCAACCTGGTCTAACTTTTTTTTTAAATTAAGCCCGGCCCGGTGCCGAAAATTCTAGGACATTTTTCTTGATAATTCTAGGCTCGAACCCGTGCAGACCTCTAGAACAATCTATATTAAAATATTGACATTTTAATTTCATATTTATTAGTTACTTAGAGTGCAATTTGGCTCTTCTATCCACTGCTATGAAACTTTACTGATCTAATGCAAACTCATTTTTCCTTTAAAAGATTTACAATAAAGAAAAAATGGAGCTAATTTACAAGCACCGAAGTAACAGTATAACTAAGTAAAAAATATTGTAGCATTGCAAAGAATATTTATAGAAAATTGATTCCATGGAAGATTCTTCTCCAAAATTCAGTAGTGCAAGAGATTTGGCATGCTGTCAAGTCTACGAATCTCTCCATCATCGAGTCACATGTGCAGAAACAGTAATTTGATCCGAGATTCGGTGGAAACTCCGCCTCCCTAAGCTGTCGTGTTCAAATGTAGATTTTATTTTAATTATACATCCAATTATAATGGTCTGACTGCACCATACCATAGCATCCACTACTGCAGACATGATGTATTCATGTTACACTTTGTTAAGTTACTTTAGCAAATTTAATTTTAGTAAAACTAATATTAAATTAAAAAATTATCATGTACATACTGCACATAGCATTAGAAAATTTTTAAAAATCAGATATGTTGTTTCATAAAACTTACAATACTTCCTAGAATAAAGCATATGCCTGACATACCTGCTTTCTTCAAGGAAGTGTTGTAAATTTTATTCTTACGAGCAGCAATTTTATTTATTGAGATGTTGCTTCCTATTTAGCATTCTATAGTGAGACGAATTTTGTTTCAAATGGCTCAGTAGTATCATATACATATTGCAAAATGATAATATTACAAAGCAGTCATGAAGTATTTGCCTTTGTGGCGTTTTCGACTTGAGACCAGACAAAGATGTTGATGTCTTATTTCTCATATAAATTTGAAAGGAAATTAAAACATAAAAAATATATGTTAGCATTACATAGGTTTCCCATGGGCCTTGAGAAACCCTTAGAAAGGCCTGATTTTTCATTTTGTTTTTAAGGGCCCTTGAAAAGGCTTTAGTTTTTGTTAAAAGACCTTAAAAAGGCCCTAATTTTTAATTCATCTATTTCTTTTGTCAATCTTAAATATTTGTGCAAATAAATGTGCTATGTGTGTGACTCTTCTTTCAGTAAGTGGCTGAGTCTCCATTCTATCATTCTATGCCATTCCTTTGCCGATTGGTCAAAGAAAAGAAAATTAAGCTAAGGGACATAAATAAAAAAGGAGAAAGTTAAAGGAGAAGTGCTAATTATTTTTGTTTAAACTTTAAAATCAAAGACAACCTAAAATAGGTTTAAAAGTCCTTTAATAAAATCTCCTTTCCTCAACTTACAAAATTACACGATGTGCCCGAAAGTGCTTTGGCTGTGTAATTTTGTAGCATAAGAAATGTCCCATTTTGTAGCATTATAACATCTGATGATACCTATGCTCAATGGAATTTAATTTTTTGCAGTGATATAGTGGTAAGCATAGAATCTTATGTTTATGTTGCTCAGCGATTTAGTTAATTCAGTAGGATTCCCATTGTAACCTAACATTCGATGCCAACAATAATTCTGTTTTCAGTATGTCTGTATCCCATGTGATATTTTTGTTTAATAAATTTATAAAAAATGATAAAACTTATCCAAATCTGATAATAATAATGAAGTGAAAATAAAAATTTTTTTTTTTTTTTTTTTTTATTCCAAATATTTTTTTATCATGTCGGATATGTATTTGAGGTGAGATATTCTAAAAATTTCAAATCTGTTTAATAGTTTTAAATTATTATTATACAGTATTAGTTCCATAATAGTTTTAAAAATATAAAATTCGATTGAAAATAAAAAATTACTCTTAACTTTTTCAAAAACGATTGCAGTCTCCTTCATAGGTTTTCCATACGGCGATTTCTCGCCAAAACCAAGCCAACTAATACTGCCATCAAAGCGAACGAATACAAATACTCCACTTCCCATTATATGTAAAAAATATTTAAACTTTACTTTAAATCTATTTTATTTTTGTATTTGTATTTGTTTTGCAGTTGAAATAAAAAAAAAAATCTGGTTTAAAAAATATTTTTTATCAATTTTTATGTCACATTATTTCTTTTAGCAGATGATTACATCTCATCTCGTACCTTTTACTCCACTACACTTTAGGTGTTTGTCAAGTGTAATGCGTGATTTTTTTTTTTTTAATATAGAAAACTGCATGAATGAATTTTGAGTTGGTAATAAAGTCGCTCTCGCTATAAAGGATTCAGTTCATAATGCAAATTATCTCATTATGTTTTAATAAGAAAGTTTGTGTCATAATATGGATGGTGCAGAGGCTCATCTTCATTATTACTTCCATAAGAAAAATGCAGCTGGTATAAAGTGACTGGTGCAATCTCATTTATCGCAATTTGTAGTTTTGTGTCATTTTAGCTACTATGAGCTGCAATTTCCTATCATATCTTGTACATAAATAGATTTAATTCATTTGTACTTTATTGTGTGTAAATTTAATTCCTGTATTGTAGAACTCAAACACTCTGGATGCATGGAATCCTGATGTGCCTGAGAAGAACAAGAATATCGGTGAGACATTTTTTGAATCACTTTTGCATTTATTTTATTTTGTAACTTAGTTTAAAGTAATTTCTAATCAAATAATAAAATTAGAATATGTGATTCATTAAACTTTTTGCTGTATTAAAATACTCAAAACTACTGTACAAAATAACTTCATTCATAAAATGGCATAAGACAGTTAAGTAACAGTATTGGAGAATAAATGACTATGAAATAGTCTAGTGTATAACAAAACATGAAAGAAACAAGCTGTTTCAAAAACTGAATCAAAAACTGCAAAAGACATGTATACAAAGTACTGTAAAATATATCAGTAAATAAAAGACAATAAAATTAAACAAAAAAATATAAAGGAAAACAACTGGTTATAGAAAACTATGTGAGCAACATCATTCACTAAACAGAAAATTAAATAAAAAATATAGGTTCCAATGACTAAAAAAAAAAAATGCCATTAAATAAAAATTAAATGAATATTACAAAAAATGAAGAAACTTATCGATTTTGGAAAATGTGAAAAGATGAGCAAATAAAATTGAAATAAGAAATTCCTCAGATGGTAAAGGTGAATGACCATTAATGAAGTTCAAATGAAAAAATATAGAAAAACCTTTAAGAAATGGAATTAAGTAAAAAAAAGTTATAACATCCGCAAATTAAAACCATTATTAAATCACAAGAATGTTTAGCTAAGACATTCTTGTATAGAAATATATCTTAATTAAAAGCATGTTACAAATGTGTTACAATGTGTGTTCCTTAATATGAAATATAAGAGATCTTTTAGTTTGACCAACATAACCGAAGCCACATCCACATGGAATGTGATAAATTTACCTCAATTCATGACAGGAATGGTATCTTTAAGTAAAAGAAAATTAATTTAGAGATTTAATTACACTCGAAATTAAACAAAGATAAAATATGGGTGACCTTATCAATGAAAGATGAATAGAAGGTAAAATGATTATATTGTGTGGATAAAAATCCTGATATTGTAGGTTATAAACCAATTTTGGCTTGCTGAATTTATGCAACACCTTTCCAATAAGAATTTAGCCATTTAAGATGCTTAATTTCGCAATTCAGTGTATGAGAATCAGAATACAATTTTAAAGGTGAATAAACAAAAGTAGAAAATCTTTGCAGTATAGAATGATTGGAAATAGTATGATAAGGCATAGAAAAAAACAGAAAAGGTTTTTGAAAGACAGAAATTGAAAATGAAAAATTGTTCTTTAAAATAAGGATTCAAGAAAATAAAGTTGATTGCATTTATCTTCATGAATAACTATATGGAAGGATCAATGAAACTAACCAAATTTATATAAATAAAATTAAACATCTGTCTGTATGTATGTGTGTTAGCCTCATCCTCACAGGAGAACGGGTGCTCTAAATTTAATGAAATTTTGCGAGTATCCTTGGAATAGCCTCACTTAAAATTGAGTGGACACTTTAGTTCCATGTTTTAAGTTGATTGGACCAGGGGTCGTCAAGATATTAATAAAAAATGAACCTCACATAGAGATAGCATTATGCAGATGATATTTTTTTCACAAATTTTTCTGAAAATAAAATATGTTGCTAAGCGACGGAATTAAACCCGATTAATTTTTACAGCAGACAATTTTTATTTTTGATCTTTTTATCTTTAGATCTTTTCCGATTTAAATAATTAAGAAATGTATATAAAAATAAATGTTATTGGAATTTCATTTTTGACAGGATTTTATCAACTGCGGTTTTCAGGTTCAAAGGTTATGGGAATTATTGATATTTTTAATTTCTTATGTCATCTGTTTTATTTTGGCAAATATTTTTCAAACATGTATTGTATTTAGCTAATTGTTGAACCAGCCAATTATATTTAGCCAATTGTTTTTTCTCCCAAATTCCTAATCATTTGCATATCTCCTCAAACGATACATATCTGCCGAGTTTTGTGGTTTTACAAAGAGTGGAGATCAGATCCTATCATGAAAATTGTATTAGATGGGTATCTATTATCTGTCTATTAGATGCAGGGTCCGCACTAGCCATTCGCCTATGTGCCAGATGCAAAAAGATCGCAAAACTGGCGATAAAAAAAATTACTTTGGCGAAAAAAATGGCGAATGATTTTTTGGAAACTGTGAAAATTTCATAAATATTTTTTTGGGAAGTAATATGGAATAAAAGTCCAATTTAATTTGGAATAAAAGTCCGATTTAATTTGGAATAAAAGTCCGATTCCAGACAAGTAGGCCTATGACATACGAGCGTTGTCTCCCGTCTGTTTTGGGGATGCTTGTTCTCGTGTGACAAGCTCCAGGTATTCTTTAATTCCCAGCACGCTGCTCCTCAAAACGGATGGCAGACAGTGTATTCCTGTCTCTCAAGCATCCTTGACCCACCACGGCAATCAAAACATTATCTGGATTCCGTCCATTATGTGAGCCGAGTTTTTTCGTTAACAATGAATCACACAACCGTTAACCCCCAACACAGTTATTAGATACTCACCAATAAACAAAACAAAAAAACACTTTCAACTTAAAATCCTGCATTATAGTTTTAAACAATCCGTGTTACAGAATTATTTCTAAAAAGAGCCAATTTTTGTCGAAAACGATCAGCCGTAATCAGAGAAACAAGTGATAAACATCGAACGAAAATGTATGTATATTTTTTGATGTCGTGTATACAATGGTAGTCAGGAGCATCTGGGGGGGGGGGGGGGCAGAGAAATTAGGAGTGTGCAATTGCGTAATTACTACCCCATCGTTTTAGGATCGATTGTCTTGCGGGAAAAAATAACTTTTAGACTTACGATGTTTTTATTTTTTTAGACCCCGCATATAAATAGACCCCCCCCCCACACACACACACACTTTGAAGCTTCTTTTTTTTTTGTCACAAATTTCTCGACTTACGCGAGTATATATGGTAAATAAAAAAATAAAAAAGCATTTAATTTTAGTTAAAACCAACTGAAAAAAGGTCACTGCTGATTATTATCACAGATGCCAACTTGTGGTTTGCTGTTTTTGTCATAAGTTGAAACGTAGTTTTTTTTTTTTTTTTTTCGAATTTTTAAGTCTGCCTGGCTTGTTTTCGTTTCATCTTCATCATCATCTTTGTGGTTTTTATACGATCCTTACGCCTGCCTGAATTTTAAAACCGACATAAAAATTTATCCTTTAGATAGTTTTGGTGCCTAATTTTAAAGAAATATAATGATGATACTGCATATAAAAATATTATGGATGTAGCAAGAATTGGTTTCACATGTCCTATGACAACAACCATCATTGAAAGAGGCTTTAGTAAGCAGAACATAAATTTCATTAAGAAGTAACATCAGAGTAAAAAATCTCAGTGACTTGATTCTTATAAATAATGAAGGGCCAGATATAAAAGATTTTAACTTTAAGGCAGTTTTTGAAAATTGGTGTATAGTACAAAAATTTGACGCTTGCCTGGTTTATATGATAATGAAATTATGTGAATTATAAAATAAATTTGTCATTTTTGTAACTCATTGTGATCTTTCATTGGTAAATACAAGTTTAATTTACTAATAGCCTATTTAATGATTAAAAAAATAAAATCTACCTATTTTTATATCTTGTTTAGAATGAAATTAATATTATTAGCTGCATTATGGCTTAAAAGTAGAAATTTTTTCACCGATGGCGACGATAACTTTGACTAATAATCATGTAATTTGGCTAATGATTTTTCAATTTGGCTAATTTGTTGGCTAACAGTTTGAAATTCCTAGCGCGGGCCCTGAGATGAATATCTTATTTAGTTCCTTTGAAGACATTTTTTTATCGTTCCAGAAATAAAAATTCTGTAACTATGAAAACAAATACCATTGCTTTTTTAAAATTTCAACACTTGAACAACAAAAGTGAAACCTTTATTTTCAATTAAAAAAAAAAAAAAATGAAGGTGTGAGTTGGATTTTTAAAATGGGTCTTTTTGTTGCCCTTTTCCGGAGATTTTTTTAATTTATCTGCCTTTTAAAAATGTGTGGGAAAAAACTATTGAGTTTTTGTAAATTCTGACTTCTCAGTTTTTGAAACCTTTACACCTGTTTAAATAAATAGAGATTGCAGATTGAAAATTGAGGAAGAAGATGAAGATTGTTTTTGGGATGGCGTCGAATCCCCTCCTCCTTTTTTAGAAGTACTTCAAAAAGATTTAAAAATCTATTAAATTTTTTGCATTTTTTAAAGTTTTATGCATCTCCCCAGATTGAATGCTACATTTTAGAAACAGCACGAGGTGCTTGGCCAATTATTAGCTTCGTAATAGGGAGACATACATACATGAATTGCGACGGGTTAATAGTAAGATTATCGTTCCTAGTCCTAAAGGAGAGTGCAATAGAACATTCTTAATCTCATATCTCTTCTTTTCCTATTTGTTGACCAATTTTTTATTGCAAACTGGAATATTTATCTAAAACTAAAACTAGATGTCATTCCTAGTGGCCTTAGTCAACATTTTTTTGCCATGTAAATTAATGCTTTGCTTAAGTTATACGTACTTATCATGGTACATATCCATACATATCAATTCTATGCAAAGTTGAATTATCTAACATTTGAGTTCAAGAGGAAACCCCCTCCCCCCCTACTACAATATATTGCTTTTCATATAAAGAGTGCGAAAAAAATTCCGTAAAGAGGGGAGGTCTCTAGCCTGTTAGCCACCTCAATACTGAACTGACTGTGTCCTCCCTCCCTCCCTCCAACTTTGCCTATAAATCTATGCCTATGAGAATTAAAAATTTGTGAATTTAAAAAATATCAAGTATTAGGAAAAAAAAAGAGTAATGAAAGTACTTTTTAATTTCTCTGAGTATCATTGCAGTTACTTCTGTTTTGAAAGTGAGCGAGTCTTTTACATGGAAAATAACTGCTATCCAATCTGATTATTATGTAGCATGTTTTCATTCTCTAACATATTTACTCTTTATAGTTAGTAAGCTTTAGAGGTGACATATTTAACATTGTGCTAAAAGCTTCTTATTCATTTTTTTTTTCAGTAAAGAGTGACCCATGGAGTCCTGCCTTAGATAACTCAAATATTGGTTTACAAAACAACAGCTTGTTCAGGGCATCCCAAGATGACATTTCAGGTGAGTGTCTTCCTTACTTAGAAGATAGTGTGGGTCATTCCATGTCAAATCAACACAGTTATTTTCCTCAGCAGCTCAGATTTTTATTAAATTCGGTGAACTAGTTAGACCTACTAAGGAAGTAAAGCACACAAAATTTTAACCTCCTGGGCAAATTAGTTTTTTAGTTATTTGCATTTAAAAATGGCTGATAAAAGCAAAATTTTCCTTCCGAAGGCTAGATTTAAATTATCATAACTCCTGTTCTAATTGACATACAGAAACAATTTTGGTATCTTTTTAAAGCTTTTTAAATGACGTTTAACCCTTTTGCGATGGTTGGCACACCTGCATGCCGACTGCGAACTTGCATTCAAGGACGGACGGCACACACTCGTGACGGAGAGTACTTTACCCTAAACGGCGAGTGGCACGTATCGGTGTTTCTATTTGAAACGTTTTCATTTAAATTTATTTGTCTACTAGATGGCGTTAAATGCCCATGGAAGCAACTTAAATGTATTTTGCAGATGCTTGACCTTGGCACAAGGAGAATCTAATGAATTATTTCTCCATTTGGAGTGGTGAAACATGGTTCTGTAAAGTAAACAGACAGAGCACTTCTAGCAGCATCAACAATTTTATAATTGAGTTCTGGGTCTCCTTTTGATTTTAGCTTTTAATGATTTCGTTGGTGAATTATAGGGATATAAGAGAGTATTTTTTGGGGGGTGGGGAGGGGGGTAAAGGAATGTGCGACAGTGAAATGATTAGGTTATTTCGGATAAAAGTATGGTTGGTTTGAGACGTTTCCTTTCTGTGGAAGAATATACGCGTATGGTAAATGAACTAGACAGTAATGAAAGCAATGCAGATAGTAAAGATTCGTGGAACAGTGTTATTTCTGATGATGAATCTGAAAATGCAATTGATTCTTTAGATTCTGAGCTTACTATTATTACATCGCTGCCAGCTTCAGTTGCTGTTTTTTTCGAATGATGTTTGGACATGTGATTTGAAAGATCTGAATTCTTTGGAGTTTTTGAACATACCTGGAATAAATCACAATATCATGCCGCCTAATTTAGATAAGGAACTTGATTTTTTAGCATATTTTTTGATGATGAACTAGTAGAATTTATCATAAAAGCAACTAATGAGTTTGCAAAGGAAAAATGGGAGAAAACTCTCCTCTCTCCTTACACATTGAAGACGCCACCTGTTTCAAATGTATTTACACCTGTGACAGGAAACGAATTTCGTGTGTTTCTCGCACTATTAGTTTTGAAGAGCATTGTCAGAAAACCAAATTTTAAAATGTATTTTTCTAAGAATCCAATTATCAGTACTCTTTTTTTCAATTCAGTTATGAGTCGCGATCGATTTATAGGAATATTACGTTACCTTCATTTTACTCTTGATAGTAATGCCCAAAAACTAGATAAATTGAAACCCGTGTTAAATGCATTAGTTTCAAAATTTAAATCTATATACACTCCTAGAAGAAATGTGTTCATTGATGAATCTTTGTTCTCATGGAAAGGAAGGCTGGGATTTCGTCAATATATCCCCTCGAAAAGGTCCAGATATGGAATAAAAATATATAAATTGTCAGAATCGGAATAAGGCTATATATGGAATTTCCTTGTGTATACTGAAAAGGACACGGAATTATCAAGCTGATGGTGGGTATGGAGAACGTGTTGTGAAAACACTTCTAAGTGAACTTTTAGGAAAAGGATATACTTTGTATTTGGATAAATTTTTTACCTCTCCTGTACTTGCAAAGTATTTGTTGTCTAAGAATACACATGTATGTGGTACAGTTTTAAAAAATCGGAAGGACATGCCAAAGAATTATCCATCTGTACCTAAAACATATATACACTAAAATTTTTAATATTTTGATAAAAGAAAATTTGTATCAAAAATATACATCAAATAGAAAATAAATATTTCCTTTCTTTCTGAAAAAAGTAGAATGATGTGTTGAACGGGTGATTTTTAGTGAATTTTTTTCGAGTTAGGCTTACCGCAAAAAATTAGCCGTCTTTTGGGAACAGTTCGGAAACGAATCGCTCCGTCCTTTGGGCCATGGCAGTTTCGGAATGCCGCCGTCCCGAAAGGGTTAAAATGATATCAAACACATGAAGTTTTTGGGGAAAAGATTTCAAGGTCATAGTATTTAACCTTTGACCTGGAATTGCTAAAAATCGAATTTCTTATTTTTCACTATATTTTTCCCCTGAATACTACAACATCTTAACTACATGTATACCAATTTTCAAAATGGGCACTCAATGGGATCACACAAATCAAAAATAATTAGAAATCAAAAATACAATATTTAAATATTGACATAACCCTTTGACAGATTTTTATTTATTTATTTATTTATTTATTAGTAATGCTGCAGTTTTTGATTTTATGGATAAAAATACTATTATACTATTACAAGCTAGACTATACTATTACAAGCATTTGGCATGTTGTTTAATTCAGTATTTTATTGGGTTGATTTGACAGTTCTCCAAATATACTACCAAAAATAACCAGATTTATCCAAAATAGCCAAGTAAAGCTGCAAATGAAATTTTCTAGCTATAAAACAGCTAAATTTGTTAATTGATGCCACCACTGGCACATCCTTACTTTTGGTTTGCAGTTTGGGTTTTAGTTTGAATTAGAGCTGATTGTTTGATTCAAATAGTGTTAGTTTACAATTTGAGTTTTAGGTTGAAAAGCCAAGCCACATATAAAGCTTTTAAAGCTTATTTATGATGAAATATTGCTACATTGATACTATACTTTGCTAGAATTTGTGTAAATATTTTTGTAAGGAAAATTTTATTATGAACAAGCTGTGGTTAACCATATGTTGCAACTCTCTGGGAAAAGAGAAGAAAAAGTCTACATTCTGTTTCTAAGTTGATTTGTGAAAAATTTCCTGAATTTGTTGGACGAATGATATGTGACCGGTGCAGGAAAGAAATAAATGTGTGCATTGACAGATGACCCAGCTCTGGAATCTAGGTCCAGAAGAAGACCTGCCACCTGGACCGAGTGTCCTGCAAGTTTGTGATAATGAACTAATGAATTTAGATCATGAAGCACTTGATTCTTTAAATTGTAGTTTGAATGTCTTGGGAAAACTGAAAGAATGATTTGAACAGTTGCGTACAACGGACAATTCCGATTTTTTTTTTTTAAAGCTCTTAAAACTAATTGATATTTATAGAGAATTTTTTTCTGATTTCAAATATCCAAACGAAAATCTCATAAAATAATTATTTATTTAAATATCAAGAAATGAAAAACTGCAAAGTCTACTAAAACATAAAACGGCCCGTGATTGGCTGTAACATCACATGGCCTGTTCGACCTGTGATGCAACATTCTATTGCATTTTGCCTTGAGATATTTGTACGGTAATAGGGGTTTAATTTTGTGTACAATTGAAATTTTACTTTTGTACTTAGTATGTTTGAATATAGATCATTTGCTGATTATTTTATTTTATTGAAAACATGGATCCTGGTTTTGATCCTAGTTTTTGAAGGGAGAACCGGACAATTTGCCTAAGATCGATTTTACTGTTATAGTGTTCTATTTCAGAAAGAATAAATATGTGACAGCTGAAACTCGAGGTGTAAACTTGATACCCTTTTCTTGAAGGTTTATTATTATTACTATTATTATTATTATTATTATTATTATTATGTGAATTACATCTACGTTTAGGATAGTATCTGTGGTGGAAATCGGAGCATTACGTAAAATGCAAACACTTTGGACGCCAATTTCTCCTAACCTGATAGATAAAAATGTACATATTTTTTTCTTGTTTTGTTTGTCCAGATTATGAATATATAAAATAATTTTAATACTTTGGAACTTTTTTAGAAAACACTTAAAACATCTATCCGAGCGAGTGACTTTTTAATTTTTCTTACTTTCACTCAAACTTCAAAAGATAGATATAAATAGTAAGTGACAAAAATATGTATTAGCAAATTTAGTGTCTGAATCTAATTTTTTTTTTAAAAAAAGCTAATTTATTGAATCTTACTGACTTAGTTTTCGAGTAATCGTCTTGTCAAGTTGAAGAAGATTAAAAAATTTTCGTTTTACAAGTTTGTAATGCTTATAAAAACTAAAAATGCTAGCTATGAACAATAAGGAATAATTTGTAGCTCTTTTAAAGTCTTGCAAGTGTATATAATTGGGTTTTGGATCGAGTGGTTATAATGTCGATAGTTTAGTTTTTAAACCTGGATTTTCCAATAGCTGAGAAAGCTGCAATATTTAAAATATCACAATTGTTGCAGCTCAGTGTCTTTACTAACTCCTTGGTGAAATATGGGTGCACAAGAACGAGATATTTTATTTTGTTTAAAGAAACAAAAACAAAACTCCAAATCTCCAAGTTTATTTAACTTCTTTGTTTAAAGAAGTTAAATAAACTTGGAGATTCTAAAGATGTTTAATGAATGGTGAGGTTTGAACATAATACATGGAAATATACATAATCAAGTATGTAATTATGTTTCGCCAGACAAGTTTATAAATTAACTTGAATGTAAAATCTCGTCAGATATATTGTTAAGTTTAATATATATACCGCAAAGCAAGTTAATAAAAAAATTTCATATTTTGAGAAAATTGTATATCTAGAGTAGGAGTATCCAGATGAAATCGGGACAAAAAGTAAAAGTGCTAGTTAGCCGTAACAGTTAGCAAGTAATTTGTAGCACTTTGAAAGCCTGTAAATGAAACAAATGAGTCTGAAAAAAATCGAACAAATTGAATCTTACTGAAATTTTATTTAACAAAATATTATTTACCGCGAAACCATTTTGGCTCCATGGGACTGGACGACCCACCTCTGATATTTCTTTTTCCCCTGTGTGTGTGTGTGTATGTAATGTCGTGTGTGCTCCGTAATTTTGTAAGTGCAAATAGCCATAGTTAAGTTTGATATATAGTAAATTTAAACTAAAAGTTTATATTGAACTGTGTATTTTTTCTGGGAATTAAAAATAATATTTATGTTTATATGTATATATATTTTTATGCATATATTTTTTATTATATTTATATGATTTGTGAGGATTCTAAATATATTTATAATTTATTTTTTAATTAAAAGCAGTTTTAAATTATTTCTTATAATGTTATATTTTAAAACCATAAATCATTTATGATTCTGAATAGGTGAAGCAATTTTAAATTATTTCCCATTTAATTTCTATTCCTTTTGTAAAATGTTTCAAATTTGTGATTTATTTTTTTTAGATAAAATCTATTTTATAACTTTTCAAAAGCACATGTACTTAATGAAAATACTAAATTGCAACAGCTCACTGCAGTATACTGGTATAAAAAAATTTTATGCACAGAATTTTTTATATTCCCTAAATTGACTACAAACAGCACACACTAAACCGGGTGCAAAAGTCAATAATCCACTTTGAATCTGGCTTTAAATTCATCCGTAATAACAAAACTGAAAATAGAATGCCTAACCAGTAAAGGATACTCATAAGGATTTTCAAAGTTTATTAAATCATAAAGAAACTTCTCATTAAAAAGCTTTGAAAATTGGATTATACAGTCACTGATTTATTATCATAACATACGTAATAAACACTCATTAATGACAGTGGTGAATTTTGTTTACAATCTGGCTTCCTGCGCTTCATACTATTTTTTACGAAAAACATAATTTTTTGGCACAAATATAAATATTTTATCAGATGATGTAAAACTAGTAGTCGTGCACATTGAAGTGATACAATACTTATAACTATTAGGCAGTTTGGGATAGAAGAAACAATAATTATCGGAACTTTCCGAATGTAACCAAACTTATGCACCAATTCTCGAAGACTCGAGCCATGGACGAACCTTGTGATGTCACATTCCGTGCGTGCCAAAATGGGTCTTTTTCCTACCACAGTCAGAAAGGCGAACTTTGACTGCTAATAAAACATGAAATACAGCTGGGCGAATAAAATGTTTTATACTTTTGTCTGTTTTTCAACATTTCGAATCAAATAAAAATATAAAAAAAGAGGCCAGAATTGTCCATTCCTGAGACTCAGAAGCTCCACTTATTTATTCCTTTGACATCACATACAATTTGCATTAAAGTGTATTCTGATTCACCTGTATCAAAAGTTGAACAAGTTATCAAATTAGGATGCGAACTTCCGATCAGTGATATCATAGGATTTGTGATTGCTGTTTATGGCGAAAAATGGTGGGTGACATGTGTACTTGATACTGAAGATAATGCAATAGTTAAATTAAGTTTTCTCTATCCATCTGGACCTTCTCCATCATTCAAATTTCCAAATAAGCCAGATGTACTTTTGGTACCTGTGCAAGATGTATTAACAATAGTTGATTCCTCCACAGCGACAGGAAGAGTTTACACTCTAACTGCAAAAGAAACTGTAGTGGCAAATGCAAAATTTTGCTCATGGAAAAACCAGTAGTAATTTAATTTAAGGTTGTATATAAGAACTGCAGCATTACAAAAAAAAAAAAAAAAAAAAACTGCCTGTTTATGTCAATATTTAAATATTATATTTTTTGTTTCTAATTATTGTTTTTATGTGATCCCATTGAGCGCCCATTTTAAAAATTGGTATATATAACTATATAGTTAAGATGTTATGGTATTCAGGGGAAAATAAGAAATTCGATTTTTAGCAATTCGAGGTCAAAAGTTAAATACTATGACCTTGAAATGTTTTTCCCAAAAACTTAATGTGTTTGGTATTAAAGGTCATTTAAAGCGCTTTGAAACGATACCAAAATTGTTTCTGTATGTTAATTAGAACAGGGGTTATGTTAATTTAAATGTAGCCATTGGAGGGTAAATTTTACGTTTTCGGCCATTTTTAAATTCATATAACTAAAAAATAAATGGACCTAGGAGGTTAAAATTTTGCGTGCTTTACATTCTTAGTAAATCTAATTAGTCCACCAAATTTCGAAAACAACGGAGACGGTGCGGGAAACTGTTGATTTAACATGGAATGACTCATATTTTGCTTAACATGAATGTACATATCTGCTGCATGTCAAAGCAAAGTGTAGGCCCCTTTAGAATATATATTTGCTCAAACCTGTTTGTAGTGTGCCTTTAACCATGGAACCTGAAAACTTTGAACAGTGATAAAGCAACCTACTTATAGGTCTACTGTTTTTAAAATGTGAATAATAAATCTTTAAATATTTTCTATATTTCTCAGTGCTGCTGGTTGATCTGATCGGACTCCATTTAAAGTTACTACTAGGAAATGGATCCACACATAGCATTTTCATCACAATTTAAAATAAATTATTAAGATATAATAAAATAATGAATAATAATTTTTTTTTAGAAATGTGTGATATAAATACATGATATTCGTAAATAAAATAGAGTTGTAATATGTGTACCAATGTTTACATCATTTCTATTTTCTTTAAAACAAATAATAGACACTTGTGTACTTGTTTTGTTATCCCCGCATGTATGTTAAGTATGTATCTAAACTATGATAATTAATCATAGAGATAAGATAACTCATGCCAATCCAGTGCAATATGAATACAATCTTGTGCTTAAGGCCCCACTTACCGTTCAATGGAACTCAGATCCACGATAATCTTTTCCCTAGATGTCATTTGTAAAAATGGTATGGTTGCAAGAATTCAACCTTTAGCTCTTATTTCACAGTCCCTTCTCCTAATTGAGCTGCAAATCATCGAAAGGACTTTCGCGGGAAAAAGTAAGCCTCTCTTTGTATCCTATTTCGGGATACACTAAAACCATAAATTCCCGTATCCTTATCCAGGGCTCGAAAAATACGGTCTCCCAGTCGCCACTGGCGACCAACTTTTTCACTCTGGTGAATTGAAAAGCAAAAGTGAGTGATTTCTTTTTTTTTCCTTTTTACAGCACAGAAAAAATTGCGCACACTCGTTGCCACCGTCCACCTTGCGATCCTCCTTAAATTTCGAAAATGAATGCACGGGAGGACGAATGAAAAGCAAGGATGAAAATGTTTCATGGATCCATGGTGTTTTTACCAGGATGTTCTGCAGCTCCCAAAAGTTACCCCAGCAACTCCTCTTTTCCAGGAAATTTCTAAGTTGCATCGTTTCTTCCAAAAATTTCTAAGAGGCTGCATCCGGAATGGTCGCGACTTGTCATTCCATTAGTTACGAACAAGTCGGAGTTAGGTGCTTTTTAATGATGTTTCATTTTTCCTGAGTGTATAGAGCCGAGCACACTAGGTACAAATGTTCCGATTTTCCCGAATTTGTAACTTTTTTTTTTCTGCTCATTGTTCTGAGACTTTGATTTTGAGTAAAAGATATTCCAATTTTTTCGCTAAAAATATTATGATATCTTCAAAGAAATCTTAACTGCTTTAACCACACCCTTCAAGCATGGTGTTCCGCACAGGTTATGCTTTTGTGCGTAATTAATAAACATTTATTGGAAAAGATAAAAAAGAAAACGCATCTGCGAGGTAAAAATACAATCCTCTAAAATTTTGTTACCAAATATGGAAAGTATGTTTTTTAACAATTCGTGAAATTAATGTGAGCTAACTTTTACAGAAATGCGAAGAAAATTATTATAACAGACAAAACGTCATTTTGTACCTTTTGATTGACCTCTTTAAATACTTAACCTAAGCAATAAACTTGTCATTTTCTCGGAAAACCCGATTTTTTCATCTCCCTGAAAATATATATACATTTTTTGAAGGACTTTGATGGAATTCCAAAGACATTTTTCAATGAAAACCTTGGAATGAAAATGACTATTTCAGACCGAAAATTGACCCTAGGAGATAGCAGTGCGAACCTGGCCTACCTCTCGGTTTACAGGTTTAGTTCTGCACCCCTGAGGTTCTTACGGACCCACATGTTTAACGTGATCATACTCCGCGTGAATACAACGGCAGCCTTTTTTTTTTTTTTTTTTTTTTCAGTGGAGGGAATCGAACTCGGGTCTACCGAGTGCAATTCCCGCGCGCTGACCAGTGAGTTACCGCGCCCTCTGAAAACTGACCCTAGCAAAAAAATCCATCACAGCATATTCATGGGTTTACGTGTTTCTTTTATTAGTTAGTAATTTATGAGCCAGTTTAATAATATCGCATTTTTTATTTAAACACAATCACCGGTATATTTCGTTATATTTTTAAATATTTTCCATTTTTTCAATCTGTTTGCATCCACTGATATTTTTACATTTATTGTGCTTTTTATGCTGGAATATTACATTTTAAACATATTGTAAATGAAATTGAGATATATGTTTAAGATAATAAAATTAAAACATTTTTATTTATTTAGGCATTTAGTATTATACGACTCATTAGAAATACATTTGCACCCAAAGTTGAAGAATATCTAATTTCAATTAAAAATGAACATCCTTCTAATTTTAATTTTACTGAAAGTACTTAAAAATTATTTTTAGTTCAAAATATTTTGAATAACATTAGCTTGGCAAGGTGTAAATATAGACTATTCTAACGATTGTCTGATGATCAGTCATTATTATGCCAAGATCAATAATTTAGTAGTACAAAATTAAAAAAGAATGCTTTATTATTAAAAAGATTAATATAATAATTTAAAAAATAAATATTGTTATATATTTTATATTAATTTTTATTAAAATATTTTAAAAACATAATAATTATTTAAAAAATAGTAGTGATATTTTATATTAAATATTGACATACCCACATTTGCGTGCCACGACTGACTGGCTACTAGGTTTGTTGACAATTTTTCAACCCCAGGCACCATATAAAGTCTGTGGGCATGGGGCATTGCATTGAATAAAGCAGTTCAGTTTCAGCCCACCTAAGAGTTTTGAACTGCTTCTGTCTGATGCCATATCATACTGATGATTAGATTGTTTTATTGGAAATTGGCTTAAATTTTAAAATAAAGCTTAGTTGAAAGTTGGAGCCAGCAGCAGAATTACTTTAACATTTATTAATAACACCAAATTGGGTTTAAAATTGAGAAAATTGATGTGAAAGACAGTGTAAGATTCCTGTTTATTGAATCGTAATTGCATACATCATTCTATAAGAAAAAAGAAGTCTTTCACTTCAAAAATACTAGAGTAAAATATTTTATCTCCATCGGCAACTAATGCTTTTATTTAAATCTTTAAATCAACAGTAATTGCAATAGACATTAAGATTGCCAATGTTGGCGTATTTCAAAAATTTGAGAGCATACACACAGGACTTAAATCACTGGTGGAGGTGGTGGGGAGGTCGCTGCCAGACTCACTGATCTCCATTGACACTGCAAATTTCTACCATTTGCAATGCTCAAATTTCATCATGAACAAGTTCAGAGTTGATGTCAGAAGCTCATGACAGGAACACAGGGTTGCAGCCAGCTACTGGCCAAAGGGGATTGACCCCCCTCCCCACTAAGTTCTCCATGATAAAATATACTAAGCCTTCCCTGATAAAGCCCTCCGTGATTTTCAGTAGTGACATGAAATTTCATACAAGACGTAACCCAAATTTTGCATAAAAAGTTTCTTTGTAATTATTTCTTTATAAACTAGGGGGCTCTCCCCTCCCCCCCTCCAAACTAATAGATCAAATTTCACAAAATTTGGTAGATAAGTCACTTGTGGGTTTACCCTGGTGCTGATTAGATTTTGGTACGATTCGAAAAAAAGTAACGCCTTTTTTTGCAAAATGGCCCGTAAAAATTGCCAAAATCTAAAATTAAAACTACATCTGCTCAAATATATCAATTAAATGTTTGTTTTATACACAATTTTTAACAATGAAAAGAATAAGGCCAACCCATTACATTAGGGCTAACCGTTCTCGAGATATTTTAGTTTTTTCGCATTTATGCTGCATCACCGTTGAAAAAAAGTCCAATTACCAACTCAGAATGAAAATTGAATTAAAAGTGCCAATTCAGTGTTATTTTAAATAATTGTGGACATAATTTTCTGTAATTAAACTCAATATAATGAATTATTGAAGAAATATGGAACGTGAATATGAGTCTGCAGGAAAAGTTATGTGCTGCCCATATCAGATTTTTTAATATGCAACAGGAATACTTCAAATTTTCACTGTCATACATATATTTTTACTTTACCTGCAATACGTGGTAATATATAGGGAAAATATTGAAATTGTGCTGAAAATCGCAACTCGAGTTTTCGACGGATCGACATGTTTTGAGACCTCTAGAACGTGAAAAGAAAACAATTTTTAGCATAATGTGTGTGTGTGTATGCAGATATTGTATCCATTCATACTGTTAAACTAATTGAGCGAATTTCGTAAAATTTGGTAGATAAATCCCTTGTGGGTGACCTTGCTGCTGATTAGATTGTAGTACAATTTGGGATATACAGATCCTGCCTTTTTTGTTTGTGAAATGGCCCGCTAAAATTGCCTGTATCCATTCTAGCTGAAAACCTAATAGACCAAATTTCACAAAACTTTGTAGATAAATTACTTATAGGTTAACCTAGTGCTGATTAGATTTTGATACAATTCGATAAAAAAGAACCTGCCTTTTTTGCGAAATAGTCTGCAAAAATCGTTAAATTTTAAAATAAAAGACTACGTATATATCAAGTAAATGCTTATTTTCTGCATAATTTCTGACGACAAAAAAAATAAGGTGAACTCCATTGCTCTAGAACTAGTCGTTCTTGAGATATTTTAGTTTTATCACAGTTTCATTAGGCCACTTTTGAAAATAAATCCAGTTACCACATGACAGTGAAAATTGAATTAAAAGTGCAAATTCAGGATCATTTAAAATGATTATGGTCATTATTTTGTGCAATTAAACTCAGTTTATTGAAGATATAAACATAATGTGAATATGAGGCTGCAGGGAAAATGTGCTTCCTACATCATAATTGTTTTTACTTCCCTTTTTCTAATCAATGCGAGGATCCTATGTCCTTATTGGTTTGGAATTATCCCTGGAAGCAGAATTATTTTTCAAATAAGAAACATTTTTTGACGTCCCCTTCTCTATTTCCTAGTGAATACAAAAGAAAATTGGTATTTTGTTTTTCTCTTTATGTGTAAGATTTTTTAACACTTCACTTGTATATTACTACCCCTGCAATACATGGTAATGTATAGGGAAAGTATTGGAATCGTGTTGAAAATCACAACTTGAATTTTCGATGGATTTAGACATTTTGGGACTTCTAGAAGACGAGAAAACTATTTTTAGTGTGTATGTGTCTGCGTGTTTATCTGTGCTATGTATATTGTTGTTGAGACCCAAACCGTCCAACCTACCAGGAAGGTGTAAGGTAACTGTTTGGATAGCCGGGAAGAGCCACCCAATTTAGACTGGAACCCAGTGGGGGAGGCATCCACAGGGTCCATATCGTCCTTCCCCTACCACCAACCTTGTGGAAGGACTTACAGACCCACATGTTTAACGTGATCATACTCTGCTTAAACACGGTGACAGTTTTGCCAGCGGAGGGAATCTAACCCTTGTCTACCGAGTGCAATTCCCGCTTGCTAACCATTGGGCTACCGCGCCCCTTGTGCAATGTATGTGTCCACTCGAACTCAAAAACCAATGGACCAATTTCATAAAATTTTATAGGTAAGTCATTTGTGGATGACCCTGGTGCTGATTAGATTTTGGTACAATTAGGAAATTAAGAACTTGCCTTTTTTTATTAAAGGGCCCGCGATAATCGACAAAATCTAAAATAAAAGACTACGTATGCTCAAATCTATCCATAAAATGCTTGTTTTATGTGTAATTTTTGACGAGGAAAAGAATAAGACCAACCCCATTACTTTAGGACCATCCGTTATCTAGATATTTTAGTTTTTTATCATTTTTGTTACAAAATATATCCTTCAAAATATGTCCAGTTACCCAATAAAAACAAAAATTGAATTATTAAAAAAATAAAGAGAATGTGCATATGTGTCTGCAGGGAAAGTCGTGCTGCCCACATCAGATTTTTTTGTATTTGTTTTTAATTTTCTAGAGTCCTGGACTAATAGGGTTGGCCTTATTCTTTTCATTGTCAGAAATTACGTATAAAACAAGCATTTAATTGATGCACTTGAGCATACATAGTCTTTTATTTTAGAATTTTTGCGGTCCACTTCGTTAAAAATGCAGGTTCTTTTTTCCGAATCGTACCAAAATCTAATCAGCATCAGGTAACCCACAAGTGACTTGCAATAAGACCACAAGTGAATTTTATGAAATTTAGTTAGTTTTTGAGTTAGGGTAGATGCACACATTGCACAGACAGAGACACACCCAGAAACGTGTACATTCTGAAAACTAATTATGTAATGCTTTCAACAAGAAGTATTGCAATATTGAAAGAAAAAAAGAATTGGAAAGACAAATATTTCTCTCAGAATTGAAAAACAGATTTGTATCGACAGCAAAAGGGCTTGAACTGAAATCCTGCTCAAAACTACTTGGGAATCTTCTACCAATTCTAGGGAAAATCTCGATTGTCACAGTCCCCATGAAACCACAGAACCAGAGAGGTGTTGCTCCTAGAAGCAGGAAACTGTAGAGGGCTGTACTTTTCTTGATTACAGCTATCAAACAAATACTTTATCACCCCTCTGCACATAAAGATCTATTGTTGACAAACAGAGATTGTACAACCCACAAGCGTGTGACTTACAGGGATGCCGTAAACTTATCTTAATTCTGTTCTACATATCTGCACTTGAAATAGTTTTTGGATCGTTAAAAATATATTTTACAATGACAACATTATAATATTTGCTGATATCAATAGAAAAATGTATTACTATTTTTTTTATTTAAGCCAAATATTCAAATTTTCTTTCAAACTTGCTACAGAAACCCCCTAATGGTAAATTCCGTTGTGATGTTAAAATTCATTTTTGAAACACTTTAACTTTAAATATAACAAAAAATTGTAATCCGAGTGAAATGTATGTGTTTTTCCTTTAACATCCCGCAAACATTTAACATTTAGAGGCAAAATTGACGGAGGAATCGTGTGAAACCAATTTCCCCATTGGTTAACTTGGAGGCAGCTCATAAGTGGTGGTGAGGTATGAGTCCCCATAAGTTGAAAATCAAATATTTCAAACGAAATATATCTGAATTAAAATCATAAACTAATAATTGTGCATAAGCATTTGTGCATCTTGTGGTAGACAGGACAAATTGCTTAACAGTAGCTGTTTTTCCCCTACACCTTCAGTTAGTTCAGACCAACTAACCTATCTGAAGGTAACTGTTTGGACAGTGCCACACAATTTAGACCGGGGGGGTGGGGGTGGCAAGCACAGGAACTGTAACATCCTTCTTCTAACCCATCACCTCTCAGATAGACTTTGGAATCTACAGATTTAATATGCCCATACTCTATATAAACATGGAGATCAAACCTGGATCTATGTGTGCAATTTTAAGCATTGGCCTATCTCGGCCCTTAAGAGTAACCATTTGGATAACTCTTTCTTAAATTTATAAAGTTCTAAGCTGCATTACCACCCAATAGTATTTTTCCCATCGAAGTTCCCTGATTCATTTTAGTCATACTAATTCTAATATTTATTGTATTCATATATATTGTTGGATACACAGTAATAAATGCAAATTATGATAAATCAAAGTAAAAAAAAATGAATTCACTTCTCATTGATTGCTTCACTAGACACTTTTGGCCAGCAGCCTGATCTCTCAGTTGCATCAAGGAACCACACATATGGGTTGCACAGATTGGAACAAATGCTGTTCAAATTCTTAAACAAATGCTGTTTTATTTTGCGAAGCTATTGAATTAACACAATAATAACTATGGTGTAGTGTGCTGAAAATGTGGAAGAATCCCACTCATGCTCTGCTGGCCAATATCCAAGAATTTATTTCATATCATTGTTAGAAACTTTCAGAGTGTTTTAACATTGTATTTTGTCTTTGACTCTAGATTATAATGCTTTTGATCTGAGCAGCATGAAGAAATCTCTGTCTGCTGATGTAGGTTCGTCAGGTGGGATCAGCTCCTTAGATAGTTTTTTGAATCCAGACTCCAGTCTCCTACACTTTGATCCATCGGCTACAAGGTCAAGAACACTTGGTATGTATGACATTTTTAATGTTAAAATCTAATGTTAAATGCTACTCACTTATGCTAATATTAATATATGTTTGGGTTCTTTCTTAGTCATACAAATATTTGACATGTCTGCTTCATTTCAAAATTTTGTTTGGCTCTTTAAAACTTTCAAGTACTAGATATTGTTGCGAACATGCAATGCTTCGTTTGGCGCCTACTCTTTCGTGTGTCTCAAAGGCCAGGCGAAGAAAATACAGTGCATGATGTGAGCCCAGGGTTTCCAGGATTTTCCAGTTAGAAGAAGGGTTGTGTTGTGAAGGTTAAAGACTTCCTTTCTTTTAACTTTGACTGATTATTATTTTTATCTATTTATTATTGATATTATCTTTATTTTCATCTTTATTTAATTTTCAGATTAAATTTATTATTTTTACATTTGGCCTGATCATGTAGAATTCAATAAAGTTACATTAAAAATTATCAACATTATATCTTTGTTTCTTTTACTAATTGCTATTCATACTGTTTGGCCTGTGCTCAACCTTGTTTAGATTTCCAGATACATTTCAACACCTTATTAAACATCAAAATTTCCACTTACACCTTTGACACCTTCATATAAGTTGCAGAGTTTAAACCTAATTCATTACACAGCCACAAAGGGAACACAACTCAATTGTGTTAAATTAAAAAAATGTCTTTATTTATTACAATTAAACTTCCAAACATAACCAGGTTCCAAAGGTTATGTTTGGAAGGTTACATAGCTAGAAAACATAAACAGGTTAAATTTTATAAATTCTTAAGCAATGACATAGTTGTGGTAGTACATTGCAAAAAGGATAATTAAAATTAACTTCAATTAAAATAAACCCAATTAACACTTTGAATATTCATCAATAATTTTAAAATAACCCAGGTTCAGAATCCACTCTGGTCTGTAGACCAGAGTTTGGTCTGCCTGGAGAGCTGTCCACCAACATAAAAAAGTTAAACTTAAATAATAAACACAAAGTATAATTTCAAATAATGACTTTTATGTATATAAATAAGAGTGTGCAAATTATGTTTGTAAGTAAGAGTGTTAATTAAAATTCATATTAATTATTAGCATTCAAAATGCCAATCTAATTAAAAACACAGCCATTGCTTTTATCATTTTGCAAAAGTTCTCATTTGGGCTGGAATGTTTCTAAAGAGGGAATATAGATGGCAGCACCACTGATGTGCAACCGGGAAAAACTGTAGAATACTGTGAAGGTGAAGACGTGATTATGAAAGTACACTAAAAACTTGCTGGCACTGCGGAAAATCCTCCGTATAACATTTGAGTAAATTCGACTTCTTTATTGGAACAAAACTTCTGACACTACTGTCACATGAAGAAGAATCATGAGGGCATGCTTGCCCAAACACAATAACACAGACTTGCATTAACAATTATACAGGCTTGCACTGACATTAACACAGGCTTACACTGACACACTTCCAGAGTTTATGAAGATCGTTAAGTGGCACACTAAATTTGGAGAAAAATCTCCGGGAGTACACCAATTTCTGATAACTACACAAACTTGAGAAGACTTCAGAGGACAACATTTGAACAGAATTCAGATGACGCACACCACTGGAGCTCATTTAAAACTCATGTAGAAGAGAATGGCGAGTGAGTAATTATACAGGTGCATATTGCAGCACTATTTTGATCTGTAACAAGATGAAAAATGACCCAGCGAAAGCAGCACATGCAGAGAGATCTCACTTCAGGCTCAGTGGCTTCAAGCCTCTGCATTGTTTAAACTTGAAGCATTTCACACATTTCTGTGGAACACGGGCACCATTGCAGGCCCCGACCCCGCGATTCCATAAGCTTTTTGCGACCGGCTCCAACCAATGCCCGGGATTGAAATGCCTCTTAACAACACGTTTGCTTCCCAAGAGCTGCCAAACTTGGTGAGTGAAAACCTGCGCCTCACGTAGAGCGTCAACGCATATACCACGGAATAAAATTGATGCCATGCCAAGAATCACAAGGCGTGAATTTCACCGCCAAGCGTACAGCCAACCCAATGGAATGCCTGGTACCCCGTTTGCAAGTGCGAGAGATAAACTGTGAAAGGGGTCCACTTTTCTCTTAAGATGCATCTTTTTTTCGCAAACTCGTAAATGAAGTGAAGCAAATTAAGAGGCCAAAAGGAAAACCCAGAGTATTAGCAAGAGATATTTAGCGTTAAGACATATCACACATAATTTTGAATAATAAAAAACATGAAAAGGATAACAAATTAACGTTAAGAGGGGATGATTCGCCGAAATATTCAATAACCACAAATTAATTTAGAATTTTGAAGGGAAAGGGGAAAATAACGAATATTGAACTATTAAATAAATTTGAACTATTAATTAAGGTAGCATCATAAAAACCTGGCTTAACAGTTGCCAGATTTGGCAAATTATTGCCAATTTGGCGATTTCCGGAATGTTCCAGAAACTTCTTGATGTAAGGATTATTCGAATGAAACAATTTTTTAGGCATCAGGGGGGGGGGGATTGTTTGACATGAAACTGGATGATTTGACCCAGAAATAAAAATAAATTGGAGTCTATTTAACTCTCTCAGTCATCCAATGCCATTTTGAGTTGCCCTATTTTAATTTTTAGAAATTAAAAAATATTTTTTTTTAATTTGTACTTAAATTACAAAGCTATTTTTTTTCCCCTTAACAATCTAAAGCCTTTTTTATGCAGGATTTCTGCAGTCTATAGAAGGACTTTATTTTTCCTTTTTAAGAAAATGACCTTAAAATGACCTATTTTTCTCCAGGATGATTAAAAAAAATTTCCCCCCTGTTCGAAATTGGATGAACGACAGCTCCAACCAAACTGGACTGTAACTTGAACCAAGCTTTATATTAAGATACACTTCAATTTTCTGTTGTTATAATAGCGTACATTAAATATAGGTTTGTCCATGTATATTTAGGTCAAATTCAATGATATTTTATATTATAGTTTTATGATACATTAAGAAATGCAGGGTGTGTATATTGAATATTTTAATGGAAAATCTATTAAAGTGTAATATTTTGTAAACAAATGTACATTGTATGAAAATGTTAATTTAACTGAAATCATTTTATTTGAATACCATTTGACAGGCATTGCAAGAGAAAGTGCCACATGCAATTTCATTTTCTTCTTTTTCAGGCAATCCCTTCCAAGCTGCAAAGCCTTCTCCTCTGACCATCAATGAAATACGGGCTCAACATAACTCCCAGAATTTGTTTGAGCCTGCAGAGAGTGCTCTTCCTATGTCGACCAGCATGCCTTTGCCGAGCACCTTCTACACAAATGCCTCATATAGCAGCCAGAATAATGTTTCACCATCGCAAAACCCATTTATGTAATTCTTCTCCTGCCTACACCAAGGATCACTGCTGATGCTGCTCCACATTCACCTTAGCCGAAATGTAAATTTTCAGTAATGCTTAGTTTAGAAGTTGAATCGGACATCAAATAGAATGGCACCCAATAAAATTCCGATCCACACAAAAGATGTTTTGAAATCACTAAGTTTGAATGACAGTAGAATCCCATTTATTTGGAAAACCAACTTGTATGGATAAAGTGTAATATAATTTGTACACCGCACATAATTACTCATTCTTTCTTGAATTGCAGTAAATTCTTCATATGCCAACATCAAATAAGTTGAATTTCTAGTTATTTATAGATTGATTTTCTTATGTTGAAAAAGTCCCACAAAGTTATCTCGGACATACTTTGATTTCCTCGATGTTTTGGGAATCGCTCATTTTGTTCGAGTAGCAAGAAGAATTTCATGTTAAACCTTCTATGCTTCTGTGCTATGTTGAATTTAAATCATGCAATTATTAAAATAGAAAATTTGAAAGTATTAACATTTCAATATGTAAAGAATGTTTAAATTATATAAGCAATGATGCAGATTACTTTAACTAGTGGAAAAAGTGTAATATTTTTTAGTTCATTCTATAATTCATCTTATTTTCAATTTATTGAGATTCAATTAATTTTTCTTACGATATTTAAACAATACTTTTCAACAATATTTAAAAAATTTTTAGTTTATATATTATATATATTTTAGTTTATATATTATATATTTTTTTAACTTTAAAATCAAAGACAACTAAAAAATAGGTTTAAAAGTATTTTATTAAGATCTCCTTTTTGCCACATACAAAATCACCTGGCGATGATTGGTCATATTGGCCGTGTGATTTTGTACGTCGTAAAAAGGGGGGTTTAATAAAAGACTTTTAAACCTATTTCTTGGTTGTCTTTGATTTTAACCCTTTGCAGACGGCGTCACTCCAGAACTCTCGTGAGCCAAAGAGCGGAGTGTTTTGCTTCCAAACTGTTCCCAAAGGACGGCTAATTTTTTGGGCTAAGCCTAACTCTAAAAAAAAATTCACTAAAAGTCACCTGTTCAACATAGCAATTTACTTTTTTCAGGAATAAATGAAATACTTATTTTCTATTTGATGTATATTTTTCATACAAATCTCAATGCAAAATGTTCGTTAGTTGCTTTTCCTATGAATTTTACTAGTTCATCATCGAAAAATATGCTAAAAAAATCAATTTCCTTAACTAAATTAGGCGGCATAATATTATGATTGATTCCCAGTATGCTCAAAAATTCAAAAGAATTCAGATCTTTTAAATCTCCTGTCCAAACATCATTCGCACAATCAACTACTGAAGCTGGCGGCGTTGTAATAATAGTATGATCAGAATCTGAAGAATCACTTGCATTTTCAGATTAATCTTCAGAAATACCACAGTTCCACGAATCTTTACTATCTGCTTACGTCTTGGCCCAGCCATTTTTTTATCTGAAATAACCTAATAATTTCACTGCCGCACATTCCTCTAAAACCCCCCCAAAAATACTCTGTTATATTGCTATGATTCACCTACAAAATAATTAAGCTAAAATCAAAACGAGAACCAAAACTCAATTATAAAATAGCAGAGGCTCTGAAAAGTGCTCTACTTGTTTATATTACAAAACCACGTTTCACCTCTCTAGATGAAGAAATTGCTCATTCGATCCCCCCTATGCCAAGGTCAAGTATCTGCAAAATACATTGGAGTTATTCACATAGACATTTAACGCCACCTAGTACACAAATAAATTCAAATAAAAATGTTCCATATGAAAATGTGCATCCGTGACTGCCATTTAGAGTAAAGTTTTCTCCTGCGCGAATGCTTGACGACCGTTCGCAAAGGGTTAAAGTATTAATTAGTTGATGTGTTTCCATACTATTTTATTATATATTTAATCTGTTTATTTGGTGTCATTCACTGTAAATAAATAGCTTCTTCAATGTCTCAAACTTGGTGTTGGGTTTACTCCTTAGACAACTGTGACATAGTAAGAGTTTACTGTATTATTATTACTATTTTTTTAATAAGATGCATAGTCTTAGAGTTATCATCATCAGAGCCTTCATCGTTTTCATGATTATTAAAAAACAGGCTTTGTTAAGAATATTTTTGTGCAAGAATGTAATGTGTCGAGTGTCTTTGTTAGAGTGTCCAGGTCCTAGTGTCAATACATTTGCGACGCACCAAATGCATGCAAAAAGACAGCAAAATCTGGAAGTTCAGGACCACTGTTCTGAAGGCACTTTTGTACGTGCAGCAGATCTTTTCATTTAAATTAACACTAACATTATCAGCTTATGTTATTCAAATAAATAAATATATAATTATTTCGGATTGAAATGTTTTAACACATACAAAAATTAGGGGCCGCAGTCTCAAAGGCCCATGCACTAATCAGGCCCTGATTGCACCTTATATTTCGGTCGTAACATTCACTGAAACGAAGTGTATATAATTTGTAAATCCAAAATAAATGGGACTCTACTGTATATCACGGATTGCAATATGTTAATTTATATAATAAAGTTCAAATCAAAAAACGATTATTTGGGGATCCATGAATTCAGCTTAAGCAGGACTTTACTTTATCAAATGTGTTTATGTTTTACCTGTATATCAAATGATTTTATATTTTAGCTGTGTATGAAATGATTTTATGTTCTAGCTGTGTATGAAATAATTTTATGTTCTACTTGTGTTAAGTTATTACGATATTTTCATTGAGACAGTAATAAATTTTATAAACAAACTATCATAAAAGTTCCAGACATACTAATATGACTTATGATATCATATGACTTAATTTTACTATTTCAGGACCTAAAATGCTATTTTTTTTTATATTATTTCATAAAAATTGTAATTATAAAGAAACATTTTTATAATGTACCCCCCCTCTCCCTTGAAAAAAAAATTCCAATATTCTGGAGAATTTTGTTATATGCATTTCTTTTAATGTCACAAGAATGGCCACCCAACTGGAAACACTTGGAATGGTGAGAAATATTAGAAATGAGCCAGCAAGTCATCGAGAAAATCCTTAAAATCACGAACACTTGGAAAAGCCAGGTTATTTTAAAATTTTAGATGACATTAATAATAGGAAAATCCAATATGACAGTCTGTCACATTGAGGGATGCATTTGGAGTAATATCTTCGACTGGATGACTTTGTCACTCAGCCAGGAATCATCCAGTATCTCTGAGAATTAAATAAAATTTCTGATAATCCCTGTCACTTTGTGGAAATTCATTTAATAGTCTTGATTCATATAGCAAGTTTGACTATTGGTAGGCAGATGTATGTTTTGTTGGGAATGGCGACATAATTTGCACCTTGTTAGAGCAGAGGTCCCAGAACTCATTGAGATGTAGAAATTTCTAGTTGAGCAGGATTGAAAGAGAGACATGCATTCTTCTAGATAGATGTATATATACACTAACCCTAATTAAACATGATTAGGCTATTTTCTCAATGAAATAATGAAGAACAAACACATTCGATAAATATACACAGTGACAATGGATCTCTTTTTCTTTAGGAAACATATTGAATATTAGCAACCAACGTCACTCGAGCAATGAGACTGCTTTGTGGATATCTAAATCATCTTTGGATGGGATGTCCAATTTGAAACACACATTTGAAAAAAAAAATCCTATCATGGGTTCATTTTAAGTAATTTTTTTTTAATTAATATTTTTATAATTTTTTTGAAATAATCATGTTTTTTTTTTCTTCTTTTTTTAAATAGACATTATTCTGGAGATGGAAATGGAACTGCAAAATTCTTTTATTGCTATAGTTACTTCTTAAGCAACTTAGAATAGAAATTTTCATCTTGGATAGTGATTTCAGCCTATTATCAAATTCATTCTAACTGCATATTTGTGTGCATGTCATTAGGAACTTCAAAACAAAATAAAGGATTTTTCAATTTATTATTCTTAATTTGATTTGTGAAAGAGACAGATCAATCCATCTCTCGGTCCTGACTTAGTTTTCATGCTGTGGCAGGTCTATAAAATTGTAAATCAACTTCAGTTTGTTAGTGTATTGTATAGTATTTGTGTTTTGTGTATAGATCGTGGTCTGCATATAATATTTTAATAAAAGTGCGAAAGAGGCAGGCAGGTGGATGGTAGGTAATGACAGACAGAATGAAGCAAAAGTTTTCAAACCCTAGGCTTGCACCCCCTCATTATAGATGAAACAGTTTTATAGGCATGGGATGACCATGATATGAAGCAGGCAATCAAAGGATAGGCTTAATATCAAATTCATCTTAGAAAGCTCCTATCGAGGGGTGTGTGCTGTCAGATACATTCTGAATACATATCTTTTGCATGACTGCATTGCTAAACTTGACACTTTTTTTTTTTTTAAATATATTTTGTTAATATGTACAATTTTTCTAAACAAGCTTCATCTGGCTTAACTAGTCCAAAATTAAAAAAATTAGACCCTAGCTCAGAGTTTTCTAAAATAGAAGCCGTTCGAAAATACTGAATAGACATAATCCTTCCCACCCCATTATGTCCATTAGTTATCCATACGGTTGATATTAGTGAAAGAATCCAGCACTGTTTCCACTACACGTATGACCTACTGTAAATAGGTATTAGGTTCACTTGCTGCAGTCTCTTAATTTTTTAACTATCTTATGCCATTCAGGCATGAATCCTGTTGGTCAGTATCTATAGTAGAATTTCAACATCTCCGTGATTTTGAACATATCTGCATTTGAATAATGAGTGCTCTGGAGATGGTTCAAGCACAGGGTGGATTCAAGATCCAATGTACATAAAATACCTAAAACAGTATAACCTCCAAGAATTTTGCCTAATGACATATTTTATTATACTAGCCCATTGTTTCAAATTATGTTTCTATAAACTGATTAAAATTGTATCCTGCCTAAATCTGACATCAACAGGTTAGAAAATGCTTACATTATATTAATATCACTAATTATTAAGTTCACTTTATTTGCTGCAGTGCATGTCTCATTTTTACACGATCTATGCAGTACATGTCTCATTCTATTCTGTAAGGATCTAGTAATGAGTCTTTCCAGTATAAATTCAAATCAGTGGCTAAAATGGCAAAGTCCAAAAACTCGATTACAATTTTAGCTTGCATTTCTTTAAAAATGTATCAGAGTATAACGTATTGTCCAATAGAGTGTATGTTCTATCTGTCTAAAGGCTTCATTTTTAAAATGTGTTTTTAGTTAAAATAAGAAATGTTGCATGGAAATCCTGGATACATCAGGGAATTTTGTTATTTTTATAGTTTAATGAGCTAATGTATATTTGTATATTTTGTACTTTAATTTTCTCACATTCATGGGGAGCTCTGCTTTTATGTCCAAGTTCTACTCTTTCGTACCAAAGTAGTAAAACAGGTCATTAGATAATAGATGGTAGCTCGAATCCATTCAAAATTATTGAAATTAATTAAAGTGAAACCTGTGTCTAACAAAGACTTTGAGTTGTTTTATACAAGGAATTATATCCGGTGGATTTGGGGAAACATTTTAATTCGTGGCATGCGTTCAGTGGTCAAATCAGATACGTCCTGAACTGAATTGTCTGGCCAAAAACCAGATACATAGACACTCTGTAAGGAATTTTTTTGTTATTTATTTTGGACAGTCGTCACATATTAATTCTGCTAAATCATCCATAGTAGTCCCAGATCATTAAGAGTTTGCTTGGGTGAATGGTTCCAATGGTATTGAATTTTGTGTCTCTTTCAGATTGTTTTATGATTCTCATTGCTTTTGGTTATATTTTTAATTTCCTCTTAAAATGGTAAAATGACAAAATCAAGATATGTATAGAACAGAATCTGTATTATTTTTATTCTGTATATAAATGTGCAATAACAGTTGTAAATATATTGGGACATGTAATGATCCCTTTTTCATCTGAAAAGCTTGGATTGTTGTCCTCCAGTGAATGCTTCTTCCATAGCCACCCACTTTATTAACCCTCCTTGGACATTTAGAGTTGAAACTCGCATGATTGATACTGACGTTGTCTAACCTCTTTTTAGGCGAAGTCTAAAGTTAAATTATACTGTATTTGTAATGTGAAAACACTTTCCTTTCACCTAGTGAAAAGTGAATGAATTCTTAAACATGTAAATTTATGCAAAAAGATATCCATGTGAAATTGAAACTGTGGCTTTCCTGAAAAATATAACAATGCATTCATTACCTAGCATTAAAATTGCATATGCACTTTAAACTCTATAAGAGAACTAAAATGAATGAAAATAAGAAAAGTTAAAGACAAGAAAATGTGAATATTAAAAATGGATTGACTTATGAACATTACACTCAAAGGGAGTTTCAGAGTTAAAATTTCAAATTCATTTTATTTTTTAATATATTTTAGAATGTAAATTGTTTAAAAAAAAAAAAAAACAGTTTTTATTCAGAAGAAATAATCCCTTTTTTATTTATGCTGGAAGATTCGTATAGTATTATAAGCATTAGTTTTTGTTTAAATTAAAAAAAAAGTTCCGATTTGAAGCCAAAAGTTCTAAATAAATTTGTATGCAATTAAGAAATGACTCTGAATGTCATTCTTATTTCAAGAAGAGTGTATTTCTATGCAAGGTGAATGGTTGGGTGGCTATAGTGTAGTTGATGTCAAATTGGATTGAAGCTGGATCCAACTTAACATTTCAATTTTAAAATTTGTAATGGATTTAAATTCTGCTCTAAAGCGAAAGGAATGGGTTTAAATTGTACTTGAACAGGAGTTGTATTCCACATATGTTGGATGTCAAGCAACACGAGATCCTGACATGATAAGAAATATCTTAGTTCAGTAAGCTAAAATAAGCCAACAGAAAAATATTTTATTTTACAGACTAGCGTTATTGTATTTTCTGGAATTTATGTTCCAGATTGCCTTGAATCCTTATTATCTGGATAATTAGGATTCTATACTGGAAAGTTTAAGAATTGAAATGAATCTCTTTTATCATTGAATTTGGCCTTTGTTATTTCTTTCATTAGTAAGTATCAAACTTTGAGAGCCACATTGAGGACATTGTGCAAAATGCGCTTTATTCTGAATACTGTCCACACATTGAAGACACGTTGTACTAAAGATGCAAAATAACATTAGAAAAACTAGTTTCTAGTGCATATTTGAGCAACACATGAAATGCAGTGCCTCCTGTATCCTCGGAGTGTTTTCCCTGCCTTAGATATCATTGTGGATATCACTTTGCTTTTAAGTTTAGTATATTCCTACATACTTTGAAATATTGGAAATTTATAAATTTTTGTAGAGAGTATTTGTCAAAATATTTTAAGCAAATTGAACAGTTTAATAGGGCTGCTGAATTTTTCTTATTATTTAGGGGGAGAATAATGTAAAGTACAAGCTCTCCTAGTTTAGTTTGGTGCATTCATTTAGTCACAAATACGTGGATCTGATGCTTGTCCATTTCTGTCGATGAGTTCCTGAACATAGATTTGTAGAAATGTCAAATTTTTATGACTGCAGCCTTTCTGTCCACTTTTGTCAATGGAGAATATCTCTGTGGCCCTTTCAGAAATAACTTTGATTGTTTTGAATGGAATAGGATTTAATGGCTCATTTTAATCTTTTGATACTGTATTTTTCTGAATGTTAAGCGAAAGATCATTTCATGCATTCGATTCAGCAAACAAGGGTCCACTTTGACAGGTTTGGTAAAATTGGGGATTTTGAATTATAGGTGTTGGACTGTACCAACAGAAAATATCAAAGCTGTTATGTGTCTGTGTTGGATGAACTGGAATGATTCTCCTTATTTAACCTTTTAAGTAGTTTTCACAATCTCCTGTAAAGAAGGTTCTCTCGACTGTGTTGAGGGGACTTTCTGTATTAGATGTTCATTTTATAATGGCATACATGTTGAGTGAATCATTTAACCGTTCCAAGTCGATCTTCTCATCCACCGTCAACTGAAATCAATGTTTAGGATTGTTTCATGTCTGGAGAGAGTGGGGTTGGAGCCTTTAAATAAAAATATTGGCATTTTCTTTTAAACACATTTCGTAGTTTGTTAATAGCTCTTTCATAGTTTTATAAGAAATTGTAATCAAAAGTCTTAAAACAAGCTTATATTAGAAAGAAATGGATGAACCCAAACTACCAAATGTTGTATCATTTTTGGATTGGAATCAACTATGTCGGAGATACTTTCAGTGTTATTAAATATTCAATCTCTTGCCAGTAATGGGCCAAAAATGAAATCAACAGGCATGAATTAGGATAGGAGATTGGGATGAAAGACCATGGATGGAGCAAAGATTTTCCGTTCAAAGAGAGTTGGCTCTTTCTGCATGCATGTTAATGGGACATGTGTTTGGGCTAACAAGGGAAGGCTTTGCAATAGTTCTCTCGGATTGCAATCTTTCATGTCCTATCTTGTAAAGGACCATGAATAATGATAAAACGCCACGACTTTCATCTGCTAAGTGATAGGGGGCGCCACAATAACAATCTGAAGTTGTCATGCACAGCACCTCGTAAATTCATTTTGTTTACGTGTTGCATGCTTGTAGCATGTCAGTTTCGTTGTTATAAATTGGTTAAAGTGTTTCATAATTAAATTTTGTATTTTTACTTGAAACAGCGTTGCAATCGGTGGTATGCCAACTGAAGATGGAAAAAAGGTCACCGCTTCTGTATTAATAATCATTTGGTTGTATGTTTTGTGAAATGCAATATTATTATTGTGTATGGATATTTACATTAATTAGCTGTTTGTGCTGCCTTCGTTAGACTCATTAATTCACTCATACTTTGTAAAATGTTAGTTAAACTGACGTGCTTGTTTAGAAATTAAAATTTATTGTAATTGTTGATTATGTAAATTTGTTAAAATGTCAATCAATCCTAAAAATGTGTTGAACTTGCTACAAACAAGAATCAACAAAGAATTTAAAACACATCCTATTCCAGGTCCGGAAGATCACAAATTTGTAGAGTTTTTATTTGATTTAATTATTCAGAAATTGGAAAACACAATCGAAATTTCTGAAATGGATACCTTATGGTACGATAGCGAACCAGATAATGATGGTGGTGATTTGGATGAATTGTTTAAAGAGGAATCCGATGACTCTTCAAGTCTTGAATGTGAAGCTGCATAAGGTAGTTCAAGCAGTGACATATATTCTATCGTCTCCAAAGCGTCAAAAAACATCATTACAATGTGAATATAAGGCTGAAACTATGAAAGCAATTTACAAAGCTTATAAAATTGACAAAAGATCACCAAAAAATATATATAGAAGGTGGAAGACAATTAAAACACATGCAAAATTAAAACAGATATGTAATTTTGTAGAACGTGAAGGAAACCGAAAATCTAAATTAAAAGAGGTTAAGGAGGCAGTTTTTGAAAAAATGAAAACAGCAAGAAATAAAGGCATCCAAGTGCATGATTGGCATTTACGTCGGTGGTCACTTCAAGTAGCATTTGCACAATTTTAAGGCATCGACGTAGTTTGTGAAAATTTTTTAAACCATGTTTCGCATAACATCGCGAAGAGTTACAAAATTTGTAACTCACAGAGAAATGGCAGACGGACAAGCAATTATCGAGAGAGCCAAAGGATTCAGTTTGGACATAAACAATCATATTGCAACCAATAACATAAAATCAACTAATGTTTAGAATGCTTTTCAATATGAAAGTGCTTTTCAATATGAAATGATTACTCCAAGAACACTTTCATTCAAAGGTGAAAAATCAACATTTGGTTTGGTGCAATCACTACATGCAATGACACACTCATATACAATTCATCCATTAATATCGATGTCAGGTACATTGGGGAAATATTTGTTTATTGTATTGCAAGAACCAGAAGGCAAATTTGGTCCCCGAGTTTCTAAAATTGTAGATCAAAATAAACCTGGAAATATTATTGTTCAATGTAATAAAAGTGGCAAGTTTACTAAAGATATCTTCAAACATTGGATTGATAATGTGTTTGCAGTTACTGTTCCTGATGATTCACTTTTGTTACTGGATTCGTGGCCAGGTCATAAGGATTCAAATATTGCAAATGACATTTTATCAGCTAAAAATTACCAATTGAAAATAATACCTGAAAAAACAACAAAATATGCACAGTCGTTAGACTGTTACTTCTTCAATCCTTATAAGGCATTTGTAAAACGTATCGAAGACTACATAAAAATTTGAGCTGCATGCATTGAACGGGTCCACATTGAAGACATCGATGAAGAGGCCAACAGAAAGTTAAATGACAGATTATTTATTTTAAAAATGAATTCATTTGTGTACAATCAACTTGGCGCTGATATATTTCAAGATATGGTAATATATTCTTGAAAAAAAGCTGGATATTCTGTTAAAAAAAAGATTACAAAATTTAACAAGGTAATGGCAACTGTATTTAATGTTGGTTCAACGACTTGTTTCATTGTAAATTGCAATGATTATGCATTTGTTAAATGTGCACATTGCAACGCTTTTATTTGTATTGATCATACATTTAATCACTCTAATTTATAATTTCAAACTTACAAAGAATTTAAATCATTCATTATTTTACAAATTTCAGTTGCTTTGACTTTCATTGTAATACAGTCAATCGTTTTGTTGATTAGTTCAGTTTTGGTTTCCAAAAATTTCAGCCTTTGTCTTTGTCGTGTTGAACAACCTTTACGACCATGTCTTGGTAATTGTTTAGCTAATTAATAAGACATAAATTATATTAGTAATAAATTTGCCCTTTACTACTTACCATTATTGTCCATTTTATTTCAAAATAATAATAATAATAACTGAAAAGGATAATATTTTCACATTAAAATGTTAATAATACACGTCAGTACAGCACGTTTGCATGACAACTTCAGATTGTTATTGTGGCGCCCCCTATCACTTAACAGATGAAAGCCGTGGCGTTTTATCATTATTCATGGTCCTTTACAAGATAGGACATGAAAGATTGCAATCCGAGAGAACTATTGCAAAGCCTTCCCTTGTAAGATCATTTTGGGTTGTGTAAAGATATTTATAAATATTATATTGTGTTTTTTTACTGATAGTTGAATGTCCTCGGCTGTGTATTTTTTCTCTTTTACTTTGGAGGCCATTTGATTAGAAATTATCATTTTTATTGAATGCTATACTTTATGGAGCTGGTATCCTTTGTCAAAAGGGATTGACCCTGTGTGCATTTTTGCTATAATTTAATTACAAAATAGGACCTACATGAAGAGCTATTAAGAGCATGGAAGACATTGACGTTAGATGAGTTGCAGAATCCTTTGACTTTTGCAATTTCTGAGAAGCCATAAAATAATGCTGGAATATCTGTATTAATGTAAGTGTTATCACTTTTAAAATATTTAAGCTTTTTTATATATATACATTTGGAAAGATAACCACTGTATTAGGTTCTTAAAGCATGTGTCAGGTAAATTCTAACAGTTTACATAGATTATTGCAGAATGTGTTTTCTATATTTTGTACCTGAACAGTCTGTCTGTTATAGCATATGAAATAGTTAAAAGTAAGCTTTCAGCGAGTCTATTTACATGAAACACAAAATCAACAAAAATGAATAGGAAGGAATGGGCACATGCTACGAGTAGTTCCTTTTTATTGTAATTCAATCAGTTTTAAGATGTGTTGTAATTCAGTGAGTTAAGATTTTTTTAGCATGATCACTATTTAAATTTCAATTGATTTTAGAAATAAAATGTTTCTTGGGTTAGAAACATAGAGGTGAAGAAAATTGTGTAATAGGATTGACATAAACCAGGGGTGCCCAAACATTTTTGCAAAAGATAAGCTGGATTCACACAATCTTGTCCAATATTTATATATATATTTTTTTCAATTTTATGTATGTTTGTCAGAAAGTGAAAGTTATTTTTACTATTGATTTTTTGCCAAGATAGGCACGAAGTCAGATGGTTGCACGAGAGATACCCATTCCACATTAGTCAGACTTTATATCTATCCTATTTTAATGTATCTCTCTGTCTGAACAATGAAACTATTGTCATTTATTTATTACCAGCATTTCAAGTGGAAAGTTATAACCGATCATAAAAGTGCACCTTTAAAAATAGATCCACTTGTAAGAAAAAGGTACCCACACACTAAGAGGGTTGTGGAACTTTATGCCAGTACTGTCTTACTACTTAACGATAAATTGTCTTCACTTCTGAAAGGGCTGTACTGCTGCATCTGCTACTCAGTCTCAAAATCTTCTGTTTGCGGCATGCTAGTAAAATGTCTTGCTAGATATTTTCAAGTGTGTTTTTCTGGGTAGTAAAACTGTTGTAAGCTACTGGTGACCTGTATTGGGCACTCCTGGCATGGAAAAACTAGTTATACTGTGTATATATATAAATATATATTAGCTTTTAAAGCTTTATTTACTTCCTGAAATGAGTGTTCTTTCTGTGGAAGTTTGTGTTTTATAAATATTTGTGATCTCTAGCTTGACCCAGTTGAATGTTTTGTATTCCTCTGATGGTACTGTTTCATCGCTGGCATCCATTTGTGCTTCATATTTTTTATACTTGACAAAGTATACTGTGGCAAGAATAAAATTGAGAGATTCAGTGAAGTCTGTGTCATGACTGGCTCAAGTTCCTACTCAGATAGAACAACACTCATTCATTTCATTCTGACAATACAGTTAAAAGGCTTAATTGTGCAGCTGATGATGAAATTGGAACCGGTTCTGTGATATTGTTTGCTGTATTTGGAACCAAAAATTAAATCCTGCAGGAGGGCCTGAATGCCAATGAATTTAGCCGCAAGTTGAATTTTTCTTTTATCATTGTCACATTACTTTTTTTTTACGTATAATATATGATTTATCTGAAAAATAAAATTTTAGAATGTCTGAAATATTTCTCTAGTCATTGCAAATATGTTGAAAGCTCCTTAAATAAATAAACCGGAATTGCTATGCTATTTTTCACAGGTTATATTACCACACATATAAAAAGTTTTATTTAAATCTGAAAAGCGTTTAAAAATATAACTAGCATATAATGCTGTTCATTGAAAAAAAAAAACTTTAAGTGATTAAATTATTTCATGAGTCTGAATCATCTTATATTTTTTTTTCTATCATTGAGAAAAGAAACAATAATACTTCTTTAATGATGCAAAGTCCAATTTACATCTCAACTAATTGAGTATTATTGCTATATAAATGTGCAGTGTCGGTATGTCAGATGACTGATTGCAACCCTGAGAGCTAAAAAAACCTCATATATATTCATTCATTTTCTAATTATTCCCTGGATCTGGAGAAGTAACCTCTCAAAGTTTGGCCTTTTTATCTATTTTTTGTGCTTATATCTCAGGCCGAAGACATTAATGCAACATGATGTAATTTGTGACTTTAATGCCTAAAGAAAATAAAGAGTTAGGTGAATAGGAGTTAGAGATGAGACCCCCCTTTGCCTTTTTCTCGGTTGTCCAAATAAATGGCTGCTGAAGTCTTAGGACGAGTCGGGTGGTCTGAGTCTTCAACAGGATTCAACTGAATAGGACAGTTAATATTGAGAGTTGAGGGGTCATCCCAATTTAAAAATTCATAATATGAATATTTAAACCATGGAGCTAGAGATTTGTTTTCTCATTTATCTTCAAATTCAAGTTTTGAACAATGCAATGAATGCAAACTTTGTCCATAGATAAATTAGCTGGAGCTGAATTTTATGAGAGAGTTAGTCCCTTTACCTCCATGGCATGACTAGAAAACAGATATTTTATGGCTTTTTTTTTTGTGTGTGTGTGTGTAAGAAAATACTGTAAAAATGTGATTTCTGAATCATTTCACAAGCTGAAAAAACTCATACCAGTCAACTCACTTATATTGAATTTAATGAAAAAAAAAACATTTTTACTTTCTTTATATACATATAATGTATACGGAAAGTATTGTAACGGGGTCGAACATTCGAATTCGAGTCTTCGATGGGAGATTACGTATCAAGAATAACTTAACACAAATCATATGTTTTTGAGATGTGTGTGTGTCAGTGAGTCTGTGGAGACAATAACTGACGAACAAATGGACCGATTCGGATGAAATTTGGTACAAAAATTACAATCCATGAACATTGGAAGCCTATTGTTTTTATATGTAATCGAATGTTCAGACCCCCCCCCCCCTAAATTTTTAAGTGAAATTTTCAAAAAATCATCAAAAAATTAAAACCTTTATTAAAGTTCCGCAAATGGTCATTTCTTATGTAATTTTTCTTTAGAAAGCGATTGCCATAAACTTTAGAACTCTAGCATGAACTGTTTTCGAGATATTGTACATTTTTCAAATAAATTTATCAAAAAATCCCATAAATTGAAAAAAAAAATATTAACTGTTGAGAAACATGTTCACTTTTCATATGTAATATCATGCGATAAATTGGGTGACATTGTTCTTGGGAATCTAGCTCATTTCATTCATGAGAAAAGATACTTAGTAATACTTTTGTATTTGAATGCCAATAGTCATTTATCTGCTATAAGAATAACTTATTTCTCCGTCCATAATGCTTGACGAGATTTTGGTGACGAATTTTGCGGAATGTCGCTAACTTGGCGACTTTTGAATGTTGCCAAATTAACAAATATCTGGCCAAATGGATAAAAATGACACTAAATCAATTAAAATGTCGACTCATTGACGAAAATTCAATATCTTGGAAAGAATATAAGTATCTACTATAAGAATAACCTTTTACTGTAAAAGTAGTACATTCATTACATTATATAAGGAAAGTGCTGCCCACATCATATTTTTTGAATAAGCCTCCCCTAAATTGGGTTATTTCCCATAGAAGTCAAAAACTTCTCACAAAATTAAACCACATTGAAGTGAATGATTGATGGGAATAAAAAAATAGATTTTTTTAAATTCATAAGTCATTGAATTTTTTAATTAAACTCACAAAAAATTTAATTTACAGATGGATAAATAAATAAATATAGATGGATATAGATAATTATGTATTAAAGGTAATTAATTTTTTGTGCAATTAAGGCCAATTTTAATCTATTAAAAAAGAGCTCAAGCAACATAATGAAATGCATATTATAAAAACAAAACAGTATACAGTTTTATTGATTTGTTTGTTTATTGTTTATTAATTTGTTTTTAATTACATTATTACATTATTGTCCTTTGCACATATTGTCCTTTTCACTTATTAATTTATCTCTATTATTTAAATTAATAGGAAACATTTTTTATAACATAATAGAAGTAAAAGAAATTAAATTTTTACGGATTTTATCATTTTTAAAACCAGAGTATGTTTGCATTATTGTTATTTTTATACCGTCAAACAGAATTTTAATTCTTATGAAAAATATTTTAGTATTCAATTTTATCTGCTAAATTTCTTGAGTTTCTAACAACATATTTTCTCAAAAATTTTGAAAATGTCATATTGTTTTAACATTAAAAAATTTTGCATTAGCATATACTATTGATCTATTGTTATAATTTAAAATAATTATAGAACTAAATTTAAATTGGTTTCGAGCTTCAGTTTCATTTTCCTTGTTTTAGTCAGAAATATTTATATTTTTTTTTATATTGTATACTAATGTGATATCTTTGAAATTTTACATGACATGAAAGGATTATACTTGCAAAACATAGTCATAAAACATGCCTAACAGGGAATGTTACTAAAAATTTTGAAAACACTCCCATTGCAGATAACAGCCTCCATGGACGGGTTTCGCACTCATTATGCACCCATAGACACAAAGTAGCCAATATCAGCAATGGCAGCCAGAGAACTTGTCGTCATTCTGTGAAGCTCTATGAGACTCACCAAACTCTACCTGCCACAACTGCTTTATGGCACTGAATGGAAGCTCAGCTTATCAATTAGTTTCATCTAGACATGCAGGCAGAAAACCAGTAGCTGATGAATTTTTTGTCAAGATTTAAGTGGAAAACTCAGACCGCCCGACTTACCCGAGGGCATAGAGCTGCTATTTGAGCAGCCGATTCAAGATTTAAGTGTCATTTCATCAGTCATTGCAATGTTATCAAAAGGGTTTCAACTTAAACTGTATTTTATAATTATTGGAATGGAGTCAAAATATTTAGTATTTCAGATTATATTATTTATTTATTCGAAATTAAAATAAGCTGTCATTGCAATGTCTGAGTATCAAATCAAAAGTATTATCACATGACTTATACTACACGGGATACAGGATTTATTTCCATATTAAATCCTGTATCCTGTGTTGAATTATTTGAAGGGAGTTAAAATATTTTACACAATTTTTAACACTTTACAACAAAGTTGAAAAGTGTTTATGACTTTGTTCATTCTGTCTGTCTGTCTGTCTGTCTGTTCGTTAGCACGATAACTGCCATAAAAATGACTTAATCAAAATGAAATTTTAGTATGTTGTCCAGACGGTCTGTAGGACCTATGGGAATATAAATCAATAATATCACCCAATTAGTTTTGGATTGAACCCTGGTTGAAAAAATGAAATACATTGAGCCTTATGGGACCTAATTTTTCAAACATTTTTTAAGCGGATTTAAAATTCACAAATTGCTTCGAAGATTTTAGATAATATTCAAATTGTTTCATAAAATATATAAAAAAAATTTTAGCGAAATATATTCAGTAGTTTTTTAAATAAAAATTAAAATAATAATAACACCTCTTATATGAAGCGATCACGTGACCATGATATGAAAAGATCATGTGACCCACTTCAAAATGATATATGGCATCCATCTTGTCTCAAAATCGTGATTTTTAAAGTTCTTTTTAATTCATATTGAGTGTTGTATCCATCCTAAAATCACTTTATTTTTGCATAAATTCTGTGCATCTACATACTGAAGCAACGCATTTACAATATATTTGAGTTTAAATGCTCATCCAAATTTGATTATTTCTACAACGAAGCCTATTTTTCACCTATGTAAAATGTAAACAGCAAAATATGTAGAATGAGTTGTATTAGAATTGCTGTATTTCTTTAACACAAAATCATTTAGTTCATGGAGTCTGCATAGCTGATATGAATGAAATATTCATTGATTTTACAAATAGAAGGACGATTTTTTTTCGATAAAGTTTTACGCACAGAGTTTAATTACGTGTAGCTCCATGGTCTTAATTTTTAAATAAAATAAATTATTATAGAGTATTGTGATGAATGAAATGAATGAAATCCTGCTTTTATAGAGAGATCCAGGCGTGTTATTTTTTCTATGACATCATTTGAATTTATTTCAGTTGTTTTCGATGAAGTTTTCAAATATAATAAATTATCGTAGTATTATGATAGTTTTAAAAATATTTCCGAGGAATGTATCGCATTTTAGAGATGTTTAAACCAGGCAATTTATAATTCAATGACGTTATTTTAATTAAGTTCATTTTTTTCGATGAAGGTTTAAGTTTTCAAATATAATAAATTAATGTAGTATTGTGATAAGTTTTAAAATATTACCGAGGAATGTATTGCATTTTAGACATGTTTAAATAAAATTGCATGGAAGTTGGAAAGTGTTTCATAATCAATGCTTTAAGCATGATTGATCTTTCTTGTTCTTATTACTTCAGGTTGTTATTATTTTTTTATTTGGAATTAAAATAAGCTGTGTACAAAATCATTTCTAAATTTAACCTAAATTTGCACTTGTCTTAAAATAATTTCTGAAATTTCAGATTTGGCTGAACAATTTTTTTTTTTTTTTTAACATTTTACAACATAGTTGAAACGTGTTTATGACTTTGCTCATTCTGTCTGTCTGTCTGCCTGTCTGTCCGTTAGCACGATAACTGTCATAAAAATGACTCTATCAAAATGAAATTTTAGTATGTTGTTCAGACGATCTGTGTAACCTATGGGAATATAAATAAATAATATCACCCAATTAATTACTTTCCTTATATACATAATGTATAAGGAAAGTATTGTGACGGAGTCGAAAATTCGAATTCGAGTTTTCGACGGGAGAGCACGTGTCAAGCATCCCTGGTCACGAATCAAACATTTTTGAAGTGATGTCTGTGTGTGTGTGTGTGTGAAAGTCTGTGTGTGTGTGTGTGTGTCAGTGAGTCTGTGGAGACGATAACTGACGAACGAATGGACCGATTCGAACGAAATTTGGTACAAAAATCACAATCTGTAAACACTGGAAGCCTATTGTTTTTATACGGAATTGAATGTTCAGAACCCCCTAAATTTCCGAGTGAAATTTTGAAAAAATTGTCAAAAAATCAAAACCTCTAATAAAGTTACACAAATAGACATTTCTTATGTAATTTTTCATTAGAAAACGATTGACATAAATTTTAGAATGCTAACATGAGCCGTCCTCGAGATATTGCTCATTTTTCAAAAAAAATTCTCAAAAAGTCATATAAAATTAAAAAAAATATTTCCTATTGAGAAACATGTTCACTTTTCATATGTAATACCATGCGATAAATTGGGTGACATCACTCTCGTGGATCTAGCCCGTTCCATTCATGAAAAAAGATACTTTGAGTAATACTTTTGTAGTTGAACACCAATAGTTATTTATCTGCTGTAAGAATAACTTATTTCTTCGTCCATAACGTTTGGCGATATTTTGGCGACGAATTTGGTGGAATGTCGCCAACTTGGCAACTCTTTTAAATGTTGCTAAATTAACGAAAAATTCGCCAAATGGATAAAAATGATACTAAATCAATGACGACTTATTGACGAAAATTCAATATCTTGGAAAGAATTATAAATAACTACTATAAAAATAATCTTTTTTTTTTTTACTGTAAAAGTAGTAAATTCATTGCATTATATAAGGAAAGTCATGTGCTGCCCATATCAGATTTTTTTGGATTGAACCCTATGGGACCTAATTTTTCAAACATTTTTTAAGCGAATTTAAAATTCACAAATTGTTTCGAAAGTTTTAGGAAATATTCAAATTTTCCCATAAAATATATAAAAAAAATTTCTGCAAAATATATTCTGTAGTTTTTTAAATAAAAATTAAAATAATAATTACACCCTTTATATGAAGAGATCACGTGACCCACTTCAAAATAAAATATGGCATCCATCTTGTTGTTGTTGAAACCCAGACCGTCCGACCTACCAGAAAGGTGTAAGGTAACTGTTTGGACGGTCGGGAAGTGCCACCCAATTTGGACCGGAACCCAGTGGGGGAGGCATCCACAGGGACCGTACGCTCCTTCCCCTACCACCAACCTCTCGGAAGGACTTTCGGACCCACATGTTTAACGTGATCGTACTCCGCATGAACACGGCGGCAGTTTTGGCAGTGGCTGGAATCGAACCCGGGCCTACCGAGTGCAACTCCAGCGCGCTAACCAATGGGCTACCGCGCCCGGCATCCATCTTGTGTCAAAATCTTGATTTTTAAAGTTCTTTTTAATTCATATTTAGTGTTGTATCCGTCTTAAAACCTCTTTATTTTTGCTTAAATTCTGTGCATCTACATACTGAAACAACGCAATTACAATATTTTGAGTTTAAATGATCATCAAACTTTGATTATTTTTATAACGAAGCCTAATTTTCACTTATGGAAAATGTAAACGCCAAAAAATATAGAATGAGTTGTGTAAGAATTGCTGCATTTCTTTAATGCAACATTATTAACTCATGGCGTCTGCAATATAGCTGATATGGGGAGGGGTAGCATTCACATCACGTCGCTGTAACAACGGCCGACGTAAATTCAGCTTCTTAGAACTGGAGTCCAAATATGCTCTGCGGTGATTTGAGTCTACTTTATAAAGTTGAATTTTAAGCTCTTATGATCTATAAAATATAAAGAAATTACTATAGCATGTAGACTGAGTTATTCTTTTATTAGTCCAGAAAATATTTTTCAATTAATTATTTTTAGTGCTGGACTGTTTTATTATCTAATCATGGTACTTCATTGTAATGAATTTATCTGCGGCGAATCGCGATTATTATGCAAAAAAAAACGGATTAGAACTTTACGAAAAAGACCAGAACTTTTTTTCTGAAATCGAGCATAAGCATATATTGCACCATTTGGTACTTTGAACATATTTTACCGTTTTGCAGCAAAGTAGAGCATAAAAAAGCCATAGCTATTTTACAAGTGAATAATTTATTCATCTAAAAGCAAGGCCATACCGTAGCCAAGGGGCGAGTTTAAAAATAAGAAGCATGTTTTACATAATGATGGATCTAGGCATTGATTCTATTCAATGTTTAAATTGAATTATATTCAGTTGTAAAGTAAATAATAAAATCAGTTATGAAACCGCAAATTTCCATTAAGGGTTGCGAGTAGGGTCATTTCTTAGTGTTATAAGTTACGTTTTCGTTATTTCAAAAGTTTAGTTTTGTCTAACACTAAATTCGGTGTTGATGAATTCTTTCTAGTTTAATCTCTGAATCAACAAATATCTTCTGTTTTTTTGCAAAGCTTTGAGTTCTGATGAACAAGTTCACTTTACAGACGGGATTCTATAAAATGAAAATTGCTTATCCCGCTCAGTACGATGAAAACAACCGAAAATAGTATAGAACACCATGCTGAAAGCATAGCCGCAGGACTACGACGCGGTTGAGCTGTGACGTCACATGCTGCCCGTCTTATAGATGGAGAGCATGTGTGTGAGAAGAAGCAGGTGTTTATCCAGACAGTACGTGTCAGTGAATTGTAGTCTTTCACGTTCATCAGAAATGGAAATGGCATTGGAAGAACAACGTGCGAATATCAAATTGAGAGAAACATTGCACCTGCTGCAGCAGGTGCAATGTTTCTATCGGCGATTTCGTCAAATGCTGGCAGAATTTGATATTCGCATGTTGTTCTTCAAACGCCATTTCTATTTTCGACGAACGCGAACGACTACAGTTCACTGACACACATTGTCTGGAAAAACACATGTTCCTCTACGCCAAGGTGAAATAGTTCCTTTCTCTTCCAATCAGGGTTGGAGATATCAGCACAGTCTCCAACTTTTTGATCCTACCTTGTATATATATATATATCTTCTTCATTGGCGTGTGGGCCCTGGCCTCCCTTAGAATTCTATTCCATGCCATCCTATTCTTGGCCAAGGTTCTCGAATTAACCACCTTCATAATTTTCAGATCTCTTTCCAGGCACCCAAGGTTTGGTCTCCCTCTTGTTCGGGCACCAACTGCTGCGTGGGAAATCCCACACGCCCGGTTTGGGCGCGAAAAATATGAACCAATTTCATTGAACATTACGTTAAAGGCCGCCGTGTTGTATAGCTGTAAAGATTTTACTCTGAAAAGTTGAGAAATAATTAAAATGTTAGGAAATGAGGATACCGATTAGATTTAAAAATATCAAAGAGGTTTATTTACATATTTAACATTTTAGGAAAAACATGAAAAGGTTTGAGCTTAAGTTGCTCTCTTAAAAACGTTAACACCATTAAAATACTACTCACTAATTCTATCATAAACTCAATTGCAATTCTCGAGCATTAACATAATCATCATTAAAGTAATCATACACTTCAAAATGTTATCTTCTCTTTTAAATCACAGATTATTATTAAGCACTGAATACATATCTTGCGCGTCTGACTTGTGGCTTTTGAAAACAAACGCATTTGGCTTGGGGCCACAATGCAAAATCATAAAAACTCCTCGTATGGAGGTAATTAGAAATAGCGGGAAGGAGAGAGAGTCAAAATTTGAGAGCTGTATGAAGTCAATAGCCTTACCATAGCTCTTGGGCCCGCGGCCTGTCGTGCGGTGCGTAGTTGGGAGCAGGCGAGCATCATGCTCCGTCAAAATTCTCCAACATATCACTCAAAAATCCAGAGGCAACTCTCGACTTCTCCACCAAAAATTCTCTCTCGAAAGTCGCTCTCTCCTCCCTCTTAAATTTTATTCGTTGTAAGGTTTAAGCCCCCCTTAATATTATTGGAAGACATTTGGATCCTTACTTTCAGTGGCCAGCCCATGACAGGAGGGCTTTGTCAGTAGCCCCTGAGTTATTATTTCGGGTGGCTGGGGTCCCAACGACCACTTACCCCCCGTTGAGTCTTCCTCCATCTTGAAAGAGACCCTCACTGGCATCAAGTTCAGGATCCAGTGACCCTTTTTGGTCAAAGGGGAACTTTGTAAAAATTGTGTGGAAACACAGGGACCATCTTTGTAGGTATGTGAATCATTTCTACAATGTTGCATTGCATGGGGAAAACCAATGTAACATTTACTCCACTTCCCTAAATGTTTTAACCGCCTCTGTCAAGTCCAGCACACCTGAAAATATATCGACAAATGCATACATGTAAAACACAAAGTATTATAAATATGAAACAGAAAGGAATTTCAAAATTTCTGTCACAGTTCCTTAATTTTGCCAGCCCTATGTTGTGTAAAGTTCCTCGTGAATATTTCCTAGAAAATACAAATGTTCAATGTCTTCACAAGTTCTATGTACTGGAAAGTTCTGTGTACACTGTTGTCTTTCCGGAATCAAGAAATGTCTGTCGCACGTCTGGCTGGTCCTGAAGAAAAAGGCTGTTTTGTGCTTTTGAAACGGGTTGGTCAGATTATATTTATGTCTCTGCTGTGCTTTCACTGCGCTCCAAAAAAAAAAAAAAAAAATCACACAACAGGACATGAACACTTAAAATGTCACCATTTCTAAATTCAAATACAACCTTGAAGTAACCGATGGTTTTTCACTTTCTTTTGTGATGTCCACATGTGATACTGGTATGTATCTGGAGCCGTTAATGAAACTCCATTTTGTCAAACGTAATGTAAACTTCTTTAAGGCAAGATGTGGCCCCGAAAGTCTATGATGGCATACGCTCCTGCGTCGGTGGGTTGCTACCTCTCCTCATGAATCTGGCATGGAACGTCGCTTCCCGCAAGTCAGCTATAGCTGCTGTCCTGTCCATTACTGGTTGTAGTCGCTGTCCGTTCTTTTCAGACATAGTGCTGAGGATAAATTTTTACACAGGCCAAAGAACATACAGACATAAACTCAAATATTGAAATCTTTCAGATATATTACATTATTAGTATTAATTCTGATTACCAAAATTCCTATCATAACTATTATTTATCTCTAGACAAAAATTTTATTCAATACATTGCTTACTTCCTTAACTACCTCTAAATACTTTTTATACCTATATACATTCTCTACAAAGTCATCTTAATCTTTATTACCTTTCAACCAAACCGTAAAAGTTTCCTATCCTTAAGATTTAACCTCTCCGAATTGCCATGCCATGTATTACAAATTATTCATTTTCTGTACCTCATTACATATATATATATATATATATACAAAAGAGTTTTCTAATATCACCGTTAAAACCGAAAAAATTTTTTTTTTCTCTCCGTATTCCTATACACCCAAAAAATGAAATGTCTTTCGTAAACCTTTTCCAATTCCAAAAATGTCTGTACATCCGTGTTTCTCCCCTTTACATTTCCAATCCCATGTACGCCCCTGTCAGAAATTTGTTTCGAATTCCCCTGAATAATCGCTCCTCCGAAAATGGGGACAAAAAACAGGGTCCACCGTATGTTGCGTAAAAAAATCTGTCCTTTCTGTACCTTCCCGAAAAAAGTGGGGTGGAAAAAGAGGTTCTACCCTTCGACCTTGCCTGGAGCGAAGTGTCAAGTGTGTGCCCACGTGTTGAAACTGCCGACCACAGAATAGTCTGTGCTGCCGACCACCTACAAATTTATTAGACTCGCCTTCCTCACTGAGGGAAAACTAGCGTCTACAGCTCGCGGATTCTCGATTTATCAAAATCACTGCAGCAGCAAGTTTCGGATTTTACGCACACGGTGCTCAATATATTTGTTCTTCCAGTTTCTATTTCTACGCCGCTTTATAAAGTAAATTTCACGATTTAAAGAATAAATTACATGATCTACTATTTCGTGTAGGAATGGGGGCTCGATTGATAAACATCGTAGATAATTTTTTTTATCAGTTCGGAACGAAAGTAGCTTAAATTCATTTTTTGGAATTAAAATTAAATTCAATCACACGTTACAGAATTAGGGATGAAATTTATTTTTAACTTTGCAACATGTTCAAAAATCAAATATCTGTTATTTTCATTTTACTCATGAAAATTCTAATGTTAAATAATGTTTTTTTAATATTTTTGTATCAGCACACATATTTTAATATACTGGAGAGAGCTCCCCCACGAATAAAAATGGAAATGTGTCGCTTTACTATTAATATGTGTACACAGATCAGTTCAAATAAAAAATAACAGTTGTAGATGCAACTTAAATATAAAATGATTTTTAAATCATCAGTTCAGAAAAAAAATAATATTGTTTCTCAACAAAGGGAAAGTGAAGATTTAAAATCTGGATGCTGATATAACACAATGCAGAATGTAATTTTTTAGATTTTTTTTTTATTTTTAAACCTTGTTCATTTTAAACCAGGGCACCTCATCCTGAAAAACTATGGTTCAAATCAACCAGCTCTTTTAACTGCATTAAGCATACTATTCCTAGCCTGATTCTCAGCCTGAATTTAAGTCATAACCTAATCTCATGCGTATATATGGTATCATGTTTAAACTACACTTATAAATTACATAATTCATACTGAAAGTTATTTAAAATATTTTTGTAAAGTTTAAAAAAAATTGATTGAATTGCAAATTTCACATCAAAATTTAAATGCATTTTAAATTATGTACACCAAGCATATTTCTATTGTTATATATGTAATATACAAAAAATTTAACCTTAAAAATGCTCACGAAAATCATGAATGCACCATCCATATATATATATATATATATATATATATATATATATATATATGTGTGTGTGTGTGTGTGTGTGTGTATTGAGGATATAATTTGCCAAGTATTTAGTTTGACTGTGAAACAAAAATTTGGCTTTATAACAGGCTTAGATGTAACTTCGTAAGTAAGTATTTCATACCCTTTAGAAAGTTTGTTTACAATTTAACCCACTGTTTAAAATTTAACCAGAATTTGAGAATAAATTCAAGAAACACTACACATAAGTAATATTTTATTACATAAACTGATAAATCAAAATTAAAAAAAAATTGATAAAATTTATAAATAAATAATTTTTTCTGTAAGAAATTGCAATGTTCAAATGATGTATTACATCGAAGTTCATACATACAGTACAAATACATTCTACATATGAAGAGATTCAAAATTATGAAGGTAATAGAATATCTAGGAATTACCGAAGCACTACCAAGATGTTTAGTTTTAAACCCTCAAAATATACTTTTAATATTTTTTTCTAATTTTTAAATTATGGATCAAGGGTAAGCAATTTTTCTACATTATTAATTTATACTTCTAGCATTTTATATTCACTTAAATTTAATTTCTCAGCAGGTATTGATGTACAACAGTATTGGTACAATTAATTTTGAAAAGCCAAGACCAAATTATAGAGTTACTGAAAAAGAATATTTTTATTTTTAGTGACCAATTAAACTTTTTGATTACAAATATTAGGCTGTAAATTGCTAAATTCACCAATAACTATTATTTTAATTGGATGATGCATTCATGATTTTCGTGAGCATTTTTAAGGTTAAATTTTTTGTATATTACATATATAACAATAGAAATATGCTTGGTATACATAATTTAATATGCATTTAAATTTTGATGTGAAATTTGCAATTCAATCAATTTTTTTTAAACTTTACAAAAATATTTTAAATAACTTTCAGTATGAATTATGTAATTTATAAGTGTAGTTTAAACATGATACCACATATAAGCATGAGATTAGGTTATGACTTAAATTCAGGCTGAGAATCAGGCTAGGAACAGTATGCTTAATGCAGTTAAAAGAGCTGGTTGATTTGAACCATAGTTTTTCAGGAAGAGGTGCCCTGGTTTAAAATGAACATGCTTTATATTAAAAAAAAAATCTAAAAAATTACATTCTGCATTGTGTTATATCAGCATCCAGATTTTAAATCTTCACTTTCCCTTTGTTGAGAAACAATATTATTTTTTTTCTGAACTGATGATTTAAAATTCATTTTATATTTATGTTGCATCTACAACTGTTATTTTTTATTTGAACTGATCTGTGTACACATATTAATAGTAAAGCGACACATTTCCATTTTTATTCGTGGGGGAGCTCTCTCCAGTATATTAAAATATGTGTGCTGATACAAAAATATTAAAAAAAACATTATTTAACATTAGAATTTTCATGAGTAAAATGAAAATAACAGATATTTGATTTTTAAACATGCTGCAAAGTTAAAAATAAATTTCATCCCTAATTCTGTAACGTGTGGTTGAATTTCATTTTAATTCCAGAAAATGAATTTAAGCTACTTTCGTTCCGAACTGATAAAAAAAATTATCCAAGATCTTTATCAATCGAGCCCCTATTCCTACACGAAATCGTAGATCATGTAATTTATTCTTTAAATCGTGAAATTTACTTTATAAAGCGGCGTAGAAATAGAAACTGGAAGAACAAACATATTGAGCACCGCGAAATCCACATGCGTAAAATCCGAAACTTGCCGCTGCAGCGTTTTTGATAAATCGAGAATCCGCGAGCTGTAGACGCTAGTTGAGGGAAAGACCGTGCCACTCACGGCGAAAAGAGGCCCGTCCGTCCATCCAAAACCCGCCATTTCTTGACAACCAAAATGCGCGAATACAGTATACGATTTACGTTCCTTTTTTTCTTTGCGTTGCTGTGCCTACAATATATGCAATGTGCCATACCCATTATTGGATTGCACTAACCCGTCCCACTTGACATAGGATATCTATGACATAGTAAAAGGTACGTGTTCTAAAGTTCCCCCATTGCCTGGTGAAAATCCCATTGTATTAGTTCCGGGCTGTTTCCCTATACCGTGTGGAAGTTCTGCCCCATTCATATCCTAGGTTCTTCGCTGTTTAAAGTCGGCGGACGGGGTGATCCAATCCATCTGCGCCCGTGTACCTAACCTCGTAGTATATAACCTCGTCCCCCCTTATACCTATTTAAATTGAAGTTTAAATATTGCATTAGTTTCAAGAGAATTATTTTTCCTGTTTTCCGACATGTTACCCCTATATCGTGTGGAAATTCTAATGTACTAGCTCTATCCCTGTATGTCAATTCCATTTCTCTTTACTAATTAATTTTTATTTTATATTATTTTCCTAATTTTATTTCTATATATTTCTTATCCTTTCTATAACTAAAAAAAAAAATTATCTTATTATCATCCCACACAACCTTTTCCCCTGTATTAAATCGAAGTGTCTGTTAATGTTGCTTCCCTCACATATCCTGTTGTCTGGTTCATATCAACAAAATGTTTATCTAAAATTTCTTTTACTTTTCCTTTTTTAAAATCTCCTCACCCACAAAAATTTCTCTGTGTATTTCTAACCCGACTATTTTATAACTTCCATACCAAAGTTTGTTCTCTACCTCTCTTTCTAAAATTTGTATGCCCATCTATTCTCCCTTTAAGCTATTTCCTGATACTTAAACATACGTATATATTCTCTTCCTAAATACCTTAAATTCAAATACACTTTCTTCTCTAAATCTGTTTGTCAAATTTGTATACCCATCTATTCTCAAGTATTTTGTAAACATTATACACACGTATTCTCAAAAATTTTATCTATCAATTTTCAAGCAATTTCTACGTTACAATTCTTTCTAAATACATCAATTCTCCATTTAATCAATTCAAATATCCCAATTATATTTACATCCTTTCTCTGAATTCAATTCAAATTTCAATTCATGTTTACATTCTTTCTCTATTCAATCACTTCAAATTTTTAATTATATTTGCTCTCCTAATCTCTTTTCCCAAAATAACATTTTGCTTTTAAACAAAACCAGTCTTTTTATCTCCTTCTCAAGTTCATAAACAAAAATATTCTCCAAGACGTTTTAAAATTTACATTCTCCCAAATTCATCTCTTAACTCATTTTCAAATATTATATACAATCCCATATTCTATTCACAACTATTTCCCTTATCTACCGTTTACAATGTGATTCAAAGTCGCTTATTTCTGCTTCTGAGTGAATATGAGCGTGTTCGTGTCAACATTTCGTCTTGTGACTCACTTTCAATTGCGTTCGGTGGCTCCTGTAACGTTGTTTTTCTTTCTTTCGCACTCTTGGCGTTCGCGGAATGCAAGACTGGGGTAGCAAAAGTTTCGGTTTGTAGTTCAAGGAGGGGAGGGGGGAGTTCATTTTCAACGCTGTTTGATGGCTGTCTCTCTTGAAGGTCAAAAAAGGGGGGTGGGGCGCGTTTCGATTTCGGTGGTATTCCCTGTGGTCTGAAAGCTTTCGGAAGGAGTACTGCTTTTCTAGGGTCGTATGAATGGCATTCTTGTTTACACTGGAGATAATGATTTGATCCTCTTCGTGGAAAAGACTGCCCTGCTTCGTTTTGCGTTCTCTCTTCTCGATTTACATTCGGTGTTGGAAGGAGAGGGAATGTGTATTTAATAACTTTTTCTCTGTCGCACGGATGTTTTAAGTGTTCTTTACGTTCCAATAAGTCTCTCAATCTATTAATATGTACCCTCTGTGTTTTTTCAAAAGGTTTCCCAATGTTTTGAATGTCGTACAAAAACCTATTTATTTTCCTTACCAGCCGGTACGGTCCCGAAAATTTAGCTGTTCCAAATGCGTTTTGGCCTTCTAAAAATACTTTGTTTCCTATCTCTAAATTTCGCATTTTTAATTTTGAAAACTGCTGTTGTTCTTGTTTTTGTTTCGCGCGTTCTAAATTCTAGTTTGCCGCCTTGAATGCTTTTTGCATTGTGGTTATTTTGTTAGCTATGTACCCTCCATACGATGTATCCTGTTGCTCATTTTGTGGTTGTGTCTCAAATAAAATTGGACCATCACGTCCGTAATAAAGAAAATTCGGTGTTTCGCCTGTCGATGAGTGAACGGTTGCATTATACGTTATAACGTGTATGCAACATCAGGTATAGTATCGTAGTAGCCGTGCGGTCATTTTCCATCTCCCAAATCAAAACCAAACATGTCCCTTTTTTTGCTTATATCAAACCAGCTTCGGGGGAAAACTATTTCTGAAAGTGAAACCTCCCATTCATTCGTAACTCTATAGCTGCGTCGCAAAACGAGAAATTTTATTTTGTGGAAAATAACGAAGAGAGCTATCGGACGGTAGCGTCCAGTAGAAAGACATGTCGAAGACTGAAATACTGCTGACATGCTTAATGTATTTATATCATTTTCACATCGTGAACCCATGCGTTACATTTTTCGGGATACCCTAAAAACTTAACAAAATATTCCATTTTCCCATTCATTTTTCTTTTCTTGATTGAAACTTTTTCTATTGGATAAAACCCCGAATCCGACCCTTTTTGAAGTTCTTTCTCATAAAAGGTGCCCTCCATCACTTGCCTGAAAAATCTCTTAATCTGTATACGATCGGATTTCTATAAATAACGGCATGAACAGTAAAGATTTCCCTCGTCCAATTATTTTCATAACCTTTCTCGAGCATAACATAAATTTGAGTTTGCTGACACGCACTGGAATGTTGCTTTTAGCGAGATCCCCATATAAATTTTGTCTCACTTGAATTTCATTATTTTTATTGACATTTGCAGGCTCATTCGATGATATGTGTGATTGTAACTATGCATTAGTTTATCTAAAACATGCACATATTTGCGAGTGTTAAACACTGTTGTTGTTGAAACCCAGACCGTCCGACCTACCAGAAAGGTGTTGAAGACCCAGACCGACCGGCTCGTCAGCAAGGACATGAGCAATACCAGAAAGGTGTAAGGTAACTGTTTGGACGGTCGGGAAGTGCCTCCCAATTTGGACCGGAACCCATTGGGGAGGCATCCACAGGGACCGTACCCTCCTTCCCCTACCACCAACCTCTCGGAAGGACTTTCGGACCCACATGTTTAACGTGATCGTACTCCGCATGAACACGGCGGCAGTTTTGGCAGTGGCTGGAATCGAACCCGGGCCAACCGAGTGCAACTCCAGCGCGCTAACCAATGGGCTACCGCGCCCTATTTGTGTTAAACACTGTAAAATATTTCCACATTTTGGAAGTTTTATTAAACCTCTCAATGACTGAGGCCTTTTTATCATTATTTTGCGTAGTAAAAAAGCGAACTTTTATTTTTTTAAAATCAGACTGTACGATTTTATTTTTAAATTCCGAGCCTTTGTCCGTCCGCATCCCATTAGGTTTGCGTACTTTAAAAGTATTTCTCAAAGGCTGATTTTACACTGGGCCCCGTCTTGTCTTTTAGCGGTATAGCCCAAGAATACTTGGAAAACACATCTGTGCAGGTAAGTATATACTTGTATCCATTATTAAATTTAGCATCGGATTCCATGTCCACTAAATCAGATTGAAATTGTACGTCAGTGCCACTTACTATCATGCGATATCTTGGGAAAAGATGTCTCGGAGATTTGTGTAATGTGTACGCATTTCTTTTCATGAGACATGTCTTGATCTTTTCCATTTTAACCTTTCCTTTTAATGCACGATATAAAGTATTGACTCCGCTGAAACTACCTGGATGGGCAGGATTACGATAGGTCTTCCATCACAACAGATGATTGTAATTTAAACACACGTTAATATTCGCGCATATACTGCAATCGAGTGATCAGTATTGGGTTGAGGATTTTTTCCGCAATTTTAATTCTGCGTTGAAATCTGAGTCTATCACATGCAACTTCAAGCCAATTAGGGATATTGTCTACGGCTGTTGCCTCATACTTAAAATATACTACTTGGGAGTTAAAATGCGCACGTCTTGCCATACCAACACACACATACGAAATGTGAATCATAACACAAGTTTTATTTTATAAATAATTAACATGTGTGAAAAATAATTTGCATGTAGTAAATGTTTACCTGAAACTTTATATAAAAATAATTTGTATATGTGAAAATAATTAACATGTACGAAAAGCATTTTTGCATTTACCGAAAGCATTTCTGCATTTATCAAACTTTTACCTGAAACTTTATATACCCACACTTTATATAAATATAATTTGTTTTTCTCTCCAATATTATAATTCCTCCAATAATTTCCACCAACTCTCTTCATAAAATACTTTAGATCCTTCTGAAACTTATTCATAAAATTCAAAGAAACTTACCTTTGGAAAATTCGTTCTAAAGAGAAATTCTTGAAAACCTAAATATTTCAACATTTTGTGGGAAAATATATTTGTAAAATAGTATAAATGTTTTTTCAAAATATATATCTTTGTAAAGCTCATGATTAATTTTTCACGTTAATTAAAAATTAATATATTTTCCCCACATAGCAAATGCATATCATCTTATAACATTTATGAAATTTAAAGTCAAAAGATCACTGACTTTTTTTCCTAACTCAATAACACCATTTTATTAACAACACACATTTGCCGAATCAACAATTTCAAAAAATATTTCACTGCGTTCACAAATAAATAGGATTATTATTTTGCAATACGTTCAAACATGCTTCGAAAATATCAGTTCCGCAAATGTCATTTAAAAAGTCTTCTGTCATACATTGGGATCCACACTCGCATACAAAATCGTATGCTAATTCTCGAATGTTTAATTTACACAAAAAAGAGTTTGGGTTTTTGCAGACAGGCGTGTCCGAGTTGATTATCCACAATTTCTTCGCCGCCGCAAAGAATTTCAAAGTCAATCAGCTGTTTTAAAATGGTTCTGTTGCAAACAGTTACTGGATGTTCAATGAATGTGATGTCAGGAACAACACGCACTTGTTCTGGAAGAATAAATTCGTTCATAACATGCATTTTCGAAATGGGTTCTAATATTCTATTTTGTACATTCTGACACATACTATCACAAGATGAAAGTAATATTTGGTATTCCTGCACTGAAATTGAAAAGTGCGTGGAACTTAGCTGTATGCTGCCATCATTACGCTCGTAAGCATATTGGAAATTTATAGCGCTCACCATAGAATTATGAACAACAGTGGAAATAAAGATGCATTTTTCAATCAGTAAAGAAGCATGTATACTACGAGGTTGAAACTGTGAAAGTCCTTCAAATAGTATTTGCCACCGATATGGTGAAAGGGTAATACCTTCTTTTGTAGGTTTGTATGAATGATCTTTTATATAGTAACGTCGTAAATGAACTTTTACAGATCCATAACGGCGCATACAGCGTAGGCGCTTTGAGACTTGGAACATGTGAAATACCACACTGATGAGGCTGTTACAGCGTGAAATGCACGGCGTACGCGTGGGAAGTTCTCTTGCAGTGCATGCGGATTGAGACTCCTGGAGTACATGAAATTTGTTAGACCATACTCAGGAGGCACTGTTCCTACGACGTTTGAGTGGAAAGGCTCCTACAGTGCAAGCGTCCGGAATTATTTTTCCTTCTTCTGCTTATGTGACATGGGAATTAAGAACGTGTGCATTATGTTATTGGGCTCTCAAGAGAGATCTCATCTTACTCCAAGATGTCACTGGATTCTGTATGCACAGTACAATTTCGAATCTTTGCGCAAGTTGTTTACGTCTGAATACTGCCACTTCAAAATTAACAAACTATTTTTAACTGTAACGTGTGGTTTGGCAACACCTTTCAAAGTTTATTTCGGCCCGTGACATTACGAATGACGAATTTTAATTCCCATTTTGTCAAGCTGACAATGTTTTTTATTGGTTCCCGGACTGAAGACGCAACCCATCGAGAAGGAATAGACTTCTCGATGGCACCTTATATTACTGAACCTTGCGTGGAGGATCTTACGGCGCATATGTGGAAAGCGTCCCCATCGTGAATATCACTTTAGTTACGATGGTGACGGCTCTTACAATGCACGCGTGTGAAGTTTACGACGCATGCGCGTTGAGACTGAGCACGTGAAATTTGTTAGACCATGCTTGTGGAGGCTACTACAGCGAACGACGCTTGTGTATCAAGGCGATGTGCGCGTTTCGGAGTATGTGGAAGTTATGAGATCACGCGTGTGAAAACTATTACAGTGCATCCGCGTTGAGGATATAATAGAGTACGGGCACGTGACGCCACATGGACAATTTTGCCTTTACGTTTCCAAAACAAAATACTTGTTTGTTTAGCAGTATGGAAATTTTTATTATTTCTGTATTAAAAGCGGTTACTTTAGAAACATACAATCGTTTAACCTCTCATTTTACTAAATTTATCTTGTCTGATGGATGTTTTTAATTAACTGGAAAATAAAATATTCACTTTAATAAAAATAAAAAAACTCTATATTTTATGAAAAATCGTTACATATCTTTCCCTTCAGCCTCGCAGATACATCGCAGAATTTGCTAGTAAATGTATACATCTTTAAAATGCTAGATTGTGACCACAGTAAAAATGAGTAATCGTGCACATTCACTTAAAATCCCTTCAAGTGCACTTTAGTAAATTAAATCTTTAATAAATTGTTATTCAAGTATTCTAAATAACTTATTTTCATCACAAAGATAAATTTCGATGTTTAATAGGTGTAGTTCTATTGTAAAAATAATACCCGTACGTTTCTGCGCATTCTACCACGCAAGTTGTTTATTTAGCACATCGAAGCAGCTCAACTACGTTAGAATATGGAGATGGAAAAAAAAAATAATAGAACTTTTACCAAATTACAAACACTTGTGGCACATAAAAGATCCAAAATATACGAAAAAAATTCTGAAGAATGCTTCTTGGAATGAAATCGACGGCATTAGAGAGGAGGGGCATGTTAGAAAGGCAGGGCCTAAAGTATCATTGCCGGGTGGAACTGGAGAAATAATAATAGAACTTTTACCACATTACAGACACCTCTGGAATACAAAAAAATACACTGAAGAATGCTTTCTGGAATGAAATCGGCAGCATTAGATAGAAGGGGCCCAAGTATGTATCATTGCCGGGTTGAACTGGAGATGGAAAAATTATAATAGAACTTTTACCACATTACAGACACCTCTGGGATATAAGATTCAAATTATACAAAAAATACACTGAAGAATTCTTTCTGGAATGAAATCGGCAGCATTAGATAGAAGGGGCCTAAAGTACGAGTATCATTGCTGAGTGGAACTGGAGATGGAAAAATAATAATAGAACTTTTACCACATTACAGACACCTCTGGAATACAAAAAACACACTGAAGAATGCTTTCTGGAATGAAATCGGCAGCATTAGATAGAAGGGACCTAAAGTATCATTGCCGGGTGAAACTGGAGATGGAAAAATAATAATAGAACTTTTACCACATTACAGACACCTCTGGAATACAAAAAACACACTGAAGAATGCTTTCTGGAATGAAATCGGCAGCATTAGATAGAAGGGACCTAAAGTATCATTGCCGGGTGAAATTGGAGATGGAAATATAATAATAGAACTTTTACCACATTAGACACCTCTGGGATATAAAAGATTCAAATTATACAAAAAACACACTGAAGAATTCTTTCTGGAATGAAATCGGCAGCATTAGATAGAAGGGGCCTAAAGTATCATTGTTGAGTGGAACTGGAGATGGAAAAATACTAGAACTTTTACCCCATTAGACACCTCTGGAATACAAAAAAAACACTGAAGAATGCTTTCTGGAATAGAATCGGCAGCATTAGATAGAAGGGGGCCTAAAGTATCATTGCTGAGTGGAACTGGAGATGAAAAAATAATAGAAATTTTACCACATTACAGACACCTCTGGAATACAAAAAATACACTGAAGAATGCTTTCTGGAATGAAATCGGCAGCATTAGATAGAAGGGGCCTAAAGTATCATTGCCGGGTGGAACTGGAGATGGAAAAATAATAATAGAACTTTTACCACATTACAGACACCTCTGGAATACAAAAAATACACTGAAGAATGCTTTCTGGAATGAAATCGGCAGCATTAGATAGAAGGGGCCTAAAGTATGACTTTGGGACAGAATTGCCCTGTATCATAACACCATAATACAGGAGTTTATTCAGGTAATTTTAACAGGATCCCAAAATTTACAGCAATTAAAAAAAAATAGTTTTGATTTTAAGGTAGTTTTAGATAAACAAAATAATACATTTTAATGTATCATTCAAATACATTTTACACATTACATTAAAGAACTGAAAATGTAAAACAATATTAAAATACTACCTTAATAAATTGAATTTTATTTCAGAACTAAGCTTACATTCTTACATAACTCTCAGAGCGAAATCATTAGGCTTCTGTGTGATGCTTCCAATTCTCCAATATGGCGTCGCATTCAGACAACAAGTACCACCAGGAAAGAAAAATTCAAGTGGAAACATTAATTTTGTTTTCATAAGATATTGCAAACGAATTTGAAGATATTAAAATTTATATTTCATAAACGATTTATTCTATACTCAGCACAGCTCACTTCTGGAAGCTATGACCGACTGGCATACTATTGACACAATTTTGTTTTCATGCATTGATTAGATTGTTTCTATAGCAACATAATTCATTTTGAAAATATCCATTTACAATACTTTTTACTGAAATATGAAAAACCATGAGAATTGGAAGTAGAGGAATCTGTGGATCTCAATTCAAACTATTGGATTAACACAACAAAATTTTAATTTGTAAAGCATTTAGTAAAAGCAGAGGTTTATAGTTTTCCCAATACTTCTCTACAGTCATGTTAGCCTTATATATGACTCATTGAAATGCCCATTTTTAGATTTGAATTTGAAGTATGGAATTTTGTGAACTAATTAAAAAAAAAAAGTAGTGTTTTAAACAAACTTCTGCAACAGCTGAAAAAATAAATACATCAAACAAATACTAGGCAGTTATCCCATTCATATAGAAATGAAACTGGTTCTAATAAACCTTTTTCAAAGAAACTTCTTTTATGTTAATGACACAATGAGAACAATATTTAGAGCAAGAGAAAAAAAACTATTTTAATTTTTTTTCCACTAGAAGATATTTTTGTTACAACAGATTGGCATCCGTCCTATGCAGTTCACAAAACTACAATTCAACTTCTAGGGGGTGCAACATAGATCCACCTCCTCGTGGTGCACCTTGGCTAAGTGATCTACAATTATCGGCTATGCGGTCGGTCCAGGCTTTCAATGAATTCTCGAAGCGATTCTTTTCGTGCCTTACACTGCAATGCCGGTGGACTGTCCCAACCCAAGAGGGCAGAGCTGCAGCAAACTTTGAGTACTTATGATATTGACGTCTTTACTATCATGGAAGCCAACATCACCCCTGTTAAACTCAAGTATTTCCCCATCCAGGGATATAATCTATATTTGCTACCCCGTTTTAGGCAGGTGGCAAGCAGAATTCTTGTTGGTGTAAAGAAAGACATAACTACTAACTTTAAGATAATAAAGGAAATGGGATATGGTGATGATAAAAGTGAAGTTGTGCATCTGGATGTTTAGTTTGGAACGAGATGTTTGAGAATTGTGGCTATTTACAGCTCTCCAAACAGCAAGCCTGATTTCTTGTTCATTGACTCCTCTACAGGAACAATTTTTCTTGACGACTTTAATGCCCACTCTCCCAAGTGGCGTTACTACAACATCAATCCTGCCGGTAGAGCAGTGGAGAATCTCCTAAACTCGAGTATTTTCGAGATGGTTTATAATCGTAGGGACCCTCACACGTACCTATACTATAATGGCACGAAAACCTACCCCGACCTCTTACTAGTCACCTCTGATATTAGAAGTTCTACTACAAGAAAGATTATTGACGATCCGGGCTTTGGACACCGACAGGTTATTGCGTACGTATCTCTTCCCACAGCAGAACATAAACAAAAAGCAACCTCAAAGACTTCATGGAATTTCAGGAAAGCAGATTGGGGGCTTTTCATGGAGTCTCTGGAAAATGAAGTCCGTTCCTCCCCTCCGAATCTCAACAAGCACCCTGATACCATTAACAAAACTTTGACAGATACTATTTTATATTGTGCTAAGAGGTCCATCCCTAGAGGAAAAGTGAGAGGATATAAATGCTTCTGGTCAGATGAGCTCAACCAAATGAAGGCTAAACGAGAGACGTTTAGGAAGACTGCCGAACTGACGAGTAGGCCGTCAGATGTGCAGACGTGGAGGAAACACGCGGCCCTTTTTAAAAAGGCAATTTTACTTTCAAAGCGTGCCTCTTTCAGCAACTTCATAAATAACATAAATTATCAAAAATATAGTAAAAGAACTTACAAATTTCTAGCAAATATTAATAATGAAAGGACCTGTGTTAAAAAGCAACCATTTTTAGTTGATGGAAAGACCATAACAGATCAAGGTGTTGCAAGCTCTTTCGTGTGGCACTTCTCAGAATCACAGTGTAAGGGAGCCTATGCAAGGAAAATGTCGCGAGTTGTTAAACGGAAGGCTGATTGCATTGGGTTAGAGAACGATGTGCTCCCGGAAGCGAGAAATTTTTTTAGTTCGCCAATTTCAGATTTTGAACTGGATGAGGCATTGGAATATCTGAAAAATGGCAAATCGCCAGGAGTGGACAATATCCATCCTGAGTTTCTTAAACATCTAGGTCCCCATGCCAGAAAGCTTCTGCTGAAATTCTTCAATGTCATATGGGAAAAGAGAATTGTTCCTTCTCAGTGGCGGAAATCTGTCATAATTCCAATTCACAAAAAAGACAAAGACCCTGGTGATTTACACAACTACAGACCAATCTCTCTGACAAGTATAATGGGGAAAGCATGGAAAGGATTATTTATCGTAGATTAAACTGGTATTTGGAAAGCTTTGGGCTTTTGGAAGAAGAACAGGCTGGTTTTAGGCAATCTAGATCAACTAATTACCACGTTTCACTTCTTAGTCAGACAATAAAGGACGCTCTGGACAAAAGGCATATTTTGACAGCCTTGTTCGTAGATCTTAAATCAGCCTACGATACTGTTTGGAGAGAAAATTGCCTTCTGAAACTCTCGGAATTAGGAATAACCTCTAACATGCTTAAATGGTTTAGAGGTTTCCTCAACCAACGTTTGTGCCGGATTAGATATGGAAATTGCTTTTTACGACATAAAATACTCCAAACTGGTCTCCCACAGGGAGCTGTTACCAGCTGTATTTTGTTTAACATTTATATTAACGATCTGGTTACTAAGTTGAGATCAATTGATGGAGTTAGATGCCTTCTTTATGCGGATGATCTTGTCATTTTGACGGAAGTTCCCAAAAGGAACGCAAAATCTTTGACCGAACAAACTCTGAATTGTGCCCTAATGATGTTGGAGGAATGGTGTCATACTAATAACATGGCAATAAACTTAGATAAAACAGTTTACCAAAGCTTTTTCCTCACCCATCAACCCCTCCAACCCGAGTTATTTTTCGCTCATACTGCTATTAATGGTTCGGAGGAGTTTTCATATCTGGGCGTGACTTTCGACCGAAAATTGACGTTCAGGCCACACACGGAGAGAACTGTCAGTAGTCACTGATCGGCTTAACATACTGAAGCGCCTGGCCGGTTCCAGATGGGGCTGCTCCAGATCTACTCTAAATATGACTTATAAAACTTTTGTATTGCCGATCATTACCTATTGCTGCGAAGCCTTGGTGGCCTCTTCACAAGAAATTTTTGGCCTGCTTGAAAGACTGTAAAATCAGGCCTTTCGCCTAATTACTGGTGGGGTCAAAACAACCCCTATTGATGCTATGTTACTCTGTACAGGGAACAAGCCTATTAGGTCAATTATCGAGGAGAGTGCCTTTCTTCTCTGGGAAAAGATTTTAAGAAGTCCTGGATACTTTTCTTTGTGGAACGATGACTCCCAAACTGGTGAAAGGATTTTAAAGACTCAATATGGTTTATTGCAGAAAGTTCTCGAGTTGAAGGAACACCATGAACTCAATTTCAGACCCGAACAACTACTACAGTCACTTGATCCAAGTGCAAATAAGGGATTTCGTGTCTGTACCGAACTTATTCAGCATGTCCTTAAAAGCAACACAAATGACTTGATATTGCAGATTCTGGCTTATGAGACTATTAACACTTTATATCCTGAAAGTGATTGGCTCCGGATTTATACAGACGGATCTCGTGTGGATAACAGCATTAATTCTGGAGCAGGTGTCTTACTGTGACTCCTTTGCTATCTATTCCCCAGTGGGGAGATATAAAACTGCTTTTGATGGTGAAATTGAAGCCATACGTATTGCCCTCTCTCAGCTCCAGTGTCACTTAGATCATTTTTCCAAAGTGGTAATTTTGTCGACTCGAGAGCCTCTTTGCAGGCAATTAATTCTACTAGAGCCTCGTGCTCTGCAGCCATTAAGAATTGCCAATCTCTCCTGAGTTTTTTGTCCTACAAGAATAAGATCATTTGCCTGCAGTGGATTCCAGCCCACTGCAGTATAGAGGGTAGCGAAAAAGCAGATCGACTGGCCAAAAAAGGGTCAGCGATTATCCAAACTAATGTTGATGAATTATAATGTAAAGTCAATCATTAAATCGATTTTTAAGAACAATTTGGAAAAAGAGCTTTCAGAAAGGAATTCCCACAAGCCCTAGTGGAAAAACATCTCAAATCTTTCTGACTGGCCTAGGAAGAAAGCTGTAGCAGAATTCCGCCTCGCTACTGGTTATGACTGCCTTGCCGGGCATTTACATCGCATAAATATACTTGACGACCCTTGTTGCATGCTCTGCAGCCTTAGAGAACCCATGGACTATTCTCACCTGCAACGCTGTCCTGCGCTCTCCGTTGCACCTATGTAGGAACGCTACTGGGAAGTAAGGGACCGAATGGGTCCATAGACTTTCTTCTGTTGCCTTTTGTTACTGTTCTCTTGTTAGGTTTTAGTTTGTCTTTTGTACCCGCTATTGGAAAAAAAAAAACTTCTAGTCAATCACAAAAACTTTTTAAGAAGTGACAGTGGTTTCTAACATAGGGTAAATAATAATAATAATAAAAAAAAAAAAAAGTACCAATAAGCATTTTATATATAAAATGGAGAAATTTTAATTTTTTACCATTTTCAAAGCATGTATCGGCAAATTAATATTTATTTTTCTTTGAGAATTTAGTAGAATGGTGAGGTTTATTTCAATTTTATCAGTATTTTTAGATTTACTGTATAGTGTATTCTCTTAATAAATCTGTTTGAATTCCTCTTTGCACTACAGTTCAAGGAGTATTTGAGAGAAGAATGAGAGCCACTTATCAATGAAACTCAATTAAATGCTACAAGTGCTTATCACAGGTCGTCTTAAGCATTTCCTGTAAAATATGATTTCAGTCCGATTGGATGTACCTCCTGGGTTCGAGGCTATACATCACACTGAACTGCCAATATTTTGAGCACTTGGTGGTGAAAATTTCAGTTATTCATAGGTCTTTGTACCCCAATCATTCATGTAACAAAAATACAGAGTTTCATTGAAATAGGTTCATTAGAAACTATTTTACAGCTAAAAATGTAGACATGTATATATAGTATATAAGGTATACAGATAGTTTCTAAATTATTAACCAATTTTACTGATAGTTTTTCACATTGTATATAAATTGAGATATGGATGGCCAATTTAATCTATATGAACAAATTGAAAATTTGTCTGTGGGTATGTACATGTCTCATTATCAAGGGAGAACAGTTGCACAGAATTTGATGAAATTTTGTCGGAGTCCATGTTCTGAGTTTCTAGGACCAGGGGTTGTTGAGACATTGATTTTATGCAGGAGATGATTTTTATTAAATCTTTTCTGATTTAAATTAAATGTATATAACAATAAATTTTATCAGAATTACATTTGTGATTGAATTATATCAATGGACAATTCCTTTTTTTTAAAAAAAAAACTCTTAAAACCAATTCATATGTAAAGAGAATTTTTTTCTGATTCCAAATATCCAAGCAAAAATCAATCGCTTGAAACAATTATTTATTTTAATATCAAGAACCCCCCCCCCCCCCCCCCCAAAATCTGAGCAAGCACAAAATGCCCCATGATTGACTGTGATGTCATATTCCCTGTTCGACTTGACGACAACATTCTATCGCATTTTGCTTTGAGACATTTGCAGGATAGTTGGGGTTTAATTTTGTGCACATTTGAATATTTACATTTGTACTTGGTCTGTTTGAAATTAGATCACATGAAAACATGGATCCTGGTTTTGATCCTAGCCTTTTAAGGGGAATTAGACAATTTGCCTAAGATCAATTTTACTGTGATGGCGCTCTATTCAGAAACAATAAATATTTTGTGACAGCTGAAACTCGAGGTGTAAACTTGATACCCTTTTCTTGAAGGTTTATTATTATTATAATGTGAATAACATCTAAGTTTAGGGTATCTGTGGTGGAAATCGGAGCATTACAAAAAAGGCAAACACTTTGAACCTGATAGATAAAAATGTACATATTTTTTTCTTGTTTTGTTGGTCCAGATTATAAATATATAAAATAATTTTAATAATTTGAAACATTTTTAGAAAACACTTCTGTCCGAGCAGGTGATTTTTTAATTTTTCTTACTTTCACTCAAGATAGAAATAAATAGAAAGCAACAAAAATACGTATTAGCAAATTTAGTTTCTGAATCTAATTTAAAAAAAAAAAAAAAAAAAAAACTAATTTATTGAACCGTATTGACTTAGTTTTCGAGTAATCGTCTTGTTGAAGAAAATTGAAAATTTATCGTTTTACAAATTTGTAATGCTCATATCTCAAAAACTAAAAGTGTTAGCTATGAACAATAAGCAAGAGTTTGTAGTTCTTTTAAAGTCTTGCAAGTGTATATAATTGGGGTTTTGGATCGAGTAGTTATAATTTCAATAGCATAGTTTTTAAACTGGATTTTTCAATAGCTGGGAAAACTGCAATATTTAAGATAACCATGACTGTTGCAGCTCAGTGTCTTTACTTACTCCTTGGTGAAATATGGGTGCATAAGCACGAGATATTTTATTATGTTTAAAGAAATTAGAAGGTTAAATAAACTTGGGGATTCTAAAGATGTTTAATGATTGGTGAGGTTTGAACATAATACATGGAAATATACATAATCAAGTACGTAATTATGTGCCGCCAGACAAGTTTATAAATTAACTTGAATGTAAAATCTCGTCAGATATATTGTTAAGTTTAACATATATACCGCAAAGCAAGTTAATAAAAAAATTGCATATTTTGAGAAAATTGCATATCTAGAGTCAGAGTATCCAGATAAAATCGGGATGAAAACTAAAAGTGCTAGCTAGCTATAAACAGTTAGCAAGTAATTTGTAGCACTTTGAAAGCCTGTAAACGAAACAAATGAGTCTGAAAGAAAAAAAAAAAAAAATCGAACAAATTGAATCCCACTGAAGTTTTATTTTACAAAATATTATTTACGCAAAACTATTTCGGCTGCGTGGGACCAGATGACCCACTGCTGATTTGTTTTTGATTATTTTTTGTAATGTGTTCCGTCCTTTTTTAAGTGCAAATAGCCATTTATAGTTAAGTTTGTTATAGAGTAAGTTATCTAAACCGAAAGTTTAGATTGAGCGGTGTATTTTTTCTGGTAATTAAAAATAATATTTATGTTTATATGTATATATATTTTTATGCAAGTATTTATTATATTTATATGATTTGTGAGGATTCCTAAATATATTTATAATTCATTTTTAAATTAAAAGCAGTTTTAAATTGTTTCTTATAATGTTATATTTTAAAACTGTAAATCATTTATGATTATGAATAGGTGAAGCAATTTTAAATTATTTTCCATTTAATTTCTATTCCTTTTGTGCAATGCTTGAAATTTGTGATTTATTTTTTTAGATAAAATCTATGTTATAACTTTTCAAAAGCACATGCACTTAATGAAAATACTAAATTGCAATTGCTCACTGCAGTATGCTGGTATAAAAAATTTTCATGCATGGAATTTTTTATATTCTTTAAATTAACTGCAAACATTACATACTAAACCGGGTACAAAGTCAATAATCCACTTTGAATCTGGCTTTAAATTCATCCGTAATAGCAAAACTAAAAATAGAGTGCCAAACCAGTAGTGGACACCCTAAAGTTTATTAAGTTATAAAGAAATAACTTCTCATAAAAAAATCCTTTGAAAATTGGATATTACAGTCACTGATTTATTATCATAACATATGTAACAAACACTCTTTAATGACAGTGGTGAATTTTGTTTACAATCTGGTTTCCTGCGCTTCACACTATTTTTTATGAAAAACATCATTTTTTGGCACAGATTTTATCTGATGATATAAAACTAGTAGTCGGGCACATTGGAGCGATACAATACTTATATTACTATTCAGCAGTTTGGGACGGAAGAAACAATTATAATTATAGGAACTTTCTGAATGTAACCAAACTTATTCACCAATTCTCGAAGATGCGAGCCACGGACGAGCCTTTCGACATCACATTCCGTGTGTGCCAAAATTGATAGTTTTCCCATGTCAGTCAGGAAGGTGAACTTTGACTGTTAATAATACATCAAATACAGCTCGGAGAATAACATTTTTTATACTTTTGTCCCTTTTGTAATATTTCGAATCGAATAAAAAAAAGAGAGGCCGGAATTGTCCATTACGGATTATGGGTTGAAAAGGTAGGGGGATTATTGATATTTTCAATTTTTTAAGTCATTTGCTTTATTTTGACAAAGATTTTTCAAACTCATATATTGTGTTTAACCAATTGTTGAAATAGTATAAAGATGGTACAGGTATATCTTCTTATACTATTTTAACGCTTTTATTTTGACATATATCGATCCAATTTCATAGCGCTTTCATTCTGACATATATTGATCCAAATTCATATTTTTTGTACTATTGTTTACAAACGGGACCAGGATGTTTTATTTTATCAGATTTGCCTGTGAAGATAATTTTGTATAGCAAGAACAGAGATTTTTATACTTTTCTTTAGGCGAAATCAATTAAATATCTTAATAGAATGTTTTGAATAACAATGTCATTTAGAATGCTATAGGAATGTGCACGTAATTGTGAATTTGAAGTTTCTTTATATTATATATTCCGTACAAATAACGAATATACTGTTAGTCTCTTAATATAATTATTGTATCACCACAGAATGTGTCATGTTCAAATAATTATTTATTTTAAAATGTTTCTTAAATTATCAGATTTTGATGCAAGAAATTTTGTTTCTATGATTGCAGATGGATACAGCTCTATATGCGAGTGGGGTGACTTTCATTATAACAAACTAAGTATGTACAATTACCCTCATGCTAACAACACTTCCCACCCAATTCTGAATGCCCATAATTAACTGAAGAAATTTGAGTAAAGAATACATGACTAGCTTTAAAATATTAGAAGAATTCTACAAATAGATACTAAAATAAATTTCTAGTGGTATAAGGTAAGTGAAAAATAATAAAAATTACTTGTTATGGAACATGTGCCAAATACATGTATCTGTACAATGAAGCATTTACAAAACACTACAAAAATATACAATGGAACTTGCTTACTGTAAGAATAAAACTACAAGAACACCCCCCCCCCCCCCAAATATCCATTAACAACGGGTTCATCAAGTTACATCAAAATAAATTGTTTCAAGCTGTTAGGAATTTAAATAAAGCAAGTCTTATTCAAACGGATTGCGAGTCAAGCAAAGTAGAAAATTCAGATTTTTTTTTTTTTTTCTCAAGAGAAATACAAATGGGAGATGCAATAAGATAAAAATATAAACCAATAGAACTGGGGTTATAATAGGAATTTTCAGCTTCAAATGCTTATAAGACTGATATTTACAGGCCTATTCAGAAAAATTGAATGCAATTTCAATCTATAAATCATTAAATAAAAATTAACTTCGAACACTAAATTTTTCCATTATATAAAATTTTGAAAGAGAGATAAATGTTATACATTCTGTTCTGTTTTTAGCTTACTCCCTTCTGTTTTTAGCTTACTCTGTTCTGTTTTTAGCTTACTTTTTACATAATTTTTTTTAGAATTTTGCAAGATGCATTACATTTTAGTTTTATGTTAAAAGCAAATTTTTCCTAATCAGAACCTAATGTAGACAAGATTTTAACCAACAGGTGATTATTATACAAGGATCTACAAACTCCATTTTTCTTTTGCTTGGTGCTAATCCGTTTGAAAAACACTGTTCATGGCATGGGCAACCTTTTTCAGTCACAAGACTGAAAACACTGAGCTGCTACACAACAGAATTTAAATTCGATTTCATACAATGCCAGGTTTACAACAACTTAAATCATGTGGGTAGCCACAAGCTCTGGTTAATAAATTGCAAATATGGCTATTTAATTTTTGTTACCTTGTAGCCCAATAACATATGTATAAACTAGACTATTGTTTTTCAATCTTTTTGGGTCATGGAACCCTTTCAAAATTCAATTGGATGGCGAAACCCCCAAAATGCGAACAATTCATTCTGGTTCAAGTTATGCATTAAAATTTTTAGGATTTATTATTTTCAAATTATTGTTTTGATTTAAAAAGAAGTTTACAAGAAATGATTACGTTGCGGAACCCCGAGGTTCTGCAAAACACACTTTGAAAAATGCTAAATTAGATGGTTGCAGTGATCTTAATTGTAAAGAGAAGGCAATAACATATCTAATTAAATCTTTTGTAGAATGGAACAAGTACAGCACATTTACAAAGCCAATTAAGTATTATAAATAATTTATGCATAGAATATTATTTTAATTGCTTATTCTTTTTAGTGTGCTATTAAGGCTGCATTAAGAGAGAGTGATTTTTCTTTTTCTAAAATGGGCTAGAAATCAGCAAGTAAAAAAGCATAATATCCTGTAGCTAATAACAACAAGACAATTATAATTCAAGAATAGTCCACTTATTTTACAAGTATCACAAATGAGTCAAAAAGTAATCTACAACTTTTAAAGAATGGAAATACAGCCTGATTTACATGGATGTGGGATGTTTTGAGTTAATGAACTGGCAAAACTGTTATCTAAATTAAAGGTACTATGTATTTAAAGAAAATATGTACAATACACACACAATGCTCTAGACAAATTCATTAAAAGAAAAGAAAAAATATTTATTTTATGTTTTGAAAAAAATAACTGCCATAAAAGTGTCTTCCGCTCCTCAAAAATCTTTATTATGTTAGTTTAAAATTTAGGCACACTTTTAGTTAGATGTTCAACCATTTTTATTTTAATATCTGTGAAATAAATATAAAGGCTTTGACTTAAAACTGCAAAAATAAATTAAAAAATTGTCATTGCAATACATATTTTTAACTATATATTCAATTGTATTTTAACTACATGTCTGCACTCATCCATTTATTGCTTTCATCTGAAAAAATAAAACTCTACATAATTGTGTGAAGATTGTCAGGTTGATGACAGCTTTTGCATTTTAACTAAACTTGCTGCAAATGTGTCAGCAAAATGATATATATATATATATATATTATATATATTTACAAATACTGAAAACGCTAACACAGTATAAACCCTAGTTAAAACCTATAAAGCAATCCTGCATTTTAATGAGCTAAAAGCTTTCCATTGTTGATAATGATCTCACCAATGTTTGCACAACATGTTTTTACATTTGCTCGTAAAAGAGCTTTTGGTGTTCAACTGAGCGACAGTTTTATCAGAGTTTTCCCCCAGGCACTTTCGGAAGGGTTTTGTTAGCAAGCCAGATCCCCTGCTTAGCCTTTTGTTAAGAGAGCAATGTCTGTCCTCAAACGAAAATCAACCAGTTCTTGTATGATCTCGGGTAAGTCCCAGAGCCCGTTCTCTGCATTCGTTACAGTAAATTTTGATCGTGTCTATGTCCCCCCCACTCCCTCCTCCTTCAAAGAAAGAAAAAGGGTGATTTAGTGCCAATAAAAAGCGGATTGACAGCCCTATATCACTTCTTTCCTCCACTAAAAGAAATAAAACGGAAAGGGGAATATTAAGCATGTACATTCCTTCTTCCATCTGATGAAAACTTTCAAAACAGTTTTCTTTTCAACTTAAATTTTTGTTAAATTATTTCATGTTTAATATGCATTTGAGTTATAAAGTTCTGTAAATGTAAACCCTGTAAGCATATTTGCTCTAAAACAAATATTTAAAAATATAGATTTCCGGACTAGAGTTCTTTGCGCCATTTGCGGGAAGATATTTACGCCGATTCCGCCAATTCAGTCAAAATTGAAGAATGATAGAAAGGGTGGGGGAGAAAAGTTGTTAGATTAGCTCAGTGATTTTAGCCGGCTTGAATAAAATATGGGATAACTTATTTTCTTTATATTGTTTACTAATTGCCTGTAGCTACCACCACTTTTTGAAAATTATCTTAATATACTTTCTTGCTGTATGCGTATCTCCGCTATGTGCGAAAGTCACAGCTAAGGGTACTCCCATTTGTAGTTCACGTAATAGCTATCGACTGTGTATATGCCCACGGCCACCCTTAGAGAGGATCGATCGGACACCACTCAAGTGGTGGGACCCGGACTCCCCAACAATTTTTGAGGGAGGAGAAGACATGGAAAATGCACGAAAGAAGAAAATTAAATATGAAGGGGAATCCAGGAATTTGTATGGGCGGCCCTGATCAGACCACTACGCGTTATATACAACATAATGAAAACTCCACTCCATGCAATAATGATACATGGACATATATAATTCGCGTAGCGGATTTACTCCCAATGCAGGTCATGCAATAGTTATTGGCTGTATATCTGACCACGGCTGCCCATAAGGAGGGTCGGACACCACTCAAGTGGTCGGGCCCCAATAATTTTTTGAGGGAGGAGAAGACATGAAGAATGCACAAAAGAGGAAAACAAAATATGAAGGATAACCCAGAAATTTGTATGAGCGGCCCTGACCCGACTACTACGCAGACGGATGCAGTACGCATTATATATAATATAACGATAACTCCACTCCATGCAATAACAACAATTCGACATATTTAATTCGCATAGCGGATTTACAAAATTAAGCGCCTTCTTTTAACGAGTGTATGTAATGCGCATACAATGCCAATGCATGCAATTATGATATATACCTTGTGCAGACGTGTACAAATCGTGTGACACATTGTGTTATGAACACGCGAACTATGCCGGCTTATGGTTTAACAGATTAGCCTGTTGCACGACATTCACATAGCAGATTTGAAACACAAAATAATCCCCCCCCACCTCATATATTAGCAGAATCGTCTTTGACCCGCTCCGCAGATGCATGCAATAATAATAATAATCAAGCTCATTTAATAACGATACGGCCACTTTAGGGACATATGCAGCAGCTGTCGTTCGCGTACTCGTCCGCTACGCGAGTTTACGGCTAAAAATATGGATGCTGCGCAGACACATGAACGTATGTTGCTCACACTATTAATAACTCTGCTCCATGGAATAATGATTTAACTTAGCAGCTAAACATTTGCTAATCCATAGTTTAAAACTTTATACGGTGATTTTATGGAGCTTTCTGGAATTTTGTTTAGTTATTTAAATCAGGCTTTTTTTTTTGTAATCAATATATAACAACAAACAATTAACAAATATTTTCAACATTTAAATATATCGCATCCCTTAAAATCATCAAACCTCATTGATTAATGAGAAAATACTAAAAATCAAAATTTAATATTCTCCTTTTTAAATTTAATAAACTCTAAATTTATATAAATTCAATAATTGTAATTGCCAATAAACCCAATTGCTCAAGACTATAATTGCATTTGATGTAGAAATAGCATTTATTCAATGATAAATTTGTTCTCAACAAAAGAAAAATTTCTATACCTCAGTGGTGGTGGCTCCAGTCCGGTGAAGCCAAAATGGTTTCGAATGAATGACATTTTGTAAAATAAAACTTCAGTAAAGTTCAGTAAAGGTATTCGATTTTTTCAGATTCATTTATATTGTTTACAGGATTCCAAAGTGCTACAAATGACTCGCTAACTGTTTATAGCTAGTTAGTACTTTAATTTTCACAACGATTTTTATCTGGATGCTTAGACCATAAACTTCAGGTTAAAATATAAAATTATTTTACGAACTTGTTTTTTAGTATATAAATTAAACTTATCTGACCTGAAATCAACCTGACCTATAATCTATAGACTTGCCTGGCGGCACATAAATATGTACTTGAATATGTATATTTTCATTTCTTTTGTTCAAACCTACCAAACATTACACATTTTTAGAATCTCCAAGTTCATTTAATGTCCTCATTTTTTAAACAAAATAAGATTATCTATCTCATACTTATGCACAAATATTTCACCAAGGAGTAAGTAACAAATTCAGCTGAAACAATAGTAACATTTTAAGTTAATTAAAAAAGCTTTCCGACACATTGGGAAACCCAGGTTAAAATACTAAAATATCGAAACTATAACCACTATACTTCGCAAAGAAAGAGCTCATCCAAAATCCAATTATATACACTCGTAGGGATTTCAAAGAGCTATATTCTTGCATAATTTTTTACAGGTTTAATTTTTGAGATAGCATTATAAACTTGAAAAAGGGGAAATTTTCACTCTTTTACAACTCGACAAAACGATTACTCGAAAACTAAAAGCACATTTTAAAAATATAAATATAGCAACTAAATTTCCTAATACATATTTTTATCTGTCTTTTATGGTTTCGAAGATATTTCAAGTGAAAATAAGCAAAATGAAAAAAAAAAAAAAAAAAAACACTTGCTCGGACAGATACTTTTTAAGTTTTTCAAAAAACAAGTTCAAAATATTAAAAAATTTAAATTAATTTTATATATTCACAATCTTGACCCCATTTCCTACAAAACAAGAAAATATATTTACATTTTTGTCTATTAGACTTGTAGGTATACGCGACAAAAGTATTTAGATTTTTTTGCAATGCTCTGATTTTCGTCATAAAAATCCCAAGCATTAAATGTTATTCAAACATAAAAAATATGTGCCCTTTTTCTGGTAACAGCACCCTGCCCTTTTTTAATCCTGGGTGGGGGAAACTCTGTTTATAAATAAAGAAATAACAGTCATTAAAAGTGGATGAGAATCAACCAGTGAACTTAAGTATCGGTAGACTGTGCTTATATTTCTCTAAAGAATTATTAGAGCAAGGTTGGACCAGCTATATAACTGTTAAAGTCCTAATCTGACAAAGTGTGATTCACTCGGATATAAAATACAAATGCCAAAAACAATCTCAAATAAAGGAGATTCTTGGATGGCCCTGGTATTACAGTTTCCATTAAAATGTTCATTACATATAACTCTTATATTTGTAATTAAAGATATATTTTGCCTTTATCTTTTCTATTTAAGAATTCCTTTATGGCAATCAAAAATGCATTTCATTACAAGGTTATTATACTTTTTATTATTTAATTTTCAATGAAACTGTAAAAATCCAAATGCATGCGTGTGCCAAAAATATTGTTCTGCAGAAATGATTTCCATCCACTTGCATATTGCAAAACAACTTCATGCATACTTTAAAACTCCTAGCTGTAGAAGTGTCAAAATATATCAAGGATAGCTCAGTAGCTGTCACGCAATCTATTGTTATCGCTTTAAATTGTACATGATTTTTTACAGTTCACAGAGAAAAGAATACAGAAGAATAAGCGAATTCTAAAACATTAAAATAAATTTAAATAAAAAAAGTAAAATTCATTAAAAGAACTAAAAAACCATGACAGGTCAGAGGTTGCCCATGCTTACTTTAAGACTATTTCAATCTCAACAGAGTAGTAAAAATATATTATACAGCAAGGTAATTTTTTTATAGATAATTTTCATGATTTGCATACATTAATCTTCTTCACAGAGTAAAATACATGAGAAATGAGAAACATAGCACTTGGAGCACGGACTCATTTTTAAAAGAAACACTCCAGAGATTGGATCCACATGAAAACCAAAGCAGAAACAAGAAAAAACTCTTCATCTCAACCACAGTTTTAATCTCAAGGCATCCACTCCATTTAGGTAATATCGGAACAATCGCTTGTCTCGTACAAAGCCCAAATTTTCATAAAGTCTTAAAGCTGGCTTGTTGGTGATTTCCGTTTCTAAGACAACCTGAAACAGTAAATAAAGATTTGAGAGCGAATTCAAAAGGAGTAACATCTGCTCTTATGGCTTTGGAGAAGTCTGCTATGACCTCTCCCCTTGTCTAGGAGTGATATACTGCACTCTTGTTAGCAACAATAAAGTTACCCTTTACTGGGTGCCTGGATATTCAGGCATTCTGGGTAATGAGTTAGTTGGAAATGGTTTAAGTACACCCTTTGTCACCCCAGAGCCAGCTTTAGGCATCTTTAATAAGCTGGTCAAGGGGAACTGTTTTTGACATCTTTAGGAAGTATGAAAATGGGTTTGGCATCAAGGGCAGGCAAAAGAATTGAATTGTGAGTGTCCTACTGTACATCATTAAGGTTCAAAAGAACTGGCATTAGAAGGGCTGTTTAGTTCCTTACTGGGCATTGCACCCTTAAAAGGCACCTGAATATCATTTGTGTCATTAAGGACCTAATTTGTGAGGTTGTCTGTATAGAGAGAAAGCTGCTTCACACATATTCCAAGTGTGAGGCTTTTTCTGTCTATAAGTTTGAACACTTGGGTCGACATGTGATTGAGCCCAGGGAGTTGCAGGACATTCCTGCCAATTGCCTGCTGATTTTTTTTCTCAGCTATGGGTCTCTTCTCTTAGGGACCTTCTGCTTTTTAATTATCTCCTCTTTCTTTCGGGGATAGTATAATACACCTTTGGTTGCTGTCTCTTTTTGAGCCACCTATCCCTAAGTCATAACCCTCTGAAAAATTGACCTCTTTATTTCATAACATTTTGTTTGTAATTCCTTTTCCCTTTATATATGTCTCAATTTTCAAGCTGTAATGGAATTTTTCAGGACTCATTATTTTCTACCTATATCTCTTTGTTAACGGACTTGAGGCCATCCATTCTAGTTGAGGAACACTATTCCTAAAGCATAAAATAATACATAAAAGTTATCTCTTCATGCACTCATCCTTAAAAACTAGTTTTGCAATGCAAGTCCAGGTCACAAGAAAAACTTTAGTTTAAATTTTATTTAATAGTTTATAGAATGTAATTTGTTATTCTGAAAATTCAAAGTTCTACTGTCATTTATTTTTGAAAATTCCTATTGTAATCCACTCAAGACCCATCACTGAAAGACAGAAATACTACGGTAAGAAACAATGGATCCAGAAAGCAATGGTAAAGGAGTTGAAAATTGAAGAAAAGTTTCCACTCTAACTTAAGACCAACCACAATGCAAATCTCTATGCATAGATTCTATATCTTTATGCCTATCCTATACAAATATAAGTTTAAATTTGAATAAATTAGCACTACACTTTGATAAACTCTAACACAAATACATTAAACTTGTGTTCCTAAAAAGACCCTGTATACAATTGGTTTCTCCCAGGCTTCGGGAAATCAGCAAAATCTAGCCCGTCCGTGAGGACGGCTATTGAAATTTTTTACCCGTCCTCCTAAGAATTTTTTTTTCACTTTATATTCATTAATATATGTGCTTAAATACATCGCACAACAATAATAAATTAGAACCAACTGTCTCACGATGAAGTGCGATAACTGCATACTCATACACAGATGAAAGTCGCCGACGCGGAGTCTCCGATAAAGGATCGGACCGGCGGAATGAGCGGAATTCCGATCTATGGGTGGGGGCAAAGGGGTAAGATATGTAAGGAATCGCTCCTTTTTTCAATGTTTGGTAACTTGAAGGAGTGGTAAATAAATAATCATATAAATCCTCTTGTCTCTAAACAGTTTAAACCTCATCGGTACTCTTAATTTCTAGGGAATGTAGTCAATCAAGATTAAAATCTTCTTGGACTGAATAGATGTTTCATACTTTAACTTCAGTTGTCAAACAGCTGGAACAAATACCATGAATGAATTTTAAACGTTTTAGTTTTAAAGTTGAAACCAAAGTGGGGAATAAAATAAAACACTTCTGGCTGAAACTAGAAGAATCCATTCCAAAAATGAAAACTTGTTACTTACTCCCGTCTATTACAGCAAATGAAAATTTTATAGTTTGGGTTTTAAAGAGTTAAATGGGGATTTGGGCTTAGGCCCGGGCTGGACTGGAGTTTTCTATTGTTTCGGACAGGGTTGAGTCTTTTTTTTTTAAACGTCCGTTACGACCGGGCCGAACATATTTCTTTTGAAAATTTTTAAAATGGATTTAAATTGAATGCATGAACTTATTGCTTTTATTTCAGCTATGCAAAGATAAATGTTTCAGAAAACAAACTAAATTCTTCGTACAAAATTTTGACAAATTTAACATATTTGAATACAAATCATTTCAGGCCTGCTGAGACGCAGTTATCTTCAGGCTGAGTTCATTCTACATTTATAAATTTCTTCGGGCCTGGTCCGGATTTAAGCATTGGTATTGTCGGTCTTGTGAAAATCCAAAAATTCTGCACATGTAGACCTTGAAAAGGAGAACAGAACATGTCACTTCGACCATGAGTGCGCTATCGCATTTTCGTATGGTCATCGGATTCACTGGCTGGCGGATGAGGGAAGAAAAAATAACTAGCGCCCGTGGTTACAATGCAGATCTGACGGCTCACCTAGAAAGAAGGCATTGATAATGCACACTAGCTAAGTTTATGGGGTGGGGGTGGTGAGATTTGCAGGTGACAACATTTCAACTTTCATTCATGGAACGGGAAAGGGTGGCTTTCGCCACAATTTTACGATGACAACAAATTTTTTACGAAATCTCTAATCTCAAGGCTGTTCGAGAGGACGACAACTTCCGAAAATTGGTCGTCCTCAATTTTAACCCGATGAGGACTGGCAATTTCCAGAAGCCTGGTTTCTCCTATTTTAATAACATTTAGGGGAAAAAACCAAAAACAGATCATAATTCTTTATTGTTTAAAAAATTAGTTTTCCTGTATAAAATATATCAATTGATGCAAAGCGATTACAGAAAGCATTTCAGAGCAAGAGTGACCTGGTATTGTGTACAAACTGAGATTTCTTTGAATGTTGCCCGAGGTCTCTAATGGTGACAGAACTTTGCATCTTAAATTTTTATGATAATAAAGCAACAGCTGTTCTGTGGCACATATCTGCTGCATGGATGTTGGTTTAATTTGAAAATATAAAACAATTATCAAAAGGCTATACTGTGATTGGTATTTAATATTCCTTCACAGATTAAATTAAAAACTAAATTGCCGTTTGTGCAGTAGACATAAATAAGCCTATGCTTTATGTGCGGCTTCCGACAGCTAGTGGGGCTGGATTCTTTGATGTTTTTAGGGGGGCAAGCACTAACATGGTAAGCCTGCATAGGTCCATGCTTGAATTGCCACAGATTACCTGTTGCACAAACATACACTCTGTGTACTTTAATGACATATATGTTTGTGATCAATAGAAGTAACTGTCTAGTTATAGAAGTTTATCACACACTTGGATGTGGTTGGGCTTAATATGCAAGTACTTATTGGTACCAATAAATTTGTTGTTATAATTTCATTTATTTCTGTAATTTGTTCTAAATAGATGCATAATACAATATACATAATAACATGCATAATCCCCCAACTGTGTCGCCAAAGCCACTATAAGGAAGTACAATTTTTTTTTTAATTGCTTTTTCCCAGAAATAGACATATCAGGGTGGCCACTCTTTGGACATATTGAAATTCCCTGACTTTTCCAGGTGAATTGAAAAGAAATTCCAGACCAGTAATTTTAACATAAAACGTGCGCACGCACGTCCCTATTTAGTTACAAATTTGATTAAAGAATCTTAACAATTTAACTCCACTATCCAAAAAAGTTATATTAAATCAGAAGAAAAAAATACACATTTTTTTTTTTTTACAAATAAATTTTGACATTTTTAATAAAAAATTCATGTAAATGCAGTAAAATTGGACTATTGAAATATTTAAAAGAATTTAATGGTTTTCATTGAAGACAATAAAAAGAAATAGTCTAAACTGATGTCTATAAATATGGGCATTGCAAATTGCTCACAATGACAGAGATCATTAAAGATATGCAATAACTACACTACAACAAGCCACAGCCATTGAATAAATGTCAATTCAGCAATGTCGAAAGAATGCCATTAAAATAGAAAAAAATATAGTAAAATGTATATAATATACAGAGATGCCAACCTCTGCAAGGGGTCATCGGTAGAAAAATCAGGAGTTTTCAGTAAAACCGCATTGACCATCAGTAAGATTTTACGTATATTGACAACTTATATTTTAAAACCTTAGAATAAGTTCAAAATGTAGTTTTGCTAACTTAACTGAGTTAATTACAACTGAATGGCACTATGTGAAAATAATTAGGAAATTAACATTTATAATTAACCAAAATATGAAAATAAGCTAGTTTAGTCATGTTAATGTACAATAATAGGGAGATGGAGATCAATGGAAAAGGATAATTCTGTACTCTCAGCAACGCCCGAGGGGGGGGGGGGGCACTGAATTTCACGATCGTACTATTTATATGAAAATAATTAAAATATTAGACTTTATAATCAACCAAAATATGAAAATATGTTAGTTTAGTCAAATTAATGTACAAAAATAGGGAGATGGAGATCGATGGAAAAGGATAATTGCGTACTCTCGGCAACGCCCGCGAAAAAAAAAACTGAATTTCACGATCGTACTATTTATGTGAAAATAATTAAAAAATTAACCTTTATAATCAACCAAAATATGAAAATAATCTTGTTTAGTCAAGTTAATGTGCTACAATAGGGAGATGGAGATCGATGGAAAAGGATAATTGCATACTCTCGGCAACGCCCAGGGGAAAAAAAGTGAATTTCGCGATCGTACTATTTATGTGAAAATAATTTAAAAATTAGCCTTTATGATCAACCAAAATATGAAAAGAAACTAGTTTAGTCAAGTTAATGGGCTACAATAGGGAGATGGGGGTCGATGGAAAAGGATAATTGCGTACTCTCGGCAACGCCCGCAAAAAAAAAAAAAAAACTGAATTTCGCGATCGTACTATTTATGTGAAAATAATTAAAAAATTAGCCTTTATAATCAACCAAAATATGAAAATAAGCTAGTTTAGTCAAGTTAACGTGCAATAATAAGGGGATGGAGATGGATGGAAAAAGACAATTGTGTACTCTCAGCAAAGCCCGAAAAGGACTGAATTGCGCAATCCTATAATTTAAGCGAAATATAATTTGTTTAGTAAAATATTTCTTTATTTTTACGGGCACTATAAAAATAAATTAGGTCTATTGTTCTGATATGAAATCATTAGAAGAAGAAAATGGATGCAAACTAATAATTTTGAACTCTCAGCACAGCAGGGAATATGAACTGAATGGTAGGATGCATGGATTTCACGGGATTTTCTGTAGTTTTGGGAGTAATGTCCGTAAAACCGTAAGATAAAGTAAAAATCCGTACAAATTACGGAAAATCCGTAAAAGTTGGCATCTCTGTACTTGGCGACATTTGTCCAAAATGGCACACAAACTCCGCATTTTTGCTTTTATACGGAATTAAATGGATACATGGCAACCTTTATTTAGCAGTTACGAGTACAGCATAATACTTGGCGAAATTTTTCGAAAATGGCGTACAATTTGGGCAGTTCTGTTTTTATATGGACAACTAGTAAAAAAAAAAAAAATTCCAGAATTTTCACAAAATTCCCTGACTTTTCCAGGTTTTCCCTGACCATTCTAAAATTCCCTGACTTTTCCCAGTTCTCCCGGTTTCCAGGTTGAGTGGTCACCCTGCATATGGTTAGCAGTCTCTTAGTACCAGAAATTCTGTTATTGTTTCCAGAATATACAGAGATAATCCAAAGAAGTAACACGGGTCACCAACCATTACTTCTGTCTGCTTTTTAAAACTGTTTTTTAATGGAAAGTATTCAATTTTGCATTTAACCTTAATTTCTTCTTATCTAAGTCCTGCACATGAGTTTAGAATTGCAAGAATACTGCACAATATAATTTTAATTGACTCAGCTCAACTTTCTTATGCCAGAACAAGGAATATAGGGGGATACTATTTTTAGCAAACTTGTGATTTTTTTATTTTTTTGCAAGAAAAAATTTGAAAAATCTGTATTGTTTATCCAAAGGATCATAATTATAGCATGTTACCCTTCATTTTAAAAGGCTTGAAAAAATCCAATTGATACCAAGTTTAACAATGTATCCACTTGAGGTAGGGACATCACAAACACAAAAATTGTATCGCAGCTACTTCTTACTACAATTATTGAAACTGTTAAGTTTCTTGATCATTGAGCCATAAATAACCCCATGTATGCATAATTACACCCAATTTCGACCTATACTGCCATGTTAAAAAAATATACAATTTCGCAGTTTTCGTTCGAATTTCAGTAAATTCTATCTAGTTCTAGATTTTTTTATTAACTACGTTGGATACAAAGTTTCGGGAAAATTCATTATTTTATGTGGTAGCTATTGTGTACACAAGAAACAAACATCATTCTAAAAATAGTCAAAACGTGTTCAAAATCTTGAAATCGAAATTTTTGTGAAAACAACACTATCTGTACACTATATTCTATCATAGCTTGAGAAAGTAAAAAAAAACATTACAAAAAATATAATTTGCTAAAAATGTATAAAGTCAGTGTTTTGTTACTGCTAGTCTGATTACTCAATATTTTACCTGTCTGTGAAAGTTGAGATGCATGCCCTCACGAGGTGAAACTTTATGTTAAGAACTATAGGATAAATTCCCAGACAACCAAAGTCATGAATTATATTTTTAATTTCAAAGTCAAAATATTTTTCAGTTTTGAGCCTAGCTAGTGTATGCTAGTGTTCATTTTTCGAAAAACTACTGACCCTCAACACCTTTTGAATTGAAGGCATTTGCAAAATTTAACACTAGAACGATGGATATTTTGAACTACTTAGAATGATGGGCAGCGGCCAATTTGACCGCTATAGAAAAAATACAACATACCTTTAATTCAAAACCAAAACATCATAGTTACAGCATTTAGGATGTTTCTTCGACACATTTTTTGCAATAAGTGTTCTTGATGCATCGTTCTTGGTATTTTCCACAGGTGGGCTTATCGCATGATAAACACAAATCTTGTGTTTTATTATGGCAGAACGAGCACTGACAACGTTTGTTACTTTTCGCTACCTTTCCACAAGGGAGGACTGCTGGACGCTGCTTGGTCGCACAGTATGCGTATTGCAGTTCATTCACAAGATTCAAAATATAGCACTGTCAAGCAATTTGCGAAGAATTGCATGAGCCGAAATAAGAAGATTGATGATTTGTTCTCTTATTATAAAACCTAGAATAATTTTCTTCTGTGTTTTCAATAACTTTAGGAAAATAAAAAAAGTCATAAAATTTCAATGGGCTGGGATTCGCTGTTTTGGAGGAATCGTTTCTCAAAGTAGTATGCAGTCAAAATGACCGCTTCTGTCGTTCTAGTATTAAAAAGATTAAAAATAAGTTAAACGTTCAAATCAACTTCCAAATCCAGTCATTTGATAAAGATAACTTTTTTTATTACTGGGGGACAGACAATATAAAATTAAGTATGTGGTGGGTCCCTTTATTTTGAGACTTATTCAATATAATCACCGAAGATAATTGAGTTGGATGCATATTCAATGTAAAGACTACAAACGTTAATGATTCTGACTAGAAATATATAATTAATTAATATTTAATTCATAAACAATCAAACACAAAACAAACCTCATCAGCACTGTCCTCAACCATTGCAAATATATAATTAATTAATATTTAATTCATAAACAATCAAACACAAAACAAACCTCATCAGCACTGTCCTCAACCATTGCATCGATAGCCTTTAAAACTAAGTTGGAACCTAAAATAAAAATATACACACTTTAGATCATATCAATAAATTATATATATTCATATCTCAATAAAATCAAATTATATATATAATTTAAAGAAATAAAAAAAGAACCCAATTAAACATAATGTCCGACATGTATTTAACTTGAATTATGTGATAACAACTACTCAGCTGGCTAATAATAGAGGTCTGAACGGGCTCAGCCTTGTGGTCCCGTTCAGACCTCTATTATTAGCCAGCCTGGCCCGTAGGTCAGGCCAGATTTTAAGGAAACTACTTCAGGCTGGGCTTGGGTCAGGTTTAAAAATTTCAGGTCAGGCTGTGTAGAAATAAATAAAAAAGCCAAAAATAGATTAAATTTAAACAGAAAAATTTAAAATTACGTATGAAACAAAATTCCCAATATGCGGATGAAGGTCTCCCTGTCCTATATAAAAATTTGTTCTGTATGGAGAATGCAGATATACGTAAATTAGAACTGGATACAGTAAAATAATAATTTCAGATAGGAAATTGAAGACTTATTTATTCGAGGACATTCCAAAGTCAAAATAAAACATTGTTCACCACAAATTTCAATCGTTGTATATAATATATGTTTAATTCCTTAAATGGCAAATTGTGATCATGATACGAGGCAATAGTGTGTTAGCTTTAACCAGGCTTCAATGATTTAATAACTATTGGGGCTAGTAAACTAAGCTAACTAGAGTGTTGAAATGAGGTTAAATTAAAACTCTGTTGCTAATCAACATGTTAATTCTTCTACAGCAAAGAAAGGAAAGAAAAAATGTTTTTGCATATTATTTCTTACTTGAATTATTTTCAATGAGTTAGATTCATTCAGCCATTTACATTAAGTTATTTTAAACTTTTTAAAGTTATGCAGTTTGTTTAAGGAATAGACAATGATGCAGAAATTGCTTAGTAATGAAATTCAAATATGATTGGCTAGTAAAAAATTTGAATCTTATAGCCAGAGGCTCATGAATAATTTTAGCTATGTAGCTCATAACTTAAATGGATTGACTCAATTGTCCGAACTATTCTAGTGATTTTAAAGACATACATTTTAGTATTCTAGTGATTATATTAAATCACAGTTTTTAAACTTATTTTGATTAGGCTAAAATGATTCATTTTTCTTATCTGTGAGCGTTTCAACTGAATTTAAGTCAGTGAAATTAATGACTTTGAGCATTTAGCTCTATTTTAAGCTATACATAAGTTGCATGTAACTTATATGTAATTGGATACACTGAATTTGAAAATGGCACATCATGTAGTTTTTGTGCTACTTTTAGTACAAATTTATAAATGGATCACTCTTGTAAGTCACATTTAATGATTTTTTTCTCAAATAGACCAGTCAATCGAATAAATTTTACTTGTCGAAAGGAAAGAATCTGTATTAAAGTATATGATATTTTAAAGAGGGTGATTTGTGATGATTGTAGTAGTGGAGGCATAAATTATATGTAGAGTTTAACCTTCAGGAATGCTATTAGAATAATAAGAAAAATGTGCAGATTTTGACTAGGACTGCATCTAACTCCACAGATTACATGGGATGACTTAAGACCAACTGCCTCTGACAAAAATAGGTCCCAATTGAAATCCTTATATTGTTCAAAATACGTGTTGAACAGTAATTGTGTTAGCATATTCGTAAACAACATGGAGTCCAATTTGCATACTGAGCAATATCTTGTGTGTGTGATGCTCCCCATGCATGGTAGAAATGATGCAATATTTCTGGGTGTGCCTCTGTTTTTTCACTTGGTTTATCTTGGCAACAGTGATCATTCAAAAATAATTCTTTTTCAAGATAGCTCCATATTTAAATTTCCTGATAATTTTTTTACATGTTCTTTATACAATAACCGTCTTACCATAAGAAAAAAGGTTTTTTTTTAAAATGTGAGAATTTTTTTTTTGTGAGTAAAATATAAAAATTTTACTTGGCTGCATTTTCATAAGAGTAAAAATAATTTACCTATTTAATAAATTTATGTATAATTAACTGAATTTATTTATTAAAAATTAACAATTTTCTATATATTATTGATTATTATCAGTTTATAGAAAGAATTAAGAAATATTTTTAAATATTCCTCTTGTGGTTATATTAATAACTCAATTGTATAATTTTAAATCAACTTTAAACTTGATATGTTTTAGTTACCATTATTCCTTTTGAAGAAACAAATCTCTTTTTACTTTTTTCCCAAAATGCTAGATTATTCCCCCAAAGTATAGGAAAAGTCCACAATAAAGAAAAGAAATTTGATACCCTTCCAGAAACAGAGATATAAAGAATACTGTAGCAATAAATAATGTCGACTTTCAAGGCCATGACTACAGTCCAATTATGAAAGGATTTTCCTCTAAGGTGTACCACTAGGGCTTCTTTGTAAAATCCAAGGCTATTAATGAATGTGCAATTTCCCTCTTTCAATATAATTTTCTTGATAAAAGTATTAGTGCAAATTTTATCTCATTGTTTTTTAAATAATGGCCTCATGCAGTTTTCAGTGTACAAGTATATATTTTTAAAATTATATAATAAAAATCTAAAGGACATTTTTGAATTATTTTGTAATGATCAGCAGCATCATATGTAGGAAAATATGATAATAAACTCCAAGATGTAACTGTGTGCCTTCATCATAAACAGAAATTTAAAAGAGGGTTTCCTATGCATCCAGAAAAAGTGCTGTGATCTTCTTAATTGCTAGAAGAATGATATAATATCAAAACTAAAATGTAGTGCATTACAACTTGCAAAAAAGTTAAAAGAATGTTTATTTTCATTATGAAAATTCTGTATCACATGAAAAAAAAAGTAAAAGTAAAACAAATGAAGATAAGTTTAATGTAGGAGATTCGTCTAAATTTACTACTTAAAAGTATGAAGGAAGCTCCAGTTTTGCACTTGTAATGAAGGTGCTGAAGCACATTATTATGTTCAGCTACTTCTGCTTTAAAATCTAAACTAGTTCTTGGTTATGTAGAAGTTCCGTCCCACGATGAGAAGGTTAAGAAAACAGAAATATATGCTAATCAGTTAAAGATTTTTATGAATTAATCACTAAAATTCAGAAGAAAGTAAGCTAGGCAAGTTATTATGAAAGTTATCATCAATCATATTCAGTTATTAACTTTAGCTCCATTATCTTAGCTGCGCAAGAAAGTCGGTGAAACGACTGAAGTAACTGACTGTGCGGTTTGCCAGTTCTGTAAATTATTAAAACAGGGATTTTATCCTTATCAAAGCCTAGAAAAGAAAAATAAATTTTATAAGTGATTATACAATGCTGATCAATTTTTTAGAATACCAGGACAGAAGGATAAGGTCAGTGTTAATATAAAAGCAACAATATCTATAAACGTTAGAGGGTCATTCCATATGGGGACACCTGATGAGTGTTGCTCTATAGTCACAGATTTTTTTTTAATTTTTACCATGGATACACATGGTAATAAAACCCCCTAATCTGAATTTGTAATGTATATATCCCAATAATGACCCAGATACAGGCATTTGAAAAATGGTCATTTTTGCAAAATGGCGGCCATCTTGGATTTTGCACTAATGTTTAAAAATGTAATAGCGTGATAACTAATGGCTCAAATTAAATAATTCTGATACCAATTTAAGGCTATTTATATCAGGAATATAAGTGCCATATCAAAACAATTAAAAAGATATATTTTAATATCGTTATTACATGAAAATTGCAAAAATCACCTTCAGATTGATGGACAACTTAAATGGGCTATAAAAAAAATGGCCTCTAATATTTTTTTCTAAAACTTGGTACAAATACTAACTAATATGTGGGCTTTAAGTAAAAAAAAAATTAGAAAGGTAATATTTCTTATTGCAGAGAAAAATAGTTTTAAAACATATATACATTTAGTTAACATTTGACATGCAGTGCTTTAATCATTTAAAAAAAAATATTTTTTAAAAACAAATAATGAGCAAAAATAAAACATAGGCATTTTTTACACACTAACTAGTATGTGTGCTTTAAGTAAAAAAAAAATAGAATGGTAATATTTAATTTAAATGACAAAAAAAAATACTGTTATATGTATGGGAAATAAGTGTAAAATTTCTGGAGTGCTGAAAAATTGTAATAAAAATCTTCTAACTTAATCTAGAAACTACAGTTATCTCTCTTGTATTTTATTTTCTTATTTCAAATTTTAAGAAGGTATTTTCTATATTCAGTAGAGCTAAAGGTGCACTTTTTTTCCTAGTGGCCACTGGCTTCTAAACCAATTTCACCTTAGAGGCAATAAGTACAATAATCTTTGGCATATTGGTTATAAATGACAACTATCACTTAATGCTGAAGCTTTACAGCATACATATAGTTAATTCCACAAAAAATAATTTGTAATTAGATTATATAAAACACTCATTTTTATGAAAAGCTTTAAAATTAAAAAAAACAAAAAAAAAACAATTAAGCAGAACTACAGCATGTTGATCACCAAAACATATCTAGCCTTCTGCCAACTCCAAAGGAAACACTAGGCAATATCCCCTATCCAGTTGAAACAGGAGCAACAAACTAAACATAAACAAACAAGGTATTAGAGAAGAAAATTATCCTACAGCACCAATATTGTTTCTGGAACATTTAAAAACACCTGCTTCTACCCTTTGTGTACATAAGACATCAGCTGCTTATAGCCTCCAAATTTTCAACTCTAATACTCACATAGTTCTGTTATATAAGTAATAGCAATTAACACATACCAGTTGTCAGTTCCTGAAATGATTACTTGTACTGCATCATCTGTTTTCTCTTAGGTTGAATTTAAAGTAAGATACAATATTACATTTCTGGGTGACTTATTCCTTTCAAAGCTCATTTTTGCTCAAGTGTTCAGAGCTGAGTATGTTCACCAAATAAATCAGTGAATTGTGCTACAATGATTATTTCTTTTATTTATGTTCCATGATTAGTTCTTGTCTTATGCTATAAAAATTGAATGTTTTGTATGCAAGAAAATCAATGTGTCATTAAGCCTTCCTGTTTATTCCTGTACTTGTGTTCTGAGTGGTAGTATATGCAAGGTTCACAAGGATGAATATCTGAAATGGTGCAGTTTAAGACAGAAAACTTGTGATCTATTTAATAAACCACCAAAATCAGAACTAAGTCCCTAAAACCAATTTCTCTCAGACTGTGGATGATAAATCAAGAATTACTCATTCCAGGGGGAAAAAATTCTGCATGTCTTGTTATTTTTCCTCGCATTCATCAATTAGTGAGTCAGAGGTTTCTACTGCTGATATGGAAGTGACCAATGATGCAGATTATAGTGAAGTCACAATAGTAATGGAACAATTGAATAAAAGCTTGTGAACTTTTGGATTTATCACTAATAAAGTTCAATAGATTTAGCTCTAAGAGGAAACTTAGTTATATGCAAGTTAAGAAATTAAGTAGCCACGTTGCTACTAAAACTGCTACAGTATTAGGTATTGAAAGTATTAATAAGCTACAAAATTCAATACATTATTTGCCAAAATTGCACGTTTATGATGGAAAATTATTGAATAAGTTTTTTTAGATGCATCATTTAAAGAAAACGTGCAGATTTTAAAATTAGTCCAAGATTCATGGATAGTCCAACAAACAAAGACATTATATTACTACAGAGAATTTAGTTTAAAAAAAAAACAAGAAAAATTAAAAGAAACAGAAGGGATGTTATCAGTGCCTAGTGAGATATAAGTGTTAAATTAAATTTGATACTATAAAAAAGTTACTAGTTTTTATTATAACAGTTGTATGTGTCCAGGAAGAAAATATTGCATATCTATACCAAGTGAAAATGGGAAAATATTAAAACAAAAGAGATTACTTTTGCATAATTTTAAAGAATTATATGCTGCATTTAAAGAAAATCATAATGCAATAAAAATACTATGTAAATTTTGCACACTACATCCAACAGAATATGTAACGGTTGGAAACAAAGTTATTCATTCTGTACGTGTTTGTATATACCATCAAAATATTAAACTCATGCTCCATGCCATCCATATCAGTGAGTATATTACATCATTGTGAAAAGAAACAAGTTTATTGCACTGAATCAGAAAAGTATGGTGAGCTGGTGTGATAACTGTTCATCTCCAGAAATTCTTAGAGTACCAATGTATCCCAATGAATTAGAAATCTGTGTGTGTTTTGTTTGTATATGTTATGTTTATGTATTCTTATGGCCCAAGTGCATTATATATATGGCCAAGACTTCTAGATGTGTGCCAAAGATTATGATACTTGCTATCAGATGAAATTGGTTTAGGAGCCAGTGGCCACTAGGAAAAACTGGGTATCTTCAGCTCTACTGAATATAGAAAATACCTTTTCATAATTTGAAAGAAGAAAATAAAATATAAAATGGATAACTGTATGTTTTTTAGGAAGATTTTTATTAGAATGTTTCAGCACCCCAGAAATTTTACATTGATTTCTATACATATAACAGTATTTCTTTAGTCATTAAATTAAATATTACCATCCTATTTTTTTTGTGCTTAAAGCACACATACTAGTTAGTGTGTAGAAAGCCCAGACCACACGACCAACCCGAAGGCTTATGGTAGCTGTTTGTGTGGCCGGGCTAGTTAGTGTGCTTTAAGCACAAAAAAAAATCAGAAAGGCAATATTTCTTATTAGTGCGCTTTAAGTACAAAAAAATTTAGAAAGGTAATATTTCTTATTACAGAGAAAAATAGCTATAAAACATATATACATTTTACATGCGATGCTTTAATCATTTAAAAATATATATTTTTAAAAAAATATATATATTTTTAAATGATTAAAGCATCGCATGTAAAATGTATATATGTTTTATAGCTATTTTTCTCTGTAATAAGAAATATTACCTTTCTAATCCATTTTTTTTATAGCCCATTAAACTTGACTATCCATCTGAAGGTGATTTTTGCAATTTTCATGTAATAACTATATTAAAATATATATATTTTTATTTTTTGATATAGCACTTATATTCCTGATATTAATAGCTTCAAATTAGTACCAGAATTATTTAATTTGAACTATTAGTTCTCAAGCTATTACATTTATAAACATTGGTACAAAATCCAAGATGGCTGCCATTCGGCAAAAATGACCATTTTTCAAATGCCTGTATCTTGGCAATTATTGCGATATATACATTATAAATTCAGATTTGGGTGTTTTATTACCATGTGTATCCATGGTAAAAATTTAAAAAAAATCCGTGACTATGGAGCAACAAGTTTTTCTTAAAATGGGTGTTTTCACGTGGAATGACCCTAGAGATAAATTAGAGATTGTGATTCTAAATGATCATTTTTGTGTACACAGTTTCTTTTATTTATCATTAATAACTTTCATAATCCTTAGTCAAGAATATATATTTATCTTTTTCTGGTTAGCCATTCACAATTACACATTCACTCTTAGCCATTCACAATTTCTATTTATTCATACAACAAACTCTAACAATTTTTAAATCTTAGCCAGTAATTGTGGAAATTATTTTGTATAAAGTTTAAAACACATGATTTCTATTTTTAGGCTAACTTTTCTATTTTATTAGAATGCAATATTTTTTATACATTTCTTATGATTATGAACAAATTTTAGTAGCTCAGTTAATGGGATAATTGCCCAATGGGACAATTTGATTTTGAATTGCAATATTTACATATATCAAAAAGCTGAACTCAAACCACCACCCATGAAACAGTAACCATAAAAGCCTACTAATGTAATGATAATTAAAAAAAAAATTAAGTGAATTTGAAAATTATTAGTTGGAAATATTGAAATTAAGTAGCATTTTTCTTTTTCTGAAATGAAATAAAACATTTCTTCAAATCAAGAATATCATTCTTTCTGACATTTACAGATAAATAAAATGTTATCATCATTTTAATATTTAATATTTAACCTGTCTTAAACATATGTATCCACTTAAATAACAGAATGGCAAATAAATATATCACTAAAGTCATTTTATTAAAAACATCCTTCAAACGTACATACAACTTTTAAAAAAGTCAGAGCGCTTTCGGGTATCATCATAGCATTCCTCAGTGGTGTTAAAATAAGAAAAATTGCCAACATGCTTAAATACAATCTACAGCTATAACGAGTGAGCTGCCAGCGCAGTGACACCTAGTAAAAAGAAAGGAAGAAGAAGAAGAAGAGAGTAGGACTCACGACATCGGTTCGAAGCCCACCAGTTTTGTTATGTGAAATTTTTAACTCTGTAATGTTTGTGATGTATTTGTGAAAAGTTTAATGACTCTATTAAACTTTTCACAAATACATCACAAACATTACAGAGTTAAAAATTTCACATAACAAAACTGGTGGGCTTCGAACCGATGTCGTGAGTCCTACTCTCTTCTTCTTCTTCTTCCTTTCTTTTTACTAGGTGTCGCTGCGCTGGCAGCTCACTCGTTATACAGCTGAATTTGCATATCCTAAAACTGACACTACCACAAAACATATTTTATGCATCATATACAGTGGCGGCTCGTGAGCGAGATGTAGAGGGAGGCGCTCATCTATGTATTTATGTAAATATATCCCCCAGTCTGTGCCAACTACGTCTTTTAGACTTCGAGTTCGTCGTTTATCCGGTACTTATAAATTGGTTCTGGCGTTACCTCGAAACATCTGTATACCAAATTATTATTTTACTTGCGCTGATATACGTGTGCAAGTTTCCTTAAAATGAATAAAAGCCTATTGTAACCATGGAAATTATTTGAATACATTTCTAAATAAATTTGTAAAAATACTCTCAGGCAGTATTTTTTTATGATAGCGTAAATGTTTTTACACCCAAAATGCACACAATTTCTCTCATATACACTCTATGGCTAATAGTTTTGTACCTGATCGTCCTTGTAACCCAAACAGTAACATAATTAGAGAGCGAAAACCAACTAAATCTACGGCCGCTTATATGTAGAAACGGAAAAACTATTTTTAATACAAGTTTAAGAATGAATTTAGAATTTACAAAAAATTCTTATGCTTTATGCTTATCTCTATTCGTCTTTAAAATGATATTAGCGAGATCTGTCTGCTAGCAGTCACCATATATAGCAATCGATTTTTATAGCAATAACTATTTTGCTCGTTGCGCGTGTGCAACAAAAGTGGATCAAAGTTTAGAGTGAGCAGATCGAGTGGGTCCATTGTAGAGTAGAAAATACAGTGTGAAAATTGCATCAAAATCGGAGCAAGAGTCACTAAGATAGATAAAAATGTAAATATGAAAAAGAGGAGGGTCTCCCCTCTACCACCACGGTTGTTTCATATTACATAATAACAGACGATGTTTGTGTGTTGACGAGTGTGTGTAAGGTCTGTAGCGGAAAATGTAAACATTGTACGGCCTTGAAATGTCGTGCACGGATATTTCAGGAACCAAGTTGATGCATTTTTGTAAAATCGAAATATGAAATTGAGGCTACTTAAAGTAAAAGTTACGCCCAGAGGGTTTACATAATAAGGTTGTATATCTAAGTGATTGCCACCAGCAAAATCTAAATCGCTCAATTAGAAGGCGAAATAAGAAATTTGGGGGAGGGGGGAGGGGGGGGCTAACCGAACTGAAAGTTGTGCCCAGGGAGCTGACACAATAAATATGTATATCCAGTTCACATGCACAAATGGTGCCGGGACTATAGCCACCAGCGGAATCAAAAGCACTCAATTAAGAGCCGAGATGTGAAATTAGAGGGGGACTACTTAAAGTAAAAGTTACGCCAGGGGATTGATATGAAAGATATGTATATTCAAATGGTACAAAGACTAGCTATCAGAAGATTCAAAATCGCTCAATTTAGGAACCGAGATGTAAAACCTTGCGGGGTAGTTAAACTAAAAGTTATGCTCATGGGGGTTTGAATAAAAAAATATGCATGTCCAGGCGATACGCGTATAGATAGTGCAGAGACTATAGCCACCAGTAGATTCAAAATCGCTTAATTAGGAAGTGAGATGAGAAATTTTAGGACTACCTCAAGTAAAATTTACGCCTATGGAGTATCGGAGCAATATTGGTCTTCAATGAAATTAGAAGCAAAACCAGGTAGATTGAGTAGTTTCCGGTGAAGGGAGGGGGGGGGGGGGGGGAGATTTTAAGGAAAACAACGTCAGATCAAAGAATCAAGTATCAGATTGAAAATTGATTTTTAACATTCTGTAACAAATATTTATGATTTTTTCAATTTTTAATGTTAAATAGCTGAAAAAGTAAGACAGCTGAGTAAATCAAGAGACCCACCCCCTCAGACAACACATTTCTGAAAGTGTCACTAAAATATCCATGGGCATGCCACAAATACAATCCTCGTGACTATTAAACAATTAAGAGGTCAAACACATTGAAATTCATTACAAACAAAGTATAGTACTACCCTAAACCCTTTCCGAAGGACGGACAGAACCACCCTACATCAGAATTGCCCCCCCCCCCCGTCCGGGCGCTTACGCAGCAAAACAGTTCCATTAAGTAATACGGCTGGGTGGGTCAAAACTAAACTAAGTGCCCCAAACAATGCATTTTTCTACCGAAGAACGGAAACCTCCAAAATACCATAAATAACCCCCACTTATTCAAGTAAGTAAAAAGCACAAAATATAAATTGAAACTTTTTTGAATTTCTATTTTCTGTATCTAATACAAAACTATTTCTTCATGAACCAAAACTGAAAGTACTAGGTCAATAGGATCAATAAAATAAATCAGAATTACATAAATACAGTAATTTATTTTCAAATATTTATTTAAACATCCAAATTTATTATTTTAAAAAGAAGTGAGAGAGAGAACACTCATTTATCAAGAAAAATTCAAGGCCAAATTAGCAAAACTTAGCCAATTCGAGTCAGTCGTTCACGGTATTCGTTTCTTTTTTGGCTGAGAGCCGCGGTAACCGGCGCAGCTCACACTGGATTGAAATATTGCAATGTCTGTTTTTTTTAACTGAAATTTCTATTGCCATTATATTAACATACCATTCGCTCTATCAGCCAGAGGCGATAACGGGACGCGGCTCTCGTTAAAATCCCTCGTCTTTCCCTGTAATGCAGTATTTTCCCCTATAAATTTAATATAGTATGAAAAGGCCATAAGAGAGTTTTTTGGAAGTCAAAGCTTTAGTGCTGCCATCTAGTGACAATTTTATCACTTATTTCCAATAATTCGATTTTTAATGGAAATAAATTTCAGATAATTTCCTTAAAAATTGTAATTAACCTATATAACTTCAAGGGGGGTCCGTGCGGCCCCCCTGAATAGCCGCCCCTGATCATATACCAGATTAAAAAATTACAAAAATTTACAAAATCAAGAAAAACATATTGTCATAAGCCAGTTTAAACATCAATATACAAAATGAAATTATATAAGGTAATTCTGTAAAGGTTTGATTCACATGGAATCGAGAATGCCAATCATAACTTAAAACATGGACGGGGTCAAAATTACAAATAGAAGTGCGATATAGATAAATAAAAAGGGATTCGTAGAGTAAAATAGACAGGGGATTATTACAGCTGATCAAAAGAAAATATTTTTCAAAAAGGGGTGAAAATTATTATTAAACACTAATTGGGTAAGAGTAGTCGATTGCCTACACTTTTAACATCTCTAGCATGTTCTGCCAATCGAATACCAACCATACGTTTAGTGCTACCAATATAAAACTTATAAACGTTATCTGAGGAAAGAAGGGGCACAACATATACCCCAACATGGCTTTTAAAGTTATCTTTATCCAAATTTATCAGTACATATACGATTAAATAAAGTGGTAACAGTCGAGTGTGCGGGTTTAAAATTAAACTCAGTACAAAATTTGATAAGCGGATGAAATATATTTGGATGGTACGGAAAACTGGCTTTAAAAGGCAAACGATCATTAATGGGAATAAGTTTAGAATTGGGTTGAATAAAAACACTGTGAATATGCGATAAGATTTCATAAACAAACTCAAAAGAGTAACAGGCATCCTGATCAAGTTTAAAGATGAAATCGATTTCACTGTTTAAAGACGAGATAGTAGAACAAAAGTTAAATGCACAATTAAAATATACATTAAAGGAGGCTTTTTTAGACGAGATAGGGTGAAAAGAATTATTAGGGATGCAGGTGTTAGTGAAAGTGGGTTTATGAAAAACAGAATCTCCACTGACTGATGTCTATGCCTTGTCGTGGTGGTGGGGCTTGTGTGTTCCAATGATCCTGAGAGCTATGCCGGCGGTAGCTTTTTGCTACTGGTAGGGTCTCCCATGCCGGACAGGTCAAAGGTGAGGCTCCTGACTAAACAAGACATCCTGGTCCTCCAGGTTGGGGGTTGGAAGTGAGACACCAGTCCCACTCTGTAAAATCCTCAGGGATCCATTTCTTTTGTGGACACGGGTGTTGCTATCCCGAGGTACCCGAGCAAACTTTTTCTTCTAGCTGCAGATTGCATCAATGCCAAGCCCCTAGTAAACTTCACTTCTGCCTTATGGGCCTTAGTACCACTCTTCGGCCTCTGCTGTAAGGTATACCGTTTGGGCTCGGGAACGGGACCAGGTGGTTGTGTGGCGAAAAGGGCGAAGCGGCGTGCATCTGTAGTATTGCTTTCAAGAAACGTTTGCAGTAAACGGTTCCAGAGGTCGAGTCCCTTGGTTGCGTTGGTTGGATGGTGGGGAGCGTTTCATATCGAGAAATCCCCCTTGGATCCTTGCTGATCCCTGGGCCCTGTGTACCTGGTGCACGTTATGACCCGCTCCTTATCATCTAGCTTTGCGAATGACTCCGGCGGTTACACTTTTCACGTTAGAAAAGTGTGGGGAGACGAGGCCTAGCGGGGGCCTCGATCGAACTGGAAGTAATCCGTGGTTCCTTTTCCTATCTTATGGTTACAGCATGGAGAAATCAGATTGGGCTCTTTCGAGTTTTCCTGATTCTCCGTGTTGCGACGATGTAGATGAGGAAGTGTTGAAAGGATTGGGCACATCTTCGGATGTTTCCCAATCAACCATTGAAACAACCCCTCTGGGGTCGGATCATGGAAAAAAGGAGGAAGCCTGCAGTCCGGCTGTGGAAGGAAGTGGAGTCGCGAACCTTGGTGACCGACACACTGAAACCACGGCTGTGACGCAGGGTATACTCACCAAAGCACAGAGGCGCAGGAGGAGGCGCACGCCTAGGCAGTTGGACCAGGAGCCTGTTAAAGCCGGCACTGCCACAGAGAAAGTTGGAGGCACCAAACGACCTAGGTCGACAGGAGCCACACCTTCTCCAAGAGATCTTATCGACAAGAAGAGATCGAGGACGGACATCCAACCTGGAACATACGCTCAAGCGGTCCAGGTTATTAAGATGGCCATCGTCAAAAAGTCCTTCCCTTCTAGCAAGCTGAGCAAGGAAGAGGTTGATAACATCCAGTTGGTGACTCTCGGTAAAATAGATGAGATCCCAACTGGTGAGCAACTTCCGAAGATTCATCTCTTCAGCTCAAACGCTGGAGCTGTGATTCTTCATTGCAATGATGCAAATACTGTGGAATGGGTCAAGAGAACCTTCCATAACGACAGTCAGGTTCTGGGAGAGGCACTTATGGTCTTGAGTGCTAATGACCTTCCCAAACCTGTCAAGGTGGCATTTAAAACCAGGGATGTGTACACAAAGGAGCCGAGTGTCTTGCTGAAACGGCTGAACCGTTTCAACCCGGAGTTGAAGTCTGAGGAGTGGCGTGTTCTGCAAAACTTTGTGGAACCCCACTCTGTAAGATGGATCTTCGAGGTGGATTCGGAGGCTGCGGATGCGATTCGCAAAGCTGACCTTGGTGCATTCACTGGTTTGGACCGTGGAGTCTTCAAGATTCTTCGTGATCCAAACGAAAAGCCTAAGGGGAAGATGGAGATGGAGGAACAGCCAGCAGAACGGGCGACCTCCTCTCAGGTAAGTATTGGTAGTCTTGAGACTATGATACCTAGACTTAACGAACTAGAAATTGCTTCTGGTTCAGATGTTACACTTCATGCTAACCCTCCGATCTCGGATGATGAGTTGGAAAAACGCATGAAAGATTTTGACAATGATATCATGCTGGATGCTGATCATTGTCATGATACTAGGTGAATTTCTTTCTCCTAGTCTTTCTGTGCCCTTTTCTTCTTTTTGTTTATGGGCTGTCTTAAGGTTGTGCAAATTAATCTGCATCACAGTCGATCTGCCTCTGCTATTCTTAGCAAAAGGCTTTTCAATGGTAGAGCTGATATTGCTCTTATCCAAGAACCCTGGACCTGTAATGGAAAGATTTTGGGTCTAGGGATCAAAGGATTTAGTGTCTTTTATGACACATCCTGTACCAGACCCAGAGCCTGTATTGCTGTTAGCAACAAGCTCAATGCTGTTCATCTGATTAAATTCCTTGATGGTGACAATGTTGCTATCAATGTGAAACTTAAAACTGACGAACATATGATGGATTACATCTTTGCTTCTGCCTATCTTCCTTATGAAGATAAGGAAACTCTCTCTAAGGTCATTATTAATCTTACTGAGTACTGCAATGGTAAAAAAATGATCATTGGTTGCGATGCAAATGCCCATAATACTGTTTGGGGCAGTAGTAATTGTAACCATAGGGGTGATGATCTTTTGGATCAGATCCTTCTTCATAAGCTCTATTTACTTAATAAGGGTAATACTCCTACCTTTGTGACCTTAAAACGTCGTGAGGTTTTAGATATTAGCCTGTTGTTGTTGTTGAGACCCAGACCGTCCGACCTACCAGAAAGGTGTAAGGTAACTGTATGGACGGCCGGGAAGTGCCACCCAATTTAGACCGGAACCCAGTGGGGGAGGCATCCACAGGGACCGTACCCTCCTTCCCCTACCACCAACCTCTCGGAAGGACTTACGGACCCACATGTTTAACGTGATCGTACTCCGCATGAACACGGCGGCATTTGTGGTAGCGTGCAAATCTAGCGCGCAAACCACGGGGATACCGCACCCAAGATGGCCAACAGCACGCGGTGTTCCGAGGTGGTCACCCACCAAGTACTAACCGCGCCCGATGCTGCTTGACTTCGGTGATCTAACGAGAACCGGTGTTTTCAGCACGGTACGGCCGTTGGCCTAGATATTAGCCTGTTGTTGTTGTTGAAACCCAGACCGTCCGACCTACCAGAAAGGTGTAAGGTAACTGTTTGGACGGTCGGGAAGTGCCACCCAATTTAGACCGGAACCCAGTGGGGGAGGCATCCACAGGGACCGTACCCTCCTTCCCCTACCACCAACCTCTCGGAAGGACTTTCGGACCCACATGTTTAACGTGATCGTACTCCGCATGAACACGGCGGCAGTTTCGGCAGTGGCTGGAATCGAACCCGGGAGATATTAGCCTGTGTAATAGTTCTGCTTTTGAGTGATATTAGCCTGTGTAATAGTTCTGCTTTTGAGTCCGTAATTGATTGGAGGGTTTCAGATGATATATCTTTGTCTGACCATCAATTAATTTCCTTTTCTGTTAAAGGTCCTGTAACTGTTTTAGAGGACAAAGGTAGGAACCCTAGGAAGACGAATTGGGGTTCCTACAAAGAAGACCTTAGGGCCAATTTGGCGAATCATATTGGTGAGTATTTCTCTATTGAAAGCGTGGATCTGGCTGTTGACTTTGTGCAACAGGCCATCATCGACACCTTTTATAGCAACTGCAGAACCACCATAGCTGACTCCCCAAGGACTGTTCCTTGGTGGTCTAGTGCGCTCAGCCGGTTGCGTGGGAAATGCAGGAAGCTCTTTAATACAGCCAAGAAGAATGGTGATTGGCAGACTTATAAATCTGCCCTCACCACTTATAATAAAGCAGTTAGGGATGCCAAGAAAAATTCTTGGAGAACATACTGCGAAGGTATTAATGATACTCCTGCCGTTGCAAAACTTGTTAAGTTGATGGCTAGAGACAGAAATTGTAAACTTAACACTGTTAAGAAGCCCAATGGTGACTTTACTGTCACTGGTGAGGAGACCCTTAGTGAGCTCTTCAGAGTTCACTTTCCGGTTTCTCATCCTGTTGTTCAGAATGACAGTGGTATTGCTTGCTCCACCTTGTCTGACGACAATAGCTGGGGTATTGCTAGGAGCATTGTTACTCTTGATAGGGTTAAATGGGCAATTAATTCCCATAAACCCTATAAAACTCCGGGAACTGATGGCATCATTCCTATTCTTCTCCAGGAGGGAATAGAGATGCTTGCTCCTATTCTCTGCAACATCTACAGAGCTTGTATTGCCCTTGGTCATATACCAAATGCGTGGAGGCATACTAGGGTAATCTTCATTCCAAAAATTGGAAAGGACAATTACTATGAGGCCAAATCTTTTAGGCCTATCAGCCTTACGTCTTTTCTGCTTAAGACTATTGAAAAACTTATCGATAGGTATTTAAGGGAAGTGATTCTGGCCTCTAAGCCCTTGTCCAGTTCTCAACATGCCTATCAACCGGGCAAATCTACGGACACTGCTCTTTACAGTCTCTCCTTTATTTTAGAGAGAAATCTTAATGCCAAGGAAATTGCTCTTGCTACCTTTCTTGACATTGAAGGTGCCTTCGATAAAGTACCCATTGACACCATTCTTGTTGCTCTCAACAGAAGAGGTGTTGATACCACGATATCTTATTGGATTAAGAACCTGCTATCTAACAGGTATATCTGTGCATCTTTACTTGGAGAAAGTATGACTGTGCATGCACTTTCGGGCTGTCCACAAGGGGGTGTGCTCTCACCAATTCTCTGGTGTCTTGTTGTGGATTCTCTTCTGGAAAGCATTGATATCTCTGGTGTTTCTTGCATTGGATATGCTGATGATGTTGTCATCGTTGCCAGGGGCAAATTTGGCAACACTGTCTCTGACATGATGTCTACTGCTCTTAGGAGGGTTGAAACATGGTGTAAAAATGCAGGTCTTACGGTTAATCCGCAGAAGACTGCTTTAGTTGCGTTTACAAGGAAACGCATACTTAATCTTGGGAATATTTGCTTATTTGGGCAGAAGCTTATTTGCTCCAAGGAGGTTAAATTCTTGGGAATTTACTTTGACAAGGAACTTAATTGGAAGAGACACTTGGACTACTGCACAACTAAAGCCAGAAGAATCTTCTGGTCTTGTAGGAATGCTATTGGGAAAACCTGGGGCCTTAATCCCAGAGCTATTCATTGGATTTACTCGATGATAGTCTGTCCTATCATTTCTTATGGATCCATTGTTTGGTGGTCCAGAATTAGAAATGAAACTGCTAAACTTGACTTAGTTAAGCTTCAAAGGATGGTGTGCATTGCAATCTCCGGATGCATGAAAACCACTCCTACTGCAACTCTTGAACTCTTACTTGGCTTGCATCCGCTCTATATGCGTATTGAGGCAGAAGCACTTATCTGCATGAACAGACTCAAATATCTGAAACACTGGAAAGATTACTCAAGGTATTTATCTTGGGGTGAACTTAACAGTAATGTTGCTAGGCATCCTTATTTTTGTATGCCACCTGATGGCATACAAGTCAAATTTACGTTTGATAAGCCTTATGAAATTCTTGTCCCCTCGCGGGATGATTGGAAGAGGACTCCAACCTACAATAAACATAACTGTTTTGTATGGTATACTGATGGCTCGAAGATTGGCACTAGTACTGGTGCGGGAGTCTGCTGCCCTGATGATGGCACTAAGCTATCTTATCCGCTTGGCAATTTTGCTACTGTCTTTCAGGCTGAAGTATTTGCCATTCTTATGTGTTGTAGAATTTGCTATGACAGAAAGTACGAGAATAGCCAGATTTTCATTTGTTCTGACAGTCAGGCTGCTCTTATGGCTCTGGGGAAATTCACTGTGACGTCTTCCCTTGTCTGGGAATGCTATAAAGCTCTCTGTAAAATTGCTAGTAATAATAGTGTCATTCTGTACTGGGTGCCTGGTCATTCGGGCATTCCTGGCAATGAATTGGCAGATGAACTTGCTAGGAAAGGCTCTAATACTCCTTTTGTGGGCCCTGAACCAGCCTTGGGTATTCCCAATGATCTTATCAGAAGAATTGTCTTTGACATCTTCAGGAAGCTTCAATGCAAGAACTGGCGTGACACTAAAGGGCAAAGGCAAGCGAAAATTCTCAATTGTAATTGCCCTAGTGCACGTCAAAAGGAACTCTTTAGACTCAGTAGAACTGGCATCAGGAGAGCTGTTGGGCTCCTTACTGGGCACTGCACTCTCAAGAGACATCTTAATATTATGGGTGTCTCCAAGGATTCGCTTTGCAGAGGCTGCAATTACAGCGAAGAAACTGCAGCTCACATTCTGTGTGAATGTGAGGCCTACTCTGCTCACAGATTCGAACACATTGGTCGTCATGTGATTGAACCCTGGGAGCTGAACGACATTCCTGTCAAGTGCCTGCTTATGTTTGCATCGGCTACTGGTCTCTTCTCTTAGAGACCTTCACTTTTTGGGGTAGTACAATAGACCTCTGGTCGATGTGCTAGGCTCTTCTGGAGCCACCCACCTTCATATCATTCATTCATTCAAAAACAGAATACTGAAAACCAGAAGAATTATGAAAAATACGAAAGTCTAAAAATGGTAAGGCACAGTTGGATTCATACTCAACAGTAAATTTCATGGAGGGATAAAAATTGTTAACCAATTCCAAAAGATTAAGGAGATCCTTTAAACCATGATCCCAAATTATAAAAACATCAACAACATAACGTTTCCGAACAATAGGTTCATGGGATAAAAAAGGCATAACTTTGTTCTCGAGTTCCTGCAAAAAAGCCCCAGCAAGGATACCAGAAAGGGGGCTACCCATAGGGGCACCAGAAGTAAGTAAACATCACCACGGAAACCAAAATAATTGGTCTCTGCCACAATATTCAATGCAGAAGTTATTGTGTTGATGGAGGGAATACTATAATTATGCAATAAAAGCTTAGTGGCTATAATATCAATCGTTTTATCAACAGGAACACTGGGGAATAACGAAATCACGTCAAAACTGTGAAGAGTACAATTAGAAAGGTTATTAATAAATTAAAAAGGGTAAAGGTATTAAATTAAAAAGGTTATTAATAAACTGTTCTGTAGAAGAAACAGTATAGTAATGATCGTTAAATAATGGTTTAAGGAACTTTGCCAAAGCTTTCTCCAAAACATAAGTGGGATCATTGCATTTTGAAATGATAGGACGCATCAGGTGATTAACTTTATATAATTTTATTTGACCAAAAAGTTGAGGCAACTGCTGGGAGTTACGGAAAGCGGACAATTTTATATTAGAAGGAAGATCAATAGAATTTTTAAATTTAGCGATTCTAGAATTTATAGCAGTAATTGGGAATTTTTTAACTTTAGCACAATCCATCTCAGCAATACACCTCCGCATTGCATCAATATAATCAACTTGGTCAGTAAACACAAGTTGTTTGGTTTAATCAGCAAATAATATAATCAAATACTATTGGGTTTTAAGTTTATTAAGTTCTGAAATTTCAACACATAACCCTGTCTTCTAAACTAGAAAAGATTTTGTTTTTACCTTTAAAATTGTTAATATTTTGAAAACAAGATATAGAGCGGTACATAACAAAACGTCCCCGATCTCTGTGTTTTTGATCAACATGAAATAAAACATCCTCAACAGGTGGAATTAAATTAATAAAATTATGGGAAGCAGGTGGGTAGGCAAATTTTGGGCCTCTTTTCAAAGCAATATGCTGATTCATGGAAATATCCAGGGAAGAATTATTCACAAAAGGAAAAGGAACCGGTGCTTTAAGCTGATCGAAAAACTTGCGTCTAAGACTAATAAGTTCATCAAAATTATATTTAAATTTACGGTGAACCGAAGAAATAGGGATGTTATTTCTAGAGGTGGGAATATAATTAGGAACAGTATCTATAAAATAATTTGGGATCATTGTTTAATGAATCTCCTTAATCTTTTGGAATTGGCTAACAATTTTTATCCCTCCATAAAATTTGCTGTTGAGCATGAATCCAACTGTGCCTTACCGTTTTCAAACATTCTTATTTCTCATAATTCTTCTGGTTTTCAGTCTTCTGTTTTTCGTAAACCCACTTTCACTAACACCTGTATCTCTGCTTATTCTTTTCACCCTATCTCATCTAAAAAAGTCTCCTTTAATGCATATTTTAATCGCGCATTTAACATTTTTTCTACTATCTCAGCTTTAAACAGTGAAATCGATTTCATCTTTAAACTTGGTCAGGACGCCAGTTACTCTTTTGAGTTTGTTTACAAAATCTTTTTGAAAATTCACCATGCTTTAATTCAATCAAATTCTAAACTTATTCCCATTAATGATCATTTGCCTTTTAAAGCCCGGTTTCTGTACCATCCAAATATATTTCGTCCTCTTATCAAATTTTGTAATGAGTTTAGTTTTAAACCCACAAACGACTGTTACCACTTTATTTACATTTAATTGTATTTGTACTGATAAATTTAGGGATAAAGATAACTTTAAAAGCCATGCTGGGGTATATGATGTGTCTCTTCTTTCCCCAGATAACGTTTACAAGTTTTATATTGGTAGCACTAAATGTACGGTTGATATTCGATTGGCAGAACATGCTAGAGACATTAAAAATGGTAGGCAATCAGCTGCTCTTGCCCAATTAGTGATTAATGATAATTTTCATCCCCTTTTTGAAAAATCTTTTCTTTTGATCAGCTGTAATAATCCCCGGTCTATTTTACTCTATGAATCCCATTTTATTTATCTATATCGCACTTCTATTTGTAATTTTGACCCCGTCCATGTTTTAAGTTATGCTTGGCGACTCGTTCTCGATTCCATGTGAATCAAACCTTTACAGGATTTAATTTTGTATATTGATGTTTAAACTGGCTTATGATAATATGTTTTTCTTGAGTTTGTAAATTTTTTAGTCTGGTATGTGATGCATAAAATATGTTTTGGGGTAATGTCAATTTTAGGATATGCAAATTCAGCTTGCCGGCAGTAGATTGTATTTAAGTATGTTGGCATTTTTTTTTATTTTAACGCCACTGAGGAAGGGTATGATGATACTCGAAAGTGTTCTGGCTTTTTTAAAAATTGTATGTACGTCTGAAGGATGTTTTTAATAAAATGACTTTAGTGATCTACTCATCATTCTGTTATTTAAGTTGATCGATTTGAGGATTTGACTATCACCGCCATTAGTATATGATATTTAGTTATCGATTTTATAGGAGGAATGAATACAAGGAATCTTTTTATTTATTGCATTGATAACTAAACTGCCATTAAACTTCTGTATTTTTATCACATATCTTATATATGAATGTTATAATTATTTAAACCAATAACATATATATATATATATATATATATATATATATATATATATATATATATATATATATATGTATGATCAAAATAAGGTAGTTTAATTATCAATATGGTGAATTAAAAGAGAAATATTTCCTTGTATTTTTAACTGCATTCCTCTTATAAAATTGATATGAAACAATTTTTTTTTTTAAATGTTATGTTTTTAATATATAAACTAATGTTATTAATTATTAATAAATTATTTACTAGTCAATTATTTTTACTGTTGACTTCATGAAAATACAGCCATTTTACAGCTTACCCCCCTACCCCCACTCCCCAAAAAACCTCACATTTTCCAAAACAATACCTCTCTATTTTTTGTTATTTTATGCTAAGAAGGTTACTGCATAAAGAACATGTAAAAAAAAATGATCTGGAAATTTAAATAGAGCTTATCTTGAAAAAAATTGTTTTTGCTAAAATTAAAATGTTTTTTTTATTTTACAATTTTCAACTTAGAGGCAAAAAATGACAAAGTTTTATTCAAAATGTTATCAAAATGCATACTGCTTGACAATAAGCATAGAATAACCACAGAAAAACTGTGTGTTTCTGACAATTAGGTGCATAGCAAGAAAGGATTTCATCAAACGCAAGGTTTTCATTTCATGCAACCGCAGAGCAGCACCTAATGAATTCTCCACTTCTTTGAAAATTTATTGCTAAAAAACAGGGTTGGGTTTTTGACATGACGTTGGTTTAATCAGTGTTTTAACCGGACAAAACTGTTAAAAACCCAAAAATTACGAACAAATGGGGAATTTGATTTAAAAACAATAAAACCACCATGTCAATCATAAGATTGATCACCCATATAAATTTGAACATTATAAAAAAAAAAAATGTAAGTAATTCTAAAACATTATCCTTACAACTATACAAGTACATAAATACCTTTAAAATATTGAAATACTAGCAACAATTAAAAATAATTTTTCATTTATTTGAATTTAAATATCAAGGTATTCTGATTTTGTTTTAAATTAAAAACAATATTTATAACTTTTCTGAAGTTTTAATATTTTAACATTTTAGAGATAGCACAATTTATTTTTAATATTCGGGTTCATTACACCCACGTAGCATTCAATAACACAACAAGTTTAGAACTTTTCTCTAGTCCTAAACGATTTCGCAGTTTAGAATGGATGATTCCAAAATTTGAAAATATTCTTTCTGTAGAGGCCGAACTAGCAGGTTGGGATATCAGCATTATTGCTAGTTCAGCTAATTTAAAAGCTGCACTGTTTGCATCCTGAAAACTTCAAAATGCCTTTCCACCACATTATCGGATTGGTGAGTTTTGCACTTGTACTGAAGTAAGATGTTGGGAATGGGCTTTCTTGGGCTTCAAGTGCAATCAGAAGTGGTAAACAGCCTTTAATTTTTCCTGTAGTATAAAAACGAGCAGTTTCCATTTGGCTATCTGTTAAGCCTTAAACTCATATATTTTGAACACATCATATAAGCGAGGAAATGGATTTGCATTAATGCCTGTTCTAGTCTTTTCTGAACAATTTTAATGTGTGGTTGCAGGGAATCTTCTTTCATAAGACTTAGCCAAATGTGGCATGCATCGGCCAGTGTTGCTGTATCTGTATCTCTTTATAGTATATAGGCCTACATTTTAGGTGGCAAAAAGATTTTTTCTTCCCAAAATTTATTTCCAAGGGGCTATATCCATTCTTTTTACCAATATAATAAAAATAACAATTAATTATTACAACAAATAACAATAAAATTCAAATCAATTAAATATACAATTTACAAATACAGTTGCTCTCTTTCAATTATTATATATTGTTTTACTGTATTTGTTTTATTACCCCCACCCCCCCTTAAAAATGCAAAGGACCCAAAAACAAAACCGTGCACAGGGTACATGAAAGTTAGTTACGGTAAGCTAGTTACGGTAGTGGGTAACTGGATTTTGATTAGCAATATTGTTTGTTTCTTTCTCACTTGACAGTTTTTGACATTCAGGTTTTTGACGTGAGGGTTAAGACCATGGATTAAACCGGATAAAACCATCATGCGTCAAAAACCTGTCAACCCTGCTAAAAAACTAATGCATGGAATGAACTAAAATGTTGTATGGTAATATAACTGTTATACGCAGCTTTGATAAAAAAATTGAGAAAAATCAAAGGGGGGTGGATGACAGTTTCATATTTTTTGGGTTGAATTGTCACGGAATGTCTTTTTTCGATTTGTCTTACATTTTATAAATATAAAACATATCAATGTGACTCTTCTGCCTTGTAGTTGTAAAGAATGCAGGAGAGGAACCGGTTTAAACTGATTGTACTTAAGAAACAAAAAAGATTTACAATACATGTATGAAATACAAGGAAAATTTTATTTGACACCCAAAAGAAATATTCAATGTGGGAAATATTGGTAAAATTATAGAAATAATTCAGCTTTATATACCGGGTGGTCCATTTAAATTGAGACATCGAAATATCTCGCGAAATACGCATCATACAAAAAAAAATATTTTAACAATGTCATCATATTTTCAAGAGGGAAATTGAATCCCGCAAAATTTAGTCTGGGGTGGGGGAGGAGGCAACTTTGAAATTTCAAATGGGAACCCCCATGTTTTACTGCAGATTCGGATTCTACAGGAAAAAATACGTAACTTTTGTTTGAAACATTTTTTTCGAATCTAGATTTTGTAGATTGCGCTGCAATCACAAAAATAAATAATTTAAATTAATTTAATAAATACCTCATTTTGACTCCAGGTATAAAAATACTACTTGAAGATGGTAAAACACGTCTAACTGACAACAAAAGATTAGTTAAGTTTCGTTTTTTCAAGAGGAATCCACATGTTTTACTTACATTGGTGCATCGTTGAAAAAAGAGCGTTTTATCGGGAAGCACTAGAAGTAGTTATTTCATCAAGTAGTATTTATTATTTTTTTTTTCATTTTTCTGTTTGCTCCTCTTACGTCAGTTAGATGTGTTTTACCATCTTCAAGTAGTATTATTTATACCTGGAGTCAAAATGAGGTATTTATTAAATTAATTTAAATTATTTATTTTTGTGATTTCAGCGCAATCTACAAAGATTCGAAAAAAATGTTTCAAACAAAAGTTAAGTATTTGTTCCCGTAGAAGCCGAATCTGCAATAAAAAATGGGGGTTCCCATTTGAAATGAATGAGGCATGAAATACGAATGAGGCTACTATTCGCGAAATACGAATGAGGCTATTGTGGGGTTCAATTTCCCTCTCGAAAATATGATGACTTTGTTAAAACATTCTTTTTTGTATAATGTGTATTTCGCGAGATATTTCTATGTCTCAATTTAAATGGACCACCCAGTATATTAGATTAAATGTTTAAATTTTCCCCAAAAATTAGTTTTAAGTGCTTGTTGTGCTTTTAATCTTTGTCTAATTTTTTGTTTTAATGTTTAACAGCTGTGTCAAAAATGAAGTTTACACACCACTTACCACCTAATGAAAGCTCCTTTATAAATTCCTTGTATTTTCTTTTAATTTGGGTTCTTATTTCCTTTAATAAAGATCTTTTGCAGGAAATTTGTCAAATGTCTTAGTACAAAGAAATTATGGATACATTGCTTATATGCAATGTGAAATTTGGTCAGTAATTTGTGCAAGTTCTTATCAGATTGTTGGTCAAAGTTGAATCTGTATGTTTTACATTAACAAGTTTTTCCAGCTATCAACCATTTTATCAAAATACAAAAGCTATGATATATTCAATAAAATTTTATTTAAAGTATTTTTTGACACATTTCTTTGCATGTTCATTACAAATTTTAAATGACATTATAAATTTATTAACAAAGTTTACTGGCTGATAATATGCAAACTATTTATATTCAGCAATTTTAAAATAATCATTAAGATTCTCGGTTATGACATTTTGAGGAAGTGTGTGTGTGTGTGTGTGGGGGGGGGGGGGGGGGGAAGTCTCAGGCAAAGAGGTCCCGTCATCACGGGAGAACGGCTGAACTGAATTTGATGAAATTTTGTGGGTAGCCTAGAAATGGTCTCACTTAAAATTTAGTCCATGTTTGGAGTTTCTATGATCAGTGGTTCTCGAGATATTAGTAAAAAACGAAATTTTCGTTTGTCTGTCTCATCATCACGGAAGAACTGCTGAACCGAATTTGATGAAATTTTGTGCATAGCTTTGAAATAGCCCCCCCATAAATTTAGCCCAAGTTTCGAGTATCTAAGACCAGGGGTTGTAGAGATATTAATGAAAAACAAAACTTTTCCCTAGGAGTTCTACTCTCTAACTCCGTGGTTTATCCGAACGAAAAGCTTGAAAATCGCTTGAAAGTGAATTAAAATTTTATCTTTGAATTTGGTGGGAGATTTTTTGTGCTAATTAGTCACTTTCTGAAAACATGAATTGTTTGAAACATGATTCAAATGGGAAATCTATCTCCATGGTTTATATTTCACAAGCTTTTACTGAACAATGAAAAGTATAAAAAAATCAAAACGGTTATTTAATTTCGCAGTTTATGAGGAAGATTCTTATATCATGTTGCTCAGAAACGCAATTAAATTAAATCTGTCTGTTAATTTTAATTATTATTTTTTCGATTTGAATAATAGTAAACGATTTGATTTTTCTTATAGCATTTTTGACTGGATAATATCAATTACGGTCTTCAGGTTTAAACGTTATTATTATTGATATTTTCGGGGATCATTGATTCAGGGATTATTGATATTTTCAAGTTATTATGCAATTGTTTTATTACGACAAAAATTGTTTAAACTCATATATTGTACGTTGTATGAGTAATCTTCTAAAAATACACGGGTATATCTTCTAATCTACGAGAATATAAGTAGTACAGGTATATTGGCATATGTTTTGATATATATTGGCATATATTGGAATCAATTACGACCTTCTGGTATAAAGAGTATGGAGATTATTGATATTTTCAATTTATTACATCATTTCTTATTTTGGCAAATATTTTTGAGACTCATATTATAATACGGGTAATCTTCTACTAACACACTGGTATATTTTCTAATCTGCAACAATATAAGTAGTACGGGGTTGCATATATTGATTCAATTCCTTTTTTTTCTGTAAATTTGCTTACAAAAGGGCAAAAGGGGCCAGGATGCTTTATTCTTCAGATCTGCTCGTGAAGATAATTTTGCATAGTGAGAATAGATATTCTTAAACTTCTCTTTAGGAGCAATAAATTTAATATTTTAACAGAATTTGCACATGATTGCGAATTGTTTCTTTATATACTCTGCACGAAGAACGGGTATGCTGCTAGTTTATAATAAAATAAACATTTTAAAATTTTGAACTGCTTAAAATACAAAGTGTAATATTCGAGATATATTTGATATTTCGAATTTAGTAACTTTTTTAATATGGCATTTTTGTGCATCAAAGATCCAAAATTTGGTATGAATCTATTAACATTTAATATACATATTAGTAAAATCTTTTTTAAAACCAAATCTCATGGTACCTATTAATATGGTAATTTTACCTGCTTTTGATATTATCAGAAGGTGTTGAAAGTTTTGGATGAATTTTGAATTAAGCATAATTTGGGAAACTCTGCATTAAAAAGTTTCCCATCTTGGAGGTCAGCAGTGCGGACCTGACCTACCTCTCGGTTTTACAGGATTATTCCGCACCCCTGAGGACTTACGGACCCACATGTTTAGCGTGATCGTACTCCACGTGAACACGGCGGCAGTTTTTTCTTTTTCCAGTGGAGGGAATCGAACCCGAATCTACCGAGTGCAATTCCAGCGCGCTGACCAGTGAGCTACTGCGCCCTACAGTTTCCCATCTTGTACATTAATATTATATTTCAAGCAAATTTTACTGTACCTTGCTCAAAAAGTGAGCAATCATTTAGTGCATGATAATTTATAGGGAGAAAGATTTAAATCTCAAGGAAGCTTATATGTTTGAAAATACTGTGCAAAACTAGTACATCCCCGTTAAAATATAGTAGTAGATGCGAAATGCAGCAATATTCAACATGGCGGCATCGACATCCCTTTCACAGTTACTTCATCTTCCTCATTGAGTTCTGTTGAAGTGCCACCTCCACTTATTCTTCCCTCAACGGTTTACTAAAGTCATCTTGGAGCTTTTTTCAAAATACAACAAATCTGGTTACTGACAGAGCTAAAGAAAAATCCTTCCTTATCAGTATTCGAAATTAGCAGTCGTTAGTCGTAATTTGCGACAAGAAATTTCAATATTGAATTTTCAATTGATTTCAATTTGACGACTAGATTCTTCAATCTGGTCGTTAAATTTAACGCCTAACAATGATATTGTTAAATATCAGTCTTCCCTTTTCCTTTGACTAAATTACAATCTGGTAGAAGACTGGACATCGGTAAAAAAAAAAGCGGCATTTTATACACGCCCTCAGTGATAAATCTGCAGCTGGTACACAGACAGTAAAATCTCCCTCTGTCTATTCAGGGAAAGACAACATTGGCAGCTTTATTGTACTTTATCTCACCTTTACCCTTCAAGACCTGAAATTGCACTTCTGAAGAATTTATTTGTTTTTCTTTATCCTCAGACATTCCGATGTCCGAGACTCCGGGTATTTAACAGGTTTCTATTGTTCCCCTCCCCTTTATCCTCCTGTACATGTATGTGCCCTTCGAGAAGCAATCAAGATTCTAGCTCTTTGTATGTGCCCCACTTGGAAGAAAAGGGAGTGATCCTGCAGAGTCTTTACATTCTAATTGCTTACTATTATAGAACACACTGCGTTCCAGATTAAATCGTTCCAGCATCTTGCAAATTTGGTTAGCTAATATTTTGTTATCAGACATAGAAAATGATATTTTTATAGCTGCCAAGTGTTCCAACTTTTATGTACTTGTTCCTTTTTTCAATCTTGCTCCAGGAAACCGATTTGGATCAACAGTAGTCCGATATTTCTTTTCTATAACATTTATATTTTATTGCATGCAAATCTGCATATTTTTCATCTGCATATGCATAAAAGTATCTACAAGTCATCAGGGCTGCAGTAGAGGGTATACGCCGTATACCCTCTGGTTTTTCCAGAAAATTCCGTATACCCTCTGCTTTTTCTTAAAAACTAAGTACATGCTTTACAAAACGTTTTGCTTAATGAACAACATAGTAACAGATTTGAGATCATCTCTATTGATTTCAAACGTCTCCAATCTAATGTTTATTAATGCAAATGGACCACCTATAGTACACTTTCAACCGGAAAGATTTGTAATTCTTTTGGTTGACCAACCATCGCTCTTCAGTTGACAATAAATCAAGAGTATGCGCTACAAAAAAAGACAGAGACGGATTTCTCTTGTCAAGCAGTTTGGAAAATATTTCATTGAAAATGATGGAGGCAGTCCTTAAAATTTATTAAAATAAAACAAAATTACATCCTACTTTATATGTGTTTACATATTTTTCTCTTAACATTTCCTGTAATTATTTTAGATCATAGCTAAATATTAATAGAGTGAGATTTTCAAATTTGAATATCACTTGATGCTAGTCTGCATACTTTACTTTGCATAAATACAGTAAACTCCCAATAATTCGTACCCTGTGAAAACGAATTTTTGCTTAAGTCAAAGTTTCTTCAAAGATCCACAATTCCTTTCCTGTAATATAAAATTAATAGGCTTTGTTTTTTCTCGATAATTTGAACTTCGATTCATTCGAACATTTCCCCCCGGTCCTTCGAGTATACCCCATAGGTGCCCGGAGGGGGGTGAGAGGTGGTCGCTCCCCTGGCTTATGGATTTCCTATATATATATATATATGTGTGTGTGTGTGTGTGTGTGTATGTGCGTGCACATGTTTTTTTGTTCCCCCCCCCCCCCCCGTAAAGTGTAAATAGTAAGTACATGTTTCCCCTCCCCCTGGAAAAAATTCTGCGGGCACCCATGGTATACCCTCTGTTTTTTTACGACTACAGCACTGCAAGTCATGAAATCGAAAATAGGTCACCGAAATGAGAAACAAAATCAGGAATCGAGGTTTTTCCGTTTTTTCATCAAAAAATCCGTTTCCACGTGATTGAGTCTGTTTCTAATTAATGTGGAAGAAACACATTTGCATCGACAAAAATTTTTATGATTATTTCGTGTTATATACAAAAAAAATTATTTTTTAGACGTATTATTAAAGAAATGAAGAGCTATATTGCAAAAGTACCGGGTACCGCGATAAACGGCATTTGTCCGCGATCTTCGTTATATTTCATTTTATTGTGAACATATATATTTTTCCACTTCTGCAATCTGTTTGCAACATCTAAAACATTTGTAATTATTTCGTATATACTATATTATGCAGAAAAACTATTTCCAAAGCATATTTTTAATGACAAGAAAGGCTATTTTGCAGCAGTATCACGGATAAACGGCATTTGTGCATGATCCTCTATATTTCGTTTTATTTTGAAAGTGTTTTTCCACTGTTACAATTTGTTTGCATCGTTTAAAACATTTGTAATTATTTTGTATATTATACAAGAAAACTATTTTTCAAACGTATTATTAGTGAAATAGAAAGCTATTTTGCAGCAGTATGGGGGAAAACGGTATTAGTGCACGATTTTCCCTCATGCAATATGTTCCTATCTTTCTTTCTGGTAGGTTGGCATCCATGCATTTTTTATATCAATCCTTGAAATCAATGTGATTCATACATTTTTTTATTATTACCCAGGCTGTCTAGCTCACCCAAAGGATGTAGATGAGTTTTAATGGTATGATTTATATTTTGTCAAAGCAACAAGAAAAAGTGTAGCAACTATAAAACAAAAACTTATTGACTTGCAAATACTGAACTCTAGCTGCATTTCTTCGTGAAGCTCCTATATTTGCATTGACTGCCGATCTCAGGACAAATATGCAAATTTTCCCCCCTCCCCACACACCTTTTTTCTTTTTTTTTAAACTTTTAAGATGAATATAGTAAACAGATTTTAAAATGAAATTCCATACTTTGACGAAATTGGCCACAAAAAATTACTAAATTTCGCCCAAGATTCCCTTATAATATTTTAATTTTAAATGTGTTTAATTCTTATATTTGTAAATAATATGAGAAAGATTATATGGAAATGTTACTAAAATGTGCATTTATACGTGATTATCAGTTTATCCAGTTTTATTATCACATACTTTCCATTTTTGCAATTTGTTTTTATCAACTAAAACTTTTATATTAATTGTTATTTTAACTCAGGAAAATTAATTTTCAAGCATGAAACGAAGGGGTATTGGGGCAATGATTGTATAAGGTGGCCATAATTTAAAATTGTTAAATAGAAGATTTTTTTTTAATTTTTTGTTTTTTATGTCTTTTTTGCCAGGTAAAAACACATTAGCAATTTTTTCTATTTATTTTCATTGGGTTTCTTTATCAGTTTATTTTAAATTTTAAGAAAATTTAAAACAATTTTTAATACAAAAATTGAATTATTCTTTGTTTATATCTTCAACAAAAATGGACATTTAAAAAATAGTTGTCAAAATGGCAAGTAGCCGTGTCTATTTGGCACCTAGAGTTAAAACTATAGGCGTCAAATGATGCCTAGTTCAAATTTTGAATTTCTAACACTGTTCCTTATATATATATATATTTTTTTTTTAAAACAAATGCTGTGACTAAATTAATATTATATTTTACTTTTGTAGAATATTAATTCAGGCATTTATACCACTGTCATGTTTTAAATATATAAATAATGCTATAAATATGATTTGTTGTTATTTTTTATCTTGCATGAGAAGAGAGTCACAATGTTGAAATTGTGTCTTGCAAACCTGCCAAAGGGTAAGAGCTCTACATAGAGAGTTCACAATTTGAATGTCAACAGTTAAAAACTAGTAAAACATAACTTTTAATACCATACTTTCATGGCACATCAAAATCATAATATTGTTAGAATTTTTCTAGAAGCAAAACTAATCAAAGTGAGACATGCCATTCCACAAAATTGAGAGATATACATACCAATTTTCCTTTTCCTATATTTCTCATCAACAGCTAACATGGCAATATAACCTCTTCTACTCTGTTTTTTATGTACATCTAGTTTACAAACAATGGCTCCTACACAGCGCTCTTCATGTAGAGCCTAAATATAAAAATATACATTAGCATCATTTCATACGCTTCTTAAAAAAAAATAATAACATTTTGTATAAAATTCCATTATTTTTTAGTTAATAAATGATGGTAGGATATATTTCATAAAATGTATCCATGCAGGAATTTTTTTGTAACAATAAAATATATATATAATATAATATATTAAAATTCCAGTTTTCAGCCTTCTCCAACCCATTAGAATGAAGTAAACCCTGGAGCCTGCACTAATGTGCATACAAAGAATAGTGAAGCTGCATATTGGACTCCTTTTTAACTATCTTACAACAATGGGATCACATACACACATATATATATAAGTAAAGCTGTATATTGGATTCATTTTTAACAATCTTACAACAATGGTAAAAAAAAAAGTGGCGGTTTTATTTTTTGAGGATTTGCCCAATTTTAATAGATTAAATTGTTCTACCGAACTAAGCTGTGTATCTGAATTCAGATGTTTAGGACATTGTTAAAAATGCCATCAAAGAAGGTGAATAAACAGATATTGGTCATGATGATTTAATAAAATATTTTTAAAAATAGATTTTGGATTTTTATTACTTTCTCATACTAATACTATTGTATAGAGAAAGTACTAAGTATTTTTGATTAATTTATCTTCCTAAGTATTTATGATTTCGATGGATAAACATGTTACATCTTTAACTCATTTCAACTTTATTATATTCAAGTAGTAGTTCATCAAACAAAGCAAGTATATTTTTTTAATTTATGACAAATTTAAATGAAAGGAATCACCAAAAGGTTAACTAGCAACAATGAAGAATAGCTGGTGAGAACTGACTTCCAACTCTTATAAGAGTTACATTTTATACAAAAACTGAGTGCTTATATAATAGTTTGAGATTAAAGAATTAGACCAAAAGACATTTTCAAGCTTGACTATCTTTTAGGAGGTATCACATGTTGAACATTGCGCTGGTTGATTGCCAGTTGTAATGACATGTACAGAAATTCTACTTTGAAAATGAAAATATTTAGAAAATCATATTGTCCAAAGGCGACAAAGATTGTAAAACATATAACACCACCTTTACATATAACCTGTTTAGTTAGCTTTTAAATATATATCTGAAAGGGGAGGAACCATCGATTGCTTATTCTCTCCCTTATGGATTTGCTCCTAAACTGGTCTAGGCAGTCATATTATTAAATAAAAAAATATTTTATTGACAAATGAAAGTTATCTAAAATAAATAACCCCTAGTTTATCAGAATACAGCGTTAGAAATTAACAATAAAAGTTACCTGGTCCTAGACCAGTGAATACAAGAAAACACTAGTCCACAGTCATTATGACTGGTCCACTAAGTTATAAACAGCATGGCAGAAATGTACAAATAAATACTCTGATATTTAACACAAAAATATGCATGTTCAAGTTTGACTTACCTTTAAAGAGGTTTACAACAAATTATCTTAAATAATAAAAGGCAATGTCTGTCTGTGTGTGTCAACAAATCACACAACCGGAAAGAGCAGACAATTGCGAGTAAAAATATATCAATTTCAAATCTGAATTTCAACTTCTAATATTTTTTAAAGATTTTAAAACAAAAGTCACTTTCGGCTCAAAAAAGAGAACTTTGGTTTTAAATTCTTGCAACGGAAAAAGTACTCATAATTTCGACTAATAATTTACATTTTTAAAAAGTTCAAAGATCTGGCTTTCTTAGAAGCCCAATCTGGTCAAGAAACAATAGAAAATGGCCGCAGAATCGGAATTTTAAAAAACTAATGATTTTAAATTTCTCGGGAGATCCGATTTTCTCCCACCGGTAACGTCATGTGTTCCCAAGGAGACTGGTTAGAAAATTACATGATATTTTAAATCATGGAATTAAGAGCTTAGCATATGATCATTTTAAATGGATATTTTAAATGATGGAACGATGGAATGAGGATATTTTAAATATATATTAAATATATTTTAAATATAATTATATTTTAAATGATGGAATTAAGTGCTTAGCATATGGTCAAATTAAAATTTAAATTTTTTATGGTCATAATAAAATTTATATTAGCGTGCAGGAATTGCACTCGGCCCGGGTTCGATTCCCGCCACTGTCAAAACTGCCGCCGTGTTCAGGCGGAGTACGATCATGTTAAACATGTGGGCCTGTATGTCCTTCCGAGAGGTTGGTGGTAGGGGAAGAAGGGTACGATCCCTGTGGATGCCTTCCCTACTGGGTTCCAGTCTAAATTGGGTGAATAAAATGAAAGTTATGGAGATTGTCACGGAGAGTGCGGTAGCCCAGTGGTTAGCGTGTGGGAATTGCACGCGGTAGGCCCGGGTTTGATTCCTGCCACTGCCAAAATTGCCATCGTGTTCAGGCGGAGTACGATCACGTTAAACATGTGAGTCCGTAAGTTCTTCCGAGAGGTTGGTAGTAGGGGAAGGAGAGTACGGTCCCTGTGGATGCCTTCCCCACTAGGTTCCGGTATAAAGTGGGTGAATAAAAAGATAGTTATGGAGATTGCTGTGGAGGGCGCGGTAGCCCAGTGGTTAGCACGCGGGAGTTGCACTCAGTAGGCCCGGGTTCGATTCCCGCCACTGCCAAAACTGCAGCCGTGTTCACGCGGAGTACGATCGCGTTAAATATGTGGGTCCTTAAGTCCTTCCGAGAGGTTAGTGGTAGGGGAAGGAGGGTACAGTCCCAGTGGATGCCTCCCCACTGGGTTCCGGTCTAAATTGGGTGGCACTTCCTGGCCATCCAAATAGTTACCTTACACCTTTCTGGTAGGTTGCGCCAGCGTGTTTGCCACGGTCAGAATTTTCAAGGGTAGCGAACAGGCTGGTCGCCAAAGGTGGCTAGTCCTAAATAATTATCGCATCAGTTAATGTATATGCTATGAATAATAACAAAAACTACAAGATTTCCGAATTTTTTGCTGTTTTTTCTGTTATTGTAATTTTGAAAAATGTAAATTGAATATATAAAGTTGTCGACTTACAAAATTAACCTTTTTTGATCTTGTGCTTTGGACCCTATTCTAACTAGAGGGATGATACAGCAGGCACAAGATCAAAAGCTTCGATGCTGGGTGTGTCCAAATGTCTCATGTCTGTATCATTTAATTTAGCTGGTTTTTACTTTATGTATGAATGTGTGAAGTGTCTTTCAGCTTCAGTTTGCATATATAAAATGAAGAGCAAAACATCTACAGCAACCAAACTGTTTTCATGCCTAATATATGAGTAGTATAGTGCATTTGTACTCTCTCAGAGATCATTTGTCTTTCAAGAAGCCAAAATTAAGACGATTTTAAGGACTTTAAAAGTACATTTTACCATTATTTTGAATTTATATTTTGTCACCTTAGCTAAATATCACTATTTTTATTTCATAATTTATACTTTTTACTATAAAAATCATCATGAGCAAAAATTATAATTCGAAGCTCTAATTTGCTAAAGAATTACACTAAGGATCATTAGAGGGCCAACGGCCGTACCGTGCTGAAAACACCGGTTCTCGTTAGATCACCGAAGTGAAGCAGCATCGGGCGCGGTTAGTACTTGGTGGGTGACCACCTCGGAACGCCGCGTGCTGTTGGCCATCTCGGGTGCGGTATCCCCGTGGTTTGCGCGCTAGATTTGCATGCTGCCACAAATGCCGCCGTGTTCATGCGGAGTACGATCACGTTAAACATGTGGGTCCGTAAGTCCTTCCGAGAGGTTGGTGGTAGGGGAAGGAGGGTACGGTCCCTGTGGATGCCTCCCCCACTGGGTTCCGGTCTAAATTGGGTGGCACTTCCCGGCCGTCCATACAGTTACCTTACACCTTTCTGGTAGGTCGGACGGTCTGGGTCTCAACAACTAAGGATCATTAGGGCGCGGTAGCCCATTGGTTAGCGCGCTGCAGTTGCACTCGGTAGGCCCGGGTTCGATTCCAGCCACTGCCAAAACTGCCGCAGTGTTCATGCGGAGTACGATCACGTTAAACATGTGGGTCCGAAAGTCCTTCCGAGAGGTTGGTGGTAGGGGAAGGAGGGTACGGTCCCTGTGGATGCCTCCCCCACTGGGTTCCGGTCTAAATTGGGTGGCACTTCCCGACCGTCCAAACAGTTACCTTACACCTTTCTGGTAGGTCGGACGGTCTGGGTTTCAACAACAACAACTAAGGATCATTAGCCTCCCCCACTGGGTTCCGGTCTAAATTGGGTAGCACTTCCCGGCCGTCCATACAGTTACCTTACACCTTTCTGGTAGGTCGGACGGTCTGGGTCTCAACAACATCAACAACTAAGGATCATTAAATATTTTCAGATTGCACTAAAATACTCTTTGTCAATAGGTATAGATAACAACATATATCTGCTTATTATTTTTGAGAAAGAGCTGTAAAATTCCTGATTTTTGAGAAAAAGCACCAACATTTTCGATTTAAAACAGTGCTAAAATTCGCGACCTTTTTTTTAGTAAAGGTGCTAAAATTGACAAATTGTTATTAAAAAGCGATAAAATTCATTATTTACATAAAAGCGATACAACTAGCTATTTTAATGAAAAAACATTGAAATTCATGATTTTAATAAAAAAGGATATTTGCAATTATTTTAAAAGCCCTAAAATTAGTAGGTACAGCTTCAATATATTTTGGATTTGACAATACTTTTTAGAGCGTATAACTGACAAATGTCCCTTGGCACGAAGTAACATCCTGCGATTCCGTTTTTCTGGCAATCTCTTCTCGCTTTTGAGAGTTTATTGTCGGTTGTGTTGTGAAGAGCTTAGATTGTGAAAAGTTTTGGATTAACACGTGGGTGTATTCTGATCATTAAACAAGGCTACAGTCTAATATCTTACACCATGAACAAGGTTGTATTTTTATTTTTTGTATTGATCAGGGATGGTAAAGTCTGATATGGTGTGCACTAAATCGAGAGATTGATTGGAAAAACCATAGGCTAAATGAAAAACTTTAGGATGGAAATTTCCATTTTTACATTGATATGTGTTATCTCTCGTTTTTGTATGACATTTGCTATTTATACATTATTTTATACTTATTTATTAATTTTTGAGTTATATGATTTTAAATTTTGTTAAAGTACAATCTTTTCTCTAAGTATCAGTTTTTGTTACTTATACATTATTTTATACTTATTCATGTATTACACTTTTATGTATTTTGATTTTTAATTATATATTTAATTTCCTATGCACAAATGCTAACATGGCATTCATTAGAACTTTTCAATCACTATCTTCCTTGGTGCAAAAAAAGAAAAATGACAGATTGCACCAAGATTCTTTATATTGAAGTTGTTACATTAGTGATTTTATGCAATAGTGCTAAAATTTGAGATTGTAAGTGCTAAAATTCTCAATTTAATTTAAAAGTGCTAAATTCACGATTTTTATAACAGAATGCAAAATTTGTGTTTTCATTTAAAATCCCAAAAAATTTGTGATTTAAAGCCCTAAAATTAGCAATGTTATGTAAAAGTGCTAAAATTTTATCTTTTAATAAAACAAAAGGACTAAAAAATTTGACATTTTATTTAAAAGCATTAAAATTTGCAATTCATTTAAAAGTGAAAAAATGTGCAATTTTTTGTGCAAAAGTGTTTAATAGCGGTAATTTGAGAGATTTTAATGAAAAACCACTTAATTTTTCAATTTTATTTAAAAGATTTAAAATTTTTGATAAGACAGTAGTGGATTATAAATGAGTTTTGTAATGTTCAAATTCTTTTGCATTGACTATATTTTAAACAAGATGTGACTAGTCTATACTGTATTTTAGGCACTATAACTAGTGCAACGAATCATCTAGCAATTGAAATCATCCAAAAGATGAAATTGTTCTTTCTCCTATAAGAACGTGATCAGTTACGACACTGCTGAAAAGTCTTGGCAGCTGGCCAAGTAAGGTGCGTTAGAGCTAGTCCGAGCATGGACGGAACTTTCGTATCTGCAGACTATGATTTGTTTGGCATATTTCGAAAACTTTTGCTTAAGAGATTAAATCTTGGGATTTTATGGTCATTAAATCTACTGATTCCATGGACCACCAATATTTTTATTCTTCTGGTCCAATCAAATTTTTGGTGGTCTCGAACCAACGGACCACCAATGATTTCAAATGCTTCAGAATACGCAAAGGATTGAAATAGTACAAAAATAGATGAAAAAGACAGAACTTTATATAGCTTTTAAATCTATCAAAGTTTTGAACTTAGTACACCTGCATGAATGATTAAATAAAAATTATATCAAAATGATCAAACATAATAACTGAAAATATTTGTTTCTGTGTGTGGTCTGCAGTGGGAAATTTAAGCACCGTACAACCATGAAATTTGGTACACAGGTACTTCAGGACTCAAGGAGCACCTCGGCTTTATTTTTTAAAAATTTGAATCAGTTTTTTAGTTTTATTTCATGTTTCACACAAATTTGTTCCTTAGTGACTGAAAATATAATCAGTTTCCATCTTGACACCATAGAAAAGATTGAAGAATGTGCTTTCCAATGAATGATGTAGGACAATTCCTTTATATATATATATATTTTATTGCATCTTTTAGGTTACCTGATATGTTATCACATAAACCCCCCCCAAAGATTAGTAGTATAATTCTGTAGTTTGGTTAAAGGCTCGGTATATATTTTCAGGTTCTAGCAACTTTTTTTTCAATTAGTAAGTAATTTAATTTCTAATTATTTCTTATGTGAAGCATATACATCAATATTTTCATTTCCCATCACGATCTGTGGCAGCAGCGACTTTCTTCCCAGTCAATGCACTGCACATGCGCCAGAGTTTTAAAAAGAAAGCTTCAACCACCCCTTTTCCCTTTCATCTGGAGGAAAAAGCTCAAGATAGTTGAGTGCATTTATTTTTTGGGCTTCTTAACTTTGTAAATTTAAAAGATATCAGACTATTTTTTTCTTAATTTGGTATTATATTATCATTATGAGTATTGTGTTAAAAATGTATTTAAATTGGATGAAAATTCATTGCAAAAGCAATAATTCAAGGGTTAAAGGACTTTTTTTGTGACACAGAGTATTTTTACTTATTTGTGCTGCAAGAATGGTTTTAGTTCAAAACAGGTGATTTGGAAATTGAGTGGTGTTATCTGTATCTGTATTATCTAAGTAGTAGCCACTTATTTAGGGCCTGGGCAACGCCAGGTAATTTGCTCTAGTTTTAAATAAATTTTGCAGCATTTAAGGTATGGCTCCCCAGCAAAGTTTTGGTTAACCGGTTTGGTGCACAAATGCTTGTGATTTAACTGTAGGACTAGGTTTTTTAGTAATGTCAAAATCCGCTCCTCCACCACATTCAACACCTTTTCTCAAGCTCAAAGGATCCCGCATCCCTCTACTCAACTTATCCTTTCTCTAATTTTACTTGATGTCTGCTTGGACCTTAACAGGGTCTGACTAATGAAGGGGCAGCTGCCCCAGGCCCCAAATTGCAGCATCGAAAAATTAAGGACTGCTTCCTGAAAAAACATTTATGCCACCAGAATAGGTTTTCTCAACAAAAAGATCAATTTGGGATATATATAGGGATGATGGCACTAATTCCTATATATATATATCCAAGATCTAGAGCATGTTAGCTTCCTAGCCAGAGTTTCTACTAGGCACTTTTGGGAGGGAGTATCATCCTGCCTGCCCTTTTGTTACCAGAACAGCACCCTCCCTGCCCTTTTGTTAGCAGATCAGATCCCCTGCTTAGCCTTTTGTTAAAAGAGCAATGTCTGTCCTCAAACGAAAATCATCCAATTCTTGTATGACCATAGACAAGTCCCAGAGCCCTTTCTCTACATTCTTTACTGTAAATTTTGATCATGTGTATCTCGCCCCCACCCCCTCCTCCTTCAAAGAAAGAAAAAGAGTGATCTAGTGCCAATAAAAAGAGGATTGACAGCCCCATATCACTTCTTTCCTCCACTAAAAGAAACAAAACAGAAAGGAGAATATTAAGCAAGTGCATTCCTTTTTCCATCTGATGAAAACCTTCAAAACAGTTTTATTTTTCAATTTACATTTTTGTTAAATCAATCTATGTTTGATATGCATTTGAGCTATAAAGTTCTGTAAATGTAAACCCTGTAAGCATATTTGCTCTAAAACAAATATTTAAAAATATAGATTGCGGGACTAAGGTTCTTTGTGTCATTTGCAGAAAGATGTTTACATTGATTCTGCCGATTCAGTCAAAACAGAGGATGGTAGAAAGGGTGGGGGAGAAAAGTTGTTAGATTAGCACAGTGATTTTAGCCGACTTGAATGAAATATGGGATAACTTATTTTCTTTATATTGTTTACTAATTGCTTTTAGTTACCAGCCTAGTCGCTTTTTGAAAATTCTCTTAATATGCTTTCTTGCTGTAGACTGCATATCTCCACTATGCGCGAAAGTCACGACTAAGGTACTCCCATTTGTAGTTATGTAATAGATATCGACTGTGTATTTGTCCACGGCTGGCCTTAGAGAGGATCTGACACCACTCAAGTGGTGGGGCCTGGACTTTCCAACAATTTTAGGAGAAAAAGACATAAAAAATGCACAAAAGAGGAAAATGAAATATGAAGGGATTTGTATGGGTGGCCCTGATATGACCACTACGCAGTCGGATGCAGTATGCATTATATACAATATAATGAAAACTCCACTCCATGCAATAATGATACGCGACCTGTATGGACATATTTAATTCGCATAGCGGATTTACTACCAATGCAGGTCATGCAATAGCTATTGGCTGTGTATCTGACCACGGCCGTCCATAAGGAAGGTAGGACACCACTCAAGTGGTGGGGCCCCCAATAATTTTTTGAGGGAGGAGAAGACATGAAGAATGCACAAAAGAGGAAAACTAAATATAAGGGTGAGGATGATCCAGAAATTTGTATGAGCAGCCCTGACCAGACTACTATGTAGACGGATGCAGTATGCATTATATATAATATAATGATAACTCCGCTCCATGCAATAACGATTCGACATATTTAATTTGCGTAACAGATTTACAAAATTAAGTGCTTTCTTTTAACGAGTGTATTCAATCTGCATACAATAATGATATATACCCTGTGTGGGCAGATGCAAATCGTGTGACATTATGTTATGAGCATGCGCACTATGCAGACTTATGGATTAACAGATTAGTCTGTTGCACGATATCCGCATAGCAGATTTGAAACACAAAATAAATCCCCTTATATTAGATGACTCGTCTTTGACCTGCTCTGCAGACGCATGCAATAATAATAATCAAGCTCATTTAATAACGATATGCCTGCTTTAGGAAAGTATGCAGTAGTTGTCGTTCGCGTACTCGCCCGCTATGCAAGTTTACGGCTAAAGATACGGATACCGCGCAGACACATGAATGTACGCTATTCATAACTCTGGTCCAAGGAATAATGATTAACCTAGCAGTTAAACATTTGCTAATCCATAGTTCAAAACTTTATACGGTGATTTTATAGAGCTTTCTGGAGTTTTATTTAGTTATTTAAATCAGAGGTTTTTTTTGTAATCAATATATAACAACAAACAATTAACAAATATTTTCAATGTTTAAATATCTTATCCCTTAAAATCATCAAACCTCATTGACTAATGAGAAAATACAAAAAATCAAAATTTAATATTCTCCTTCTTAAATTTAATAAACGCTAAATTTATATAAATTCAATAATTGTAATTGTTAATAAACCCAATTGCCCAAGACTATAATTGCATTTGATGTAGAAATAGCATGCATTCAATGATAAATTTGTTCTCAACAAAAGAAACATTTTCATACCTTAGTGGTGGTGGCTCCAGTCCGGTGAAGCCAAAATGGTTTCGAGTGAATGACATTTTGTAAAATAAAACTTCAGTAAAGTTCAATAAAGCTATTCGATTTTTTCAGATCCATTTATATTGTTTACAGGATTCCAAAGTGCTACAAATGACTCGCTAACTGTTTATAGCTAGTTAGTACTTTAGTTTTCACAATGATTTTATCTGGATGCTTTGACCATAGACTTCAGGTTAAAATATAAAATTATTTTACGAACTTGTTTTTCGGTATATAAATTAAGCTTTTTATATAACTTTTATATAATATTTTTAAACATTTTTCGGTATATAAATTAACTGACTTGAAATCAACCTGACCTATAATGTATAAACTTGACTGGCAGCAAGTATTATTCCCATTGTTGAGTATTATTCCCATTTATTAAAATTGAATTTCACTATCATTTACATTCAAAATTCCAGTTCATAAAATTAGAATACAACACTGTGCTAGGAGGAGCTTATTTTAAAACACGGGAATACACATCACTTGAGTTGGGAGGAGTCAATTTCAAAACACTGAGAAACGTCCCAACTTGGCGCAAGTTTGTACATAGAAAAATGAGGTGTAGGGTATTCTACCGATTTACCAAATATTTTTGTTCATTTTATATATGTCAAGAGTTGAAGGGGGCTCCGAAGGAATGTTTGCTCCAGCCTCCAGTTAAGCCAAGTTGGGCCCTGGACCTTAATTTTTATTTTCTGATTACTTGGTACAGAGTTTCCCCCAGGATTAAAAAAGGGCACTTAGAAAGACAAAAATGTAAATATATTTACTTGTTTTGTAGGAAATAGGGTCTGGATTGTGAATGTGTAAAATTAATTTCAATTTTTTAATATTTTGAACTTGTTTGTTGAAAAACTTAAAAAAGTATCTATTCGAGCAAGTGGTTTTTTTTTTTTTTTTTTTCCCATTTTACTTACTTTCACTCGAAATATTTTCGAAACCATAAAAGACAGATAAATAGTAAGCAATAAAAATATGTATTAGGAAATTTAGTTGCTAAATCTATATTTATATTTTAAAAATGTGCTTATAGTTTAAGAGTACTAATCATTTTGTTGAGTTGAAAAAGAATGAAAATTTCCCCTTTTTCAAGTTTGTAATGCTATTTCAAAAATTAAACCTGTAAACAATTATGCAAGAATATAGCTCTTTGAAATCCCTACAAGTGTATATAATTGGATTTTGGATGAGCTCTTTGTTTTCGAAGTATAGTGGTTATAATTTCGATATTTTATTTAGTACCTGGTTTTTCCAATGCGTGGGAAAGCTGTAATTTACTTAAAATGTTACTATTGTTTCAACTGAATCTGTTATTTACTACTCCTTGGTGAAATATTTGTGCATAAGTATGAGATAATCTTATTTTGTTTAAAAAATTAGGGCATTAAATGAATTTGGAGATTCTAAAAATGTAACGATTGGTTAGGTTTGAACAAAAGAAATGAAAAAATATATATTTAAGTACATATTTACTATGTGCCGCTAGGCAAGTTTATAGATCAGGTTGATTTCAGGTCAGATAAGTTTAATTTATATACCGAAAAACAAGTTTGTAAAATAATTTTATATTTTAACCTGAAGTCTATGGTCGAAGCATCCAGATAAAATCGTTGTGAAAACTAAAGTACTAACTAGCTATAAACAGTTAGTGAGTCATTTGTAGCACTTTGAAATCCTTTAAACAATATAAATGAATCTGAAAAAATTGAATAGCTTTATTGAACTTTACTTAAGTTTTATTTTACAAAATGTCATTCATTCGAAACCATTTTGGCTTCACCGGACTGGAGCCACCACCACTAATGTATGAAAATGTTTCTTTTGTTGAGAACAAATTTATCATTGAATAAATACTATTTCTACATCAAATGCAATTATAGTCTTGAGCAATTGGGTTTATTAGCAATTACAATTATTGAATTTATATAAATTTAGAATTTATTAAATTTAAAAAGGAGAATATTGAATTTTGATTTTTAGTATTTTCTCATTAATCAATGAGGTTTGATGGTTTTAAGGGATAAGATAGATTTAAACATTGAAAAATTGCGGAATTTGCATATTTCTCCGGAGATCGGCAGTCAATGCAAATATCGGAGCTTCATGAAGAAATTCAGAGTTGGCAGCTAGGGTTCAGTATTTGCAAGTCAATAATAAATTTTTGTTTTATAGTTGCTACTCTTTTTCTTGTCGCTTTGACAAAATATAAATCATACCCTTGAAACTCATCTACACCCTTTGGGTGAGCTAGACAGCCTGGGTAATAATAAAAAAAAGTATGAATCACATTAATTTTAGGGATTGATATAAAAAAATGCATAGATGCCAACCTACCAGAATAAAAGATAGGAACACATTGCATGAGGAAAAATCACACACTAATACCGTTTTTCCCCCCATACTGCTGCAAAATAGCCTTCTATTTCATTAATAATAAGTTTGAAAAATAGTTTTTCTATTATATAGAAAAACTATTTTTATGTTTGTAATTATTTTGTATATTATATATACAAAATAATTACAAACATTTTAAACGATGCAAACAAATTGTAACAGTGGAAAAATACTTTCAAAATAAAACGAAATATAGAGGATCGCACACAAATGCCGTTTATCGCGATACTGCTGCAAAATAGCCTTTCATGTCATTAAAAATACGCTTGAAAAATAGTTTTTCTGTATAATATAGTATATACGAAATAATTACAAACGTTTTAGACAATGCAAACTGAGTGCAGAAGTAGAAAAGTATTTTCACAATAAAACGAAATATAAAGAAGATCGCGGATAAATGCCGTTTATCACGGTACTCGTGCAATATAGCTCTTCATTTCTTTAATAATACGTCCGAAAAATAGTTTTCTTGTATATAACAAGAAATAATCATAAAAATTTTAGTCGATGCAAATATGTTTCTCCGACATTAATTAGAAACAGATGCAATTACATGGAAACGGATTTTTAGATGAAACACGGGAAAACCTCCATCTTAAAATTCCAGACTTTGTTTCTCATTTCGTGACCTACTTCCGATTTCATGACTGGTAGATACTCTTATGCAGATCTGCATACAATAAAATATAAATGTTATGGGAAAAAAAAATCTGACTACTGCGGATCCAAATCGGATTCCTGGAACAAGACTGAAAAAACGGAACAAGTACATAAAAATCACTAACAAGTACATAAAAATAACACTTGACAGCTATAAAAACGTCATTTTCAATGTCTGATAACAAAATATTAGCTAACCAAATTTACAAGAAGCTAGAACGATTCAATCTGGAATGCAATGTGTTCTATAATAGTAAGCAATTAGAATGTAAAGATTGCAGAATCACCCCCTTTTCTTTCAAGTACCATACGTAGATCTACGAAGGAATAAAGGGGAGGGGGAGCAATAGAAACTCGTTAAATACCCGGAGTCTCGGGCATCAAAATGTCTGAGGATAAAGTAAACAAATAAATTCTTCAGAAGTGCAATTTCAGGTCTTGAAGGGTTATTTCCTTCCCTGAACAGACAGAGGGGGATTTTACTGTTTGTGTACCACCTGCAGATTTATCACTGTGGGCGTGTATAAAATGCCGCTTTTTTCTCGACCGCTGTCCAGTCTTCTATTAGGGATCGTAATTTAGTCAAAGGGAAAGGGAAGACTGATATTTAACAAAAGGAAAGGGAAGACTGATATTTAACAAAAGCATTGTTAGGCGTCAAATTGAAATTTCTAGTCGCAAATTACAACTAACGACCACTAATTTTGAACACTGCTCTTAACAAAAGGTTAAGCAGGGGATCTGATCTGCTAACAAAAGGGCAGGGAGGGCACTCTCGTACAAAAGACAAGGAGGGCACTGTTCTGGTAACAAAAGAGCAGGCAGGGCGCTGCGCCCTGCCAAAAGTGCCTGGAGGAAACTCTGCTTGGTGATGGGTATGATTTTGGTCATTGCCCTCCCCCCCCCCCATGCATAATTTAGACATAAACTCTTATTTAGACATAAACACTTATGAAACTTTTTTTATGATCTTTCTTTTTGATAAAAGTTAAAAGGAGGGATTTCATCTTCTCCTGGGTACTTCTCTCTAGGTATCATCCTTTTAATAATTTATACATTCTTTGACCAGATGTTCAAATTCTGCTAGTACTAACCTCAACACAATTTGAAATTATATGGAAATATAAGAAAGTTTTGTGTAAATTTGAATCCACTGAACATCAAAATTTTACATTAAAAAACAAAGTAACAACAACAACAACAAAAAGAGCTTTAAACACTTATGGTTTCTCCAATTTCATAAATGGTCCACTGCAAAGTGAGGAACTGAAACCTTTAACAGGTTTCAATAGTCTGGTACTGCCATTATCGATTGGAAACCATCCAAACACGTTTGCTTATGACTAAAAATGACAAAAGCAACAAACTCAGCACAAAGGCTTTCATGTTATCCTACTACAATGTTGACATATTTTCAGCTACAACATGGTTAAATACAAGATGGCACATAATTATTTACCCTGACTCTCATCTACTTTACATATACTAGATCATGCAGACGCAGAGGTGAAATATTAAACCAAACTGAAGAGCAACTGAACAAAGGATAAACAAAGATACAGAAATAGCTATTGAGTGGCAATGCAATTTTTTACTATTGTATTTTGGCTCTCTTTCAAGTGACAAGTTTGCTTAAAACTGGTCCATAGCAATAAATGACATAGTGTAATTTGTTATGTATAGTTGAAACTAGCACTCAACAATAACAATGATATTTCAAACACATTTAAACCACTATTAAAAAGGGTCCTAATGAAAGCAGAGTGAAAATTTAACATATACATACTAAGTAATTGATACAAATCACATCAGATAGAAAATAGGCTTAATGTTTCAATAGATTAAATTAATAATTCAACATTTCTTTGTATTTGTTTTAACAATTAAAATGTTAACATTGAAAATAAAACAGCTCTATTGCAAGTGGTATATACCTACCAAAAAGCATAATTTAGGCCAATTGTGAATAAAATATCTATATGTATATATTGAATAAGGTTCGGATAAATCTTTTTGGATGAGTCTCATTATATCGGGCATTTGACTTTCAGAATCATAACCTAAATAAGTGATATCCACTTCTGGATCACCCGAGTCAATGTTCGTAATTTCACTTATTATATCGCTACAAACAGTGCTTTCAACTGAGCATTTTCCCACAAGTAAGGAGTTCTCGACAGAAGTGACTGACGTTTGAGAATCATTCACATTAGCTTCGGTCCTTTTAATTTCACCTGAATCTAAGGATTGATCAGCACACGTCCTATTTAGTTGATCTAAGTGGGCATTTATTAACTCATAATTTTTACATCTTTTAATGCCGTTAACGGAAATATGGACACATTTCATATCTTCCTGTAAAAATTTGTTACACCCATTAATTAATCCACAATTGTCAGTGTTTTGACTAACACGTAGTTTATCAGATAATTCATCAGATAAATCAGAAGGGTTTGGTGAACATTTCTTTTCAAAATCTTCATTAAAATGGGTTACTTGTGTATCATTTTCTGATGAGGCTGGTACGAAAAGTGAATTGACACTTTCACCATTCATTTCAGTACTTGATTCATTAAGCCTAACAGGTACACTCCTTATGCTGATATCCACAGATGAATGTTCCTCCATTTCCCCCCACTTTAATGAGTCAAAAATGAATACCAAATATTCTTCCAACTACATTACTGTAAATTTTCAATCAAATAAATAAATGTTATCAACGCTACATAAGATCATTCAGCTTTTCCCTTTTCTTTGATGATAACAAGGACGATTGGCATTGGATTGAATGATTCGAATAATTCGACATTTTATTTAATTGCATAATCATTTGGTACTTTTAATAATTCTAATTTGAACGTAACTGTAAAATTATTTAAATGCTTAATTTTTCTAATCGTGTGAAAGTCGTTTATCGTTTAATTTTTTTTTTAATTTTATATTTCATCTCAAGAACCAGTTATTTATGTCGCTAGAAAATAAATATTTACCGTCAAAAGCTGTTTTGCTGGTATTGAAAGATAGATTGCAATCATCTTAAAATTTTAGGCAAAAATACGAAATGAATTATTGATAACTGTTGACTGCATAGAAGGAATTTAGTTTCCGAAGTTGGCAATATTAATCCTTCAGTGAAAGAAAACAACATATTTTCGCTGTATCGTAATTTATGGTATTTTATATACGAAAAACATTATATTCATGAATTGTATTGATATATCCTCCAAGTCTTTGTCCCTAGTTGTATTTTAATGATCAGATAATCTTCATTAATCTATATTTCGGCTTACTTCTTCATGTTAACCATGAAGAATATATTTAACCTATTTCTTCTCTTTTATTTAGTTTGCTGCTTCCAATGTTTGCATCTAAAGGGAACATTTAATACAGGGGAATTTTTTCTGTTTCTTTCTAAATTTGGTTTTCAAAAAACAGATGCCCACGATCACATAAATACTCTCGGTTTTATTTACGGAAATATTACATCGCAGATGTCTGATGCTAAACATAAAGCAACTTTTGTTATTGTTGACAGGCAGTACTTTTTAGATTATTACAGAAAACGAATTAAAAATAGTGCTATTGGTGACAGTGTATGCAGTACTATGTTTGAAAAAATTGATACAGTTGCATATGATCTTTATTGTAAAATAAATGGAACCGAAGATTTTTTACGGAGCGTTCCCTGTCCCATTGGTGCTTTGTGTGAGGATGAAGATACTCCAGACCGAGTAGTGAATGGCCACCAGTTTACATTTGCTGTTCAAGACAATAACCAGGCACGGTATGGTACATTCTATACAAATTACGTTCTCTACAAATTGTCTTATCTAGTTAGATAAGACAATTTTTCTTAGTGCTTGCTAAATACTACTAAATTGCTGCAGAAACTGCTTGCTGTGATACAGACACAAAGCTCTCCCATGCCTTAGCCTCTGAATAAAATGGAAGAGAATACTAACAGTGGTACTTGTTGTTAGTACTCATGTTTTATAAATATGGAAATTATAATTAAGCATTTTTAATAATTTTGCCATTGAAAAATGGAAGAGGCTTACAATATTGGGAAGAGACAAATCATTTAAGTCACATTTTAAACAAAATATTTTTCGCGTTTTCTCCAACATTAGAGAAAATCTGTTCTATTATTTTTGCTGCACAAGCATCATTTTATGAATTAGGCATAGCATGTCAAAGAGACATTTAAGGACAATCTATTAATTAGGTATAGCATGCGAAACAGTCGTCATCTGTTATATTTTTTAAAAATCACTCAACACTTGAATCTAGAAATTTGCGACATGTATGTACTGCAACATGTAAGTAAAGAATAATCACAACTAATTTTAAAATACGTCCAAAACTGTATTTGTATATGAAATAAACGAAATTTCATTTTTCTTATAAATGAAATCTGTAAAAAAGCTAAACTCTATTCTGTTCCAAAATTTTTTGTAGTCCCAAAATTCTGTGTATGCCAGTGGCAGGTTGAGTGTCTGTTATTGGAGCGGCATTAAGTCATATATTTAATATCCCACATTATTTTACCATTTGTGCCACCTTTATTTTTAATGCAGATCTGAAAAAGGCAGGATGAATTTGAGATATATTCAAGAACTATGTGCACATTATTGACTTTACTAAAATGAGTGTATAAGCCAACACTAGTAAAGGTCATATTGAAGTCTGGATTGCATAGGGCATTTTAGTCTCATGGGATTTCATAGGTATACTGTTATTAAATATTATCATGCAATTACATTACAATACATGTAGTAATACCATTGGGAATTCTAAAACTCACTTTATCAGTTATTTAAGAGGTTAATTTGTTTTGAGATTTTATGAATTTCTCTGTACAAGTGTATCACAATTTGTACTATTGCAAACCTAACTGAAATTCATCAAAATACTTAATTATTCCCTGAAATTTTAACAATGCTTAAAAATACATATTTAGCACTGAAATGTTAATTGTGGATGAGCAAATCAAAGTCCATGACTCCATTTCCTTAATTTTGTCATCCCTTTTACTCAAAAACTACAATAGGTAGGAAAATGAAATTTTGTACATGTACTTGAAAATACGTTCAATTATTAAAATGAATTGTAACAGGGTGAAATGCTAAACTGCACATGCTCACTACGTTTCGTACAATTAGCATGCAAATAACAAATTTTAAACAGCTAATTAATTTTAACAACCTGTGCACTTGCATGCATGTTGATTCTTCAGCCTAATCATTTCCCATCCAACCAGTCTATTCATTTCAATTCAATCAATTTATTTCAAACTTTTTAATTTGAAATGTTTGTCATGATTCTATTGATATAATTCAGGAAGAAAATTTATTTCAGATATTTTTTATGAACAGAATCATAGTCCACCTAATCAACTTCCTGTTATGATAAGGGTCAAATTCTGTAATTATACCAGACTAAGTTATGTAATTAAAGTTAAGACTAAGTTATGTAATTAAATTGGCAGCATACTGATTCCTACATTAAATAGAACTTAGAAATTCGATAGCACTAATAGCACAAAAAAGAAATTTACTTTTAGAATCACAATTTAATATTCAGATTCTAAAAATTTATTTGCATTTTATATTAGAATTCTCAAAATTTGAAATTTATTTTTTATACTTTTTATTTTTTAATTTATTTGGTAAATTACATTAAGTTTTAATTTGAAATCTTTCACAGCTTGCACACAACTCGGTAGGCCCGGGTTCGATTCCAGCCGCTGCCAAAACTGCCGCCGTGTTCATGCGGAGTACGATCACGTTAAACATGTGGGTCCGAAAGTCCTTCCGAGAGGTTGGTGGTAGGGGAAGGAGGGTACGGTCCCTGTGGATGCCTCCCCCACTGGGTTCCGGTCTAAATTGGGTGGCACTTCCCGACCGTCCAAACAGTTACCTTACACCTTTCTGGTAAGTCGGACGGTCTGGGTTTCAACAACAACAGCTTGCACACTATTTGCACGCTGCCACAACTGCGGCCGTGTTCATGCGGAGTACGATCACGTTAAACATGTGGGTCCATAAGTCCTTCCAAGAGGTTGGTGGTAGGGGAAGGAGGGTACGGTCCCTGTGGATGCCTCCCCCACTGGGTTCCGGTCTAAATTGGGTGGCACTTCCCGGCCGTCCAAACGGTTACCTTAACCTTTCTGGTAGGTCGGACGGTCTGGGTCTCAACAGCAACAACAACAATAGCTTGCACACTGTAAACACACAAGTCCAATCAAAGTCCAGTGTTTTGTTAGTTTATTTTCAAGTTTTTCTTTTTTTATTTATTTGAATTCCTATATTTCGCATGAAAACTAAAAACTGTGTCCAGGCAGTGGCGGTCATTGGGGGGGCTGCGAGTACGCGCGACACCATTGAGTAATCACACCAAATTATTTTTTTAGTTATACAGATTTATTACAATTTCTATTGAAAAAATCTGAATTTTTGGTTCAATTAAATCGAGAATTATTAAAAATAAATTATGAAAATGCCACTAGCTGGCAGCACTACACCTTTCTTCGGAGAAAGTCGACCCACGAAAGCTGTATTGCACAGAAATTTCAACACATAGGGGAAAATATAGGGATATTTTTAAAGCCGCGTCCCTACCGTCGACATATCCTGAGTGAAAGAATGGTATAGGAGCAATATTAGAAGTTTGGCGTGAAAAAAAACCAGACATTGCAGATTTACTAGTAGATTGTGTCGCGGGACTGAGCGCGCCCCAGCCAAAAAGAAACAGAAGAGTAGAAAAACATGAAGAGGGACTTCTCAAATTGGCCCAGTTTCGCTAATTTGGCTTCAATTTTCTACATTTAAGAATGTGTTTGTTCTCATTCTCGTCTTTGTTATAAATTTGGAAGTTTTAACACATTGGAACATTTGAACAAATGAGAGAATTAAGTGTACGTGTGTGGTGATGGGAAGGGGGGGGGGGGGGTATGATATTTTAGGGGTTTCTGGCCATCGTGAATAAAGTGTCTTGTTTAAGGGTGAGCGTCAGTAAATTTTCTGCCCTATCCGCGCTTTGTTAACTTTCGCGGCACACATATTTCGTCGAAATTCTGCTCAAACAGTTGCGAAATATTTTCTTATAGATAAAATGCTATGCTTAGATTATATTAAAACTAAATTTAATACCCAATAAAACATAGAATATATGTTTTATTTTAATTCAAAATATTTTTGGTGCTGCCATCTGTTGTCGTAATTTAATTCATACCGACTATTTTTAGTTTTAATGAACATTTTTAAATGTCTATTCCTTCTAATACGCTATTAAATACAACAGCATATCATATATAATGCCATAATCACGGAAACGTAATTGAACTTGGACTTGAAGACAAAGGAAAACTTGAAGACAAAACTGCAGTCCTCAGTGATGTACATTCAGATCCCTTATCAAATTTATAGAATGATAAATTACCTTTCCGTGATTGTGGAATTATTATATATGATCTGTTGTTGTATTTAACACTGTATTAGAAGGAATAGATATTTAAAAATGTTCATTAAAAAATAAGAATAATCGGTATGAATTAAATTACGACAACAGATGGCAGCACCAAAACTATTTTGGATTAAAATAAAAAATATATTCTATGTTTTTTGGGACATTAAATTTAGTTTTAATATAATCTAAGCATTGCATTTTATCTTTCAGAAAATATTTCGCAACTGTTTGAGCAAAATTTCGGCGAAATATGTGTGCCTCGAAAGTTAACAAAGCGCGGATAGGGCAGAAAATGTACTGACGCTCACCCTTAAGACACTCAGTTTGAGGGATCGTTTGTCCCACCCAGCTGTCTTAATTATTGAAGTTGTTTCGCATTTCGTCATTTCTGATGTAGTTTGTCTGTTGTTCTGTTCTTCCGGAAGGGATTTATTTCTATGCTCTGGTTGATCTGCTGGTGACGAATTTCAATATGTTTAACTTCAAAATAATTCTTTAAACGTCACGAGTTTCCAATTTTTGGCACACTGTGACATATAGGCTATTTTTAGTGACACTTTCATAAATGTGTTGTTTCGGACATTTAGTTTGAGTTGACTTACCCAGCTGTCTTACTTTTTCAGCTATTTAACATTAAAAAATGGCTAAAAATTAAAGAAATTCTAAGTATTTGTTAAAAAACTTAAAAATTAAATTTTCAACATGATCCTTTTATCTGACGTCGTTTTTCTGGAAATTTTGGCCCGACCGCTGGCGACTATATTGGTAGCCCTCAAATTGGCTCTAGACTTATAATATTGGCCCTAGGCTTATATTTAAATTGAAGTAGCCCCCAAATTTCTTATCTCGCCTTCTAATTCAGCGAGTTTGATTCTAATCATGGTTATAGTCTCTGCACCATCTGTATGTGTCACCTAAATATATATTTTGTGCCAAGTCCCTGGACGTAACTTTTAGCTTAGCTCCCTCAATTTTACATCTCGTTTCCTAACTGAGAGATTTTGGTTCTGCTAGTGGCTATAGCCTCTGTACCATTTGTACATGTCACCTGGATATGCATCTTTGTGAGAAATCCCTGAGATTAACTTTTACTTCAGTTACGCCCCCCCCCCCCCCCCCCCTCCTCCAATTTCCCACCTCACCTCTTAATTGAGCGATTTTGATTTTACTGATGGCTATAGTGTCTGCACCATTAGCACATGTCACCTGGATCTGCATCTTTATAGTGATAAATCTTTGAGCGTAACTTTTACTTCAAATAGCACCCCCCCCCCCCCCCACACACACACACACTTATCCATCTCGACTCCTAATAAAGCGATTTTGATTCAGATGGTGGCTATAGTCTCTGACCCACATGTACATATTAACTTGATATACATATTTGATGGATATAAAATACATATGTTTTTTGCGTCAACCCCTGGGCTTAACTTTTAGTTTAACTAGTCCCCATAATTTTACATTTCAATTTCTAATTGAGCGATTTTGATTCTGCTGGTGACTATATAGTCTGAGCAACATTTGTACATTTCAATTGGATACACATATTTTTGTGTCAACCCCTGGGTATAACTTTTAGTTTAACTAGTCCCCAGAATTTTACATATCTGCTTCTAATTGAGCGATTTTGGTTCGGCTTGTCGCTGTAGTGAGTTTCTCTATCATTTGCACATGTCACCTGGATATGCAACTTTAATATGGCAAATCTCCGAGCGTAACTCTTACTTTGGTTACCCCCCCCCTCCCCCCAATTTTCTATCTCGCCTCCTAATCCACCGATTTTGATTTTACAGGTGGCTATAGTGCCTGAACCATCAGTACGTATCGCCAGAATATGCATATTTTTTAGTCAACTCCCTGGGCATAACTTTTAGTTTAACTAGCCCCTACAATTTTACTTAAATTAGGATTATGTAATGTTTCTCACTAGGAAAGATACGTTCCATGTGTCCAGGCTTTTTATGAACGAGCGAGCAGGTGGGAGGTACGTTATTTTACTTAATACATCCGTCGTTTATATTTTTAATACTCCCGTTGCTATGCCCAAAATACGTATATGTATATACATATGCTTTATATATACATATATATATAATATATATATAAATAATATATATATATATATATTACTAACATATATATAGGCATAAATACATAGATGAGCGCCTCCCTCTACATGTCGCTCACGAGCCGCCACTGTGTCCAGGTAACAATAATGTACCTCTTGTACACTTTTTTTTATGGTAAAATGATATGTACAAAAATAAGAACTAGTGCCGTTAGATATAGGACAACTAGATACTTTTACTTTCAGCAAAATTTGAAATTAACACATTGTTTTAAGGTTAAGGTAGATAAGATGACACTTTTTTTTTAATCTGATAGGGTATTTAAAATATACCATCAGATAAAAAAAGTGTCATTGATCAACAAAGGAAGAAATAAATAAGTGACATTTATTTGTTTTAATTTTGAATATATTTTAAACTTGCATTAAAGGCATTGCTTTAGTCTACAGATAAGAGTTATTGAAATAATTTTGCTGTTATATAAATATAAATTGAAATTTAAACAAAAAGCGACTTCATATTTAAAATTGGAACTGATGAGTTGTCAAATTATCAGTTCTCTTTTTACCTTTATCTGACTTTTCTATTGAATAACGACATAAGCAGGGAGTATTATACTTCTTCTCCTTCCCCATTGACTGAACAGTTAACATTTGTTCTCTATAGAAGGCATATTGGAAAATGAAATTCAGCACTCTAACCCACTTTACCGAGATCCTGACTACTATGGGTGCCCATAAGGGAGGGCAAGAAGGGGCATTTGTCCTCCTCTGGATGTTCAAGGTCACAAAGTTGGGCATCAAGCTAGTCAGTGTTGTACATCTTATCCTTGAGTTTGTCCAACTGTCATTAGTGGTTTGCCCTCTCCTTGCTCTCCTAGGAAAACTTCTATGGGCGCCCATGCTGTCTATGCTACTGATAGGGTATGTCGCATTAATCCAAATAAGTTGTTTTATAATATCAATTTTATTCATGTGCATTACATTTTTTGTATTCTTTCTCTTTAGATTTTGGTACATCAGCCTCATTTCATGCTACAGAGAAGGTTCTGGAAATAACTGCACATGGAAAGATTCTTCTCATGATAATTTTGATATTCAATATGATATATGGCTTGCCAATGGAAATCCATATGGTCCTCATATTAATCCATTTGAATTTCAGCTCTCCTTTGATCAGCAAGTAAGCAGTGTATAAATATTTGTTTCCTAACCTGAAATAGTTCAATCTGCAAATATTAAGAAAAGTTTGCCAAAGGCATTACTTGTAGCTTCTTTACTACCAAGGTTCTCCTACAAAAGTAGGGGAAGTTTACAATCTAAGGATTTATTGCTTGAGTAGTCAGATTCCATTTTAGCCGCCAACAAATTGAATTTTTATTCTATGAAATTCATTACCATAAAATGGAGTAAATATAAACAAAATTCAAAAATTGTTTCATTTTTTTTTTTTTTTTCAAACAAATACTGTTGTAGTGAGATACTATACAATGGGGAAATTTTTATGTCCTTCAAATATTAGATGCAGTAGATCTTATTGTAATTTTAAACATGGTTCGCATTAACTTTGTTTTATAGTAAAAGATTTTTTTTTTTAATGCATCTTGAATCAATGTTTGGAAGTATACTTCTACTTTTTTTATATTTTGAAAATTGTCCTGTGTTTATTTTACATTTCAGTACTGGGTACAGATTGGATATAAGGAATTTGGTTTTCTCAGCTTTTTTTCGCAAGCCAAAGCCACGATAAGTCGCCAAATATGGCGTGATGGTGCGAAATGTTCCGGGACGTGTTTTTCTGGCAACCCCACCCCTTTTAGTTTTCTGTAAGCTTAGAGTTTTTATAATATTTCGTATTTTTTCTAAGTATTGTTAAATCGGCATTTTTATGCATTTTTAATTATATATGTTTAGATTTGTTACGCGCAATGTTCAAGATGGCGTTCGTTAGGACTTTTCAAGCACCGTATGCATTGGCGCCAAAAAAAATGGCAGATTTAGCCAAATTCCTTATATCCAATCTGTTCCGTATAAAATAATGTTAAAGTATTAAAAAAAGATGGATGGAAAGAAGAATACAGTCAAGAAATTAAACTTTAAGTTACCCTCTAAAACAAAGCAGAAGCCATGCTTAAATCAAAATCAAAACACAGTACCTGGTTTAATGAAATCCAAATCTTTTCAAAGAAAAACACGTATAAATATCCAAATTGCACAAATAACTGTTTCCACATTGCGGTCATCAAAGAACGATCATTATTTCTATGTAAATTTTCTGCTTCTACATTATTTTAACTATTAACATGTGCTACCTTTAATTTTTGTATGATATTCACGTTTTTAATACATTTTTACACACAGCAAAAACACAACAAGAATAAAATGGCCGGAGCAAAGTTAACAGAAAGCTAAAAGGGGTGGGGTTGCCAGAAAAACACGTCCCGGAACATTTTGTACCATCACGCCACATTTGGCGACTTATCGCAGCTTTGGCTCACGAAAAAAAGCTGAGAAAAGCAAATTCCTTATATCCAATCTGTACCTTTTATACTTATTTATGTATTAGATTTTTACAATTTAAGTATCGTTTTTTAAAATTTCTTTAAAGTGCAATCTTTTTTCTAAGTATCGTTTTTTTTTTAATTTCTTTAAAGTACAAACTTTTTTCTGAGTATCGTTTTTTCTTAAATTTAGTTAAAGTACAAATTTTTAAGTATCATTTTATATTAAATTTAGTTAAAGTACAAACGTTTTTATAAAATTTCATGATTGGCATTTTTATGCATTTTTAATTATATATGTTTTGTTAAAGTACAAATGTTTTTATAAAATTTTGTATTTTTTCTAGATGGCATCCGTTAGGACTTTTTAAACAAACGTTTTTATAAAATTTCGTATTTTTTCTAAGTATTGTTAAATCGGCATTTTTATGCATTTTTAATTATATATGTTTATATTTGTTACGCACAATGTTTAAGATGACGTCCATTAGGACTTTTCAAACACCGTATGCGTTGGTGACAAAAAAAAATGGCGGATTTAGCCAAATTCCTTATATCCAATCTGTTCCCAGTACTGTCGTGTGTTTTTAAATCAGCTTTTTGCATGCATTTAAAAAGGCAGAAAAATCAAAAATATATGCATGAATGAAATGCCTGCCAAGTTGAGTGGAAACAGTGAATATCTTTATCTGGCAAGGAACAAGTTTATATTTTGATTTTTGAACTAAAAATAATATTAATGCAATGAGTTGTTAATTTAAAATAAATTTGCACCGACAGATAATGCAATGTTTTTTCATCAAACTATGTCAATAAAATCTTTATTAAACATTATTTCCTTGTAGGTAAAATGTTTAAGGTTAAAAGTTACCTACCTTAACTCCTTTTGTTGTAGGTAAAGTTATTAAAAAAAAAAGTGTAAGTTTGCTTTATGCCTGACAATAGTAAATTTCAAACTAACTATGGTCTTTCCTGGCTGCACTGTGTGACTGACTTAATTGGTTTCCCAAAAGTGCAGCATGTATAAAGTTTTCTTGCTGTCAGTATACCTGCTATTCAATGGTGAAAAGTACTGTTAAGCTCAAAATCATGGTCATTTCACTGTACTGGGAACATGTTTCCGTCCAGAAAATTATCAGCAATAATTGTATAACAATAAAAAATCTGCCTTTTATTTTTTTCCCCAAAAAAGTATTCGAACTACCATGTTGTAGTAGTGTTTGTTCTCTGAATGTGTAATGTTGATTTTTTTTCCCCTTAAGTCTTGCCCAAAATTCTTTTCCCCTTGAAGAAACATTTTGCCCACTTGAAGAAATTTCTGAAATTGGCATCCATGCTGTTCTTATTCTTTTTTAAAACAAATCTGGCTAAGACCATATAAGCAATAATTTTGCTGGACGACAAAATAATGTCTTTTTTGGAGCATACGTGACAGGTGTGAGGCTATGGACGAAGAAGTTGTGAAACCTATAATCCGGGAGACAGAAGGGCCTCACATTCACCCCACCGCCACCACTCAATCCTACAAGACTAAATTCTTTTTATACTTTAGGGGTTCTTAAAATTTTTATGGTTATCTTGGGTGAAAAAAACTGGCTATATTACCAAAATGGTGTCCATTTTTAAATTTTTGAATGTAAATTAAAAATTCCTTATTTGCTCACATGAGTAATCATTTTATGTGTCTTTTTTCATGAGGAAGCAAATGAAATTATTTTCAAGCTGATAAAAAACACCAGATTTGAATTAATTGCAGCTTTTGGTGATTTTTAAAAATATTAGAAATGGGATTCTTTTGAAACAAAGTAAATATTTAAACATTTTTATAACAATTTACATAAAAATCGAGTAAATGATTGTTCAGGATCATATAAATAACAATTCCTCATATATTCCATTGTTTTTTGGTTTTTTTTGGGTGTGTGTGCTCCCCTCTGGCTCCCCCTTACTAGAATCTCAAGAACTACATTTAAAATTAGCTTAAAAGTGTAAATTTCTTTTACTAATAAGTTAATTATCCTATTTTTGTGTGAGGGTTTTTTATTTTTAAGTTGTTTTCTGTAAATAATGTGTATATAATAATATAATGTGTATACAATAATGTGTATACAATAATGTGTATATAATGTGTATACAATAATGTGTATACTAATCATTATGCTATTAAAAGGTAATGTGGCTTTTATCCAGAATCAACTTCAGGATTTTTTTATCTGAATAAATAAGATCATTTTTGCATTACAAATTTAAAATCTGCTAGAATAAACCTTTCAGGATTTTACAAGCAAAAGTCAAATGAATAAATTTGTATTTTCATCTTGTCCTAAAAGTATCTGAATCAAGATATAATTTGTGAATTATCGGTGTATATGTGTACATCATATCAGATTCAAAATGGATGTATGTGCCTCTTGAGCTGAAGTGACTCTTTAACCTCTCTCAGGGAAGATGACCAGAGTTTCCCAAATTTTTTTACCCTGGTCAGTTACTTTTATACTTGTCCTTCGTGACCCACTGAAATTTTTATCGTCTATACTGGCCTGTGGGTAAAATAAAACAGATTTGAATGTTCATATAGTTTTCATATATTATAATAAAGAAGTATTTATTCTTACAAAAATGTAAAGAAATCAAAGTAAAATCAAATAATTTATTAATAAGAAGTATGATGCAGTTTCTTGTTAACTAGAAACTTCAGGTTTGTACAAAAAGATAACTTTATTCTTGGATCCGGTTCGACTGCCAATTGGTTTCAAATTTATTTTTAGGAAAACCAGTGTTGAAAATCCTATTTCACACTTATAGATTGTGACAAAAGGCATTTAAAATTTTATTGCTTTTTTTGCTAAAACTGGGTACTCTTGATGACAAGATAGTCAAAAATCCAACAGTGGTATTTTGTCAGAGATGTGCCAAATGGCTGAATGCGGACAAAACGTATTGTTCATCTTGATTAATTGAATTATCTATTCAAAAGTCCTGATTCAACGTTATTTACTCATTTTTTAAAGTTTGATGATAAAACACAAAACATCTAGGTTTTTGAGAACTTTTTTAGGCATTTTGCTTTCTTGGAAACACCATCATCACCATCTAGGAAATGCTGATTTAGACCATTGATTCATTTGAGAAAAAAGGAGAGGTGTGAACACATCCAGGAGAAGTGTGAAAGTTAATAATTTAAGGACCCCTGCTCTATATTCCATGGTTTATGGGGTACCAGTGTGAAATGTCTGGAAAATGTCCATCGACTCTGCGTATTATGCTGTATATTTCTGTTTAAAATAACCAACCTTCTCTACAAATGTGTAATTATTTTACAATTTTTTCTTAGTAAAACATTTCTTTGCATTGTCTTTCAGGGAACAGTGGAGATGTACCTTGGATTACTGGCCCTTTATTTAATATTGGTTCCGCTCCAGTTTTATGCTGCTGTACATCAGCACCATCACATCACTAGGCTGTTCACAACGTCACTGGCTCTCCAACTCAGCTTTGTATTCTGTAGTGTCATCCACATGGTCAAGTTTGCTATTGATGGTGAGGGCTTTCAGCTTCTCAATATTGTTGGCGATGTGATGCATCTTCTTGCCCAGGTAATTAAGTTTTTGCATGGAGGTTTTTTTTATTAAAGGCGAATTTGACTTCCAGAAGTATTCTGTATAAAATTTAAATAAATATAAATCTGAGTAGACTTAAAAAGATTTAATTTTTTTTTTAAATAAAGCAAAAATCAAGTACAAATACAGCTCTTTGTAATATTGTAAAAATAGTCTTACTTAAAAATGTTTGTGTGTGTCATTTGTAATGGAAAATCTGAATGTCAGACAGTGGCAAAATTTGATACAGAGAAACTTCAGAACGATACACGCCTTGGCAAGACTTTTTTTTAAAATTTGAATTAGTTTTTATTTATTTTATATTTTAGCACAATTTTGAGCAATTTTCACACAAATTGGTGACAAATCTTTAATGACTGAAAATATTACTACAGAGTTTCCATCTTGAAATCATCAGAAAGATCGAACAACGATTTTTGATCTAAATCCTTATGACAATTCCTTCATATTTATTTACTTATTTTTTATTTACTTATTTCTTCATATTTATTTACTTATAATACTTATAAATTTGCCTGCCATTTTTAAGTTATCTGATACTTGTTTTGATGCATCCGAAAAGGAAGATTAGCGCAATTCTAAAGTTTGGCAAAATGTTGTGTGTCTAATATATCTTTGTAGTCTAACAAACATTTTTTTTTTTTAAAATAAATTAATGGTTTTTTTTTTAGTCAAACACATAAAAATTGCAAATGCATTACCTTTAATGAAATGCAGTAATACAGCACTTTTTCTGGATGCATAGGAAACCCCTTTTTAAAATTTCTGTTTACGATGAAGGCACACAGTTACATCTTGGTGTTTATTTTCACATGTTCCCTGCATACGACACTGCTGATCATTACAAAATAATTCAAAAATGTCCTTTAGATTTTTATTACATAATTTTAAAAATATATACTTATTGTACACTGAAAACTGAATGAAGCCATTATATAAAAAACAATGAGATAAAATTTGCACTAATATTTTTAGCAAGAAGATTATATTGAAAGAGGGAAACTGCACATTCATTAATAGCCTTGGATTGTACAGAGAAGACCTAGTGGCACACCTTAGAGGGAAATCCTTTCGTAATTGGACTGTAGTCATGACCTTGAAACTTGACATTTATTGCTAGAGTATTCTTTATATCTCTGTTTCTGGGATGGTATCACATTTCTTTTCCTTATTCTGGACTTTTCCTATACTTTGGGGGAAGAATCTAGCATTTTGGGAAGTAAGGGAAAAGGGATTTTTTTCTTCAAAAGAAATGATGGTAACAAAAATTATTACTCTAATTAAGCTTTTATATGGTTTTAAATTATGCAATTTAGTTATTAATATAGTCACAAAAGAAATATTTAAAAAATTTCTTTGTATTTTAATTCTTTATATAAAACTGATAATCAATAATAATATATAAAAATTGTTAATTTTTAATAAATAAATTAGTAAATTTAGTTAATTATATATAAATTTATTAAATAGGTAAATTATTTTTACTCTTGACTTACGAAAATGAAGCCAAGTAAAATTTTTATGTTTTACAGAAATTTTTAACACTTTACAACATAGTTGAAAAATGTTTATGACTTTGTTCATTCTGTCTGTCTGTCTGTCTGTTAGCACGATAACTGCCGTAAAAATGACTTTTTTATCAAAATGAATTTTTAGTATGTTTTTCAGACGGTCTGTGGGACCTATGGGAATATAAATGAATAATATTATCCAATATGTTTTGGGTTGAACCCGGGTTAGCTCCGCCTTGACGGGGACCGTGGAGGTTGATGGGGGGACTCGTTTTTGTTATCCCTTTCCCACGCAGGTGATGGACAACAAGGGGTGATGTTATTGTGGTCACAATTTCTTGGATTTAGAATTTTTGTTTTAAAAGCAGGTCTCCCAGTGAAAAATCCCGCTCTGTTGCAGAAGTGAATGGTCAGTCATTTTAAATTCCCCTACAATGAATAATATATGTAAAGGGAAAGTATGATGAGCCAAAAATCCGATATTTAAATTTTGGTGGATCTGAATAAACATTTTGAGCATTCTTGAAACGTATCAACCTTTTTCACACATTACAACATAGTTGAAAAGTGTTTATGACTTTGTTCATTCTGTCTGTCTGTCTGTCTGTCCGTTAGCACGATAACTGCCGTAAAAATGACTTTATCAAAATGAAATTTTAGTATGTTTTTCAGACGGTCTGTGGGACCTATGGGAATATAAATAAATAATATCACCCAATTAGTTTTCCATTGAACCCGCGTTGAAAAAATGAAATGCATTGAACCCTATGGGACCTAATTTTTCAAACATTTTTTAAGCGAATTTAAAATTCACAAATTGCTTCGAAAGTTTTAGGAAATATTCAAATTATCCCATAAAATATATAAAAAAAATTTCTGTAAAATATGTAGGTAGTTTTTTAAATAAAAATTATTTAATATAAGGAGAAAAATAAATTCAATTAAATTCTGACTCTTGCTATATCCTCCAGAAAGAAAAAAAGAGATATATTTTATAATAAATATCTTTCCAAGAGTTTGATTATTTTATATATAAGAAAGGCTTCACATTTTAAAATATGGTAGATAACAATTTTTCAAATTTTTTTAAATTTTATATTTCTTCATGATTGATGGTCGTCTGTCTGTCTGTCATTTTATACTTATTTGATGTCATTTTTAATGCACTTTCCTATGTCCTAGAGAGTTGAAATTTGGTACACAGCTTAAATTTGTAGAACATTTTATTCTACAAAAATTTGGTGGATCCTCAAATATAGATCCTACATTTTTTTCGAAATGGCCTGCAAATAATCCCCGTTCCCATCTATGAATCATTGTTGGAAGATTTTTAAACATTCTGATGTAGGCAGCACATGACTTTCCCTGCAGACTCATATTATTCACATTCTATTTATTTCTTCAATAATAATTTGAGTTTATCTGTACAAAATAACACCCATAAGTATTTTAAATGACACTGAATTTTCATGTTAAACTTAAATTTGGTTCTCATTTGATAGCTGGACTTATTGTCAAAGGCGGCGTAGTGAAAACGCAAAAAAACTAAAATCTTATTCTTTTATCTTATTCTTTATCTATTCTTATTCTTTGTTGTCACAAATCACGTATAAAATAAGCATTTAATTGATATAATTGAGCACACGTACTCTTTTATTTTCAGATTTAATGATTTTTGTTTACCATTTCGCAAAAACAGCCCGTTCCTTTTTCCGAATCATACCAGAATAATCTACAAGTGATTTATATACCAAATTTTGTTAAATTTGGTCCATTAGTTTTTAGCTCGATTGGATAAATGCAATTTTTGCTGGCCATTTAGCAAAGAAGGTAGATTCTTTTATTACGAATCATACTAAAATCTAATGAACATCAGCGTTTCCCACAAAAAACTTACCTACCAAATTTTATGAAATTCGGTCGATTAGTTTTTCAGTTAGAGTGGATACAATATCCACACAGAAACACACACAGATACACCCTTACACACACAGACGTCTCCCTAAAAATAGTTTTTTCATGTTCTAGAAGTTCAAAACGTGTAGATCCTTCGAAAATTCGAGTTCCGATCTTCATGATTCCAATACTTTGAATACATACATACACACACATATGTTATCTGTGTTTTATCTGTGTATCTAAATTCTGTGCCTACGCAATTACAATAGTTGTGATTTTAAATGATCCCTAAACTTTTATTATTTCTACAATGAAGCCTAATTTTAACTTATGCAGAATGCAAATATCTCAAGTGATTGTAAGGTGAGTTACATAAGAATTTCTGAATTTTTTCATGCAAAATTATTTAGCTCTGGAGTCTGGAATACAAGTTATAAGAATGGAATATTCATTGATTTTGCATAGGGTATCAGATGATTTATATTTCGATGAAGTTTTGAATATTTAAGTATAATAAATTACTGTAGTACTGTGATAATGCAAAAGATATCACCACTGAATGTATCACATTTTAGAGATTTTTAAATAAAATTGCATTTCAGTTGGAAAGTGTTTCATAATCAATGCTTATGCATGATTGATCTCTCTTGTTTTTTCTCACATTTTCCAAAAAACACCTCTCTAATTTTTTTATGGTAAGAAGGTTACTGTATAAAGAACATGTAAAAAAATGATCAGCAAATTTAAATATAGAGCTAGCTCATCTTAAAAAAATTGTTTTTGCTGAAATTTAATTTTTTTTTTTTTTTTTACATTTTGTAACTTTGAGGCAATAACTAACAAGTTTTTAATTAAAATGCTTTCAAAATACAAACTGTAACCGAGCATATATTTTAGAATATTAACAGAAAAAATTATGTGTTTCTGACAATGAGGAATTTGCACACGTGGGGAAAATACTCAATTTTATATTTTCCTGGTAATTTTAGGCTTACGATTTTCAAATATGTCACATTAAATGTCAAAATGATTTTGAATAAATTAAAAATTAAAGTTTAAATAAGTGAAAAATGACGCAATGTCATGTGATCTTGAAACACTACGTGATTGGCTCTGACATCACTGTGCATGAAGTATCAGTGTTTACGTTTTATAAACAACGCTAGATCAATTCGCTTCTTCTCATTCATAGTTTTGAAATCATTTTTTGAGCCGTAAATTTTATAATCTTTTGTAATTTTACCGTTTATTTTAATTGTATAAACCATCCATTTCATTTTTGCTTAAGATGTCGATTTTTCTGGGATTTGTCGAAGGACAATCCGATATTCTTCCTAAAATTGACGCTATATGTATGTTTTCGTTTTTGGGAACGAATCCCAATTTTATTGGAGCAGAAATGCGAGGAGTTAAAACTAAGAGGTATGTATGATCTTCATTAATATTGACAAATAAATCTAAAACTAATTCAAATGCATGAATAATTCTTTTACATTTAAAACTTTAATTTTGATTGCACATGGAAATAGTCGCACACTACAATGTCCTATTCTGCTTTTAAGCTGATAATTGACTTTTTATAGTAGTTTATATTGTAGTTTGAAATTATGTAAAGACAAATAAAGCGTGCCTGAAATACTCAAGATATTTAAATACAATACAAACTACAAAAATCCAAATTTGAATGACATAGTCTGATTTGTGAGGTTCCATTGTCAATAATTCTCCATATCTTCCTTTAACTGAAATATAGAGAGGAATCAAAAAACAATTACATTTATAGTTTGATTTAATGTCTCCCATTACAAAGTTAAAAGGATTTATCGAAACTTATAAAAAAATTTCATAGAATATTCTGTAATATGTCAAATTATATTATTTTGATATAATTGGGAGAATAAAAGCATTATTAGAGATAGTTTATTTAATTTTTCGTCTCCCCCCCCCCTCCAAGAAAAGGAATACTTTATTTAGCAGATGAGGGGGGGGGGGGACACTGAGATTTTGTGTTCTGTATATGGGGACAAAAGTTGATAGAACCATTACTGTATAAACACTGTATAAGTTGATGATATAATGCATTTATACTGACAAATAATAGTTAAAGTTGTATATATATATCAGATAAATATTGATAAGATATATCTTTATTTCACAAATAAGGGTTGCACAACTTATGATCACAACTTATTTGTTACACAAGGAATGACAGCCAATTTTTATTATAAATTACTATATAATGTTAACATTTTTATTTATACAATAGATATCATCAAAAAGAAATAATTATAAATTAATGTGCCATTCTTTATTTCAATAAATTGTTTGGCTTAATAACGGGTGGCGCCAAAAACGCTGGCGTCATTTTAAGATATTTATTACTGCCACCTCTCTCCCCCCCCCCCCCCCCTCGAGCACATTCTAGCGCCATCCTTGTTTAATAAATTGTGAGATATTTTTAAGGTTTGATTCTATGTTTTTAAAACTTATTATTTTGAGATACAAGCTAGAGTATGTTTTATTGTTCAATCCCTAACTTGACCACAAAATTCTTTAATTTTAAATTACTATTTACACAGGATTATTTATAGTTTATTATTGATCCAAGCAAGATTGTATTCAGGATTTGATTTCGGGGGGGGGGGGGGGTAAACCCACATTTCATATCTTGATGGATCTTTACATTTTTAATGTTAACTTTTTCATTTTGTGGGGGTTTGAATCCCCCCCAATGTTGGCGATGCTAACTCATTGGCGAATGTTGGCGATGCTAACTCATTTAAACATAAAATTTCATATTTTATATAAATTTATTTGAAAATTATGCAATATCTTAAGTAGGATCCATTCTAGTGTTCTAAAATAAGTCCTATTCATATTCTGATGCGAAGTTGCGTGCGAGATGCTTGTTTGTTAAACATGTTTAACTCTTATTCTTCAAACATCTTTTTTTTTAACATTACGGCCTACAGAGAAACTCTCTTAAAATGATCGTCGTGTGTCCATTGCTAACAACATTATCCATGTCCATGGACCGTTTTCACATTTATGTGGTTGTCAACAGTTAATATTCGATAACTGCAATTTCAGCAAAAAATGTACTATGTTCCTTAATTCTGTGTGCTTTTACATACTTTAGTAGCCGGCATAAAGGACTGAATTTGTTGTGGCGTTAATGTTCCACGTAACAAGAGTGAAGCTGGCTGCATGGTTGGATTGAATATGTTGAACATAAAATTATGAAACATACCAAGTCTTCCTACTGCTTTTGCAAATATTGACTATTCCATGCTGACGAGAGTAGAATTAACTTTGTCCATAAATAATGTTATTTGTGTTGGGTTGCTTTAGAATTTATATAATTTGGGGGTTTGAAATTTACTTTTATTTATTTTTCCCTGGTTCAAGATTCTCAATTTGGTAATATTTAAATAATATTTTTTGGCTTTTTCATTTATTCTTTAATTAGAATATTTTTAATCTTCTAAATTAATTTTCTTTATAATATTCTTAATTAAAAATGTTCCATTCCCTAAATTAATATTACTTTTGATTTGTAAATTTATAAAAATTATTTATTTATTTGATTCCCCTTAAAGTTCCCTTTAATTTGATGTCTCATTTTCCCATTTTGGTTAGAAATTCCGTTCTACAGTTTCAAGTTATTTCCATGTTCAGTGCGTTTCAAAAATTTCAGTTGCGGCCATTTTCGGAATCCTGGTTTTGCGGGCTCTTTACCGCGATTGACACGCCGCCTAAGCGCTTTTCGCGCCTCTTTGGAATTTGTGAATTATTTTAATTTGTTCGCGTTTTTACGGATCGTCTGCTCTCGGAGTTTTGAGTTTTATTTTGGCAATTCTAATTTCGGTAAGCAGATTTTAATTGCTGCCGTTTGTCTAAACTTCTCCGTTTTTCCGCATGTATAAATACACGTGCGGAATTTTTCAGTTTCAGTTTTTTGTTGAAATCCCACGTTGTGAGTTAGCGCGAGAAGCGGCTTTCCGTTCCCAGATAATATTTTAGTAGGGTATCAGATCGAAATCAACAGAAGAGTCCCCTTCCTCACTAGATTTTCTAGTGTCATGGCTCTCACCTGCTTCTTCCTCCAACACTCCTCCCAAACATTCTGATTCTGAGTCTATCAAGCCAGTATATCCCAATTTTCTCAAGGTGATTTCTCTAGGGTAACTAGGGTCCAGGACGCCTTCCGCCACCTCCTTCTCCTCAAACCTAATATTACAGGTTTCTACAATTTTCTTATCTTTCGCTATAAAAATCCTATAGCCTTTGGTGCTTTCGGCATATCCGACCATGATTCCTACTTGGGCTCTCATGTATAACTTTTTCCTAAGTTGTTTTGCCGTGCCAACATAGGCTTTGCACCCAAAAACCTTGAGGTGAGCTACAGCAGGCTTCCTACCATAATATAACTCGTGTGGAGTTTTTGTCTTGAATTTATGACATAAGCTGTCTTTCCTGTAAGTGAAACATAAAATTGCCTCTGCCCACATCCTGTCACCAACCTTACTTTGATCTAGCATAGCTTTCACACAATCAAGTGCAGTTAAATTAAATCTTTCAGAAACCCATTCTGTTCGGGTGTATAGACATTAGACCTTTCCGATTTAATTCCCAATTTCTTTAAATATGCTTTAAATTGGTTGTGACAGAACTCCATACCATTGTCCGTACGGATACACAAAATCTTTTTACCTAGTTGCCTTTCTTCCTTAACTTGGAAATCTTTAAAGACTCTAAATACATCTGACTTTTGTTTCAAAAAATAAACAAACATCTTATGGTTAAAGTCATCAGTTATTGTCAAAAAGGATTTGTTTCCGCCCAAAGAAGCTGTAGGTAAGGAACCACATACGTCCATATGAAATAGTTGTAAAAGTTTAGTGGACCTTATCCTACTTATCGGCTTAAATAAAATTCTCTTAGACTTTGCTAATTTACAATGAGTACAATTAATTTTTGCATACTTTAGTCTAGGGACTACTTTAGTTATTAGCCGCGGAAACTTTACTCATCTGATATAAGTAATCAGAGTTAATATTTCAATATCTCCTATGCCACAGTTCAGTTTTATTTAAAACTTCTACAACCGAACTATTTGGTGTAACACCAACTTCCCTTTTTGACATTGACTTTCTATCAGATTTGCCTTTAATTTTATTTACATAAGGTAAAATCTCCATTTTGTTTAGACTAGTTTTCTCATTTAGGGTTTTTTTATCTTTCCTAGATTTTCTATCCCTATCCTGATCCTTTCTTTCTATTTTACGGTCTTTGACATTACTATTTACATTCTGAGTTACGTATTGTGGTTTCAGAAAATACAGACCTATGATTTGACCTATCTCTAATATTGACCTATCTTTTCTTTAGGCATAGAAAAATTTTTCCCCCTCAGGAGTGTTAAACCATAATACCCCATTAGCCACTCTTAAAAGTATACCCCTGTTCTTCTGAAACAGATGCAGCTAACAAGTTTCGCCTTAACTTCTGTGAAAACATAACATCAGATAGTATAATGTCACTTTTCTTGTTCTTAAACTAAACATACATGTTGACCTTACCGATAGCCTCAACTGGGCTCTCGACATCACCCACTGCTAGCGACATAGAAGTACCCTTGCATTCCTTAAATTTTGAAAACATTTTAATGTTGTTGCAAAAGTGCCGCGTAGCAGCGGTGTCAATTACCCAGCTGAGTCTATCGCTAGGATTCTGAACAGCATTCGCTTCTACTTTAACAGAAGAGTGCACTTCAATTATATTATTAGAGCTAGTCTTAAGTTTAGGGCAGTTTGTTTTTAAGTGACCTTGCTTTCTACAAAAATAACACAGTCCTATGACCTTCATAATTGGTTTTCCAGTTTTACATACACTGTTATTTTTACATTTTACATTAGCATTATATTTACATTGAGATAAAAATACAGACGAATTTTGACTTACATGGTTCCAGTCACTTCGGAGTTGCCGGATCTGGCCTTCCTCCTCTGACAGCTCCCGTTGAATTTTGTCCAATTAAAGTACTTATCGCTCCAGCTATAAATTTGCTGTATTATGCTTTGAAAGTCATCTAAGAGGTATCTAGTGGCCTGGAATGCCATGTTGACATCTTCCACCGGGTGATTAACATCCTTCAGCTTGGCAACCGCTTTCTTTAATCTTATGCAGAAAATGTCCACAGGTTCATCTGGCTCCAGACGCAGGTTGAAGAATTTGTCGAACAAGCTCACTGGATTGGCCCGAGTCGGTGCCGCGAAGTGTGCTTTTAGCTTATCCCACGCATTCGCTGGATCATCGCAATGTCAATCAGCTCTCTGTAGTCAGATGACACATTCTGGTGCAAGATAGCTAATGCACGGTCCCTTCTGCGCACATGCTCCTTGTAGTCACTGCTGGGATACAAGGTACATAATATTCTAATATAAACAAATTAGAATGTATCTCGTTGAAGTTAATAAGCTGCGAGAGCAAATTAAAAATTTGAGTTGAACGACTTCGCTGGTATATTCATGACGTTGATTAGGCCCATTAGTTGTAGATTGGTCATGAAAAATTTAAAGTAACCATGGAGGTATTTAAGCAGAGTAGCAGTAGTAACAAAATCAATGGCAATTGTAAACTAATACAAACTAATTGTAGAGGTGTAGAAAAAAGCAGTTCCAATTTAATTCAAATCACTTTTTATTAAGAAGCGAATCCATTGCCTTTGCTTACATGATATTTCTGGCATTGTAACACAAAGTAAGCATACTATGTACAAATATTTGAGCTCGCAAACTCAAGCATAAGATTTCAGTATAGTTCCAAGCTCAGACACATTCCAGGTTTAAGCAATCCTTGAAATACACGGGTAAGTAGAACGAAAGCTTTTTAGACTTACATAAGCTTTGTGCATTTCCCGATGCCACCAATAGCTGGTCACACGCTACGGCTAAAACTTTAAACTTCATGGAGTAACATTGCACAAAGTCCACAACATGGAACAACATGGTCTCCTTGACTGAGAACCATAAAATCATAAGATCCACCATTAATTGGATCAAACATCCGCGTCTACGATAAACATTATCGAAACATTCAACATCTTCGAACTAGACTCTAAATTAGGCAATAACCTTTACAAGGTCTGAATGTCGATCTATCCGTGATCCGATCGATCAAAGTGATCTCGATCCAACCAACGATCTGTCTGAAAGTCGATCTTCTTAAACCAAAAATGTGTCCAGCATTTATATCTGACGATGGGTGCGTTCCGGAATACAATCGTTGCCGGCAACGCCCTCTGGATATGCAAAGCAGGATGCGTGAGTGGCGAGAAGGTGATTTGCATGATAAGCCCAGTTTGTTCATATCGCGATTCGTTCACGAAAACGGAAAAATCATTTAGGATAATGACGTCATGCTCCCGCGAAACGAGAATCGCGACGTAAACAAAACCAAGTGTCCAACAATCGGCCCCCTCATGCAAAACACCAACTCTTGGCGCCCATGCTATCATCCAAAAAAAGGTTACTCTAAGAATCAAGACCAAAATGTCAAGGTCCTTAGTATCCTAAAAACATAATGTATGCATACATAATTTAATACATTATAAAATTTTATAACACTTATAACATTCTAGAAAGTGAACAGCCTTTTTCTATTTTCTCAAAATGGCAACAACTAAACAAGTACACTTCTCTATTATGCAGATCATAAGCATTGTTTAAAGTACATGATTAAAGACAATATAGTAAAAGAAACTGAGTATTACCATACCCCTTCTTAAGTGCTAGCTCATACTAAGGAAAACTATTTCTTTACTACATTGAAAATTTATAGAAACATTAAGTTTAAAATTTAAAGATTTAAAGATATTAAAATTTAAGCTCTAGAAAATTTAGGTATAACTATTAAATTTAACATTTAAGATTAAAAATTTAGGTATAAACATCAAATTCAAGTCAAGAAAATTTAAATTTAATATTAAAAATTTTTAAGTATAAACATCAAATTCAAGTTGTAGAAAATTTTATATATAACTATTAAATTTAACATTTAAGATTAAAAATTTAAGTCCAAACATCAAATTCAAGTTGTAGAAAATTTTATGTATAACTATTAAATTTAACATTTAAGATTAAAAATTTAAGTTTTATTATCTTAGCCCATGACTAGTATACACTATAAATACCAAATACAATGGCAAGGATAATAAAAGAAGATACAGAAGGTAAACATGCATATGAGATAAGCACAGATTAAAAATTTTATTATTCATGTGAATTATATCAATTGTTGGGTTGCTTTAGAATTTAGGTAATTTGGAGGTTTGGAAGTTTACTTTTATTTCTTTTTCCCTGGCTCAATATTCTTAATTTGGTAATGTTTAAATAATATTTATTGGCTTTTTCATTTATTCTTTAATTAGAATATTTTTAATCATCTAAATTAATTTTCTTTATAATATTCTTAGTTAAAAATGTTCCATTCCTTAAATTAATATTACTTTTGATTTGTAAATTTTAAAAATTATTTATTTATTTGATTCCCCTTAAAATTCCCTTTAATTTGATGTCTCATTTTCCCATTTTGGTTAGAAATTCCGTTTGTTCTACAGTTTCAAGTTATTTCCATGTCTCACTGTAATTCAAAAACTTCAGTTGCGGCCATTTTCGGAATTCTGTTTTGCGGGCTTTTTACTGCGATTAAAGGCGCCACCTAAGCGTTTTTCGCGCCCCTTTGGAATTTGGGATTTTTTTAATTGGTTCGCGTTTTTTTCGGATCGTCTGCTCTCGGAATTAAGAGTATTATTTTGGCAATTCTAATTTCGGTAAGCGAATTTTAATTGCTGCCGTTTTAATTTAAATTATGCATTTTTCAAGCTTTTATCGCGGAATTCGCGACGTAACTCTCCAGAAAAGTACGTGGTGAAAATTCCTTATGCGAGCTGCGTGAACGTAGTTTCTGACGAGGACGGCCGTTCTAAAAAGATCCGAGTGTTCCAGAAGTAGTTGTTAGGTCTGATCTCCTGAGTTTGCAATCCTTTTCAAGAAAATGCTGAATCCTCTCCTGTTTCAAGTTTGGGTGAATTCCAGAAAACCAGTGTAGTTTTATTCCTGTCAGCTCAACTATTAGAACTTTTTGTCTCCAACCAGTGCAGCTCTAATGATTGGAACTTCGCCCCCCCCCCCCCCCCCATGTCTGATGACCCAGCTGGTGAATATTACTGTTATATTTAAACTCCTAATTTCTTAAATTCTCAATATTTTTGAAATGCATTTAATCAAAATTTATTCTGTAAATTTAAAATTCTAAAACTGTATTCTGAGAGCAAATTTCTAAACCTTCATAATTTTTAAGAGCCTGGGTTAAATTCTAAAATTATTTAAATTTAATATTTTTGTTAATGATTTTTTGATGAAATTTAAATAGATTGTTTTGAGTAAAGTTTTTATGCTAATTCCTTAATTTTAACTAAGTTGAAAAAATTCTAAAATTCTAATGTTAATTCTTTCTGAGTTTCCTGCCTGTGAGCAGTGTTTTTGTATTTGTTAATTTGAATTAATTTGAAGTACTATTTAATAAACTAATTTTCTTTAAACTAAATATTATGTCTTCATTTATCTTTTTTAAACACAGCAGGTTTTATTCTATCTGTCAAACACAACAGTAGTTTTGGTGCCGTGTACCAGTCTAGAAATTGCTCTCATGTTTTATAATATTTATTATTAGTATTAAACTTTCAATTGTATTGCAATTATGGATGATGTTAGAGAAAGTAACTGTATGTATATTTCTGTATTTGGGTCAGACGAAACTGGAGATGGCTCTAAAGATAAGCCTTTTGAAACTTTATTATATGCTATGTTCTTTGTTGGTAAAGAGCCATTTCCTTCATTTCTTACAAATTCATACGATGGTAAAGACTGGGATTTAATTCCCAGAATTCAGGTTGCTAGTACCAAGAAAACTTGGTTATCCTTATTGGAAAGAAATTTACCTTCTAAAATAAACATTGAGGCAACCTCTGATAATGTAAATTCTGTTGGTAACAAAAATATTGATTCAAATGTTAATAGTAAACAATATGACTTAAATGAACAGGGATTAAAAATAGATTCTTCTAAATGTAATGTAATGAGTAATTTTAAAACAGTCTCTTCAATAGGAGACTTTTTAGATTCAATCCCAGTATTTTCAGGAGAGGAATCTGGCCTCCCATTAGAGGATTACATAGATAGAATTAAAATGTTAGCTGACCATGCAAATTGGTCTGAGTCAGACAAGCTCTTAGTTTTAAAGTTAAAACTGTCAGGCATAGCTGCAAGATTTATTAGAGATAATCCTAAGTTAAAAGAAGAGAAATCTTTCTCTCAAATTCTTAAAGCTTTGCGCGACAGATTTTCCTCAATAGAATGTTTACACAGTAACTTGAGAGCATTTCTGCAGAGTTATCAGAGACCAAATGAATCTGTGCGTCAGTTTGCTGCCAGAGTTGAGGCTTCCTCATATAAAACTGTTTCACCTGCCTTACTGAATGACAGAGTGGCAAACCAGCAAAGACTTGATGTCTTGTGCTCGGTTTTCATTGAAGGCTTGAAGCCTCATTTCAAACGGCTAATCCTACCTCAAAACCACAAGAGTTTTGACTCTGCAAAAAGGCATGCTGCGGCAGAGGAAGAGGTGTGGAGCAAGCAACATGGGGATGACCCCCAATATGTAATGAGTCTTGGAGAATCTGAAAATAAGCAGCTCCATGATGAGCTTAAGAGAAATAAAATGGAGGTAGAGAACCTCACTAAAAGGCTTGCTGAGTTGCAAACTCAGATTAACACCAAACCACAGCTGCCTCAAACTAGAGTGACAAAGGATAGCCGAAGGTGTTTTTCATGTGGTCTATTAGGTCACATAAGTGTGGATTGTAGGAAATTTCCTCAATCACACAGGTTCAACAGAAATTCTAGGTCTCTGCCTACTCGAATGTATCAACAACCTTTTTATTTTCCACAACCTACACAAAGCAATCCATATAATTTTCCACAACAAATGCAAGGATTTCAACAACCTACTCAATTTTTTTACCATCAGCCAAATCAAAACTTTCAGCCTGACATTAATGAAACTAAACCTAAAATGAGTTACAACACTTTTTATACACCTAGGGGTGATAAAAATGACAACGACAAACAAAATTTAAACTAAGTAAGGGTGAAGGGAGTTTTCACTCCAACTTACCTTCTGAAGCCCTTGGGGTGTTACCTGTGGTGCAAAATTCAAATTTGATTTCATTACAGAATTTGTCTCTACCAGTGATTTCTGGTATGATAAATAATGTTGATATTCCTATACTTATTGATTCTGGTGCTTCTATTAATGTGTTGTTTACAAATGTATTATCTCATTTAAATATACCTGACAGTCAATTAACAAAGTGTAATATAAATTTAAAAGGCATCTCTAGTGATATTATAAAAGTTTCCAGGAAATTAAATATTAATTTACATTTAAATAACAAAATATTTAATTCTGAAAAATATAGGGATAATTAGTGCTATGCACTTAAGAAATACACAATTCCTCCTCTATCGGAGGCTTTCATACAACTAAAATTAAAAGAGATTGTTAAATTTAATTCACCTACTGTGATGATTGAGCCTTTAAACAACAGTAAAATTCTGGTCGCTAGATCAGTAAATAATGTATCTAGATCTAATATATATAATGTAAAAGTATTGAATTTGTCAACTGATGAGTTGCACATAAATAAGCATTCAAATTTAGCAAAAATTGCTCCTATCACAGTAGTATCTTCTTTTTCAGTTAACAATATTACTGAGTCAAGTGCAGAGAGTGGTGATAATTTTGATGTTTGGGGAGGAAATTTTGATCTTTCACACTTAGACTATAATGAAAAAAGACAGATAGAGAGTTTAATTAATGATTATAAGCATATTTTTGCTAATTCTATTCCAGATTTAAAGGGGTGTGATACGGTTTTTCATAACATTAACTTAAAAGATGATATTCCTGTTAAACAAAAACCTTATAGAGTTCCTTATCATGTAAGAGATGAATTAGATAGGCAAATTAATGAACTTCTTGAGAATGATATTATACAAGAAAGTGATTCACCATTCTCCGCACCTGTACTGTTTGTTAAAAAGGCAGATGGAACATTAAGATTGGTAACAGATTTTAGAAAATTAAATGATAAAACTATTGATGATATTTTTCCACTGCCAAATATCACTGAATTGATTGATAGTTTAAATGGTGCGAAATATTTTTCTACATTAGACTTAACATCTGGATTTTATCAAATGAAATTGCACCCAGACGACACACACAAATGTGGCTTTTCTACACCTTTTGGCCACTATGAATGGAAAAGAGTCCCTTTTGGTTTGAAAAATGCCCCCAGCTCCTTTCAACGACTTATGTCCATCGTCCTAGCTAAGCTTTCCCCTTTACAAATTTCTATTTACATAGATGATATTGTTATTGCATCTAGAACCTTTGAGGAACACTTAATGAAATTAAAGGTAGTATTTGATAGATTATCTCAACATAAATTATGTTTAAAGCCAAGTAAATGCAATTTTTTTTAAATCTTCAATAAATTATTTAGGTTTTCAGGTTTCTGAAGGTATTGTCCAGCCTGACCCCTCAAATTTAAAAACTGTTAAAAATTTTCAAAAACCCACCTCTAAAAAACAAATTCGCCAATTTTTAGGATTAACTGGTTTCTACAGAAAATTTATTGAAAATTACTCCTTAAAAGCTCTTCCCTTAACTAATTTAACTAAGCAAAATATTAAATTCTCTTGGACCCCTGAAGCAGAAAATTCTTATCAAACCTTAAAATCCGAATTACTTAAAGAACCCATTTTACATCTCCCTGATTTTTCAAAACCGTTTTCGGTATGTACCGATGCATCGAATTTTGCTCTTGGAGCAGTTCTCTGTCAAGAAGGACAGGATGGATTTTTGCACCCTATTGCTTATGCTAGTAAAAAACTAAAAGATGCAGAAATAAACTATAGCACAGTCGAGAAAGAGACTTTAGGAGTTGTCTGGGCAACATCCTATTTTAAGCAATACCTTTTGGGAAAACATTTTACAGTTTATTGTGATCAGGCCTCCCTTTCAAATGTTTTGAAATTAAAAGACCCCACTTCTAGGATAGCACGATGGATAATGTCCATGACCCAGTTTAATTACAAAATTATTCATAAACCTGGTCGCCTAAATTTAACAGCTGATTATCTATCTAGATGTGTAAATAATGTAAACGTAAACACTATAGACCTGGATGTTGATACAAACCTTCTTTTAAGAGTACGTAATTCTCAAAATTCTGACCCTAATTGTATAAGAATTGGCTCATGCTTAGATAAAAATATTGACCCATTCCCTAAAAATTTAATGTTTTTCTTAAAAGATGATGTATTATATTGTACTAATAGGAAACCTAAATTAAAATATCAAAGAAAAGAGCATATTGTTGTTCCACAAAATTTGATCTCTGATATTCTAAATTATTGTCATGATTCGATCACTGCAGGACATGGTGGTTTTAGAAGGACTTTGAGGAAAATTCAGCAACACTTTTATTGGCCTAGGATGTATGTTCAAATTTTAAATTATGTTAAGAGTTGTCCTGATTGTTTACAGAAAAGAGGATTTAAACAAAAACAAAAAGCTCCTTTACAGAGGTTTCCAAATTCTACTTACCCTATGGAAAGAATAGCTATGGATTGTATTGGCCCCATGCCTCTAACTTACTCTGGCAATAAGTACATACTGGTGATTACGGACTATTTTACTCGTTGGCCAGAAGCTTATGCTATCCCCAATATTAAATCTGAAACTATGTTAAATTGTTTAGAAAACTTCTTTTCTCTTCATGGTGTGCCAAAACACATTATCACTGACAAAGGATCTAATTTCATTTCGAATGCTGCCATGAAGTTGTATGAAAAATTAGGTATTGAAAAACATACCACTACTAGCTATCACCCACAATCGGATGGAGTCTGCGAGCGTTTAAACAGTAAAATAATTAACACACTTAGTCATTTAGTGTCTGAAACACAAGAGGATTGGGATCGACATTTATCTTTTGCCTTGCTGGCCCACCGAACTTCAATCCATTCCTCGACTGGTGAGTCTCCAGCTAATCTTCTCTATGGTAGAGAATTAATTTTGCCACATCATCTTCTTTTTAATTTAAATGAACAAAATTTTACCACTGTTAGTGATTATAGTCAGGATTTGGCAATTCGTATGAAAAAATCTTTTGAAATAGTAAAGAAGAACTTACTTAAAGCAGCTAAAACACAAGAGACATACAGAAATAAGTCTGCTGTTATAAAAGATATAAAAGTTGGAGATTTAGTATATTTATACATTCCTGTTTTTCCAAGAAGACATTGTAAGAAACTCTCCAAACTTAATAAAGGTCCTTTTAAAGTTATACAAAAAAACATCTAATGTAAACTTTAAAATTCAACATGTAAATGACACACGAAATATTCAGTTGGTGCACATTGACAGATTAACAAAAATTCCAGAAAGAGATTCTGTGTTCTTTTCTTGTGCACAATCTGATAATTCAACAAGTAATACATCTCATGAGAATGATATAATTCCAACACAAAGATATAATTTACGACAAAGGAAAAACTAGAATGGCATTTTTTTTATTTTATTGTTGCGCAACATAATTTTTTTTAAGTGTATAATTTTTATATGTGTGTATTTGTTATTGATACATTGCAGAATGCTGCAAACTGGATTTAATTGATGTTGATTTAAGATAAAATTTGTTGCTATTGATATTGCAGATTACTGCAGGATTTAGAGAATGATTGAGAAAAGATTAATTTGGATTATATGAATTGATTATATTTATATTGATAGAGATATATAGTTACTTATTTATTGTTATTGAGAGTGCAGATTTATGCAAATATTTGATTACGTGGTCCATGACGTAAGTTCTGATCACATATGTTGATATTTTTTGGTATATATTTGTTGTCGTTAAAAGTATTAGAGTTCTGCAAAGATAAAAGTGGCAGTGTATATTAGATAACTGCAGATGCAGATGATGTTATGTGTAGTTCTGAATGGACATGAATAGATACTTGTGTCTTTGAAATTTTAGTATATTATTGTTACTTATTGATAATAATTGTTATTGTGTCAATTGCCATTTGACACTTCTATTGAAATTTTATTTATTTTATACAACTTATGTACATTGTTTTATTTTTTTAGATCACTCTATTTACACATTTTTTTTTTCTCTTTCCAGCTGGTATTTATATTTTGTAGTGGAAGTGAGAGTTGTTTCTCATTGGTTATTCAAGGTACCTTTTCAAAATTCAATGTTTCGATTCTTTGAAAACTATTTGGCTGGTCCAATGTTTTCTTAAAAATTTATTTTTATTTATAGCTAATGAGAATCAATGTCAAATCCTCTACCTTTACTTTTGTCTACACAAATTTAGTGATCTGATGTACAAAAATTTATTCATTATATAATTCTTGTTTTAGTCTATAGTTTGTTAACAAATTGCTTATTCCGAAATAGAGGTTGAATTCGGATAAATATTGCTATGCTTAAATTGGTAACTTCTGATAGATATTTTATTTTATTATCAAAAATTTTTCATTTTTCAAATGAAAAATTTTTGGGGGATAGGTGGAAGGAATGTGTTGGGTTGCTTTAGAATTTAGGTAATTTGGAGGTTTGGAAGTTTACTTTTATTTCTTTTTCCCTTACTCAATATTCTTAATTTGGTAATATTTAAATAATATTTATTGGCTTTTTCATTTATTCTTTAATTAGAATATTTTTAATCATCTAAATTAATTTTCTTTATAATATTCTTAGTTAAAAATGTTCCATTCCTTAAATTAATATTACTTTTGATTTGTAAATTTTAAAAATTATTTATTTATTTGATTCCCCTTAAAATTCCCTTTAATTTGATGTCTCATTTTCCCATTTTGGTTAGAAATTCCGTTTGTTCTACAGTTTCAAGTTATTTCCATGTCTCACTGTAATTCAAAAATTTCAGTTGCGGCCATTTTCGGAATTCTGTTTTGCGGGCTTTTTACTGCGATTAAAGGCGCCACCTAAGTGTTTTTCGCGCCCCTTTGGAATTTGGGATTTTTTTAATTGGTTCGCGTTTTTTTCGGATCGTCTGCTCTCGGAATTAAGAGTATTATTTTGGCAATTCTAATTTCGGTAAGCGAATTTTAATTGCTGCCGTTTATCTAAACTCGCCCTTTTGCCGCAAGTATAAATACGCGCACAGAACTTTTCAGTTTCAGTTTTTTGTTGAAATCCTTCGTTGTGGTTAGCGCGAGAAGCGCGTTGTTTATTTTCGAATGGAACTTATGTTCCACGCGACCTTTTAATGGAACGTTAAGTTCCTCGCGTTATTCTTTTTTTTTTTTCATTAGTTGTTTTAATTTAAATTATGCATTTTTCAAGCTTTTATCGCGGAATTCGCGACGTAACTCTCCAGAAAAGTACGTGGTGAAAATTCCTTATGCGAGCTGCGTGAACGTAGTTTCTGACGAGGACGGCCGTTCTAAAAAGATCCGAGTGTTCCAGAAGTAGTTGTTAGGTCTGATCTCCTGAGTTTGCAATCCTTTTCAAGAAAATGCTGAATCCTCTCCTGTTTCAAGTTTGGGTGAATTCCAGAAAACCAGTGTAGTTTTATTCCTGTCAGCTCAACTATTAGAACTTTTTGTCTCCAACCAGTGCAGCTCTAATGATTGGAACTTCGCCCCCCCCCCCCATGTCTGATGACCCAGCTGGTGAATATTACTGTTATATTTAAACTCCTAATTTCTTAAATTCTCAATATTTTTGAAATGCATTTAATCAAAATTTATTCTGTAAATTTAAAATTCTAAAACTGTATTCTGAGAGCAAATTTCTAAACCTTCATAATTTTTAAGAGCCTGGGTTAAATTCTAAAATTATTTAAATTTAATATTTTTGTTAATGATTTTTTGATGAAATTTAAATAGATTGTTTTGAGTAAAGTTTTTATGCTAATTCCTTAATTTTAACTAAGTTGAAAAAATTCTAAAATTCTAATGTTAATTCTTTCTGAGTTGCCTGCCTGTGAGCAGTGTTTTTGTATTTGTTAATTTGAATTAATTTGAAGTACTATTTAATAAACTAATTTTCTTTAAACTAAATATTATGTCTTCATTTATCTTTTTTAAACACAGCAGGTTTTATTCTATTTGTCAAACACAACACAATGATGTACATCCTTGAGATTAAACACAATTTTATTCACATAAGCAAAAATGCATTATGCGTGTAGTAAAAAATGGATATATATTTTTCAAGTGTAATGTGAGAAAAGTAACAGTTCATTGTCACATAAAAATATATACTCAAGATACATTTCATTTGTATCAATTAGAGAGGAGTAAATCATAAGATACCCTAACCATTTGTACTTTGAAAAATGTGTAAAAAGTTTAAAGAAAAATTTCTTTTATTTAAACAGTTAAATTTACATTTTAAAGATAGCATTACTAAATTTTAAAACCCTATCTTCTTAAATTCCACACCCAACAGTCTTTTGATTTTCCCTAATTCTTTGATATCAAATTCTTTACTCAAAAGTGAAACAGTATGGTCTATATCTTTTTGTTGTTCAGCAAACAAAATTGTGTCGTCTACGTAAACCAGCATTAATACCTTATTCTGGTTATAAGCACAGTTGCACCATTTAAATTTTAAAAAGTGTAATTTTTTCAAAGTGGTGTCAAGCTCTGTATACCACTACCTTCCGCTTTGATGAAGGCCATATATTGCCCTCTTAAGCAAACATACATATTGAGGCTGGTTAGGATCGACATATCCGTGTGGCTGTTTCATAAAAATTTTATCGTTAAGTTTTGCATAAAGATATGCGGACTTAATGTCCAGTTGAAAATGTTTCCATTTAAGCATGCAAACGAATATGGAGAAGAAGGCTTTGATCAAACTAAAATTAATCACAGGACTAAACACTTCATCATATGAGTCCCTTTTTATCTGGGTATATCCTTGAGCTACTAGCCGAGCTTTGAATCTTTTGACATTCCCCCTTTTATCCTTCTTAATGGTATAAACCCATCTACTTCTCCGATTATTTTTTGTTGTGAGATGGGTGCAGGCACTAAGTCCCAGACATCCCTCCTCTGCATTGTAGCTATTTAATGGCCTTGTGCCATTTATCGGACTGGGGAGATTCAATTGCCGATCTATAGCTTTTGGGTATCAAGATCTCGACATTGCTTGCTTCCGGTTTTCTTTTGATATCACTTACCCCTTTTTTCTCTCTAAAATTAAACATTTGCTGATCATAATGAATATTGGATTTCTCACAAAATTTTCTGACATCATTATGAGATCTCAGCCTTTTACTGTCACTTTTAATCGAGTAGTAAACGTCCGTCCTACTCCCATCAGGCCTAGGTACTGCTTTCCGTACCCAGCTAATATCTGAGCAATGTGTCAGATCAGAATCAGCAGGAGAGTCCTCTTCCTCACTAGACTTGCTAGTGTCATGGTTCTCACCTGCTTCTTCCTCTGACACCCCTCCCAAACATTCTGATTCCGAGTCAATCGACTGAGTAACTTTTGATTTCCTCGAGGTAATCACTTTAGGGTAATTAGGGCCCAGGACGCCTTCCGCTGCCTCTTCTTCCTCAAATCTTACGTTACTAGTTTCTTCAACTTTCTTATTCTTCGCTATATATATCCTATAATCTTTGGTGCTTTCGGCATAACCGACCATGATTCCTACTTGGGCTCTCATGTCCAACTTGTTTCTAAATTGTTTTGCCATGCCAACATAGGCTTTGCACCCAAAAACTTTGAGGTGAGCTACGGCTGCCTTCCTACCATAATATAACTCGTGTGGAGTCTTGGTTTTAAACTTGTGACATATCCTGTTTTTTGTATGTGCAAAACACAAAATCGCCTCTGCCCACATCCTGTCATCAACCTGACTTTGATCAAACATAGCTTTTACACAATCTAGTGCTGTTAGATTAAATCTCTCAGAAACCCCGCATTCTGTTCGGGTGTATATACATTTGACCTTTCTGCTTTAATCCCCAATTTTTTTAAGTATGCTTTGAATTGGTTGTGACAGAACTCCATACCAATGTCCGTACGGATACATAAAATCTTTTTGCCTAGCTGCCTCTCTTCCTTAACTTGGAATTCCTTAAAGATTTTAAACACCTCTGATTTTTGTTTCATGATATACACAAACACCTTCCGGCTGAAGTCGTCAGTTATCGTCAAAAAGTATTTGTTTCCTCCCATTGAAGCTGTAGGTAAGGGACCACACACATCCATATGGAGTAATTGTAAAGGTTTAGTGGACCTTATCCTACCAATTGGCTTAAAAGAAATTCTCTTAGACTTTACTAATTTACAATGTGTACAATTAATTTTTGCATATTTTATTCTAGGTAGTCCATTAGCCGCAGAAACTTTACTAGTCTGATATATATAATCAGAGTTAATGTGGCAATATCTCCAATGCCAGAGTTCAGTTTTATTTAAAACTTCTGAAACCGAACAACTTGGTTTATCATTAACTTTCCCCTTTGACCTCGACTTCACATCAGAGTTATCTTTACTTTTATTTACACTAGGCAAATTTTTCATTTTGTTAATACTGATTTTCTTATTTAGGGTTTTTTTATCTTTCTTAGATTCCTTATCCCTATCCTGATCCTTTTCTTTAGTTTTACGGTCTTCGACATTGTTATTTACAGTCTGAGTTTCGTATTGAGGTTTTCAAAAATATAAGCCTTCTTTTCTTTTAGCATAGAAGTATTTTCCCCCCTTTGGAGTGTTAAACCACAATACCCCGTTAGCCCCTTTAAATGTATACCCCTGTTCCTCAAGAACAGATGCCGCTAACAAGTTTCGCCTTAACTTAGGTAAAAACATAACAGCAGAAAGTATAATGTCACTTTTTACGTTCTTAAACTGAAAAAACATTTTGACCGTACCGATAGCCTCAACTGGACTCTCAATATCACCCACTGCTAGCGACATAGATGCACCTTTGCTTTCTTTAAATTTTGAGAACATTTTAATGTTATTGCAAAAGTGCCGCGTAGCAGCGGTGTCAATTACCCAGCTGAGTCTATCGCTAGGATCCTGCACAGTATTTGCTTCAATTTTAGCAGAAGAATACAATTCAATTATATTATTTGAGCTAGTCTTAATTTTAGGGCAGTTTCTTTTTAAGTGACCTACTTTTTTACAAAAATAATGCGGTCCTATGACCTTCTTGACTGATTTTCCAGTTTTAAACACACTGTTATTTTTACCTTTTACATTTGCATTACACTGAGATAAAAATACAGATGAATTTTGACTTACATGATTTCTGTCACTACGGAGTTTTCGAATACAGCCTTCTTCATCCGATACCTCGCGCTGGATCTTTTCCGCAACAAAGTCTTTGTCATCCCAACGGTGAATTTGTTGAACTATACTCTGGAAGTCATCCAAGAGGTATCTGATGGCTTGGAATGCCACATAAAAACTTTCCACCGGGTGCTTGACATCCTTCAATTTGGCAACCGCTCTTTTCAAACGCGTACAGAAAATGTCCACCGGTTCATCTGGCTCCAGACGCAGGCTAAAGAATTCATCTAACAAGCGCACTAAGTTGGCACATGTCGGCGCTTCGAAATGTGCTTTTAACTTGTCCCACGCGTCTGCCGGATCGTCGTTAATGTCTATTAGCTCTTGGTAGGCAGATGATACATTCTGGAACAGGATTGCTAACGCACGGTCCCTTCTGCGCATGTACTCTTCATAATCACGCCGTGACGTCTTATCATCCACTGGTATTGCTGTTTGGTCCACGAATCCGAAACAGCCTTCTCTTTCAGAGCGAATGAAATCTCATTTCCTCATGTGACGTAATTGTCTCTTGTCAATGCACTAATTTTATTTGCCTCCATGGCAAGATGGTCTTTTAGAACTGAACTGAACTGATTAACTTGTTTATGCTTTCATCGACTTGCAAATGGCACCGTCCGCGGCCCCATTGACAGGATTCTTAGCTTCTTTATTGAATACAAGCACTTCTTACATAAATTAGACCTTTAACGTTTTTATGGGGGAGCTAGGGCCCATAACCTGCTGGGATACAAGGTACATAATATTCTAATATAAACAAATTAGAATGTATCTCGTTGAAGTTAATAAGCTGCGAGAGCAAATTAAAAATTATAGTTGAACGACTTTGCTGGTATATTCATGACGTTGATTAGGCCCATTAGTTGTAGATTGGTCATGAAAAATTTAAAGTAACCATGAAGGTATTTAAGCAGAGTAGCAGTAGTAACAATGTCAATGGCAATTGTAAACTAACACAAACTAATTGTAGAGGTGTAGAAAAAAGCAGTTCCAATTTAATTCAAATCAATTTTTATTAAGAAGCGAATCCATTGCCTTTGCTTACATGATATTTCTGGCATTGTAACACAAAGCAAGCATACTATGTACAAATATTTGAGCTCGCAAACTCAAGCATAAGATTTCAGTATAGTTCCAAGCTCAGACACATTCCAGGTTTAAGCAATCCTTGAAATACACGGGTAAGTAGAACGAAAGCTTTTTAGACTTGCATAAGCTTTGTGCATTTCCCGATGCCACCAATAGCTGGTCACACACTACGGCTAAAACTTTAAACTTCATGGATTAATATTGCACAAAGTCCACAACACGGAACAACATGGTCTCCTTGACTGAGAACCATGTTGTTCCGTGTTGTGGACTTTGTGCAATGTTAATCCACGTCCGCGTCTACGATAAACATTATCGAAACATTCGACATCTTCGAACTAAACTCTAAATTAGGCAACAACCTTTACAAGGTCTGAATGTCGATCTATCCATGATCCGATCGATCAAAGTGATCTCGATCCAACCAATGATCTGTCTGAAAGTCGATCTTCTTAAACCAAAAATGTGTCCAGCATTTATATCCGACGATGGGTGCGTTCCGGAACACAATCGTTGCCGGCAACGCCTTCTGGATATGCAAAGCCGGATGCGTGAGCGGCGAGAGGGTGATTTGCATGATAAGCCCAGTTTGTTCATAACGCGATTCGTTCACGAGAACGGAAAAATCATTTAGGATAATGACGTCATGCTCCCGCGAAACGAGAATTGCGACGTAAGCAAAACCAAGTTTCCAATAGTCACGCCGTAATGTCGTTTCATCTATTGGTAACGCTGTTCGATCCACGTACCTGAAGCAGCCCTCTCCTTTTAGAGCGAACAAAATTTCGTTCATCCATGTGACAAAATTATCTCGTGATAATGCTACAATTTTGTTTGCCTCCATGGCAAGATAGATTTGAAATGAACTGAATAATCCACTTTGTTTACTCTTTCTCCTGTCATGTAAATGGGGCCGTTCGCGGCCCCCGCCGATAGAATTCACAGCAATTTTTTCAGAACACAGTCACTTCTCACAGTTTAGAATGGGTATAACAAGGCCTTTATCCTGTTGTGGGTGGCCCATAACCTTTTGTTGTTGGTTATGAAAAAAATTTAATTTAAGTTAAGCAGAGTAGCAGAAGCATTTGATTTAAATGGTCAAATGAAATTTTGCAGCAGAAGAAATTTAAAGATGACTGGCATTGGAAAACCCAAACTGGCTGTATATGGAGAGGTGATTGAATGTTCGTAGACAGAAAGCAATTCAAATTTAAAGACAAATCACTTTATTGTGATATGAATCCATTATGTTATATAAGTTACACAATTTTCAGTAACTATATCACAAAGTCAACAATATTTACACGTTGATCTCTCCAGCTCAAGAAAAAAGGTTTTCAGAGTATAGTTCCTAATTAGACACAATTTTGGTACAGCAAGACGTTGAAGACACACAGGTAAGTAAAAGAAACATTTTACTTTACGAAAACTTTGTGCATTTCAGAATGCCACCATATACTGATCACATGCTACTGCGAATTCTTTAAACTTAAACTTTCATATTCACGTTTTTCAGAGTCCACTATGCGGATAACATAGCCTCTCAAACAGAGAACCATCAAAGCACAAGATCCACAATACAAAAGATCAAACTTCCGCGTTCACTATCTACTGATCGATGCATTCAAACTAAACAGTCGAACAGACTCCAATGTAAATTTCAACAGGTCTCTCGAGACCTCCACAGGCTACAACCTTTACAAGGTTAGGTCAGATCAGGTCTCTGACAAGGTCTGATCTGCTGAAACCACAAATGTGTCTAGTATACAAGTATATATCTAGCGATGGGTGCTTTCCGGAACACAACGGTTGCCCGCAACACCTTCTGGATATGCAAATCAGGATGCATGTGCGGTGAGAAGGTGATTTGCATGATAAGCCCGTTTGTTTACATCGCGATTCGTTCACGAGAATGGAAAAACCATTAAAGAAAATGAAATCACGTTCACGGGAAACGAGAATCTCAACATAAGCAAAACAAAGTTTCCAACACAGTGGCTCTCACGTGGGAATTGCACTTGGTAGGCCCAGGTTCGATTCCCTCTGCTGCCAAAACTGCCGCCATGTTCACACGGAGTATGATCACATTAAACATGTGGGTCTGTAAGTTCTTCCAAGAGGTTGGTGGTAGAGAAAGTAGGGTGCTGTCTTTGTTAATGCCTCCCCCACTGGATTTCAGTCAAAATTGGGTGGCTCTTCCCGGCCGTCCAAAAAGTTACCTTATACCTTTCTGGTAGGCCGGATGGTCTGGGTCTCAATAACAAGACACACAGTTATTACTCCTAGTATGATGGTGTGGGGAGCTATCTCTTATGACAACAGGTTGCCCCTAGTCATCCTGTTGAAGACCCAGACCGTCCGACTCATCCTGGGGACTTGAGCAACTATTTGGACGGCCGGGAAAGGGAGTTAGCGAAAGCCAACCCCCACCTAGTCATCCTGTGTACAACTTTAATAGCTCAACGATATGTTGATGAAATCCTGTGGCCATTTGCATTACCTTTCATGGCACATCATTCTGGGGCCATTTTCCAACAAGATAATGCCACGCTACATACGGCTCGCATATCTGTGGACTGTCTCCGTGCTGTTGATACTGTTCCGTGGCCAGCAATTTCACCAGACCTTTCATCAATTGAGCATGTATGGAACATGTTGGGCCGCCAGATTCGGACACCCCAAAATGTAGCAGATCTGGAGCAACTATTGAGGAATGTCTGGCAGAATGTATCGCAGGATGAAAGTAGGAAACTTTATCACTCCTTACCTAGATGTATACAAGCATGCATTGCCACCAAGAGGGGTTTCATCAATTACTGATTTGAAAATTCAATGTGCAATTACTAACCATTGATGGGTCCTGTTGCTTTGATTTTGTAATAATTTCATTACCTGTGTATGAGCTGTACGCATATTTAATTTCAATAAAAACAGTCACTTTCTTCATGGTACTTCGTTTTTTTTGGTTTTTTTTGCAAAAGTGTGTATATAATGTTATATGTAAATGAAAGTCATTATTTTTAAAAGCTTGCATATTTTATAATCTAATTTAAATTTAAGATTTTTATCCAGCTTAGATTATGAGTGTGTCCTACTCAAACTGTGAATTGAAAAAGCAAAATTTCAATCCATGTATACAGAAGTACAACGATATGCAAGACATTCAGGATTCAACAGGACATACAGAGGAATAATAATATACCGCAAAATTCTGATATTTTTATAAAATCGAAAATACTTTCAAATATTGATAATAAAAGCATCTGTCAACAGACTGAATGTACAGCTGTGGAAAAAAAAACGCCCCACCCTCTGTTAATCGAGCATCATTCATCGTAGAGAAAATTGAAAGATACCACTCGATTAGGAATAACATCCTCTACAAATTAATGTGCATAAAATTTGCATAAGGGGGCTGTCTTCATATCTAAACTTGCACAAACTTTGAAATTTTCAATGGCAACACCCAATTTTGACGTCACCCACAAGTTCTAGACCCCCAAATTAGTCCTAATTCAAATTTTCACGACGTTTCTATCTTTATATCCAAAGATATTCAATATTCCGGGATCAGCTCCATATTGAAAACCACAATTTGAAGAGCGATGTTTCGTTAATTGACCACAGCACTATTGTAAATTATTAAACTATCCTCTTGACATTCAGCATTATGGCTACCTCACAGCCAAAGGGTCGCAAGTTCGATTCCTGCATGAGAGGGTGAGCATTTTCTTGGCTGGGTGTGGTGTTGTCTTGTGTGTGTGTGTGTGTGTTACTAAGGCAGTGGGCCTGGGGCAGTGGGCAAGTACCGAAGCATATGCACAATATATAGTCGAAGCATACGCATTTATAATAAACCCGACTTTTAAGCATAGCATATATACCGCAGTAAAACTTTAAATAAGAATGTTATTAGGTGTGATAACTCTGTAATACAGTTAAATAAACGAAAATAAATTGAGAATAAAATTATAGAATCATTTTACCTTTGAATAAGAGGTTCTTAGGTTGTTGTAATACCTATCATACTAAACCGCAATTATGCAAATTCGTCTTTTGATGTAAAGCTACGTGTTATGGTGTTTAGTATCACATAATTTTATAATTTGTTATTGTTTTATATAGATATTTTTTATTATAAATTATTACATTTTGTGGGCGATTTTAACTCGCAGTAGCTCCGGAACTATTAATCGACAGTAACATAAGTAGATCTCATTTATAACAATACAGTTTTCACCCTTCAATACAGTAGCAGAATTACGGTGATTAGGTTGCATCTATACAACACTGTTTTTACAAAGTTTTTATTAAAACTGGGTAAAAATAAATGCCTGTTTTCTTAAATAAAGATTAACTTACAATTTAAATTTAATATAACTTTTTCAAATTAGTCATTTTTTAAAACTAATATACGACCCCTAAAATCAACTTGATGCTGAATATTTAAACATTTTGAAAGAACTAGAGGGAGGAAACACCTGGAATTTTATAAAAACATATAAAAATCTTTGTGAATCAATTTTTATCAAAACATGTCCAGGTTTGTATTCATATTTTTTCGATTATTGATTTTATAATTAATATTTCATACAAACAATTATTTACACAAAAATAAAAATCATGTAAATATGTTTGGGTTGTTTAGTAGTAATGTCATACAAATTATCAGCGTGAGCAGATAATTATTACAGAAGATATGAATGGAAGTCTTGGAAACTAATTTAACATTAGGAGCTCAAGACTTTACATACTCATAATTCAGAAACGCCTCATCCAAATAACTTGAAACTTAATATCTGAGGTTAATTTTTAGTGTTATATTCAAAATATTACATCAAACTTGAGTGTTGCCATTAAAAATTTCAAAGTTTGTGCGCATTTCGATATGAAGATGGCCCCGCCCCTTATGCAAATTTTACGCACATTAATTTGTAGAGGATGCTATTCCTAATCGAATGGTATCTTTTAATTTTCTCTACTATGAACGATGTTCGATTAACAGAGGGTGGGGCTTTTTTTTTCCGCAGCTGAATATTATTTTGTAACAAAAATTTATTAAATAATTGAGCTAAGGAAAAGCAATTGCACCACAACTTCATAGCTGCTAACTCTACTGGAATTTCTGGGAAGCTTCCCATTTTTTAATGATTTCTCCCGGTTTCCCGTTTTTTAGTGAGAATCTCCCGGTTTTTGTCAATTATTTTAGAATTCTCTAAAGTAAGGGATTTTTGATAAAAATTCTCATAGGGAATTTCGATTGGATTTGTGGCCGCTATTTCGTTTCTTCCATGCATAAACCTAGTACCAGTTCTAAGTTGCATCATTTTCACTATTGATGAATACTTTCAAATAATCACGATTTTGCGTATATAGATTACATTGCCGTATCATGTTGAAACATCCTTTTGCATCCATGTTTAATTTTAAATTATGTAAATGAAAAATACTCAACATTCATTTCCTTGTAGTAGGTTTCATTATTAATTAATATTTTCATAAAATATTGATTACTTTTACGTGCAAATTTGCATCCATAGATTAAATTCCCGTGCAATGTTTAAACATCTTTTTCCATCCATTTTTTTTTTTTTTTTATAAAATCTTAAATTAGTTAAACAATACATTCTTTGCACATCTTTGCAGCTTACATAAAAATGAAGGATTATTTTCTTTAAAATATGCTCAAAATGAGTAATTGCATAACGGAATTTTTTCCCATTATTTTCTAAGCAATAGAGTCCTAAAAAAAAATTCTATCCACATTCATTTAATTAATTAAATTACAATTTGAGGACTGAGTATCTTTAATATGTTGGGTTGCTTTAGAATTTAGGTAATTTGGGGATTTGAAAATTTACTTTTATTTCTTTTTCCCTGGCTCAATATTCTTAATTTAGTAATATTTAAATAATATTTATTGGCTTTTTCATTTATTCTTTAATTAGAATATTTTTAATCTTCTAAATTAATTTTCTTTATAATATTCTTAATTAAAAATGTTCTATTCCCTAGATTAATATTACTTTTGATTTGTAAATTTTAAAAATTATTTATTTATTTGATTCCCCTTAAAATTCCCTTTAATTTGATGTCCCATTTTCCCATTTTGGTTAGAAATTCCGTTTGTTCTTCAGTTTCAAGTTATTTCCATGTTTCAGTGATTTAAAAAATTTCAGTTGCGGCCATTTTCGGAAACCTGTTTAGCGGGTTTGGTTTTGTGGGCTTTTTACCGCAATTGATGCGCCACCTAAGCTTTTTTTGCGCCTCTTTGGAATTCGTGAATTATTTTAATTGGTTCGCGTTTTTACGGATCGTCTGCTCTCGGAATTATGAGTTTTATTTTGGCAATTCTAATTTCGGTAAGCGAATTTTAATTGCTGCCGTTTGTCTAAACTCCGCCCTTTTTCCCGCACGTATAAATACGCACACAGAATTTTTCGGTTTGAGTTTTTTGTTGAAATCCCTCGTCGTGTGTTAGCGCGTGAAGCGCGTCCTTGTTTTTTTCATTGGAACTTATGTTCCACGCGAGATTTTCTATGAAACGTTAAGTTCCTCGCATTATTTTTTTTAACATTTGTTGTTTTAATTTAAATGATGGTTTTTCGAGCTTTTATCACGTAATTCACGAAGTAACTCGCGGAAAGATGTGTTGCGAAAATTTATTACGTGTGCTACGAGGAAGAAGCGTCTCAAGAATGTTCGTATGGTAGTTTTAAGAAGATCCGTAGCGTTCCAGAAGTAGTTGTTAGACCTCTGCTGATGAATTTTCTCTTGATCCCAAGAAATCCGGTTTAGAAAACCAGTATAGTAAATTCCTGTCATCCCTGTGCAGCTCTATTATTGGAACTTTTCCCCCCTGTCTGATGGCCCAGCCGGGTGAATACAAATGTTTTATTTAAACTCTTAGTTTCTATAATTCTGAATATGATTTCTCAATATTTTTTTTAATGTATAATTTAAATTTTATACTGTAAATTTAAAATTCTAAAACTTCATTCTGAGAGCAAATTTCTAAACCTTCATAAATTTATAAGAGCCTGAGTAAATTCTAAAATTCTTTAAATTTAATATTTTTGTTAATGATTTTCTGATGGAATTTAAAATAGATTGTTTTGAGTAAAGTTTTTATGCTAATTCCTTAATTCTAACCAAGTTGATAAAATTCTAAAATTCTAATGTTAATTCTTCCTGAGTTGCCTGCCTGTGAGCAGAGTTTTTGTATTTGTTAATTGGAATTAATTTGAAGTTACAATTTAATAAACTAATTTTCTTTAAACTAATTATTATGTCTTTTATCTCTTTTAAACACAGCAGGTTTTATTCTATCTCTTTCAAACACAACATATTTCAGTGAACCTCCTCTAAAATTCGTATCAGCTTATGCCACGGATATGTTTTTTATACACTTGACTATGCAAAAACATTTTTCTTATACAGTAGGTATTTTCATTGTTATATAATGAGTTATCATTTATTGTGTGATGTAAAACAAATCCCTATTTTCCCTTAAGTGATATTGAACAGGTTTGACCTGCAGAGTACCATAAAAAATGCTCACCGTGCTATCTACTGGATTTTAATTCTCTATTGTTGGCGCATATGCAACTTATTAAGGTTTGAAAAATAAATTTATTCATGTATCAATTGAAAATTGTATTATAACAAACTTTTAATAATAGAATAGCATGTGACAGCATGAAAGTGAAAAATATTCTATATACGACAACATATATATATAACAATTAAAACAAAATCCATTTGATTGCTAAAAATATAAATGCATATTTCTACACAGTGATAAAATTTTGCCTAGTATGCATGCATTTTGTTGCATACCAAATGTTAGATCAACCTATTTTCTCCAAAATTAGTTTTTGCAAATATAGACATTTGATATTGAAAAATGTTGAAGGTATTCATTTCTCTTGTAGAGTCTTTTTATGCTTCTGTTGCTGCTTTTGGCCAAAGGTTGGGCCATCACTCACACAGAATTGACTTGGAAACCTGTTATCTTCTGTGTTTGGCTGCTGTACACATGCGTTGGGGTTCTTCTCTATGTCTGGAATATGGTAGGTTTCTTTTACTTTATACATGTACTGCACCTGCATTGTCAGGATAATAAAAGTAAATTGTGGCCTGTCTGTTGGAAAGATATAATATTTTGGAGTGGGGACAAGTCCCTTCTTCAGTAGGTGATTACTAGAATATTCATAGGGAAGATCAATTTGATTTTTACGGCATCAAAGCTTAACAAATCAAAATTTACCTTTATTTACAAGGCTTAAAAGTATTAAATTCAATAATTTGGCTTGCACACTAATCCGGAATTTAGGTAGTGTTCTCGGGCATTTCCCACTCAGATTCATGAACCGGTACTCGTCCAGCTGGCAGAAAGGAACTGTCTTTATGCCCTGTTTTTAAGATCCGCAGGTGACTGAGATCAAGACTCTTCGGGATCATCTTTGAACCTTGTCCTGTGAATGATTTTGTCAACTTTGGTCTCAGCCTCCCTGGGTGGCAGACAATCATTCCTCTTCATCTTTGTCTCTGGCATAAACCTCTAGGTCACCGTGGAAGGTGAAAGTAACTCTAAAGTCACGAAAATCTGTGCTTTACAAAAAGCCTAATTGACAGCTAATAATAACACTATTTCTCATGCTTGATATTAACATAGGATGTAATAATTTCATAATTTAAGGTGCTTAAAAGTATTTTATTTTGATGACTTGAAATGTAATATATTTTTCTGTGTATATAATTCCTTGGCTTGACTTAGCTGTTGTCAAATATAAGTATAAAATACATATTTATTTTTCCCTTGAGAAATGGATTGAAATAAATATAATTTATTGTGTTGATTTATTACTATTTATAGAAATGGATCCATTTTTGAATATATAACAATACATTTTATAATGTATTTGTTAATTGTATGTGGTCTAAATATATGAATTGTAATTCTAGGGAATGTTTTGTTGTTTCTCGTATTAATTGTAATTAAAGTAATTGCCAATACTCACTGGTTCCAATTAGTTTACATTTATTTGAGGGGGAAACAAATCATTGCTTAAGGTTGACTAGCAACAAAATCATAATCGGTATATAATAATTAGTGGCACAATGTCAACATAGGAATGCTAATTTAATTAAAATTGAAATAAAATTGATTTTAGAGATAGTGTTATGAAACTCTGCTGACAAAAGCACCCAATTTCAATTCCCATAATTGATATCTTTTTCAATAACAAATGTTGTCTGTTCCTCAGCAGCCAGAATGAAATAATATATCATCAATATCATAAATTTTTATTTATTAATCACTTAGTGTGCAGAATGTTGAAAAGAAGCTGATCTCTTCTGAGTAAGTGACACATAATCAATATTGTCTTTCCTTCCTAATTATTTTTTACCACACATCTATCCTTATAATATTATAAATTATATAAGCAGTTTATTTTCATACTATATTTTCACCGACTTCATTTTATATTTATATATGACTTGTTTAAGCTGTCAGATACAAAAGAATATAACTTTCTATACTAAATATAAATGACTTTTGAAACTCAGATAATGGCAATAAGCCAAAAAAATCGAGTCTGCATGGGTTTTCATTTTAATGTGTAGAACCATTTACTATTTGTATTTTTATAATGAAAACTGAAGAACCACAGCCTAGTTATTATTTAATAATGAATTGGCATTTGAGAATGATAAGTTATGGAATAGACTTATAATGAAAGTAGGTAGCATGGGCACCCATAGAACTTTTTCCCGGGGTGGGGTGGGGGGTGGGAGGGACTGCTGATGTCTGGTGCAAACTCGAAAATAAAATGTATAACATCAACAGTTTGATGCCCACCTTAGTGACCTTGAACTTCCAGGGGAGGGCAAGTGCCCCCTCTCACTTTTTCCTACGGGCACCCATGGTAGGTAGATTAATTACTATAGAAGGAAATTATAAAGAAGACTGAAGCAATTATAAACTAGTTGAAGACCAGTTTTCTTAGCTAAGTACTCCTTAAAACCTGACTAGTCTGGATTTGGTTCCTTATAGGGGAGACCGGGGTACAGTGGGACAATTTTTACTTATTTGGTAATACTTTTTACATTTTTAATATTAGAAATTCAACAAATATGCAATACAATAATACTACTTTTTATCTTCTATTGTTAAATTTTTCATATTTTTTCCTCAAGTTTCTCTTTGTAAAAATATTGTATTTCCAAAGGTATGTAATTCGTCCCAGTGTACCCCGGACCGGGGTACACTGGGACATTGAATGGGGTACAATGGGACATAAAAATAAACACATATATTTGTACGATGATACATTACACTTTCGTTTTCATAATTTGTATGGGTTGTGGTTAACAGTTGAATAACAGAAAACAGTTTATAAATTATTACAATCAAAAATATTTGGATGACTGAAATAAAGTTATTGAACACTATTTTAAACAGCCAAAACAATGCCTAGGCTACTTAGCCTACGGTTTAAAAGTCTTTTTTATATCAGCTTAGCATAACATTCTAAGTTCACGGGAAACGATAATTGTCTCAATGCCCTTTCTGTTCCTCCATGACATACGGGTTTCCACAATTTCATTTCAATGTCACTATGAAGAGCTGAATATGTTGCCTCATCATCAAAAACAAAATTATATCCTGGTAAAAGTCTTCTCATATACTTCACTTCATAGTCAATTTTACTTTTTTGTATCACTTCCGCAACATAGTAGCTGAAGGTTGCTTTCTTTTTCCCGCACACTTTGACTAACACGAAATCTCCAATATCAATAGTATCACCATCTGCATTCTCTGCCATCTCTACCTCAAAACTGCTATCGCTTTCAGATTCTTTCCATTCTTCATTTTCTGAGGAACTGTTTTGCCAAATTTTCTATTAATTTTTCTTTTCTTCTTTGATTTGATATCTTTTGAAGCTTTTTTCTTTTTAGGCTGATTTTTCTTTTCTAATCTTTTTAAATATTCCTGCTCTATTTTTTTCCTTAACTGGTGTGTCAGTTAATACTTCGGATTTTTTACTTTTTCACATATTTTTATATATTTCAGTTTTATGACATTTTGGGAGAGGCCTTACAGTTTCAGGTGACAGAACAGTTCAGTTTTTTCCACTATGTGTAGACCTACATAGCTTTTCACTGAAGGTGAATTTAAATAAGAGCAGCTTGCTTGTGGTTCCTCTGTAATAGGCCTAGATCCACCAGCTTCAGTAAATAGTTGAAATTGAGTAGGACTGGGTTGTTCAGGTGTTGGGTTATCAGTGACGCACACCTGTGGGACATCAGTTACACTTGCAGCCTCAAAGTCTGCATCAGTCTAGGTATTGTTATTATACGGAAAAATACCCGTGGCAGAAAAACCAAATAGGATGTTATTTGCACAAAAGACATGTGGATACGCCTTTCCCACAAGCTCTGCTGTTCCGTGAATTGTTATTCTTTTACCGGATTATTCACAAGTCAAGCCCGGCATGTTTCATTATAGGAATGTTTTAATGGTTCATACACAGCCTTGTCTAAGGACTGCAACTTATGGCTGCAGTGTGGGGGTATTGTGAAGAGTACGATACCATTTGTTTTTGCTAGATTAATGGTCTCAATACTAATATGTGCTTCATGATTATCCATTAAGAGAAGGGCTTTTCTGGCTTTGATTTAGAATACTTCATGAAATGCTTCATAGCCATCAGAAATATATTTGTATTCATCTATCCATTCACTGTAGCAGAGCAGCTCCTTGAACACCCACAGAACCCTTTAATATTGTCTCCCGAAAATTAACACAAAAAAAATGGGGGCAGGGCATTTCCTAAGCCATAGATCATACAACAAAAAGTAACGAGTTCACCCCTTTCTGATGAAGTGATCTGGCCTACTTGCTTAACACATTTTTTGGTGATCACTTTTCCAGGTGTTTGCACAGTAGTGAGTCCTGTTTCATCTAAGTTATAAATGTTTTCTGGCCCAAAATGATGTTTTTATAAGAGTTCATGCAACTTAGAATAAAACTCAGTCACTACGGGTTTGTTAAACACATTGACCGGGCAAGCGATGTGACTTCTGGCTTCCTAAATGAAATACTACCAGCTCGTTTCATAAAGCTTTCCAACCAATCTTCATCTGCACAGTGATTCTCATTCCAAGAGGATGGGATACTTTTATTAAATTCCACTGCATATTCATATGCTAGTTTTCGTACTTATTTTGGTGGAAGCCCATGATGCAAACTTGAAGCTTGGGTTAAATACTTGGTAAGCATAATCTCTTCAAAAGTTGTGAAGATTTGCCGAACTGCATAATTTGGTTTAAGCATAACATTTTTCTCTGTTGGATTTTCTTCCCAGTTTATATCTTTTGCTTTTAGCACATACCGTTGCAGGGTGCTCTTAGGAATATCAAAAGTTCTTGCTATCTCCCTTAATGGTTTCTTGTCCTTAAGTACTGCCTTTACAGCCTTCCGCATCACAACTTCTTTTACTAATCCAATTTCACTTGTTCTCTCTCTTTTTCGCACCAACAATGTAAACAACAAAATTGTTAGGCCTAACAAATAACATGATAACCCCAATTACAAAATGTGTTAGTGTTTTTTCTAAGCCAAGCCTAATAGAATTTGTATAACAGAGATAGCTTTATGGATTAGTTTTAAACATTTCTTAAGCAAAACAGCTAGTGTAGTTTTTCCCCCTACAATATACCTATAGGCCTATAGCTTTGATGCAGTTCTAACAATTTCAGGTTAACTCAAGTTGTTACATGTTTACACAACATAAAAGTAGTTTGAAAAGGTTATCCTTAGGTAATAATTAATTGAAAAGCATAAATTCTAATAACTTTGGTTCAACTTTTGGGAATCGGAGGTATTTTTATGTTGAGCGACAGTGTCCCAGTGTACCCCATTAAGGGTGTCCCACTGTACCCCAAGAGACACACACACAACAAAAGTTACAATTTATGTACCACTAACAAATAAAATGAAAAACCATCATACATATGCAATAAAAAATATTTAACCTATGGATTAATGTAAAAATATTGATTATTGGATGACAATTTAGTGCGCAAATACAAAAAAACAACATTTACCTAATTTTCCCAACAGGTCAGATGAGAACAAAAATCGCTATTGCCCCCCTCGAAAACAAATAATGGCGGTGATCTGTTTGCACAGTGTTGCCACACAAGTTGGCATAATGTATCATATTTTTCCCTTTCTTAAACATATTTACCCTAGTAAATAAATCAATTGTCCCACTGTACCCCGGTCTCCCCTATATATACAACAAGTACTGTTTAATTGCTGATATGTGTAATACCAGCCTGTAACTAAACCTTGTTTCCAGACAGAGGTAGATGTCATTGATGACATCGACGAATACCAAACCTTTCCTGGGTGGATCATCCTGATATTCCGTCTCGTCATCATGGTGTGGTTCCTGTATGAGCTGCGGTCCACCATGTTGGATGAAAATGACCGTGCTAAACTGCGCTTCTATGTTCACTTTGGTGCTGGCATCTTGGTCTGGTTTGTGTACCTTCCTGTGGTCGCACTCATTGCTCTGCAGATATCTGCATTATGGAGGGCAAAGCTGCTCTTGGGTAAGTATTGGGCTCTTTAATTTTAATGTTTGTTGGTGAAGATTTTTCCCTGAGAAGCGAAACTAGCAGTGATATCTAGTACAGAAGGTTGTTTGCACTTTATGGAAATGATTTTGATAATTCATTTTTATGCATAAAGGCCATATTTCTTGTGGGGATTTGCTTCTATCTGATAGCCTTGATTCTTGACTATAGCTCTAGTTCAAATTTTCCATGAAAGTAAACATTTTCTTAACAATTTTATCCCACTCCTCTTGGGTTGTATTCCAAAGTCCGTTCAGTGTGCTTGGATGCTGTTTTTGTTTTCATGTGTTGTTGCTGGAAAAAAAAAATTTCCAATGTAGAAAGAAATTTCAATTTGATTTGTGCATAACACTGGTGCATATCAAATCACGTAGCAGAGTGATAGAAGCAAAGTGTGAAATGTCCTTGTGCCAAGAAGCATAAATGAAGACGAAGTAAGTTAAAAAAGATCATTTCACTTTTATTCGTGAATGAAAGTAAGCATCATTGCATATTACACACTGGGTAATATAAGACAAATTTAAAACAGTGCTATATACAAAAGTTAAGAGCTGACAAGCTCAACATTCATTTGTTACTAGCTGGACCATCTTAAAGCACTATAAATTATCTAGGTAATGGAAAACACATATACAGTTGAACCTTGATATGTCAAAGTTGAAGGGAGTAGCAAAAACAATCAAGATATTGAAAATTTGAAAAATTTTAAGGAATTCATAAAAGAATATATACTAGATCTATACTTACACATTTTTTTAAAAAATCACTTACTTTATCTTGCAGACAGAGAATTGGGTATTACCCAAGAAAATGCTGACAACAAATAAAGCGAAGCTTGAAATGATTGGATACACATTTAATTTAATACTATGTACGTACATACATTATTAAAATTTAATCTTGCATTTCTTTGCTTTGCAAAATAGTCATCTATGACAATTTGGTTACAGGTACTGAATCCTTCAAAATCTATCACATTTTCCAAATGAGCTTAATTTTGGGGCAATAGTTTACTTTAAAACTCTGAATAATACCTTGGTCCAAAGGCTGTAACTTAGAAGTTGTGTTTGGTGGCATGAAATGAATTTTCACGGATTTTAATTTTGGCACGCTATTATGCGCTGTACAGTTGTCCAAGAAGAGAGCAAACAATGCACTTTTCACGGCACGTTTTTCTGTCTAGTTCCTTCAACCAATTAGTGAAAATTTCGGCAGTCATCCAAGCCGTTCGCAAAATAAGTCATTGGAAAAGATTTCATTCCTGAAAAACATCAGAGTTTAGCAGATTTACCTATCATAAGAGGTTTGAGCCTTTCTGAACCATCCATATTAGTGCAAAATAGCACAGTTAATCTTTCTTTGCTCCTTTTCCCGCCATGATACGAAACCTTCACCTTTAATGGCCATAGTTTTATCAGGCATACACTTTCATCTGCATTAAACACATTTTTTGGATCGTATTTTTCCAAATGAAAAGATGAAAATGGTAAGATGATCCAAATGGTAAGATGAAAAAATTCGAGATATCGAGAGTTTGATTAGAAAAATTTTGAGTTAAAGAGTTTGTTTTACATTAGTTTTATACCGTGCGTGAAGGGAGATGAAAATATTTCGACATATCGAGGTTCACCTGTATTACCTAATCTCCATAACTGGTGTGACACACGGCAAGTACGGTTCCTTTGGAAAGCATGATTTCATATAAATTTAATACCGTCAAACACTTTCCGTGACTTCAACAATTAACTTAAATGAAACATAATGACCATTAACTAGGTCATACTCAACATGGTCCTTTAAACACAGAACTCCAAACTGAGTTTGAATAAGTCGTCAGCGACGTCCGCTTGTCGAATGGTTCCAACTCTCTGAACCTCTCTGTCTGACTGAAGTCTTTGTCTGAAGTGCTTTAAGATTGGTCCACTATATATATCCGAAGATGGGATCTTTCCAGAACACAACCGTAGTTGGAGATGCCTCCGGATATGCAAATGATCTGCGTACATATTGAGCACACGATTTGCATGAATTTGCATGTTGGAAAAACATCACGGTTCACGCCCGAGAACAAAGTGAGTCATTCACAAAGAATTATATGAATAACCACGTTCAGAGGTATCATGAATCGCAATGTTTACCTATGGTTTTTCAACAGTTTTCTTAAGGCTTGTTTTAACAAATCGAAAGTGCAGAAGTTCATTGGAGAAACTTCAGGTGACTTTACAGGTATTTATTTCATTAAATGGGATAAATTTTATTCCTGTTTCTGATTCCTTCTTTGCTAAACATGCGGCAGTTGTCTTAGACGTGTGACTAGAGGCTTTGTCCATATGAAGCTCAACTTTATTGATGACCTTTCCATATAAGGCTGGATTTCTTCTTCAAAAATTGATTCTAAAATATTCTGCTGATAGTAGAGTGAATTAATTTTAGTTTTACTTGAGACTTTTTTAAGTTTTTATTTACCGTTGTAACAAAATCCTTCAACTATCATGAATCCCTTTGGGAATATTTTTGTACATTGATGAAGCCATTTTGTATGGTTATTTTCGTCTGTTGAGCAATAGAAAATTTCTCTTTTTTTATTACAGTCACTTAAATACACTCTTGCCTCATCGAGTGTTACCACAAATTTCCATTTATCAACAGCTAGGTGTTTTTCATATAATTTTCTACAATTTGTTTTTCTTTCTGCAATATGCTTTGGCAAAAGCAGGTGAACAGCATCTTAAAGAGATTTAAACATCTTTTTTAACTTCAAATCTTTATGAATAATTTTACTTACAGTTCCAGAAGACATTCCCAGTTTCTATGCAATGGATCTTTGAGTCAGTGGATTTTCTTTTAGGATCAGAGCACTTTCTTGATATTTACCCATGTTCGAACAGTCTTAGGATGTGATTTTGCGGCCATTTTTTTATTTTTAGTTTCAACTAGATGCTTTTTCTCTTTCAAATTTAATATATTAAAAATACCTTTTTTTGAAATGCAATAACCTCGACTTTTACACCGTTTTACAATTTGTTGATACGAATATTTTTCCATGGAAAGTGCATTACCGTAACTTTCGAGCCATCTATCCATTTCAAGAGCCATTTTCTAAATAAATCTTTTATTCTACATTCCAATCAAAACAAAATAGTAGCAAACGATTATATTGAAAATACTAAATCTTTATCTCAAAATGCTAATGAGAAACGTAAATACAAAATCGTTTCCATAAAGTGCAAACGACCTTCTGTATAGAGAAGAAATTAAAATGAGATTTGGTAGAGAAGGTTCAAGAATTTATGCAGTTTTGGGCATTTTGGAACACAATTTGGATTGAAATGCTCAAACTGCTGCAGAAATAACTATAAAAGGAAAACTTCATTAAAAACATGATATGTAATACATTAGAAATGGTTTCAAATGCAAAAAACAGCCTCATTCTTCAGGATACAAAAAAAAAAAAAAAAAAAACCAACAGCAAAGACAAAAAGGCATCTGTCAATAGATAGTTGAAAATGCACAAAGAAAGATCTTTCTGAAAATACAGTGACCGCCGCTTATAAGAAGCACGTTCGTTTCGCTCGTTTTGTTTCTTATAAGCAGTTGTTTCTTAAATCCGGAAATTTTTTAAATATCGTTCTTCCATTGTAAATACTAACTATTGAACACAGTTTTACAGAATTTAAAAGATAAATGTATATAAGTAAAATATTAGTACGTACATAATACATTTGTAAATTGAGTTTTGCATTCAAAAATATTTCGTATTTTACGAATTAAGCCTTACAACTTAAAATATTATCTATATGCATATAGTATGAAGTTAAATAAGAATAAAAAGTAAAACTCATAGGTTGTTCATTTATGCATATGCAGTTCATTTATGCATAGTACATTTTCATACATACCGTAATCTATTACTGAGGAACAGCAAAAAATTTATTCAGTGTTGTTTGTGCTAACGAGTCTGTGATTAGTTTACGTACATCCATTTCTAAATCATAAAATAGTCCATAAACTTTTTCTGATGCCCCTCTGTGTTCAAGAGTTTTTCTAATTATATATAGTTAGGTCTTCTCGCGACTGTTTGACTGTAGAAAAATTTTCTTCTTGTGGAACGTCGTCTTCATTTTCTTCTTCATTGCAAACATTCTGAATTTCCGCCACTATGTCATCATCACTTTTTTCTTCAGATGTTTGTAAATTTTCGTCGATGTGAATCCATTCTTCGAAAGGTGCTTCTAATTCTTCTTCATCTTCTGCTGGTATGTCAACATTATTTTTCAAAAATCCTGCTTTACGGAAGCAATTAAAAATGCATATGTCAGAAACATTTTTCCATGCACCTGCGATCATATGGATAGCATCAAGCAAGGTTATTTTCTTGCTTATTTCGGAAACCGATCCTTTCTCTTCATCAATTGCATCCACTATTTTCTGTCGCAAATTTGACCGATACAGACTTTTAAATGCTTTAATAATTCCTTGGTCAAAGAGGCTGTATGATGGAAGTTGTATTGGGTGGCAAAAAACAAAGTTCAATGTTTGTCAGCTGTACTACCGGATGAGCCGTACAGTTGTCAAGGATTAAAAGATTTTTTCTTTTCCCATCAGTTTCCTGCCCCACTTTAACAAAAAGTCTTCAAAAATTCTACATGTCTTCCAGGCATTCCTTGAATTTTCGTAGATTAACAAAAAGTCTTCAAAAATTCTACTTGTCTTCCAGGCATTCTTTGAATTTTCGTAGATCACTGGCAATTTTTTTATTCCACTTAAACAGCGGGGACGTTTGCTTTTGCCAATAACTAAAGGGCTTTTTTTTTTACAGTTCCCGTCATATTTGTTGTTAACAGAACTGTAACTCGATCTTTTTGTTTTTTTCCAACGGAGGATAGATCATTTTTGAACATCATTGTATACTCGGGCATCGCTCTAAAATAGAGCCCTGTCTCGTCAGTGTTAAAAATTTGATGAGGAGCGTATTTTTCTAATAGAGGTGGTAAGCTTTGCGTAATCCATGAAGATGCCGACTCGGAGTCCGCGTCCTGCTTCTCTCCATAATTTTTTTTTTTTGTACACAATGTTATTTCGTTCTTTCCAGCGGCTTAACCAACCATCAGTCGCACGGAACTCTTTTTCTCCTAATTTTTCTGCAAAATTTTCTGCTTTTTTCAGTAAAATTGCCCTACTGATAGGAGCGTTCTTTAATCTGGCGTTAGAAAACCATTGTAAGAGTTCTTCCTCTATAGCAGCTGTCTTTTCTTCTCGTTTCCGTTTTCTTTGAAGATTACAATTTGGCGTCAAAATTTCATTTCTGCCTTTCAGGATTTTACATAATGTTGAGTGCGGAATATCTAATGCAGAAGCAGCTTCTCTTTGACTACACGGAGGTAGAGAATCATACTTTTTAAGTAAGGGTTTTTCTCTTTTGCGACATGCTTCCACTAGCAAAGCATAAAATGACTAACTAAAGCTGTGCGAATCTTATTTGAGTGCATAAGCAAGGATGCCTTTCCTTATCAGTACGTTTCCTTAACTGCCAAAATATTAAAACTCGTTTCTTACTGGTTTGGGGTTGTTCTCCCCAAACCTTTCTAAGGAGAAATTCTCTGTCATCCTTTGTTATATAGCAAACTCCCACCCCCTTCCCGTACGCCCAGAGATAACAACTCGTCCTTCAGTTAACCTTAAACAAATGGATTTTTTTTTTTTACACCGGCGTCGCAAGGAAATCAACAAATTTTCTGTAGAAAACTGTTTCTTATAAGCGGAATCGTGTTTCTTATAAGCGACACAATTTTAATGTTAAAACGAAGTTTGTATTTGTTTCTGTCGTTTTGGGTCTTATAAACGGCTGTTTCTTATAACCACTGAATCTTATAACCGGCGGTCACTGTATTTGAAATGTGTTTGAGGAGGTCCTTAAAATGCATGCTTATTTGTCAAAATCTTGAATTCAAAATTTTTCAGGAAAAGAGTACTTTTTTGTACGGAAGTATAAGAAAGTAATAAATTAAAAATATTTAAGTAGCATCTATTTGATGAAAATATAACTTTCAAAACCAGTTGTTTCCTTCAATTTTTATTATATTCCTATGCAGTTTTTTTATTTTTAGAGTAGTTTATTCTAATGTAAGTAAAGAACAATCCATAAAGCACAAATCACGATAAATTATCTTGATTTGCACTGCATTTTATGTTTCAAACCAGTTTATTCTAATGTTTTTCAATTTATGCATTTTCCCCCATTGATATTTATTTGAATCTGTGGTCACAGTATACTCTAAAAAAATTGAGTCAATCAAATAAAGTTTGTGGAATGATTTTTTCAATCGATAAATGTCGGAGGCCTATTTCTTTTCAGAGCTCAAATTATTTAAGACTATTCTCAAGATATTAGGCATTTTACTTTACAAAAGAAGCTATTATAAAATAAGCTCCTAAAATACGTCATTAATTCCTCACAATATCTAAATTTTTTCATCTATCTGAAAAATCAATTGTTGTACACCAGATACTAAGATAAATTGATAAACCATCCAGGATCACAATAAATAAAATTGATGCTTCTGAGAATATAACTTACTAATACTTTCTTGGAAAAAGCAGGTATTGAAAAATGTTCCTATGCCTGCTTCCTTCTAGGAAGTATTAGTAAGTTACATCCAGAATGCTGAAGCAAAGTCATTCAAATGACTTTTCCAATCAAACTAGGATCAAGGTTCCAATCACTTTTCCAATCAAACTAGGATATATCACATATGCGATATGCCTAAATATGAGCACATCTATAGATGCCAGTTTTACTAGATTTTTCCAGGCAACTCCTGGTTTTGGATGATTTCTCATGGTTTCCCAATTTTTAATAAACATCTCCTGGTTTTTGTTGAGTATTTTAGAAATCCCTTAAGTTAGGGATTTTTCTGTAGGACATTCCCTCCGTTGTTGATTATTTTTTTTCATACAATTTTTGTATATGAGATTATATAACTGAAACATCCTTTTCTATCCATCTTAATCTTCATAGGATCCTTAATTAGATGGGCCAGACTTCACTATTTTTGCAGTTTGTTTAAAAAATGAATGATTATTGTCTTAAAAGAAAAATCATTAAATTGTGCAATTGGACACTTATTTTTTATTTTTGGGGCAATAAATAGTCCAAGAAGTATTTTCTTTTTTTGTCTTTAAGTGTCAGCTTTAGACATTATATTTTATTTATGGTATTAAATAAAAAATATGTAGGGTGATTAAAAAAAGATGGGCCAAACTTTACGAGGTGGTAGTATACACCGAACCAAGCCTTCCCGGCCGTCCAAACAGTTACCTTACATCTTTCTGGTAGGTCGGACGGTCTGGGTCTCAACAACAACACCAAACCAAGCATCTTTTGTCATAGTTTACCATGCCAGAAATGAAACGCAAAGGCCCCAGTGGGCGCTTCATTGTGAAACCGATGAAGTGAGGTGATAATTAGAAGTTATAAAATGACATTTAATAAATAATAATTACATTAATGGCTCAAAAAAGCGACCACTAACCTCAATGCATGTTTCATAGGGGTGATGGAGGGATTGGCGAACTCTCTTGAACAGACCAGGCATGTTGCTCACTTCGACAGCAGTGGCTGAAATTTTGACGACGCATTCGATGTTACGAAAATTTGCATAAGGGTTTTTCTTCTTCCCCAGATGAAATTTGCATGCATGTTTTTCTTCTTTAACCAGAAAATAACAACCAGAATGACGTTTTTAAGTTTGCGTAGTGGCCTCTTCCCAATGATTACACACCCTCAGGGCCCGCGCTAGGAATTTCAAACTGTTAACCAACAAATTAGCGAAATTGAAAAATCATTAGCCAAATTACATGATTATTAGTCAAAGTTATTGTCGCCATCGGTGAAAAAATTTCTACTTTTAAGCCATAATGCAGCTTATAATATTAATTTCATTCTAAACAAGATATAAAGATAGGTAGATTTCATTTTTTTAATCATTAAATAGGCTATTAGTAAATTAAACTTGTATTTACCAATGAAAGATCACAATGAGTTACAAAAATGACAAATTTATTTTATAATTCACATAGTTTCATTATCATATAAACCAGGCAAGAATCGAATTTTTGTACTATACACCAATTTTCAAAAGCTGCCTTAAAGTTAAAATCTTTCATATCTGGCCCTTCACTATTTATAAGAATCAAGTCACTGAGATTTTTTACTCTGATGTTACTACTTAATGAAATTTATGTTCTGTTTACTAAAGCCTCTTTCAACGATGGTTGTTGTCATAGGACATGTGAAACCAATTCTTGCTACATCCATAATATTTTTATATGCAGTATCATCATTATATTTCTTTAAAATTAGGCACCAAAACTATCTAAAGGATAAATTTTTATGTCGGTTTTAAAATTCAGGCAGGCATAAGGATCGTATAAAAACCACAAAGATAATGATGAAGATGAAACGAAAACAAGCCAGGCAGGCTTAAAAATTCGTAACAAAAAGATAAACTACGATTCAACTTATGAGAAAAACAGCAAACCTCAAGTTGGCATCTGTGATAATAATCAGCAGTGACCTTTTTTCAGTTGGTTTTAACTAAAATTAAAGGCTTTCTTATTTACCGTATATACTCGCGTAAGTCGAGAAATTTGTGATAAAAAAAAAAAAAAACGCTTCAAAGTGGGAGGGGGGGGGGGGGGTCGATTTATATGCGGAGTCTAAAAAAAACAAAAAAAAAACATCGTAAGTCAAAAAGTTATTTTTTCCCGCAAGACAATTGATCCTAAAACAATGCAGTAGTAATTACGCAATCGCACACTCCTAATTTCTCTGCCTTCCAGATGCTCCAGAGTACCATTGTATATGCGTCATCAAAAAATATACATACATTTTCGTTCGATGTTTATCACTTGTTTTTTTTGATTACAGCTGATCGTTTTTGACAAAAAATGGCTCTTTTCAGAAATAATTCTGTAACACAGAATGTTTAAAACTATAATGCAGGATTTTAAGTTGAAAGTGTTTTTTTGTTTTGTTTATTGGAGAGTATCTAATAACTGTGTTGGGGGGGGGTTAACCCTTTCTGGACGGCGGCATTCCGGAGCTGTTGTGGCCCAAAAGACGAAGCGCTTCACTTCCGAACTGGTCGAAAAGGATGGCGCATTTTTTGCGCTAAGCCTAACTCTCGAAAAAAATTCACTAAAAATCACCTATTCAACACAGAAATCTACTTTTTTCAGGAATAAAAGAAATATTTATGTTCTATTTGATATATAATTTTCATACAAATCTGAATACAAAATACTCGTTAGTTGCTCCCATTCTTTTATCCGAAATAAACGAGAAATTTCACTGCCTCTAAAACCCAAACAAAAAAAAAATACTCTCTTATATTCCTATGATTCACCAACGAAATCATAATGCTGAAATAAAAATAAAAACTGAAACTCAATTATAAAATTGTTGATGCTACGAGAATTGCTCTGTTTGTTTATGTTACAAAATGATTTTCACCGCTCCAAATGGAGAAATAATTCATTCGATCCTCTTCTGCCAAGGTCATGCCTCTGCAAAATACATTGAAGTTAGTTCCATGGACAAGTAACGCCATCTAGTACACAAATTAAAACGTTCCACGTGGTGGCACTTATAGGTGCCACTATCCGCTTGTGGTAAAATTTCCTCTGGCCCGAGTGAGTGCCGTTCGTCCTTGAATGCAAGTTCGCATCTGGCACGTGGGCGTGCCGATCGTCGCGAAAGGGTTAATGGTTGTGCGATTCAGGGTTAACGAAAAAAAATTGGCTCACATAACGGACGGAATCCAGATAATGTTTTGATTGCCGCGGTGGGTCAAGGACGTTTGAGAGACAGGAATGCGCTGTCTTCCATCCATTTTGAGGAGCAGCGTGCTGGGAATTAAAGAATACCTGGAGCTTGTCACATGAGAACGAGCGTCCCCAAAACAGACGGGAGACAACGCTCGTATGTCATAGGCCTACTTGTCTGGAATTGGACTTTTATTCCAAATTAAATCGGACTTTTATTCTATATTACTTCCCCAAAAAATATTTACGAAATTTTCACAGTTTCCAAAAAATCATTCGCCATTTTTTTCGCCGAAGTATTTTTTTATCACCAGTTTTGCGATCTTTTCGCATTTGGCGCGTAGGCGAATGGCTAGCGCAGACCCTGAAACTTAGCTCTCACATTCTCGGGGCAGACAGTTCAAACAATGGTAGTATTGTTGCCCCACTGTGGGTGCATTATCATATCTAGGATAATCTTGCTTAATAATTTTAATAAATTCTAGAGTATTGGTGCTAAAAGGACATAAAATTACCAAATAAATCTGCTATGGGTGTGTCGCACCGTTACCCCTCTGGGTGACAAAGATTACACCTACTACAAAATTTTGCACAAATATATTTTATTATTGAGGAAATTATACTGCTCTGTTTCAGTGGGTGCAAGAACAATATTGATAGAGAATTTCAAATTATTTATAGACAATGTTCAAAATGCATGTACTAAATATTTGTTGGTTGGTTGGTTGGTTGGTTGGTGTCATGTCCATAAGAGGTCAGATTGAACCATACTAAATATTTGCATGATATAGAATACACAAATGTTAGCTTGAAAATTTTCAGAATTTTACATGCATTAAAACTGTACTTCTGTTTATTTAATGGAAGTGGTATCCTACAAAAATAATTAATAATTCTCTTAAGCCTTTCCATTTCTATAGTAACATGAAAAATTGTAAAAGGATTCTGCGCATAAAATATCTGAAGCTTTAGACATCGGGCAAGAATAAGCAAATAATGTTAGGTAAAAACACCATTCTCAAAACTGGAGCTAATTTCTTCAAAAATGCAATTTGTAAGCAGTATTTGGTGCATGGATTTGAGTTTTTGCATACGTTATGTAAAATAAATTCTTTATAAAGCATTATCATTGAAATATCGTAAAATTTGCTATATTTATTTATTTTAATTTAATTATATAAAAATATGGGACATTGGATATGATGTATGTATGTGAGGGGGGAGGGAGAGACTCACACCTGTGCCCTTGTTTACTGTAACATTCCAAACATTGAGTACCAGCTAAAGCCTTTATAATGGTAAAATTGAGTACCGTCTAAAGCCTTTATAATGGTAAAATTAATCTTTGATAAAATTACTTCGTTGTTTCTTTAATAACAGCAAAAAGATAATTAAAAGTATCAATAGGTTTCTGAAGCAAGAAGTTGCATCCTTCTACAGGATAGAAGGACGAAGCAGCCGCACCAGCAAAGGCAAGAACGCGCCTGGTCAGCGTTTAAACAGATGCATTCTTATATTTCTTTCTATTCTTATATTCTTTGCTGGTGCTGTTGATATCTGTATTCTGACGAAAAGACCCTTTTTACCTTTGAAATCAGCTGTTACTTTTTGTCAATTTTTCCGTGTTCATGCCAAAAGGTAGGCAGAAGAAAATTGATGATTAACAAAGTCGGGCTATCAGAGCATAGGTCTCTATAGCAGTATGGTTCAACTGTTTTTTTAATGTCAATTTTCGCTGGTTGTATTTAAATTTTTTATTAAATAGTTTTTACATATTACATACAATATGTGATACAGAAGGACAAAATATGCACAGAAGGACAAAATATTTTTAGAATGTTATTCATTCGTCCCTTTATTTTTACTTTCCTTACATAGGAGAAGTATTGTGATGCGATAAAAAATCCAGTTCTCAAATTTTGGTCAATCTGCATGTTTGGAGCATTTTTGAATGCGCGTCAACCATTATATCAATGATGTCTATCTGCAGACACAATATATTTCGAGTATCAAATGCAATTTGGTACGATTATTTCAATCATCAAACGTCAGAGGCCTATTGATTTTCAGAATGATCTAACAAAAGAAAAGCTTTAATTTTGAGAATAATTTTTTTTTTTCGAAATTGAAAAAAAGCGTTGCAAAAAGATAATAACTGTTACGAAAATAAATATTTTATACGTATGTTTCATTTAAAAGCGAATACCATGATTTATAAGACTCTAATTTACGCCATTCTCTAAATATTTATATTTTATTTTAAATCTAAAATGGAAAAATCTATAAAAAATAAAATAAACTCACTATGTATAGTTAATCTACTTATCATAAACAATAAATTAAGCAGATTCAAAATAACTGTTGTATTGTAACAGAAGGAAAATCTGTGATTTGTTCAGTCATTAAACTTAAATTAGAAGAAGGATAAAGTGGGTTGTTTTTCTCTCAAGCTAGGTTGTGACCCAGTCAGTAGAGAAATGGCATGAATGGACAATCCATCTTAAAAAGAATTCTCACCTATTTTCTGAAGCAATTACTTATGTACCCTACCCTTCTTTGACTTTGAATCCTATGCGTTTAGTCCATGAAGTATCTACAGGCATGGAAATTTTTATTTACTGATGTTTTTTGGACTTTAACGTGACTTCATTCAAACATATGTTTACAAAATACAATTGGAAAAGCAAATGCAGATTGAAAACATATTTTCTGTTCTTCGTTCTGCATGTCATAAAGATGTCAATAATCATAGTGATTGATTACTCACAATACGGGGCACTAGCGGATTTATTTTTATGGAGCTCTGGAGAGCCAACCTCCCTGAAGGAAATTCCAGACAACACATATCCTTGGAAATCTTAAGAAGGTCTGTACTGTGATAGGGGTGCCATGTGATCAATATACTAGTTTATCTACTATAATAATGGCTTTAAACCGTTTTATAAGGGTAAAAGGTAATGACTCGACGCCAGAACCTTTCTTTTTTTTTTTTGTAAGAGACGTGGTTGAAGTCCAGGAATGCTTTATTAGGTATGTTATTTCTTTCACACATTTCTTTCATAAAGGCTCAAATGCAGGGAACAACTGAGCACCCCCTACTAATATTATTTGTTCCTACAGGCAGAGGCAGTATAGATAACAGGTTATAGATAACAAAATACCGCAGTTACCTTGCGCTCCTTGATTATCAGGGTGGGTAATTGAGGGTACTTGTGGATAAAATATGGTGTTTCAAGTCACCAACTAGTGTTGTTTCAAGTCACCAACTAACAGTCAGGAATTTAATTACTGGAATCGGACAGGCTATGGTCCTTTGTTAAATTCTATTGTGCCAAATTCTGCTAAAAAATCTGTAATCACCATGAACAAACTGAATGTCTTAAAGGAGACTGCAGTATCGTGAATTCCATTGACACTGCGATTTTGTTTGAGTTGATTATAAAAGTATCCAAGTTCATCTGAAACAAGTAAATTTATTGATTTAATCATTTTTTATTTTATTTTTATTAGTTACTCACTAACAGTAAATTTTTATTTTAAATACATACGCACTATGTATTGTCCGGCCATTTAAACTGATGGTGCAAGCCATAGGGTCAGTCGAGTGGTCTAGGTTTTCGACACTATCTAATGTGCAGGAGATTTTTTAAACAAAGAAACAAATTCCAGAAATTTTGTAAAATTTAGTGTGGATTTAATTCCTTAATTTTTATGGCCAAAGTATGAATTTGGAAACAATTTGTGTCTTAACAGAATGTAAAGCCACCTGCTTACGATTGGTTCTTATAATAAGACTTAATAAGACTATTCATTGAGCTACTGAGATGATTATCTTTCTTTCTACATTTGAAGTGGAACCTATACTTTCCTTTCTCTTCTCAGGGTCTTTATTTCTGTGCTTATATGCAAACTGTGCTTATATCCTACTTTTAACATTAATTAAATCTCAATTTTTTACTCTGCAGGGGAGATAGTAGTTTTCTAGGGGGAAAATTGCATATTTTGACTAAAGGAACAAGTTTTGATGGAAATTTTGAACTTCATTTGCATGTTCTTAATATGAAAATATTACTGTTTTAGTAGTATAGATTTGGTCTGATTTTTAAACATGCGATATTAGATAAGTCACAGCTCAAATAATAATAATAATAGATTTCACTATCCGCAAGATTGCTTTTCAACTAAAGTCACTTGACTCATTCTATTCATTATAGTGAAGTTATTTAATGCTTCTATACACTAAAAGCCTAAAATATTCGAAAACATTTTCAAAAAAGTATTTTTAAAAAATGAGAAATGCGAATTTTCTTATTTTTTTTTTAAACCAGACAAAACTTTTTCTTTATTAAAAATTTATTTTTCAAAAATTAAAAATGTTAGGTTTAGTGTATGCATATTTATTAATTTGATATGTATATCAATTTTTAAGAAAACAGAATAATAAGTTTTTCTGTAAATCATGCGGACAGACACAAAAATTTAAAACCGAAAAAAAAAGGGTTTAAAGAACACTGGGGGAATGACCATTGCGCACATTTTATAGCTATATGCTTAATTTGCATCTGATTTTGGATGCGGTTTGCTTTATTTTAATCCAATTTTCATCCGATGTGAGAACTTTTCAGCAAATTTTTTTTTATAATTTTGAAATAATAGTAAGTTTTAAAATATTAAACCTTATCTTTAAAATTCATGAATTTCTAAAATCCTTTAATTGAAGTTACTCCATGGACATAGTCAGGGGGGGGTGGGGGGAATTATCCTTTGTTCTTTAACAGACCAGGTGGCTATAATAAAATATTTTGTCAATTGTTTTGTCCTAGACAATAATAAAGTGGCTTTGGCTATATTTTTTTCATCCTTTGAAATAGGTATAAAATAAATAATATTGTTTTATTCAACAGTAACCTGTAAATTTCCACATACTTAAAAGAAAAAATGTGAGAGTCCGGCACAAAAATTAACAAAGAGCTATCGTTTGAAAATTATTTTTGCAAATAATTAATAATTTGCAAATATTTAATTTTTTCGAGTTTTTGAAAGTGTTCTGCAAAATCTCATATCATTAGTCCACTTTTAAAAAAACAGTTGAGTTTTTGGCTACTGATTTGCTTTGTAATAAAGGAGACATAGATTTTCAATATTTTGTATATTTTTAAAAATCTGCATAAAAATTTATTGAAATTTGTTTAATTTTCGATATTCGCAAGTATTTCACATTTATAGCTTTCAATAATAAGTAATGGGGAGGGAGGAGATTTCAGTGTAAAAATTAGCGTAAGAGAAAATGTTGTTTTGGAGGGTCGTTGAGAGATTTTTTGTAAATAATAGAAAAAGAATAATTTTTAAAATTTTCGAAAGTTTTCTGTAAATGCTCAGAGCAAAATCTATTTTAACGATAATAACAATTGAGTCCCAGTAGCCTAACGGCAGAGAATCGTCTGACCAGTAAGAGCATCGGTGGTTCAGTTTCCAGTTAGAGAAGCAAGGTTCTATACAAAGGCACCTGAACAGATCATCCATTTATGTTAGTGCGATGATGTCTGGGGTCTGAAAATAACCCTAGTACGATTGGCACAAATTCAGTGAACTCTGGTATTGAGAACCGATTTCAAATCGTGAGATCAACGACCACACGGGAAGCTAACCTGGGAATAAAAATAACTGTAAGAGAGGAGGCTAATATGAGGTAAATCTAGCAGGAGGTCGTTAGTCAAGATTGTTAAGATACCCGTCAATTTGGCATTAGAGGGAGGAGAATGCAGAGTCCACTTCAACAATAAAAGCTTGCAATTTCGCCCCAGTAGCTCAACGTTACAGGGTCCACTGGCCAGTGCAAAGATCCGTTTTCAAATCCCTGTTAGAGAAGCAGGTTTCTTTACAGGTTTTAGGCCAGGTATTAGATTGGTGATATCCGTGACACAAATGTCATTTTTAGATATATTTTTCAAAAGTTTTGGAAAAGCGCTCGGATTATTAGCACACTTAAAAAAATGCAAGGTTCTAGTCTTTACTTAAAACAGTTTATTCTGAGTTAAATTGCAAGGCCTGCCTGTTCTCTCTTTATCTGTAACAGATCCAGTTTCTTGAAAACGCCTTACTTAGCAAGTAGTTGTTGGATTATTAGGGGTTTTAAAGTATGACCAGTTCTTCTGAAACTATTCAGTGACACTCGCATAGGAATGGCTAGAGAAATATTGATCTGAAACTCTGTCACTCTTTTGGAAACGCCACACTCTTCGATTGATGAAAATGGTGATATCTAATTATCGTTTGACGTATTAAAAACGAAAGATAATATTTTTTATATATTTTTGAGGGTTTAATAGTGCCATTTAACAGAAAAAAAATCTATTTCAATTTCTTGGTGCATTATATGATTTTAAAATATGATGTGTGCAAGTTTTCGATCACACTGTATATGCTTCCTCATAATATGTTTTTCAACACATTCTGCTGAATGTTCCTTTGTTTTTATTGCAAAAATGTAGAGTAGTTTATTAGAGTTAATGTTAAAGTAGTTCAATAGTAAGATAACTATTTGTGAGAAATATAAAATTCTTTGAGTTGGAGATATATTTAGTTCAAAGCAATGATACTCGTTTATCATACGTTCGATCATCAGCTTCTTCATCTTACTGTGCAGTTAGGAAACCAAAGCAAAACTTGCGAAATGAATATTATCGAGTTGGAGGTAAAAATATTACCAAATTAAGTGTACTACAGTGTACTTAAGTATACTGAAAATCAGATTAAAATGCAATCTGTTCATCTTAATTCCTATATATACTTGCGATAATATAGCACTTTGTTACTTCTGTCAGTAAAAAAAAATCTGTCCAATATAAATATACGATATATATATACACATATATATATATATACAATATATATATATAATATATATATAATATATATATATATATATATATATATATATATATATATATATATATATATTATCAATCTTGCACCCACAGTACAAAATGACTTCCGACGCCTCTGGATGGAATTGTTCTGGAACAAGATTGTTTCCGGAAATGGCCCCAAGTATGCAAATTACTTGCATACGCGTCGGGCACCCGATTTACATGATTCGCATATTGTAAAAACGTTGCGATTCACTTCCGAGAACAAAGTGAGTCATTCAGAAGAAAAATTAGAATATGAACAACACGTTCATGGGAAACGTGAATTGTGATGTTTACATCCGTTTGTTTTTCCAACAATCGGCCCCCTCATGCAAATCTTCCAAGTCTCGACGCATATGCAAACAGACAAAAATTTTACTCTACGAACCAAGGCATGTTAATAAATGTCAAGGCCCCCAGTATCCTACTAACAACATAATGTATGAAGTAATTTTAAATGAATCACATCATTAAGTAAATTTAAATTTAAGTATAAACACTTATAACATTGAAAAATGCCTAAAACTTGCATCAATATCTATTTTTAAAAAAGCACACACATCCACAACCTTTCAATTTGAATATAAGTATTTAATAAAGTTTAAGTTCTAAAGGGTTAACTATTTATTGAAATATCAACACAGTAAAGTTTAAAATTGAGTATAACTATCAAGTTCTATATGATGTTTAAATTTAAGTATAATCATATTATCCAAATTAAAAAATTCACTATGAAGATAAATATTTAACATTTAACTCATTAACTTTAAAAATTAGAGATTTGAGTATAAACATTAAAGTTAAGTTCACAAAAGTTTAAGTATAAACATCAAATTTAAGTTCAAAAGAAATTTGGGTACAAATATTAAATTTAAGTTTAAAAGAAATTTATGTATAAATATTAAATTTAAGCTTAGAAGAAATTTAGGTATAAACATTAAATTTAAGTTTAAAAGCATAATCATTTTTATCTATTAGTACATTGGGGCAAGATAAGTGTACATTATAAATACTAACAAATTGGACAAAAATACTAAAAATACAAAAGGGTAATATACACATGACATAAACACACAGACTACTAATATGTCTTCTGAGGAAAAATTCAACATGTATTAAAAATGATTTGTCTTCAACACACATTTTATATACATAAGCAACTAAAATGCATTATGCGGGTGATCAAAATGGATGTATATTCATCATTGTAATGTCTAAAAATTCATGGCAACACAATGTAAACTCAAGATACATTCACTTGTATCAATGAGAAATAAACAATAATATATAATAATACTATATTAGAAATATAAAGATGTGTATTCAATTTAATTTTTAAAAAGTTAATTTAAATTACATTTTAAATATCTCATTACAAAGTTTAAGGACCCTTTCTTTCGTCATAGGTTTAGTGAAATAATCTGCTATATTATCTTTACTATTTACAAAGTTAATATTAAATGATTCATTGACTACTAAGTTCCTCAAGAAATGATACTTCACATCTATGTGTTTAGTTCTATTATTCTCAATTGGGGAATTAGAAAAATTTATTGCTGCTTGGTTATCACAAAAAAACGACACTGTCATTTTTGTTCCGGCCACATACTTTGCTACAGTAAACCTTCGGGTCTGTCGTGTGGTCTGGGTTTTCAACTGTCATTTTTGTTAAACTTTAACCATAGCCTTTTACATTCCTCAATTATATTTTGCATCCAAACCATTTCCTTAGCGGCTTTTGCAAGCAAAACATATTCTGCTTCCATAGATGACAAACTGACACACTTATGTTTAAAGATTCGCCAAGAAATGGGTACACTATCAATGAAAAATATTATACTCCCTAGTGGCACACGGTCATCTCTGTTTGCTGCAAAATCAGAGTCAGAATAGCAGTTTAAATTTAATTCACTGATATTTGATAAGTTTAAAATACAAGTTAGTTTTCTCAACATATCCTAACAATTTCAATAATGCATCCCAATGCTTAATACCTGAATTTTCTTGGAACTGAGATAATATGTTAATAGCATAACATAAATCTGGTCTAGTCCTACTGGATAGAAAAGCTGAACATTTGATTAAACTTTTGTATGGAAAATCTTACATTTGAATTAATTCCTCATTTGTCAATGGACAGTCAATTTTACTCAGAATACTGCAATAGGAAGTGAAATGATAGGGTAATTGAAGTGTTTAAACATTTGACACACTTTTTCAATGTATTGGCCTTGATGTATAAAAAACTTATCATCAATTTCTTTAAATTCCACACCTAACAGTTTCTTAATTTTCCCTAACACCTTAATATAAAATTTATTACTAAGTAAAGAAACAATATGGTCTATATCATTCTGATATTTAGAAAAGATAATTTATCATCAACATAAATTAGCATAAGAAATTAGCATTGTATATGTATGCACAATTACACTATTTAAATTTTGAAAAGTTTAACTTCTTTAGGATTGTGTCAAGTTCCATGTACCATTCCCTTCTACTTTGATGAAGGCCATATATGGCTCTCTTTAACAAACATACATAATCTTGGTGATTCTGATCGACATAATCATTAGGTTGTTTCATATAAATTTTTAGATTCAACTTAGCATAAAGATATGCTGATTTGACATCAAGTTGAAAATGCCGAGCATACAAACAAAGATAGAGAAAAATGCTCTAATTATACTGAAGTTAACCACTGAGCTAAAGACTTCATCATATGAATCTCCTTTTTCTTCTGTATATCCTTGAGCCACCAAACGTGCCTTAAATCTTTTGATTTCTCCTTTCTCATCCTTCTTTAAAGTGTAGACCCATCTACAGCCTATTTGCTTTTGTGAGGTGGGTGCAGGAACTAACTCACAGATGCCCCTCTCATGCATTATGGCTATGTCCCCATCCATGGCCTCACACCATTTTTTAGACTGGGGAGATTTAATGGCTGCATTGTAGCTCATTGGTATTTGTATTTCTATGTTGCTCGTCTCTGGTTTATTTCTGATCCCTATCACTTTTTTCTTTTCCCTAAAATTAAATAAGTGCTGATCATATTGTACCTTTGATTTTGCACAATATTTCTTTACATCATTATATGACCTCAGTCTTTTCTTATCCTTTGACATAGTAATAGACATCTGTTCTACTGCCATCGGGTCTTTCATTCCCAAGCACTATCCGAGCAAGGAGTCAGATCAGAATCCGCAGGAGAGTCTGTTGCCTCACTGAATTCAGATGGATCTTCACCAGTCTCCTCACTCTCTCCTGCTGTCTCAGCTGACCTCCGCCTCGGACATTCCCCCTCAGAACTAATAGAACAGCTATCACTTGGTATCCTCAAGGAGATAATACTGAGATAAATAAGGTCCAGGATGCTTTCCACTGTCTCACACTCTTCAAACCTTACCACGCTGGTTTCAATAACCTGCTTTTCTCTTGGAATCAATATTCTATATCCTTTGGTGCCTGTGGCATAATCGACTATGACTCCCTCCTGAGCCCTCATATTCAACTAAGTTGACCTGGTTTGCCAATATAGGCTGTGCTACCAAATGTCCTGAGGTAATTAACAGCTGGTTTTCTACCACTGTAGAGTTCGTGTGGAGTTTTACATTTGAATTTATGACAGACCCTGTTCTTCGTATAGGTAAAACATAAAATGGCTTCTGCCCACATTTTGTCATCAACCTTACTTTCTTGCAACATTGCCTTTGCACATTTAAGGGCTCTTAGATTAAAGCATTCAGATACCCCATTTTGTTTTGGGTTATAGGTATTTGGTCACTCTGCTTTAATCCCAAAATTCTTTAAGTAGGCTTTTAAATGGTTGTGACGAAATTCCATTCTGCAATCCGTCCGGATGCTTAAGATCTTTTTACCTAACTGCCTTTCCTCTCTAACTTGAAACTCCTTGAAAATTTTAAAAACTTCTGATTTTTGTTTCATGAAAAATACAAACACCTTTCGGCTAAAGTCATCTGTTACTGACAAAAAATACTTGTTACCACCTAAAGAAACTGTAGGTAATGGACCATAAACATCCATATGAAGCAACTGCAATGGTCCAGTGGACCTTATCCTACCTATAGGCTGGTATGACACTCTCCTAGATTTAGCCAATTTACAATGCTTGCAGATAATTTTACTGTACTTAAGTCTTGTCAAAGTTTCTGCAGTCCATTGACTGCAGAAACTTTGCTCGTCTGATATGTATAATCAGCATTGATGTGACAATATCTTTTATGCCATAAACTATTAACATCCTTCAGCTCCATTACTGAGTTACTAGGCTTAACTTTAGTACTGCCCACATCAATTTTCTGTTTTGTCTTTGACTTTACTGAATCAGAATTTTTAAATTTAGTTTTATTAGATTTAGGCATATTATTTACATTTTTAAACAATCTAGTTTCTTTAATTTGGGGTTTTTCTATCTTTTTTACAATTCCTATCCCCTTTCCGATCCTCATTTTTAGACTTACGACTTCTATGTTATTAATTTGTACTTTAGAACTATGTTGTGGTTTTAAGAAGTATAAACCCTCTTTCCATTTGGTGTAGAAAATGTTTTCAGCTTCAGGCGTGAAAAACCACAATACCCCATTAGCTCCATTTAAACTAAAGTTCTGTTCCTCAAGAACAGAGGCTGCTAATAGGTTACTTCTAAGTTTTGGTTAATACATCACATTATTCAAAGTAATAACATTTTTCTTGTCCTTAAACTGAACAAACATATCTACTGTACCGATAGCCTCAACTGCACTTTCGATATTCCCTACTGCTAGCGACATGGATGTGCCTTTGCACTCCCTAAATTTAGAAAATAACTTAATGTTATTGCAAAAATGTTGCATAGCAGCAGTATCTTCTACCCAGTTGAGCCTATCGCTAGGATCAATAACAGTATTGGCTTCAATACTTGTAGATATGTGCAACTCCACAATATTATTGTAACTAGATTTCAACTTAGGGTAATTGGATTTAAAATGACCTATGTTTTTAAAATAGTAACATGGTCCCTTACACTCTTTCTATTAACATTTCTAGACTTATTAAATTTATTAACACTGGCATTCTTCTTGGAAGTTAAAAATGCAGAAGAGTTAACACTCACATGGTTTAAGTCTTTATTCTGCTGATGTAATCGTCCTTCCTCCGCTGAGAGCTCAGCCTGGATTTTCTCCAATTTAAAATCCTCGTCTTTCCATCTATAGATGATTTGGATGAATACCGTGGAACTCATCTGATAAGTATCTTATCGCTTGGAAGGAGATGTAAAAGTCCTCTACTGGATGGTTTACATTTTTTAACTTCGTCACTGCCCTCCTGAGTCTCGAACAGAAGATTTCGATCGGCTCGTCGGGTTCCAGATGTACGGAAAAGAATTCGTCTAACAGGCGAACCAAGTTGGCACGAGTAGGTGCATCAAAGTGTTGTTTGAGTTTCTCCCAATCTTCGGCCTGGTCATCCATGATGTTAATCAATTCCTTGTATTCCGGCGTCAAACTTTGGTAGATAATAGCAAGCGCTTTATCTTTCTACCACATAGTCCTGACATGATGTATGTTCATCCATTGGTTTCACTGACCTGTCTATATATCCGAAACATCCCTCAGCTTTGAGAGCGAATGAGATTTCAGTTCTCCATGTGACGTAGTTATTACGTGTCAGCTGTTTGGTCTTTTTCACCTCCATGGCGTGTCGTGTAAATGAAGAAGCAAAAGATTCTTAGTACTTTTGTTTACTTTCTCACACATGCGAATGGCTCTGTCTCACGGGCCCCCATCTGTGGATTCTCTTAGCTCAAAAATTTAGGAAAAGCTATAGTTCTTTTCATAAACAAAGTCCTTACTTTTTATGGGCATTTAATTGCAGTTTAAACGTTTCATCAGCCTGTTACCTTAATATCCATTATATGCATTATAATCATGGAAGAGATATAATTTAATTGTGCAGATTGGAATGTTGAAATTCTTCCAGTTCCACACCCTTCCCATTACACCAACACAGCACAGTACAATATGACATACCATGATTCAAAAGAAAACAAATGTAATTAAGTGATATAGAACTGAACTATACCAGACTCCCTCAATAAAACAAAAACAAAATTCTCTTAAACACTAATTCTCATGTATGGCAAGAATGCAAAAAGGGAAAAAGAAAAATTTCTCAAGAACCAAAGACAATCGAATGAATACCTTCGACCGAAGGAGAACGTGGCATGTTCTCCTCAACCAAAAAGGAACAAAAATAATAATTTTCCAGCAGGAGTGCCTGAGCCATATACTCTGCCAGTAAAGGAGGGAAATTAACTTGAACAAAAAAGACTCAAACCAGCAAGATCATTCGCAAAAGACCCTCAGCAGTGTACAAACCCAAACATTCCATAATGTATCTAAACAAATTCCTTCCACCTGAAAAATTCTCCTAAAAACACCATCTCTGCAGCACTGACTTTAACGAACATGTGTGCCTCTGCTAAAAATTTCACTAACTCAAAGGTCCACAAAAATTTGACAAATTCGAAAAACTCCCACAAATGGTAAAATTTTAAAATTTCAAATTCTAACACAAAAAAAAAATCCAAAATACAAATTTCAACTAAAAATCCCAAAATATAAATTTTAAGCAAAAACAAAGTTTTAACTCAGCCTCCGTAAAATTCAAATTCTGACATAAAAAAAAATCCAAAATATAAATTTATACAAAAACAAGATTTACTTCAACCTCCCAGTCTATCATTTAAGTCTTAACACTCCCAGTCATCAATTAAATCTTACTAACTATCACACTATCACAAGTTACAAAAAAAAAAAAAATATTCAATTTCCTACAAAAAAAATTCCTTAAAAAAAATCTGCTTTTGTAAAGTGCATTGCATAAGCAGTCGGAAAGAAAAAAAACAAAACAGAGTTCCCAATTACTTATCATTACAAAAACTTAATTTTTGATGAAGATCCCGGACCAGCCGAAGAATTCAAAGTGTCGAAACATAAAATTTTGAGAAGGGTGCACTAAGACTAACAACTAACCCAATGAATAAAACTAAAAACCCAATTCCACAATCTCCTCTCCCACGTACGAAGAAACACACAACGTGGAGTACGATCACGTTAAACATGTGGGTCCGTAAATCCTTCCGAGAGGTTGGTGGGAAGGAGGGTACGGTCCCTGTGGATGCCTCCCCCACTGGGTTCCGGTCTAAATTGGGTGGCACTTCCCGGCCGTCCAAACAGTTACCTTGCACCTTTCTGGTAGGTCGGACGGTTTGGGTTTCAACAACATCTAGAGGTTTATCTATCATTAATTCGTCGATGTCTTCAATTTGTAGGTCCTCAAATCCTTCTCCTCCAATTTCGTGTGCCGGGGCTATAATTTTAGAAAACTCAACATTCACCTAGCAACACAACCTAACAACCTCACCTAACAACATTCACCTAGCAACAAAACTTTTAAGAACCAAAAACACTTTTAAATTTAGGAAAAAATAATTCACCAAAACTAACTCAAATTTAAAAAAATATTTCTCTCAAGGAATATTTCTCAAAGAACAATCTCCATTTCCCACAAATAAACCTTCTGAGACTGAACTTGCACAATTAACTAAAAAATTTACACTACTCAAAATCGATCGCTTGGCTGAAGGATCATTGACACAAGAAAATAACAATTTTGAAGCGGGCAGGTATTTCATCCTAAGAAGGAAAGGGGCATTCCCCACTAGATCACCTCAAAGGTGGGGCATTAAAGCACCAAAGAGACAGAATTAACATGGCCAATGAAAATTTCTTAACAACACATTCTCGTATGAAGGTGTATTTTCTTTATCAAGGCTTCCCAGACCTCAAAATTCTCGAGTGACCATGAAAACAACTCATTAACCGCACCTTTAATTTCATCCAAAGCCAAGAGTTATGACTCAAAACAAGACAAAAGAAAACTTTTGGTCACTGTCCTCCCTCTTTAAAAATTTTGAAAACAAAGTTTGAACTGAAAACTCAAATCCAAACCACCATATTCCCAAAAGAGCAAAAACAATTATCTCTCATAAAAATAAAAAAAATTCCTAACATTTAAGACTAAAGGCATATCTTTTGGCATATATAGCTAATTTTAAATACACACTTAAATATAATAGTAGTGTATAGGGAGGTGGGGGCGCTGGGACAAAGCCACCCCTATACACTTCTTCAAATTTTTTAAAGTTTTTAGGACATTTTCGACATTTCTAAAAAAATTTTCAGACCAAAACGCATAAAATTCATCAAAATCATGCATTTTTTGAAAATCGCCACAAATTTTACATAAAAAATGATCTTTTTATACAAAAAACATAAGTTTTTAAAAAAGTTAAGACCGAAAAAGACAAAACTAAGCATTTATTATTCAATTCCTAAAATTTTAAAGTTTTCAGGACATTTTTGACATTTCAAAAAAATATTTGAGACTAAAATCATGCATTTTTTGAAAATCGCCAAAGATTTTACATAAAAAAATGTCTGTTCTGCTCCACTTATTTCACAGATGTACAAATCTTTAAAAACTCAAAATTTTTAACTAATTCTAAACATTTTTTATAAAATTGAAATGAATAAAAAAGTTAAAAAAATATATATTTTAATTAAAAATGCTCTGTTTTTAAAGGGTGGGGTTGCCTCCCCCCCCCCTTTTTTTAAATCCCCTTTTATTTAATAGATGAACATATCTTTAAAAACTCAAAATTTTTAACTAAATCTAAACATTTTTTATAAAATTGAAATGAATAAATAAGTTGTAGATTTTAATTAAAAATGCTCTATTAAAAAAAATTATAGAAAATATGAAGATGATATATTAAAGAAATAGGGAGATGTTTCGTCGTGTAAGGAATCTCTAATAGTGAGAAGAAATTATCATGTTCCGGGAAATGAAATCGCTACCGGAAATGTATCAAAAAACGAACTCGTCTATCAAATAATGTACTTAAGAGGAAGTGAGATAGCCTTGAAATAAATGAGACTTGACGATGATTATTTATGAAAATATAGTTATTAATTAGAATAATATTTCAATCTTTTTTTAATTAAAAACTTGTATATTATTGATATATTATGTTATATGTTTAGGTATTATTTCTACTGGTAATTTGAATGTTGTTTAGTTAAAAAATAGTACAATTTATATTGAAATTAATGATAATTGGAATGATGCGGTCCGTCAAGAATATTTCTATAAAATGTTCAAATTTATTAAAAAATTCCCCAATTTTTTTGACCAAGACAATATTTATTATCAGTTCAAAATTTATGATCTAAAATATTCCCCCTATATACTACTCCAAAGCCTCAAAAATTTAAAAAATCTGGACACTCTCTTGAGACTAAAAAATGCATAAAATCATTCAAAAATGTGTATTTTTAAAAAAAAAATAATCAAGGGAGTTTTAGGACTCTCATTCATTTTGACTTAAAAATGAATTTTTGAGACCATAAAAATTGGATATTTTTTCAAAATGTCAAAATTAAAAAATGCATAAAAAAAAGAGGACCTCCCTCTAATTTATTAAAAAATGAATACTTAAATATGTATCTTCCTTTATTGAATTTATTTATTGATTCATAAGAAAGTTTTCCATGTTTTTTCGCAAGGTAATACTCTTTTTCTTCATTTTCCACATCTGACTTTACGATTGCTGAATCTCCATATTTAATATTAATTTTTCTCAATGGTATCAGATCATATTTCCCAGGATTTAAATCTTTTAATTTTAACGTTTTGGGATAACCTCTGAGTCTATTGAACTCTTCCATTTATTAGTAAATATTTTTTATAAGTGTAAAAAAGTTGTTCTTTCAAGACTTGTATTATCTTTCCAATCAATACCTCCGTTATTCTTAAATACAAATTTTTCAATAATTTCATGAATTGAATATTTTTTTGAAATATTGTAGTTTTTATCAAGATCATATAAAATACTTAGACCTTTTATTCTATGATGAGCTAGCATAGCTCTGTACAAAGCTTCAAAATATTCTGAACTTAAATGTTTAATTCTGTCATCAATAACTTCTTGATTAGCATTATGAAGATTAATTAATACTTCAATTATATGAATTAAACGTTTAATCCCAGGTAGCACAAATACGTAATTCTTACGTATCAAGCAATACGTAATCTTTACGTGTCAGGCCATACGTAATTATTACGCAAAAATGGTACGTTAGAATACGGTATACCAACCGTTATAAAAAAGGTTATTATTACGTATCCTTATACATTATTATTACGTATCCTTATACGTTAATATTACGTATATTCACATACGTTATTATTACGTATATGCACATACGTGTTTATTACGTATCCATATACGTTATTATTACGTATATCCACATACGTTATTATTACGTATACCCACATACATTATTATTACGTATCTACATACGTGTATATTACGTATCCACATACGTTATTATTATGTATATCCACATGTGTTATTATTACGTATCCAGATACATGTTAATTACGTATCACATACGTGTATATTACGTATATCCACATACGTTATTATTACGTATCCAGATACATGTTTATTACATATCATATACGTATATATTACGTATATTCACATGCGTGTTTCTTACGTATATCCACATACATGTTTATAACGTGTTCCCATATGTATTTATGCGTTCCCATACGCATTTATAATGTATTCCCATACATATTTATATTGTGTTTCTACATGTATTTATTACATGTTTATATTGTGTTTCTACACGTATTTATTACGTGTTTATATTGTGTTTCTACACGTATTTATTACGTGTTTATATACATATTTATCACACATTGGACAACTCTACAGAATAGTGCATGTTGCAGACATGATATTTACAAAGTTTTATGCATCTTTGTAAAACAAACATATTGAGTCAGGTGAATATATTTTTATAATAGATGTCAAATTTTCAGATTGTGTTGATTTCAATAATGTACTTGAATTTATAAATTTGAAATCAACACAATCTGAAACAGTATCTTTAAAATTTAAAATACATTCATCTAAATCATATTTTTACAAAGATACGATATATCAAATGTGTCATATATGCAAAATTCACAATACTATAGAATCACTCTGTTCATATGTAATAAAATTTTTATTTTAATTTATATTATATATTGTTAATACAATAATTTTAATGCAAAAATGTTTTTTTCCTTTATTTTCAGTTTATATTTAAATATATTTTTAATTCTAATTATTTCTAAATATTGCAAAAATTATAATCTACTACATTATGAAATATAATTTTAAATCTAAAAGATAAGCTATTTTAAATTGAAAATAACTTAAAAATACAGAATAAAATTTTGGGATATATTAAAACACATAATACTTAAAACATTTTTGCAATTTTTAAAGAGTTAATTTTTTAAAAGTAAACTTCAATACTAAAAATATATAAAAAAAACAATATTAATAATATTGTAATTAAGTTTATAGGCTATTTTAAATTACAATTATAGGCTATTTTAAATTTTAATTTAGCATGCTAAAACTACACATCTCTGATCAATGGTGGTATCATGCAACTGTGATGATTTTTAAGAGTGAAAACAGTGAGTAAGGGCACAGAGCCCAAGTAGAACATGTTTCTAGATACACAGAACACAAACTGTTTCACAATTATTTCTAAAAATTGCAAAAATTATAATCTACTACATTATGAAATATAATGTGTTTAATGTTTTTAAAAAAATTCCCAGAATTGTGTTTTTATTTCTTGTACGTATCATGTTTATTTTCTTTTAAGTATAAGGCTTTTTTAACTTCTTCCAGGTATTTTTTTTTATTTTCTTAAAAGTATCAAATTATTTTAATTTAGTATTGTGTTTTTTAACATTTCACCCCAGTATCAACTTTTTTTTTAAATTTGTCCTAAGTAGCATATTATTTTAAAATTTCTTCCTAGTATATATTTTTTTTTAATTCTTCCAAATCATGTATTTAAAAAAATTATACCGAAATATCGTTTTTTAAATGCTTATAAATGAGACTTACTATTTAACCTAGAGAGCTTAAATTAGTGTTATTTTCTTTTGCTTTTAATGAGTCTTAATTTGATATATAACATGACTATGCTATTTCAAATTTGAATTTTTTGAAAAGCTTCAAATTTTTTTTTTTTAAATCTCAAAAACACCCCTTTTAATTTTTTTGGAAAAAAAATATATGCTTTATGGACTACTTGTATGCCAAGTTTCATAATGGGAAGCCAATGGGTTCCTATGAAAATTATTTTTTTTTTGTATTAAACTATAAGTGAAATTAGCTAAATTACAAAAAATTTAATTTCCATAGGAACCCCTTAACGACCGACTATGAAATTTGGCACACAAATAGTCCCTTAATGTAATAATAAAAGTAAATAACTGAAAATCTAAAAGCCCCCAAAATCTGAAATTTTACAGTTTTTGTAAACTTTACTGGTACTATCACTGTACCAAAAATGATCGATTTCTGAGGTATCAAGGTTCAAACCATTAATTGATTTGACACGGAATAACATATACTTAGTACATAACTCATTAACCAGTTGTTTCAAACATTCAGCCCACATATGTTCTTTTCAATTTTAACAATTTGCTACACACTTAATATTTCACATATGTCACTCAAAATTTAATTTTGTATTTACAATCAGTTACAAAACGTTACTTTTCAAGAACTTTTAAAATAAGTACTTCTCCAAACAAGTGAAGACAATTTCATCTCTTCCTTGCTCAAGAGTACAAACTCTCCCAGTTGCAGTATCAGGCTCTACTTTTTGCGAAATGGTCTCACCTAGCACATTCAAATATTCAATACGTCACTTGGTTGAGGATAAAAGAAAGAAGAAGGTCCTTTAGGATGTAGGAAGCTAACTATATAGTCGCTCGTCTTTTCAAGAATACATGCAAGCTACCAAGATCCTTTATAGAGTATAGTGACAAATCCAGATTCAATTTTTGCTTAATTAGTTGGTGTAATATAGTCTAATGCTGTCACACGTTCAGTAAATTGGTGTTCACTACAGTAATTATGCTTAACATGAAGTATATTTTCAGAAATTGGGTAGAAAGAATGAAGTTTTTGAGTACCCATGATTGCCTTAAAGTCATTCAACTGTGGCGACAGTATTTCTTTAACTTCTTCATACTCATCAACTGTGCTGTACTCAAAAACGTCATTCTTTTTACCCAATTTCTGAAAATTGGCTTCTTGTTAAGCATTATTACTGTAGTGAACACCGGTTTACTGAACGTGTGACAGCATTCGACTATATTACACAAACTAATTTAGTAAAAATTGAATCTGGATTTGGCACTATATAGTCTATAAAGGATCTTTGTGGCTTGCATGTATTCTTGAGAAGAATAATGTTACGAGCGACTATAAAGTAAGCTTCCTACATCCTAAGGGACCTTTTCTTACTTTCATCCTCAACCGAGTGACGTATTGAATGTGCCAGGTGAGACCATTTTGCAAAAAGTAGAGCCTGTTACTGCAACTGGGAGAGTTTGTACTCTTGAGCAAGGAAGAAATGAAATTATCTTCACTCAGTTTGGAGAAGAACTTATTTTAAAAGTTCTTGAACGTTTTGTAATTATAATTGTAAATATAAAATTATATTGAGTGGCATGTGAAATATCAGGGTGGCCACTCTTCAGACACATTGAAATTCCCTGACTTTTCCAGGTGAATTGAAAAGAAATTCCAGACCAGTAATTTTAACATAAAATGCGTGCACATCCCTATTTAGTTACAAATTTGATTAAAGAATCTTAACAATTACTCCACTATTAAAAAAAAAGTTATATTAAATCAGGAGAAAAAAATACACATTTTTTGTTTTTACAAATAAATTTTGACATTTTTAATAAAAAATACATGTAAATGCAGCAAAATTGAACTACTGAAATATTTAAAAGAATTTAATGTTTTTTTTCCCTGAAGAAATAAAAAGAAATAGTCTAAACTGATGTCCTTAAATATGGGCATTGCAAATTGTTCACAATGACAGACATTAAAGATATGCAAAAACTACACTGTAACAAGCTACAGCCATTGAATAATTAATGTCAATTCAGCAATGTCAAAAGAATGTCATTAAAATAGAAAAAATATTGTAAAATGTATATAATATTCTTGGCAACAGTTGTCCAAAATGGAGCACAAACTCTGCATTTTTGTTTTTATACGGAATCAAATGGACACATGGCAGCCTTTATTTAGAAGTTACGAGTACAGCATAATACTTGGCGAAATTTTTCGAAAATGGCATACAAACTGGGCAGTCCTGTTTTTATAAGGACAACTAGTATTAAAAAAAAAAAAAAAAAAAAAACAGAATTTCACAAAATTCCCTGACTTTTCCCGGTTGAGTGGCCATCCTGAATATTAAGTGTGTAGCAAATTGTAAAAATTGAGAACATATGTGGGCTGAATGTATGAAAAAACTGGCTAATGAGTTATGTACTAAATGTATGTCATTTTGTGTCAAATCACTTAATGGTTTGAACCTTGATATCTAAAAAATTGATCATTTTTGGTACAGTGATAGTACCAGTAAAGTTTAAAAACACCGTAAAATTTCATATTTTTTGCGCTTTTAGATTTTCAGTTATTCACTTTTTTAAAAAAGCCAAATCTGGTAAAGTTTTGAAATCTTTAAACAGTGGTAGATCAAAAACTATTTGACCAAGAGAGTTCAAATTAGTGCAGTCTTTTGTTTTCGATGGACCTTAATTTGATATACAACATGATTATGGTATTTAACTCTTTTTTAAAATTGGAGTTTCTAAAATAATTACAAACTAAAAGAGAAATTGTTTTTAGAGAATAGCATAGTCATATCAAATTAAGACCCATTAAAAGAAAAAAAAAATGACACCAATTTGAGATCTCTAGGTCAAATACTTTTTTTTTTTGCCAAATTTCGCTTTTAAGAAAGTCAATAACTGAAAACTAAGAGCCCAAAAAATCTAATATTTACAGTTTTTGTCAGCTTCACTGGTACTACTATTGTACCAAAAATTATCATTTTCCATGATGTCAAGGTTCAGATCATTGGTTGATTTGACACGGAATGACCCTTGGATGAATATTCAATTTGGCAGTATTTTAATTTCTTAAGTTTTACACCATATATGAAATATTGTTTAAAAACAAACTAATTATTCTTTGTAATCAAAGTTAGAGGTAAGTTACGGTACAGGAAAATTAAGCGTTCTGCATTTTCAGGTTGCAGCCTATTACCATCTTTAAGTTTAAAATCTAAGTTAAGTTTAAAATTTAAGTTATACCATCTTTAAGTTTAAAATACATAAAAACATGTAAAAGAATAATTTCTGATTTTACAATATTTGAAATAAACATGCATGCATGACAACAAATGCAAACTCGGACCACGTTTTCATTTAATCTCCGCTTAGATAGTATTAAATGCGAGCATGGATGCACATACCACGATGCATGCACTTTTCCCGTTTGCTTTTAAAGCAATATGTGCATACATACAACAAAGCTAGGAAGATATATAAAATAAAATAAAAGTTAAAGCTAAATATAATTAAATAAGTTATATAAATTAAGCAACATGTTAACCTAACACTAACCTAACACGGGAAAATAAAGTTCAAGATACAAACCTTTCTGTGCTACCTGTGCTACAAACCATGGCGGGAAACGTAAAGAATGATTACTGCACTCAGTGTTGCCAGATGCACAAAGCTTATGGCTTCGTCCCCTGAGGTAGAAATGAGTCCGTTCTGGAAGCTTCCAGAACTGCGTGACGTCACAGCGGGGTTAGAGCTTGGGAGGGTGAAGATAAACAAGAAGGGATACATGAAAATGCCTTGGGGAAAAGGGTTCGAGAACAAAGCTGAAAGAGGATTTGAGCAAGGGGGAGCGTTAATGGTTATTTTTACGTATGAAAAATGGTAATTTTAATGTAATATAAACGGTATTTATAACGTATGATAAACGGTATTTATAATGTATTTTAAACGGTAATACATAAAAATGCCTTTGGGAAAAGGGTTCGAGAACAAAGCTGAAAGAGGATTTGAGCGAGAGGGGAGCGTTAATGGTTATTTTTACGTATGATAAATTGGTATTTTTAACGTAATAAAAACGGTTATTTTAATGTAAAATAAACAGTAATACATACGTATTTAAAACGGTATTTCTACATACGGTATGTTCATACACGGTAATTCATACGTATGATATACGGTATTTTTATATACCGTTTACTCATAACGGTATTATAACCGATGTATTACCGTTTATCGTATAACACATACGAAAATATAACGTATAAACGGTTTATCAACGGTTATAATACCGTATGTGTGTTACCTGGGATATAACCCCAATCGTCTCTCTCTTCAATTAAAATAGTTCTTAATTCTTCGAAAAAAATTTCCATTTATTAGTAAACATTTTTATAAATAAAATTACTCAAAAATACTAATAGCACTCCATTGGAAAAAATCTTTATGATTTTCTAAAGGTTCACCATTTAATTTTATGCATTGAAATCTAAATCCAAATCGATCAACTTCTGTTATTTTAACATTATAATAATCTCCATATTTACAGATAGGTTCGCTCTAATTGAAGGATGAACTCTAAATGTTTCTGTAAAACTGACATTTATTCTATCAGTTGTACAATTACCTGTTAATATCTTTGTTTGTCCCATTTATTTAGAATTAATTTTCCATTATTTAATAGGCTATCTTTTGTATTGGATGGAATATATGGTTACATGTACTTTATTATATTCAAAATAGTTCAGTGTTGGGGCTAATATTAAAGAAAACTTTGGATACAGGCATTCTTCATAATCTGCAAAACCATAATGATCATTATTAAAAGAATAACTTAGTATTTATTTATAAATCTGGCAGAATACCATATTTAGAAACATTTTTATAAAATATTTATTTTTTCATCTTTGTTAGTTAATTGTCTCAAAAAATAAACACATTCTTTCAAGGATTTTTTAACTTCACAAATCTCTTCAACAATTTTTTCTCTATAAGGTTCTTCCTCATAATGACCAAACTTTTTATTTAATTCACTCATCTGTATTGCTTGTATTTTTTTCCAATGAACATTAAAAAAGTGTTCGGTGTAATAGATCAAATTTGTATTTAATCAGATAACAAAAATCTAATTTATCCATAAATTCTTCTATAAATTTTTCGCTAAATGTCTGATATCTAGCTATATACATTCAATTTAAATCATCTTTTAATTCTCTCATAATATCTTCTGAAAGATTTTGAAACATTGATACTTTATATAAATCTAAATTATCAGAAAATTTTATGATAAATTCGTTACTTAAAGTTTGATATTGAGAAATGTTTACCCAATCTACTTTATCTTTACATTTTTCTATAAAATCTTCTGATAAGTTTTGATATTTAGAAATTTTAGGCCAATCATCAGGTTGAACAAATTCTTCAATAAAAGATTCAGACAGTGATGAATATTGAAAAATTAAATCCCAATTTACATGATCTTTCAGATTTCTAATTACATCTTCAGATAAATTATTTCTAGAAAATTCATTCCAATCGATATCCATTTAATTATAAACGTAATTTAAAAAAGGGATTTTTTCAATATGCATATAAGGTTTTAAAGTGTTTGAGTTACCGTTGGATTGTATCCATAATGTGATGATATCATCATGTTTACCATAAGCAAAACAGGTTACTGTATGAGCTTTTAAGAGTGCCTTACCATTGATTTCTAGTGATATCATTGGATCTTGACTTTTATCATATATATATTTACTTTCTACTGTATCATATATAGCTATATATATGGAAATTTTCATATACGCATCTGTAGTTAATCGCATCTCTAGATCCACTAATTTAGAACTAACTCATCATGTTGAAATTTACTTTTGTAAATTCTCCATCTGTAAAAATAAGAAAATCATCTTCTACGGTAACCCAGATATCTCTATTGTCTAAATATATTTTATTGACAGCATCTTTATCATATTCGGGACCTGCTACATTACCTATTCTTTTTCCTTTTGCGTCAAATTTATCATTCTGTAATATTAACGAATTTTTTTCAAAATATCTTTTATTCACAACATTTTTATCATCTTTAGGATCTGCTACATTTCCTATTCTTTTTCCTTTTGCATCGTAAGGTTTTCCTTCTAAAGAATGTAAAGTTGTTTCATCTAATTCTTTTATTCTCTTGCCTGTTTCTTCAGTAAAGGATAAAAACCCCTCACCATATTTAGTTTTTATAACATCTCTCAATTCAAAATGATTATTCTCTATTTTATTCAAAACGAAACTTTTAGTGGTTAAATCTAAATCATCTATAGGATTTTCACAATTTTTTAAAATTTTATTTTCCATATCATAATTTCCATCATCCGTTAATTTAAAACCTATACCAGGAGGTCCAATGGATCCTTCTTTCATTTGATTATCATAAGGTGGATAATAAGCACTCATTTATTATAGCATTAATTTTATGATTTTAAACTCTTAACCATTGTTATAGTTTTATTTTTCAAATTTATAAAACGTCTCTTTCTTTCTTTAAAAATAATATAAAACTTATATTCCTTTTGAGTATTCATTAATCTCTCCAAATTAAATTCAATATCTAAATTATTTAAATCGGTATAGTTTTCATGATTTGATAAGTCAAAATAAAAAATAGTATACATTTCTCCAAAATTCTTCTTATTTATCAAACATCCTGTTTCTGTATTAATATAATTTAATCCCGCATGTAAAAGAGCCAAGGAATTTGTTTATTATTAATCATCAACCAGCATTCAGTCATATCTATATTATCAAATATATTATTTTTTTCATAATAACCATCTCTTTCAACGTACTGAGGAATAACATAGACACTTCTTCATCAGAGGCTGTTGCTGCTGTGACGGAATCGCTATCACTTTTATAGGGGCCTACCATCTTAAATCTATATCGATCCCAATTTACCTCTATATCTTTATCAGATAAAAATGATTCCATAAACACGCTTTCTGCAGAATTTTTAAATTCAATATAAGGTAAATGCAAGGTTAAACCTTCAACTACTACCTTATAATTAACATTTTCGATATCAGTATATATCATATTCTTATTTTCATTTCTTTGAATTTCTATTTTCACTTCAAAACCAGAAATTACCTTTTCATATTCTCTAAAGAAATCGATTATATCTTTTAAAGGTGTCCATATTTTAATGATATTGCTATCTTTCGTTAGTTCCCATCTCTTTGTGAATTCTTCATTATAATCTTTATTCATTTTCAAATTATTAAAAAATTCAGTTATTTTAGTAGTATCTTGTAAAGTACCCTCATATTTTAACTCTTTTCGGTCAGCTGAATCAGCTGTATCCAGATAAAAAAATTCATCTTGAGCTTGTGATGTTGTATAATCAGGAGTATAATGAGTTAATCTTAAAGGATGATTCATGATTGAAAAATTTGACTGTGTATTTGATTCAATTTCGGTATCTCCTATATGTACTTTTAAAGTTTTGATAAAACCTCTCCCGTTTACCAGACTAACATTTTCGTTTCCAATTGATGTTTTATCATTTTTTGTAATTTTTAATTTTTGTTCAAGATACCCTCTGGAATATAAAATTTTTGCTTTAGTATCATTAATATGAAAAACATAGGTTGCATTCTCATCTGAACTATGTTCTTTTGGATGAATTTCTCTTAATTCATAACTTTTAATATGATCATTATGATAATAATGAGTATCACGCAAATCATAAATCTTTTGCATTTATTTAGGAAGAATTTTTAAACCACTTCCTTTCTTTTTCATTGAAAATATTTCATTTAATTTATTCCGTGTTTGGTCTTCAATAATAGGTTCAGTTTTCAACAAATCCATAAAAAATCCTTGTATTTTTTTACTTTTCTATATAATCTATGTTTATTCATTTATTTATGAAGAAAAACCTGGCCTAACAATTGATATATTTTTTTAACGTAGTTATCCTCATAAATAGGAATAAAATTAAATTCTACAGCTCTTTTATTTAAATCAATTAATTCACCTTTTTGATTAGTAATCCTCATTTTTATTCTTTCAACAGGATCCGTTTTAACAGGAAAATATATCCAATTATTAAATTCATTTGAAATTATACTACCTGGTGGATTTTTATTAGTGAAAGAATAAATGACTTCTGAATTAGATTGATTTATTAAAGATCCTTTTACAACATCACAGTGAATATAAATATTATCATTTCCATTGGATATATCAGCTATATGTTCACCTTCTACCTCTGTTTCTTCATCATAACTTCCGTATGTCGCTTTTAAAAAAGTCTATAATTTTATGATAGTTACTTTTTGTAAAATCAATTACCCAATCTTTTTTCAGTTTAATAGATATTTTTTGTCTTGCTTCAATAATACCAAATTTCACAAGTGGATCCTTGCTGAATATTTTCATCAAATACTCATTTAAACCTCTTACAGTATAATTACCATTTGAGATAACAATTGTTCTATCTGTGTCTAATTTATACATTCTAAATATGTTATTTCCATAATTCTCACTTATATTAAACCAGGAAACTTCCATAGAAAATGACTGTAAAGCTAATTTTTTTAATTTAAGAGGTGTAATAAAATTTACAATGAATTCCTCTGATTTCTCATGACCTTCAGATTTTAATATTATCATTTATACAGAACAAAATTTTCATTACAGTCACTGGGTTTTTGTGTAGGAAATGATTTGAGAACATTTTTAGGTGATTTACCTTTATTTCTTTCTCTTATATATTTCATACAAAATAAACCACATTTCGCAGATGTAGGTTTCTGTAAAAAACTATCATTATGACCTATTTTTGGTTTTTTATTGGATGTATCAAGAAATGTTTTAATATTTTCAGGAATATAATCTTTCTTGAACTTGTTATATTATGACATATACAGTGTGAAAATTGTAGACAATGAAGACAGTGTCAATTGTAGACAATGTAGTTGTAGACAATTGTAAACAATGTAGTGAATTGTAGACAATGTGAAAGACACTGTGAAAATTGTAGACAATGGGACTCAAAAGATCATAGGTGTTATATGAAAATAAAAAAAGCTAAAGGAGCAGCTTGTCGAAGGAATTGTGTTAAAAATGTCAAAAAATATGAAAAATGGTGTGATACATGTAAATATTCAGGGTGTACGGAAAAATACATGTTTTTTGATGTTGAAACGAATCAAGAGACTGGAAATCATGAAGTCAATTTAATTATAAATCAAGAATTATTCAAGGTTAATTATAAATCAAGGTTATTTGATGAGAAGCATAAAGATTATACTGTATTAGCTCATTATGGGAAAGGTTTCGACTTTCAATGTATAGCTAAATACTGTTTTAAAAATAAAATTAAAATTTTTACAATATATCAAGGAAATAAACTCATTTATATGCAAGCAAACAAATATGGTATAAGGTTTATAGATTCTATTAATTTTACAATGATTCCTTTAAGAAAATTTCCTGAAACGTTTGGATTAACAGAATTAGTAAAAATTTTCCTCATTTATTTAACACTTCTAAAAATCAAAATTATGTTGGAAAATACCCTGATAAATATTATTATGGTTATGATTCAATGACTCGTAAGCAAAAAGAATCATTTGAAAAATGGTATAATTCAATAAAAAATGAAACGTTTAATTTTCATGAAGAAATAGTTAAATATTGTAGATCTGATGTAGATATTTTAAGAAAAGGTTGTTTGGAATTAAGAAGATTAATTTTAAAAATAGCTGATATAGATCCTTTTAAATATGTTACTTTAGCAGGTGTTTGTATGACTATATTTAGAGATAAATTCTTAAAACAGGGTACAATAGCTATAGATGAAGAGACTATCCAACAAGATCAATACAGTAAAAAATCTATTGCTTGGTTAGATTATTTATCTCAAAAACATAAAATAAATATACAGCATGCTTTAAATGGAGGAGAGAAAAAAATAAAATTAGACAGTAAAACTTGTAAAGTAGATAGTTTTTACAATAATACTGTGTATCAATTTCAAGGTTGTCATTGGCATGGATGCAATCGTTGTTATAGAGAATCTACTGTAAATAAACAAAATCAAATATGTATGAAAGATTTATATGAAAAAACAAAAAAGATAAATAATAAAATAAAAGATGCAGGATATGAGTTAATTGAGATATGGGAATGTGATTTTGATAATGATAAAGAATTTAAAAAATACATGAAAAATGAATGGGAAAGAGATTTTGTTGAACCATTAAATCCTAGTGATGCTTTTTATGGAGGTAGATGCGAACCTACAAAATTGAAATATGAAATGAAAAATAATGAGAAAGGTAGATATATAGATGTATGTTCACTCTATCCAATTGTAAATTTCTTTGATTATTATCCTATAGAACATCCTGAAAAAATTTATAATCCTAAAAAATATGATATGAAATGGTACGGATTAATCAAATGTACTCCCTCCTAGAAAATTATATCATCCTGTATTACCCTATAAAGAAGAAAAACTAATATTTAGTTTATGTAAGTCATGTTCCAAAACTATTAAATGTAAACATTTTAAAACAGATGTAGAAAGGAAAAAATATAAAGAGTGTTATGAAATGAGAAATAAGGTGTGTAATCATACAGATGGTGAAAGAAGCTTTATAGGTACTTGGACAACTACAGAAGTTAATTTAGCTGTTCAAAAAGGATATAAAATTATGAATATATATGAAGTTTGGCATTTTGAAAAGAAAACAGATAAACTATTTAAAGATTATGTCAAAATGTTTTTAAAAATTAAATTAGAAACGGATGATAAATTAAAAAAACCAAAAGATTTTATAAATAAAAAAGATTATGAAACATACATTAATAATTATAAAAAGATTGTCAAAGAAAAATTAGATATTGATTTAGGTGAAATAAAAGAAAATCCTGGAATGAGATTTATAGCCAAAATCTGTTTAAGCTCTTTATGGGGTAAGTTTGGACAAAGAAAAAATATAAAACTAACTGAATATGTAATAGAGTTGGAAGATTTTTATAGAATTATATTGAATGATAATGTTAAAGATTTGAATATGATATTTTTGAATGATGATTGTGTAGAAATGAATTATAAGATAAAAGATGAATATGTCAAGAATAACTTTAATACGAATATTTATATAGCAGCATTTACAACTAGTTCAGCTAGAATAAGATTATATAAAATGCTTGTGATAAACTAGGAGATAAAGTAATGTATTATGATACAGATAGTATCGTTTATATTGATGATGATACTAATAAAGTAAAAACAGGTTGTATGTTGGGAGAATGGACAGATGAATTAGGAGAAGATAAATATATGACATTGTGGATATCTGGAGCTAGTAAAGATTATGGTTATATTCTTAATGATGGATCTGTAAAAGGAAAAGTAAAAGAATTTAAGATGAATTATGAGAGTGAAACTAAGCTCAGTTTCGATGAAAGAATGAAAACAATAACAGGAGAAACTGACTTTATAAATGTAGAAATAAATCAGTTTCAAATACAAAAAGATAGAAATATTAAAGTGTCTAAAACGAATAAAAGATATATGTTTGGATATGATAAAAGAAGAATTTTAGATAATTTTGATACTGTACCCTTTGGGTATTAATATTTATAAAAATGTTTTCTTTGTCTTTAATAGCTAATAATTTTTTCAATAGCTTTTAAAATTTTTAACCAACTAGAGAATATTGTCTTTCTTCTGATGTTTTAGTATTTATTCTCATCATCTGAGATTCCTTACAGATATAATTATCCAAATGATTATATCATTTCTAACTATTTTCTTTATAAAATTCATTTTTCATTTCTTTGTATTTTATTAATTCATGTTATATTAATCCAGAGTTTTCTTTAATATCTCTTCTAATATTTTTTAATTTTTCAGGGGTGATGGCCATCACCTCTGGATTTATACCATAATGTATAAAATTTAATATATTATCCTGTAATGAAAACCCTATATCTTTAAACACTAAATTTAAATTATAGTTCTTAGATTTTATAATATCTAATTTATTCTCAATATTATATTCTTCATATTTTTTTATAATTTCTCTCTTCTAATGTAATATAATTTTTTCTAATTTGTTTAGAATTTTTATTATTCATTAAAATTATAGCTTCTTTAAAATCCTAATTTTTTTTTGCCTTTTTTAGCTACTTTCATTTTTGTTTATATTAAATTCACCCTGATATAGGCATGTATTTTATAAAAATGTATTTTGAAAAAATATCCAATTTTGATAGATTTGGTCTCATTTTCAGGACCATGGTAATTTCTTCTCACCATCAGAGGCGAAACATCTATTTCTTTAATATATCATCTTCATATTTTTTTATAATTCTTTTTAATAGAGCCTTTTTAATTAAAATCTATAATTTATTTATTAATTTCAATTTTATAAGAAATGTTTAGATTTAGTTAAAAATTTTGAGTTTTTAAAGATATGTTCATCTATTAAATAAAAGGGGATTTAAAAAAAGCGGGGGTCCCAACCCCACCCTTTAAAAACAAAGCATTTTTAATTAAAATCTATATTTTTTTAACTATTTTATTCATTTCAATTTTGTAAAAAATGTTTAGAATTAGTTAAATATTTTGAGTTTTTAAAGATTTGTACATCTGTGAAATAAGTGGGCAGAACAGACATTTTTTTATATAAAATCTTTGGCGATTTTCAAAAAATGCATGATTTTAGTCTCAAATATTTTTTTGAAATGTCAAAAATGTCCTGAAAACTTTAAAATTTTAGGAATCGAATAATAAATGCTTAGTTTTGTCTTTTTCGGTCTTAACTTTTTTAAAAACTTATGTTTTTTGTATAAAAAGATCATTTTTTTATGTAAAATTTTTGGCGATTTTCAAAAAATGCATGATTTTGATGAATTTTATGGGTTTTGGTCTGAAAATTTTTTTAGAAATGTCGAAAATGTCCTAAAAACTTTAAAAAATTTGAAGAAGTGTATAGGGGTGGCTTTGTCCCAGTGCCCCACCCCCACCCCTATACACTACTTATAATACTGAACAAATTTGAATATTTTGTTATAGCAGTTACTTAGCACTCTCATTTCAAACCATTTCTCATATTTTTATTTATCGTTTCAACTTTTCTTTTCTCTTTTATCAATTCTCATCTTAAGACTCATGAAATCTCATAGTGGGTAAAGGGTCATACATATTTAAATGCTAATTATTTTAAAGCATTAAAACATTCATTTAAGGTATAGTGGCTAGTATTTTACTTGTAACTTCAATTTAACAATGTGTTGTGTATACCAGAAACATACATTTAATGAAAACTTCAGGTTAAGAGAAATGTGGTCGTTGGAGAACTGGACATGGAAATGAACACAGAGGCAAGTTAAAATTTAAAAGAAAACAATTTATTTATAATTAAAAATTACCCACCCCTACAAAAGGCCCCACAGGTGCAGGGAGATCCAAATTGGATTCCCTGAAGATTTTTTAAACATTAGGAGACCAAAGAAGGTGAAGATTGTTTAAACGACCAAAGATGGTATGTGAAAAATGTTTTGGGCCCGTTGACCCAATGAGCACTATAGTAAAACAGGGTCACCTGGATCTAGGGGTTTCAAATTTTCTGCAGCAATTCATCTGGAAAAACCTGCTCCTTTTCTGCAGCTCGGTCCACTTCAAAATCGGTGACAGTGCTTCACAAGTAGGCCCCACTCCTACCGGAGAACTAAAAGTTCCCTCACAAGAGTGGTACCCCTCTGTTTTTCCTTTACAACTTTACAAGACCGGATGATGGAATGTTGGTCCTTTAGCCCAAAAAAGTACTTGGTTGCATGAAATGGTAGCAGAAACATTTCAAGTACTTCGGCGAACGGGCCCATATCTTGTTGGAAAAGTGGGTTTGTTTACATCCCAATTCTCGTTTTCCGTGAACGTGCAATCATCTTAATTTATTTTTGAATGACTCTTTTCCGTTCTCGTGAATGAATCGTGATGTTTTCCCAATAGGCTTATCATGCAAATCACCTTCTCGCCTCATACGCATCTACTTTGCATATCCAGAGGGTGTTACCAGCAACGATTGAGTTCTGGAACGCACCCATCCCTGGGTATATATACTAGACAAATTTTTGGAACAGGACACGCATCAGACCTTCTTGACTTCTAAGGTCGTGTCGCCTGAATTGTTCGACGGCTGGTTCGAATGTACGATTGGTAGATCATTAACACGGTGGTTTGATCAATGGTAAAGATGATCCTATTGCTTTAAATGGTTCTCTGTTTATGAGACCATGTTTTTACCTTTTTTTAAATACTGAAATCCATGAATGTTAAAGTCTTATATTCGCCATAACTTGTAACCTGTTGTTGTTGAGACCCAGACCGTCTGACTTACCAGAAAGGTGTAAGGTAACTGTTTAGACAGCCTGGAAGAACGTGTAACCTGTGTATGGTAGCTTAGTGCGCGTCAGTATGTTTGGTAGGGTAAATTTCTTACTTACCTGTTTTGATATCTTGCTTTTAACAATGTGTCAAGTATATGAACTGAAAAACTTTTCCCAGAGCTTGAGAGCTTGCAGTGTAAATATCATGCCTTTGCAATCTTGTTACAAAAGCTTATGTAACTTTGAAGATGTAATGGATTCATCTCACGATAAAAGTGATTTTTTTTAGTTTTCGAAAAATTACCTGCTTACTTCTAATGGACATTACAGCATTTTCAACTCTGCATAATTATTTGGCAAAACGACATTTGGGTATGTGCTTACACGTGAACAGAAGTTCTTGAAGTTAACTGCCACTCCTTCATAATTTTTGCCCTTGATAATCTATCCGTATTCGGGCGATATCCCGACAGACACATCCGCCAACACATCTCACCAGGAATTCTCACTGAAGTGCCAGAAGATCCCTGTGCAAGAGAGAGCCGTTGCCTTTTCCTATTTCTGCTCATCTACATGTCAACCATCTCCCTCAGCAGCCTCTTCCCAAGTGTCCTCGCTGCTCAAAAAAAACTGGTGAGCAACCCTTTCTCGGGAGTCGCCAAGCTTAAGCATTTCCTCACTGAGGTGCGTAAAAGCATGCCACGCGCACTGCCGCAATGAGGGTGAAAAACAACACTGCGCCAAATGCAGTGCTAAACTCCAAATGCAGTGCTAAACTGGAGTGCTAGGCAACACTCAACACACGCAACCACATCCTCGTGCATAAAATAATGACTCTGCGCATGATTCAAAAGAATCACTTACTGAAAGGCCAAGATGGCGGCCACAGAACAAAGGAATGATGCTACCAATCCAATGACAAAAAAAGTGCCCATTTAAGCAAGATTAAAAAATACTGGAATTCATGTTAGGCAAAAAAGAGTTAATTTTGAAGGCCACTGATCTGAAAAAGGGTTAAAACACATTATTTAAATGCCAAATGATGGGAAAATGAAACTTAATTAATAACTTAATTAACAAAAAAATGGAAAACAATTAAGGATTTTAAAAATAAAAGGAGAAAAATTAATGAAAACAAAAATTTAGAAATTTTAAAGAAAAACGGTAAAATTCAGAAGAATACATTGATTAACTGCAAAACAAAACATGGCATAACAGCTGTTATTTTGTGCCATTAATCTCAATATAATAAATTATTCAAGAAATAAAGAGAACATGAATATGAGTCTGCAGGGAAGGTCATGCGTTGCCTACATCAGATTTTTTCTACAGTTAGGTGGTATGAATATCTGAATCGTGCCTGATAAATTTACTCCTCTGTCCCTAATTTAGTAAAAATTAAAAAAGTTTCTTTTTCTTTTCATAAAATGAATGCTTCTTAATTGTGCTTTTTTCCCTCTTAGGTATTACCTCTAGTGCAGATTTTCTTGCCTATGCAATTATGGCCCACCTTTTGTGGCCCACTCGGAGTGAGCAGTACTTTCAGCTCGCCTCCGAGTCAGATCCAGGAGAAGAGCTGGAAGAGTTCAACGAAGCTCCGCAAAATGTCCCTCGGCCACAGAAAGTGTGATGGTGCATCTTTGTCCATGAATGTTGCCATTTCTGTTTATACAGCTCTGAAAATATTTAACCTGGCTGTTGAAAGGTTGGTGCTGAAAATAGTCATTGCTTTAAAGTGTGAGCAAGTTAAGGAAAAAAATTGTTAACCCTTTTGGAGTGTTAAACCATTTTGAAAAACCCTTTATATTCATTTGTTACAATGATTTAAATGTGTCTTTATGAATGTAACATATATTTTCATATGCCATAGATGATCCAATTTAAAGTTAAATGTATCTCCCCCCCCCCCCCCAATATAAATGATTGATACAGTTTTGTTTACATACTGTAATTGAGCCATTTCAGAATGTAACATATATTTTCATATGCTATGGATGATCCAATTTAAAGTTAAATTTCTCCCCACCAAATGTAAATGATTGATATAGTTTTGGTTTACGTACTGTAGCCATTTCAGAATTCAGTCATTGAGCCATCTCAGAATTCAGTTGTTGAGTCGTAAACTTTGAATTCATGAATATTTGCTGTCCTGCGGAGTTCGATTTAGAATTCAATAAAAAATGTGGCACAATCTTGTCTTACGTAACAATCACATAATTAGAATGGGTTTTCAAAGAAAGCAGCTGAACAAAACTTGCTTTGCAACTAATTTAAAAAATTGAAATCGAATGACATTTTATAAAAATCATTGTAATCATTATGTTGAATGATTGCAACACAATAAACTTCAATAATACATACTTTAATTCCAACTTGTATTAATAAATTTCTTACATGTATTTAAAAAAATTCATCTCTGTATGTGTACCTCGAATGTAATTTAGGTAAACCTTGAAATCTAAAAATTTAAAATAGAATTTATTTTATGTAGCTTTCACTTCCGTCATATTAGAAAGGCATGGCCAATGAGTTGAATATGTTGGAATGGCTTAATTTTATTGTGATTTTATTTCAAAATATAACTGCAAAGCACTGAAGAATTAAAAAAAAATGTGTTATTTATTATTTGCTGTACCTCTTCATCCCGCATTTTTTCATTTACTTGCATTTTATGGGGTCCATGAAATCTAATAAGTGCAGTAAGTGGGCTGGAATAATCATTCCGGTTACTGCACTTGTTAGTGGCTTAGAAGTTGTATTTAAAGTGAAGTTGTTAGAACCCTGCTTTCTTTACTGTAGGTAATTTCTAGTTTACTAGATGGAAATATTCTGTAAATAGTGATTAAATTCGATGCATTTTGTATTGTACATAGTTTCAGGTCCACTTAGATGGATTGCCATTTTTGTTGATAGAAACCAGCGTTGTCATTAACTTTTCTATTGAGTGTTTTGTGTGAAATGCAATTTTAGTCCTTTATGCAGTCAAACCTCTACCATGTGTTCCACCAAAATATGGATAGAAATGAAAACAGCGTAAAAAGGAAATACTCATTCTTCCGAGGGAAAATATATGTGAATGATTTTAACCCTATGCTATATAGGATTTCAAAGTCATTCCAGTAAAAATGAGAGAGGTTTCACTGTACACTTTGCATGAAATTCTAATCTCGCTATAGATGTATTTGTGTCCGTTCTGTAAATAATCTATTTAGAAAATGAGTATCATTATCTACGGTAGATCTGAATATTTATTTGACATTTTTAATTACTGTTATTCAGTCTTAATCATGATTTCAATTTTTACCAGAGCTTGCATTAACTTGAGTGCTTTTGTGGATCATTAAAATCCTCGTGCTAGTATATTTAGTGTGCCCATTCAGAATAGCTGTAATACCAGTTTGTGAAATTTTGAGTTGGGTAGGTTCTAAAATTTTGCCTTTATTCTTAAATTTGTGTGAAGTTTTATAGACCTGCCAATCTTCAGCTTTAGCCAGTTTAAAAAAAAAATCATACTTTTGTAGCATGAATACAATTTTATTTATTTATTTTTCTAAATCATATGTGTTTTCGTGCTTGTGCTTAATTCCTTATTAAAATGTTATCCTAAAGAAAACAGGAGATGAATTTCAAAAGTTTCTATGTATATACTCCAGAGCAAGCATACTTTGATCATCGGATAATAAAGGAGTGTACTAAAACTTTTGTACTGTTTGTGAGTTTTTAATTTGATAAAAGTGATACAGTGTGTACTAAAATGATTGACACAATTTGGAAGTTGATTCTATTCATAAGTATGTTGGACAGAGTTACAAAAACAAATAGAAATGAAAGAGTAGGTCTACACATTTATAAAACATATCCTACACGTGTTCGATGTGTGCACCCTTAATCACATGATGCAATCCAGACAGTAGTCTAATTCTTGATCGGCATGTCTAGTGCAATGTTTCTCCACAGTTGCAGTCAGGAGACATACAGGTGCTTGAAAATTGGGAAAGTACTTGAATTTTAGATTAACATTTTTAGGGCCTTGAAAGTACTTGAAAATTCCTATTTTCTTGGTTAAGTGCTTGAAAAAGGCAGCTGGTTGAAAGTATTCTGCAGATTCACGGCATTGTGTTTTTTCTGAGAAATTCTGCTTTCTCTAGAAATTTCCCTAGCAGTTATGCTGTCACTGAAATTTACCTAATCAACATTTTTTTTTCCCAAAATTTCCTCAATGGCTTCAACATTAAACAGTAATGTTAGTTTGCTATGATTTTTCCTCCCAGAAACGCATGCAACTTCATAATATGAAAGAAATGATGTCCTTGAAATTTTTTTAAGGAAAGTGTATTCACCCTGTGCAGTAATCCTGCTCTGTAAATCAGGTATGCCTGCAGGTAGCAGTGGCATAAATACTTTGTCCTTCACCCAACCCCCAAAGGAATCAGATCACTAGGAGTTATGATCCAGTCATTGTGGTATAACCTGCTTTTTTATTTTTAAACACTTGCATGCAAAGAAGAAAATTTAGACATTTCACTAATATTATCATATTTACAGGTAATTATTTAATATTCTTTTTCATCAACAGATAAATAGCAAGAACACGCTTAATTTTGAAAGAAATGTTGATATCTTATCAGTGGCGTACGCAGGATTTCTTTAGGGGGGGGGGGGTCATCCTTGAGATAGTTTTTTGTGTGTAATACTTTTATAATAAATTGTTTATTCGAATTATACTTATAAATCCGTTAGGGCTTTTCCCATTGGGCATTGGCAATGCATGTTGATCTGACACCAGTACAGTATATACAAACAAATGGTAAATTTATTTTTTATTTATATAAAAACTCTTTTGGTGTTAAGAATATACTACATGCACGTATTTGCAATAAGAAGCCCAAGGCATAGGTATTAGAAAATAACATAAAATAAACTCACCCACCAGGTGATCAAAGGAGAAAACTAACATATATTCATATCTGCAAATTATATGTATAACATCAGAATAATATAAAAGTTATTTTTTTAGTTCTAATAAATTATGTGTGTGTGTGTGAGTGAAAGAGTTAATTCTCAATACTTATGAGTCAATGCATAGATTTGTCACTGCGCACTTCATAGGTTATAAGGCAGTGTCCAGTCGATGAGGATTCTTTGCAAGTTCATTTAATACGCCTTCTGCAGTTGGGGTATGATTCCTGTGACTGTTCAGAAGAGCTAGACCATTCATTCTTGTACTTCCAATGGAATTGCGTAGGTACGTCTTAAGACGCCAAAGGGTTGAGAATGATCCTTCGCTTGTGCAAGTAGAAACTGGAAGGACGGCTAATATTTCCAGAAGTCTAAATATATTAGGCATAATATTTTGGTTGCATATAGTCAGACCTTCTATAGCAGTTTTCGGGGGTTTAACTTTATCGTGTCCCCCTGCTCTCACAATTCTTTTATACCACAGTGTTTGCTCAGAATTTATGTTTTCCTGGCAACCATCCAAGTCGTAAGCATAAAACTGTGTGAGCGCTGTGAACGCTTCAAGCTGTGAAGATTGCAAAACTGAAGGATCAGTTGGTAGAATGCACTGGAATCCTTTTAAAATTTCTCGGTGTGTTAGGAAGCGTAAATCCAGCTGGGACAAGAAAGAATCGAGAAATGGAAAGAAAATGCTGAATGAAGAATTTCGTGGAATTTACAGAAATTTTGTGACAAAAACTGCACATGACATAAGCACGTACACCAACCGCTGTCACAGATTCTTTACTGCTACATTCCTCCAGTAACCGGAATCCGGTTGCCTCCCACCCCTCACCCCCCAACTTTTGAGGCAAGGTATTTAGAAAGCTTTTGAGATCTTCCAAAGGAGCTCTGTCAATCACAGAAACTGGAGGTTCCATTGTCAACTTGGGTAGGTGAGCCAGCGTAAGGGAAAATGACAGTATTTTTTTTTTTTTTTTTTTTTTTTAGCTTTATCGGCAGTTTTCAAAATTACTAAAAAAAACCCTTGAAAGTAACAAATCCTGGCACTATATTTTGGCTCAAGAGGGGGGGGAGGGCTTTAACCTCGTAACCCCCCCCTTGCGTACGCCACTGTATCTTATAACGTGAAAAGTGTCTCCTGATTTTAACATTTTGCTTACGTGTGGGACAGCGTCAATCTCAAACCTCTCAAAAAGACAGGTATTTGACATACCCTATCCCAAACAGTTCAATCCCCCCTTTGCAGGCATTGGTGTCCATGCATGCCAGGACGCCAGTGCCTGCAAAGGGGGATCGAACTGTTTGAGATAGGGTATGTCAAATACCTGTCTTTTTGAGAGGTTCTTCATTTGAGATGGACGCTGTCCCACCCGTAAGCAAAAGGTTAAGATTATGAATGTTGGTAGGTCTGGCTATATAAAATAATAATCTTACTTTTGTATAAATTTATTTCAAATAAATACATGCCATGAAGGTGGCAAGTTGAATTGCATTCAATTAATAAATCATTTAAACTTTTTGAAATGCCTGCTAACAATGTGATCATGAAATGTCTTTTATTTACTGTAGATTTTTTTTTTATTGCTTTTACTTAATTTTTGTATATAGAAACATTATGGTTGAGGCATGAGCTTTGACATCTTTTAAACCATATTTATTAAAACATTCATTTCATTTATATTTATTTATATGTTATCTGTTAAAATGGTTTTTGTTTGTATAGCTCATACTTTAAATTCTTTTTCTGAAGATTTTCTATATAGAATATCTCCTGTAATAGAGTATTTCTTATTATTACATAAATGATGTGTATATTTTATATGAGGAATAATTAATAATGCATATTGTTTTTGTGGATCCACTATGAAAATGTTATTGGAGAAAATATGTACAGAGTAGAACTTTTTTTTATTAGGCTGAAAATCAGGCATAAGGGTGGTAATGGCAACTCTTTTGACTGACCTTTTATCTTTGTGGGTTCAACAAAATAACTCAAGAAAATCAGTCAGTAATGTGAGACCTAAAACATGCCTAAACCATGAACATAAAACAGGCACAAATGGGATTTCGGAGAAATTAGGCAGCTCTTTTTAAAGAACTATCCAAGTGTTATTTAAAACCCTAAGTTGAATTAAGATATATCCCCACTCAGATAAGGGTGAATAAGCAGATATGTTTCCTTACAAAATCTGTTCACACCTGCAAAAACAAATTATGTTCCCTTGCCACGGCACGATTCACCAAGCTGAGATTCTGTTCTGTTAGAAGATTCGAGTGCACTTTTATATGTGGTGTGGCAGAATCACCGCTAGATGGCACTAGCTACAGCAATTCCCATGTTACAGCCCTCTTCCATATTATCATTTTCATCTCTACTATTAACTATTAAAGGGAATTTATGGAAAATTATTTAAGGTACTACATTGTTTACAGCCAAAGTAGCTGAGATTTTAATAGTTAGGAATTTATTTTTCCATTTAGACTGTGTCAATGTCATACTATGAAGTTTAAATTATGTATCCATGGTAGATAGGGCTGTTACTAATGTTGATAGTTGCTGCATGATGCTTTTTGAAAAATTATTTTTTACTTGCCTTAAAGAAGTTGATACTTTGTGAATTCCTATTCAGTTTTGCTGAACCTTTATTTTTCTTTCAATCTTTGTTCAGAATGTTCCTCCTTACAAGTATGAAAATATTCAAACTGTATAGTATGTGTATTCGCATCTCCCCTGCCAACTTCTCATACAGTAGCCCCTTATTGTATTGCACATTCACATGTAGATTGCAGTTTTCTTATTTCCGAGCGTAGTGTGTCAGTTTTAAATCACATTCAAGAGCATTTAAATTTTTCATCCAATTTCATTACTCTTTTTCAGAAAAATAGATGAATTAAATCTTTTTTTTATTTTTTAGTCCATTCAATTTTCTGTAAAGTGAAATATCAATATAAGTTTATTTGATTTCATTGTGTTGGGCTCATATTTTAGATGCAACGGCATTCCATTTTTCTCAAATATTGAAGCATTTATTTAAATAGGTCCACTTTCTATCTTTGCAACAAACTATAGCCAATGTGTGTGTGTGTGTGTGTTGAAGACCCGAGCCGTCCGACTCATCCAAGGACTTGAGCAACCAAAGGACGGGTGTGTATGTGTGTGTGTATGCATCCTGCCTACTGAAACATAAGTCATGAAGAAAGTTCAATTCTTATCTCAGACAATAATTATAGGCTGCATGTACTCATTTTGTAGTTTTCTTATCTTGTATTGCAGTTTTCCTTAGAAAATTCCTCAAGAAATATATACTCCCCTGAGCAATAGGACTGCATTTGGCACTTACCTCGTGAAATCTGACATTCTCATAATAATCGCTGAATTTTCATTTATATTAATCATTCTCACAAATCAAATTGTATTCTACGATAAGGGCCTGTTTATGTTACTTTAAGTGTGTTGATTTTGCTTCACTGTAGATTAGAGCTCTGTGCAGGTCGGCTTTGACCCCCTCCCCCAAATAAAAAAAAAAGATATCAACTTGAATTTACAGCATGTAACCCAAACACCTAAATCATAACCCACAATGGAATTGTATTTCAAAATTCTATACATTAGTTTTTAAATCTCTGTATATGCACAATTTTCTGCTGTGTACATATCATAACCTCTGTTCACGCATTTCTCTAGTTCTTTTCAGGGGAAAAAATGTAATAATATAGATATGGGGTCTAATACATATAGAAAAAATGTAATAATATATAGTCCAGGGTCTTAAATTTGGAATAATGGAGTTGAAATTCTCCGAAGAAAGGTGGATTAAACGGGGTGAACAGTGTTCCAGAGAACATGATCATGAGTCATGAGCTGCAACAAACTGACCAAAACCAGGACATAAAAGGGGGGGGGGGATAAGTGGCAGCTAACTATGAGAACCATTGACATTTAAGAAAAATCATTTCAGTGGTGATTTCCTTCCTGTACGTAGAGTGTATATACATTCTCTTACAGAAGGATAAGCATATTTGTTCGGTGCTCAGTTTTAATAGTTTCAGGAAGGGCTATTTCAAATGATTTTAGGTTAAGTAGTCTAACATAAATTTTCTCAAATTCAAGGAGATACTCTCGGAATTCAGCATAAGTGTTGACGTTGGCTTCTGCAGTAATAGGACAAGGGGTTTTAGGTTTGGTTGGAGTTTTGGGAACTGATCCGAAGGGAGAGGGGGTATAGGAGCATTCAGTCGTTGCCATGTAAAGATTGAAGGCCTGATGTTGGAGGAACTTGGGGCAATTTCTGTAGTTTGCAGGATGCACACCCCCCCACAATTTGTGCAGGTCTACAGGGTCTCAAACTTTTTTGTACAATCTTTAGTTAAATGATCTTTAGCACATTACACACCTAGTGTGTGTAAAATGTGCTTGGGAACTGTGATGAAATTTCTGACATGTAAAGCACTGCAAAGCATCCTTCCTGCCCCTGTGTTTCTGAAATTTAATTTTTACACCTGAAAAATTATCAATTTTGTAGATTTCCTCCGATTTTGGAAACAATCTACAATATCAATTTTCATTGTACAGGACATGTAAAAATTATTAGGAATTTAATAAATTATACATATAGGATATATGTATAATTTATCAATTTTCATTGTACAGTATATTTCATCCCCCCCCCCCTCTATATTCATGAAGCTTGTGAATTTTTTTAATTACATTACATGAGTACATAATTATATAAAATGTTTGTGAAATCTCCTTTGCCCATCTTTTGCAAAGTCTTTTTGTGTAATTATGTAATAAATTATATAATAATAATTTTGTTGTTGTTGTTGAAACCCAGACCGTCCGACCTACCAGAAAGGTGTAAGGTAACTGTTTGGACGGTCGGGAAGTGCCACCCAATTTAGACCGGAACCCAGTGGGGGAGGCATCCACAGGGACCGTACCCTCCTTCCCCTACCACCAACCTCTCGGAAGGACTTTCGGACCCACATGTTTAACGTGATCGTACTCCGCATGAACACGGCGGCAGTTTTGGCAGTGGCTGGAATCGAACCCGGGCCTACCGAGTGCAACTCCAGCGCGCTAACCAATGGGCTACCGCGCCCCGAATAATAATTTTGTGTAACACTTCTTTGTATAATTTTTGTATATTGACAATTAGATTTATGTACATATTATATATGAAAACAATTGAAAAATTTTCCATATATTTGCTAATTTGTTCCTTTCATTCATCCATAAGCCCCCTCAGTCTTGATCCCTGATGAATTAGCAGTGTTCTACTGTGTATGTGTGTATATATATATCTATCTATCTATATATATATATATATATATATATATATATAGATCTATATATATATATATATATATATATATATATATTATATATATATATATATATATATATATATATATATATATATAATATATATATATCTATATATATATATATATATATAATAAAATTAAATATAATAAGACTAATTTAAAACATGAATAGTGGCATACCTTGGTTCAAGAACATTAAGGAGGTTAATAATGTAAAAGGGTATTTGAAGATATTAATTTAAACAAATTAAAATGGCAAAGGATCAGGGATTGATCAAGTATATATACAAGTAGACTAAAATAATTGAACTCAGGATAGACAAGAATTACATGCAGAAAATTATGAATGTTCTCGTACAAAATTGGCAATCAATAAATATATTAAATATTATATAAGAAATAGATAATAAAATAATAGATTATATAGACATTTGAAGATAAATCTAGCTCAATTCAAAAGGTCACATAATACTAATATAATGGATTTATACATTTTATCCAATAACATGCGCATGTGCAGCATAAATTAATGGAAGATTGTAAATTATTGTTATTAATATCAGTTAATAACTACTGTACTGTAGATACAATTTAAAATCTAACATATGTAAATTTGCGCATATGCAGCAGATATTTTACAATGTGTCAATAATTATATGTATATATATATATATATGTATATATATAATAAAAATATTTTTAATAAATGGAAATATTTAATTCTTTTCATGTTATTTGCATAAATTATTTTTAAATGTTTTAGAATAATTTAAAGTGTACCAAAAGAGAGTTTGTGTTTTTTGAAGCATGATTTAATCCGTAGTAAAAAAAGCTTCTTAATTCCATAACTGTTATCATTCAATGGTATATTTGTGCTATATTTGAATATCTATTTGTAATGTATAAAAATTTTCAAATTGAGTATTCTTAACTTACTTATTTTAAATTAACTTATTTTAAATTTTTTGAAGCATGATTTAATCCGTAGTAAAAAAAGCTTCTTAATTCCATAACTGTTATCATTCAATGGTATATTTGTGCTATATTTGAATATCTATTTGTAATGTATAAAAATTTTCAAATTGAGTATTCTTAACTTACTTATTTTAAATTAACTTATTTTAAATTTTTTGAAGCATGATTTAATCCGTAGTAAAAAAAGCTTCTTAATTCCATAACTGTTATCATTCAATGGTATATTTGTGCTATATTTGAATATCTATTTGTAATGTATAAAAATTTTCAAATTGAGTATTCTTAACTTACTTATTTTAAATTAACAAACAAACATTTTTTTTTTTTTTTCTGTTTTAACTTTTATGTTAATTCTTGCTAAAGAAAACTTTTTTTAATATGTTGTTTTTTATTTGTGTGTGTGTTTCTTATATCTTTAGCATATGTCAGTTCAGTATTTCCACTTTTCATCTTTTATAAAATAGTAGAAGTCTCAAGTTTAACATGATAACTTGAGTTTAGGGTCAATGTCTGGCAAGGGCCATTCATTAAATTAAAATATATTTATATATATGTTAAAAACTACATTTAATTAAATATTGACAAAACGTTTATAAATTTAAATATTTTTTAATACTATTTAAATCCAAACTACTCCTAAAACTGAAACGGCTATGTGCAGGAAGTGGTTGCTTTATAGAACTTGAGCATTTATTAATACTAATATCATTTACAAAGTATTTAAGTACCTTTTTAAATTTGAAATACTTTGATATTTTTAAAAGATCAAATTCAAATATAAAGCTTTTTTAAGTTTTATCAACAATATCTTTTAATGAACACTTTGTTAAGATATCAATTAAAATTGAATTTAAACAGAAATTGTTCTTGTTATAAAATAGTATTAAATGAATTTACTGTTCCTAAAACTTGTAACAATGTATTTATATTTTCTTCATATATTACGATGTAGTAGCTGATGCCAATGTCTCTTTTTATCTCAATACGGACTTATTTAGTTTGAAAGCAACAAAAAACTATCCAATAAATAATATTTGTATTCTAAAATTTGTGATGAATTAAGTAAAAATTGATTTCTATATGAATTCAAAATTTCAAATCTCAGAACTCAATTGTGTTTTTATTAATTTTTATTAATATGCACACATTTGAATATTGATTTTTATATAAATAAGCAGTAATGCAATCTACCTATAAAAATTTTTACTATAACATTAATTATTTCTTGGTACTGTTAATGAATGCTAGAAAACAGTCTAAATGATTCAATTTATAATACTTTTAAGAGCTAAACTGAATGAAAATAAAATATTTCTTATAGATCATGATGGTTGCTTATTAAAATGAACCTATAAATTAATCAGAATGATTTAATTTAGAATTTTATGAAAATACACAAAATGATCTTGTCATCCATTTATAAGAATCAGCATTTTAGTGCTTACTTTTACATGATCTCTCATATAAATTGAAACTCGGAAGAATTTTATTTTGAAACACATAAAACCTTAATGTATGAAATAATTCAACTGTTTTTGTAAAAATGTATAATATAAGCATAATATCAATTGTAGAGTTAAAATGTTTTTCTTTAAATTATATATGTCATTTATTTATTAATATATTTTTACTTTTATTTAATTGTCAAGAAAATGTGTAGTTCGATATGCAGTGGAAACTGGTTATAGTGAACCTGGATTGTAATGAACCTTCATTTGTTATATACTAAATGCTTAATCATGGCAGAAATTTTATACACATAGTGTAATAAGACTCCATATATAGTGAACTAATTTATAAGGAAACTTCAGCTATAGTGAATTAAATTTTAACAAAAATTTCCCAGAAAAATCCTTTAAATTGAATTCATATAATATAATTCCTTTTTTATGCTCTTACGTTTTTTTTTGCTCATATAAGGCAAAGCAGCCCAAGAACAAAAATAAATTTGTACAACATGCGACGGAGAAAAGCTTCCTTTTTTCATACTTCAAAACTTAAATAGTACTGTTTCTAAATTATTGAAAATGTGACATATTACATCATACTGTAGTAAAAATATGTGAAACTCTTATATTGATATTCGTATTCCATTTTTAAATGTACTGCAAAATTAAAGTTTAAATGTTTCCTTCCATGGGTTTATTGTTTTGTCTAAAGCAGGGGTCGGCATGCACACCTCACTAGACTTATGTGCAACACCCGAAATATTTGCATGTTATTTGGCATTAGAATATTGTTTTAAAATTTTTATTTTTAAATAAAAATTCCTAGAAATCTAAAAGTCACTTCTACAAATTAAATAAAAATTCTTAGAAATCTAAAAGTCACTTCTTATCCGATTGTTTAATGCGAGTTACTTTTCCTGTATTGAAAATGATATTCGCCAACATTTAATGGAACAAATTACTAGATCAATAAGTAAATATTTATCCAGAATATTTGCTGAATGTGAAAATAATTTCTGCGATATAATAAAAATTAGTATTTTATAATTTAAAATTGTTACTTTTTGAATTGTTTTAACACGAATGCTAATAATGTTATTTCATCTATTGTTTCTAATTAAATTTTGATTAATTAATTTTTGAACTGAATTTTTAGCCAAATTACAGTCAAATTCTATATCCAATACTTTTCCATTTTTTAAATTATTGTGTCTAGATAATTCATATTTACAAGTTATACAAGTTTAGATATTTTGTTTTTATAATAAGGATCGAAAATTCCAACATCTATGACTTTCTATGCTAACATTATAACATTTCTTTTATTTACTTTGAATTGTTTTTTGAATTTATTTATTTGAATTGTTTTAACACGAATGCTAATAATGTTATTTCATCTATTGCTTCTAATTAAATTTTGATTAATTAATTTTTGAACTGAATTTTTAGCCAAATTACAGTCAAATTCTATATCCAATACTTTTCCATTTTTAAAATTATTGTGTCTAGACAATTCATATTTACAAGTTATACAAGTTTAGATATTTTGTTTTTATAATAAGGATCGAAAATTCCAACATCTATGATTTTCTATGCTAACATTATAACATTTCTTTTATTTACTCATACAGTCCTTTTCTTCATTGACAAAGCAATTTCCTTGGGGGTTTGAGTTGCGGTCCTTCTCAAAAATTAAAAGCTGAATGCGGCTCGCTGCCAACCCCTGGTCTAAAGCAGACATTTTTAATAGTTCCTTGAGGTTTCAATATAATCTATTTACACTTTATTTTTTTTATTTTTTTGCCATATTTTATGATTATACTAAGACATGAAAATTAATTTTATTTTATTAAATCGAGTGTTGCATTTCATTACAGTTTTGAAGTGTTATAAATATTCATTCGATTAAAACATTGAATTTGTTAAAATTTCTAACTGTCACAGGGGCAGATATTTTTCATGATCACTAGGGGTTTCCCGAGCAAAACATTTTAAGGAGTTTTTTTCTTTCCTAAAATTTAAGGAATGTTTTCAAAACATACAGGTACAGTGGCCACTGTTTTTAAGAATCAGTGGTTATAAGAATCACCCGTCTGTAAGAATCGAAGGAACAGACACAAACACAAACTCTGTTGTAACGTACTAAAATTTTTGCAATTGGAATCAATTTGCCATTTTTAAGAATCAGTTTTCAAGCTAAAAATTATTCATTTAACAAGTTTTGAACTTTTGTTAAGAAAACTGACTTGTAAAGATGTTTCTGGTTATGTGCTATGGTAAGAGCTTTAGTTAGTCATTTCATGTTTTGCTAGTGTTGTGAAAGAGATAAATCCTTAGTTTGCCTGAAAAAAAAATTTCGTTTAAAAACTACGATTATCTTTTTTTGTGCAGCCAAAAGAAATCTGCAGCATTAGGAATTACGCAGCCGGCATTATGCAAAATTCTGAAAGGCAAAAAGGAAATTTCTTTGCTTAATTGTAATTTTCACAGAAAGTATAAAGGAAAAGCAACTGATATCGAGAAAGTTTTACAATGATTTTCAAAGGCCAGACTGAAGAACACTCCTATAAGGTTCATAAGAAATATCTGTAAATGCAAAAGTAGATTTATAAATTTATTAATAGTCCTAGACACATATATATCATTTAAATCCTGTAAAACTATGTATTTTAGTTCCTGTTTACTATAGAAGAATGGCATTTAAAAAATTTCCGTATTTACGAATCAATTGCTTATAAGAATGAAAACAGGTGAAACAAACATAATTTTTATAAATGGCGACTACTGTACTACTTTGAATTAAATACCATTTGGCTAAGAAAAACATGTTGAAATTGAAATAGAAGAATCATGAAATATTTCAATTTCAGCATGAAATCTGAATGATTATTTCTATGCACTATTCGCATTTTGAGGCAATGACTCCAGTTTGGATGCATACTGGAGCGACACTTCATTGCACAAAAACTATGATGATCATTTGAATTATTAAGTGTAGTGGAATCTCAATTAAACATCTCACCTCGTTTAATGTTGCATTTATAAATTCCCAATTTTTTTATGCATCTCTCATGATATAAGAAGAAATTTAACATTTTCTGTATTTAACATTCTGTTAGACTTATGCCTAAGATTGTCAATATGATCTCTACTTAAAAATACAAAACTTGTGTGTACTTTTCTGTATTTTTTCTTTTAATAAAAATTAATCTGTTTGCTTTTGGGTTAAGCCTTGATTTTTTGCATTCCATATTTTTTTAGATTTAACATTAATGGTAAGCAAGAAACTGCACAATTGGCCATCCCTTCCACAGCCTTTGGTCTAACTTTGTTAAAAAACAGACTTATGACTAAAACTTTCTTGCATCTCACTGTTATAGGGCAGAAGTCACTTTCATGTTATTCTGAATACCTGGATTTGTGTCAATAATAGGTAGGGCTAAAGAACTGAAAGTAAATATTTCAGAGTTTCTGGAAGAAAATGATTGAATCCTTGCTTTAATTAAGTTTTTAAGTTTTGTGTGCCTTTATAGGATGAACAAAGTGACCACATTCTTGCTTTTTTGACATTGTCCTATCATTGGGCTGAAATGTCATTTCTCTATTATTCTTTTAATTCCAAGATATAGCCAGTATTGCTCATGATTTAAGATGGTCTAAATCATTATAGTTTAAAAATTTCCCTCGGCTGATGAAACAAATTAAAAAGCTGTTTTTTCTTATAAAAATTAGTTTTACAAGCAAATCTATTTAATATAAAGAAATAATATATTTGGGTAAAAAATCAAAAGTTCTGTTATATTAGCTAAATAAGAAGCAAAAAATATTTCTATAATATTTTTATCCCATTGCTACATCCTATGATACACAAATGTAAATATATAAAATTTGAAAATCTGCCCAAACTAAAACGGATGACTTAAGTTCAAAGTATTTTTCATAATATTCCATTAAACAATTCAAAATATAGTACTGTTAATTAATTATATACTTAATTATATAAGATTTTAACTATTTAGATTGTAAAAAATTTGAAATTTCCAATGTTTCATAATGTTACAAATATATAAAATGATTTTGTTGCATATTACCTATCTCCAAAGTAAAACACTTTTACAGGCAGCCATTCCTTATTATGTGAAAGTAGGGTTACCAGATTTAGCAAAATATTGGCAACTTGGCAAGTTTTTAAATCGACTAGAATGTTTTCGAAATATCAACTGGTTTTGGTGATACGAGCACTTTTTAGAAGTTTCTATGGTGAGTATATAAGGAAGTTATCACTTTGTTGGAGAGTAGTTAATGTGATACAAGCTAAATTGAATTGTGAGATACGTTAGTGGTTTCAGAATAGTATCTGTTATTTGGGGAATTAGCTGAGCATATAATTGCTGTTTTATTATGTATATGACAGTTGTTTAGTAGTTTTGCAAAATAGTCATTGAGCTATTTTCTGAACTATAAACAATATTTTTACTCCAAATAAGTTGGCAGGTATGTAAGGAAGTTATCACTTTGTTGGAGAGTAGTTAATGTGATACGAGCTAAATTGAATTGTGAGATACGTCAGTGGTTTCAGAATAGTATCTGTTATTTGTAGAATTAGCTGAGCATATAATTGCTGGTTTATTATGTATCTGACAGTTGTTTAGTAGTTTTGCAAGATAGTCATTGAGCTATTTTCTGAACTATAAACAATATTTTTACTCCAAATAAGTTGGCAGGTATGTAAGGAAGTTATCACTTTGTTGAAGAGTAGTTAATGTGATACGAGCTAAATTGAATTGTGAGATACGTCAGTGGTTTCAGAATAGTATCTGTTATTTGTAGAATTAGCTGAGCATATAATTGCTGTTTTATTATGTATCTGACAGTTGTTTAGTAGTATTGCAAGATAGTCATTGAGCTATTTTCTGAACTATAAACAATATTTTTACTCCAAATAAGTTGGCAGGTATGTAAGGAAGTTATCACTTTGTTGGAGAGTAGTTAATGTGATACGAGCTAAATTGAATTGTGAGATACGTCAGTGGTTTCAGAATAGTATCTGTTATTTGTAGAATTAGCTGAGCATATAATTGCTGGTTTATTATGTATCTGACAGTTGTTCAGTAGTTTTGCAAGATAGTCATTGAGCTATTTTCTGAACTATAAACAATATTTTTACTCCAAATAAGTTGGCAGGTATGTAAGGAAGTTATCACTTTGTTGGAGAGTAGTTAATGTGATACGAGCTAAATTGAATTGTGAGATACGTCAGTGGTTTCAGAATAGTATCTGTTATTTGTAGAATTAGCTGAGCATATAATTGCTGTTTTATTATGTATCTGACAGTTGTTTAGTAGTATTGCAAGATAGTCATTGAGCTATTTTCTGAACTATAAACAATATTTTTACTCCAAATAAGTTGGCAGGTATGTAAGGAAGTTATCACTTTGTTGGAGAGTAGTTAATGTGATACGAGCTAAATTGAATTGTGAGATACGTCAGTGGTTTCAGGATAGCATCTGTTATTTGTAGAATTAGCTGAGCATATAATTGCTGTTTTATTATGTATCTGACAGTTGTTTAGTAGTATTGCAAGATAGTCATTGAGCTATTTTCTGAACTATAAACAATATTTTTACTCCAAATAAGTTGGCAGGTATGTAAGGAAGTTATCACTTTGTTGGAGAGTAGTTAATGTGATACGAGCTAAATTGAATTGTGAGATACGTCAGTGGTTTCAGAATAGTATCTGTTATTTGTAGAATTAGCTGAGCATATAATTGCTGGTTTATTATGTATCTGACAGTTGTTCAGTAGTTTTGCAAGATAGTCATTGAGCTATTTTCTGAACTATAAACAATATTTTTACTCCAAATAAGTTGGCAGGTATGTAAGGAAGTTATCACTTTGTTGGAGAGTAGTTAATGTGATACGAGCTAAATTGAATTGTGAGATACGTCAGTGGTTTCAGAATAGTATCTGTTATTTGTAGAATTAGCTGAGCATATAATTGCTGTTTTATTATGTATCTGACAGTTGTTTAGTAGTATTGCAAGATAGTCATTGAGCTATTTTCTGAACTATAAACAATATTTTTACTCCAAATAAGTTGGCAGGTATGTAAGGAAGTTATCACTTTGTTGGAGAGTAGTTAATGTGATACGAGCTAAATTGAATTGTGAGATACGTCAGTGGTTTCAGGATAGCATCTGTTATTTGTAGAATTAGCTGAGCATATAATTGCTGTTTTATTATGTATCTGACAGTTGTTTAGTAGTTTTGCAAGATGGTCTTTGAGCTATTTTCCATATATTGTTTCTTTTTATGTTTATTAGTGTTTTTAAATAAAAGTGTTTATCCAGAAATTTGGACTCATTCTTGTACCCTGAGAGTACACCCACGATTCCAAAGGATACGCATAATAACTATGACAGGTTTAAATACTAGTATAATACTAGTGTTTACACCTGTCAAAAACAGGAAAAATGAACACTTAAAAAATTTAGATATAGTTGTTTTATTTTGTTTAACAATGTATTTGTATTTAGCATTGAAAATAATAATTTATCTCTTAATTTAAAATTGGATCCTGTGGCTAATACCATAAGTGTGCTTTCTAGGTCACTAGGGGAGGTTGGTTGTTGAAGGATCTGGAAAGATTTTTCGATCTTGAAATTTTTTTGTCCACCCCAAGTGGAGAAACTGAAACTCCCAACTTTGTTTGGTTCTGTCCCGTGCTCAACACTATACAGGTGGAGGATCTGAAAAGACTATCAGGAAGATTGGAAATCTGGCTTTCTTAGGTTCTGTGTCATGATGACCCTTGTGAAGTGTTACACCCAAAGACTTGTGCATGGACACACATACATTATCTCAGATGAGATTCGAATTCATGAATGCTCAAAATATATAAATCTGTCAAAAACTTGAATTTAAATTTTCAATCTCCAAAATACTTTTCCTATACATTATACAATGTGAGAAAAGTAATATGGGATTTATTACTGCAGGTTTAACATGAATAACACTTTTCTTTGTGGGTGACTTGTCTTCTTTAGACATTTTCAAAACAGTTTAAAATATCAAAATTAGGACCCTCTTTTCAAAATAGTTTATATTAAAATGTTGAAATTGTAACCACTATATTTCGAAAACTAGTAACCTGATCAAAAATCTAATTACATATCCTTGTAAGCAGAGTTGGGCAAAATACATTTTAAAAAATTAAACAGTGCTGTGTATTGCACCGGATTTTCTGCGAAAAGCAGTGTATACATTTTATTAGAAACTAGCCGCCTTTGGCGACCAGCCTGTTCGCTCACGAGCGGATAAATAGCACCGGACCCACTCCGATTCGACCAACAAGGAACCACTACTGACGATGATGCGATTGACGTAGCCGATGACGTAGGGTACACGTTGATTCGTGTTAGCGGAGTTTTTATTTAGCATTCGCGGCAAATTTAAGTTTCGTGAATTTTTTCTTTTTGAGAAATATGAATATTGATCCAAAGCTTAAGGATGGACCAAATACTTCACAAGCCAAAAACTCACAGAAAACGGAAAAGTTTTCTAAAATGTGCAATTGCAAAAATATATTTTCAAGTAAATCTAACTTTTATAGACATAAAAAAAATGTTCACCAGTTGCTGAAAAACCAAATTATGTTTGTAAAGAAATAAATTGTAATTTTACAGCACTGAAGTCGGATGATTTTCGCAATCATTTGCACACTGTTCATGGCATGGAAGAAAAAATCTGATGTGGGCAACACATGACTTTCCTTATATAATGTAATGAATTTACTACTTTTACAGTAAAAAAATAGGTTTTTCTTATAGTAGATACTAATATTATTTCCAAGACATTGAAGTTTTGACAATTAGTCGTCATTTTCATTGATTTAGCGTCATTTTTATCCATTTGCGCGGGATTTTCGTTAATTTGGCAACATTTAAAAAAGTCACCAAGTTGGCGACATTCCGCCAAATTCGTCGCCAAAATCTCGCCAAGCGTTATGCACTAAGTTATTCTTACAGCAGATAAATGGCTATTGGCGTACAAATACAAAAGCATTACTCAAAGTATATTTTTTCATGAATGGAACGAGCTAGATCCACGAGAATGATGTCACCCAATTTATCGCATGGTATTACCTATGAAAAGTGAACATGTTTCTCAATAGGAATTTTTTTTTATTTTATATGACTTTTTGATATTTTTTTTTTAAATGCACAATATCTCGAGAACGGTTCATGTTAGCGTTCTAAAATTTATATCAATCGCTTTCTAATGGAAAATTACATAAGAAATGTCTATTCGCGTAACTTTGTTAGTGGTTTTGATTTTTTGACAAGTTTTTCAAAGTTTCATTCGAAAATTTAGGGGATTCTGAACATTCGATTGCGTATAAAAACAATAGGCTTCCAGTGTTTATGGATTGTGATTTTTGTACCAAATTTGGTTCGAATCGGTCCATTCGTTCGTCAGTTATCGTCTCCACACACACACACACACACATCACTTCAAAAATGTTTGATTCGTGATCAGGGATGCTTGAAACGTGCTCTCCCGTCGAAAACTCGAATTCGAATTTTCGTCACCGTCACAATACTTTCCTTATACATTATGTATATAAGGAAAGTAATAAAACATGATAATGATTTTCAAAATTATTCAGGTATGTTCGCATTTTCATAACTTCTATTTCAATAAGTTTTATTTATTGGTGAATAAAAAAAATAGTTTCACATAAAAATACAAAGAATGGATGAAATGCATGAGATTTTAAAATGTTACCTATGTAAGATGGATACAAGATATAACATATTCTCATAGATTAGAAGATATACCCATGCATTTGTGGAAGATTTTCCGTACTACGTACTACAAGCTACAACAATTTTTGCCAAAATAAAACAATGACATAATAAATTTTAACTATCAATAAGCCCCAAAAATATCAATAATAATAATGACCGTAATTGATATAATCCAGTCAAAAATGCAATATCAATGAAATTTATTTCATACGTATACATATCTTTATTATTTAAATCGGAAAAGATTTAATAAAACTCTTCTGCTGCATAAACACATTGGATTTATATCCATTGCTAAGTGATATAACATAATTTTCTTCAAATAAATTGGTAAGAAATATAGTCTGCATAATGGTATCTCTATGGAAGGTTTAATTGTTCGTTTTTAATTAATATCTTAATATTTAGACAACCCCTGGTCTTAGAAACTCGAAACACGTACTAAATTTTAAGTGGGGTTATTCCAATGTTACCCATAAAATTTCATTAAATTCGGTTCAGCCATTCTCCCGTGATAATGAGACAGACAGACAGATTTTCAATTTTCTTTATATAGATTATACAATTGCTATGTCAAAAATATAAAATAACATAAATATGCACATAACTGTAAAGTCTTGTGTAAATACAAATTTTAGTACATTCCTACATAAGCTGATAATGATATGTAAGAAAATAACAAAAATACAAAATTGAGTAAAATTTTTGAGTGGATAACAATTTCTTCCTAGCTATTGACATATTTACATTTGTCAGCTGAACCATATCATTTATGAATGACTGATTCTGGATTTAAATTATCCAAATGTAGACTTTTAATAGATATAATGCAAGTTTACTCACTTTGCTTATTTTCAATCTATTTCTCTAAATCTATATAAATATAAAATTGAAAATCTGTCTGTATGTGTGTCTCATCATCATGGGAGAACAACTGAACCGAATTTAACTGAAATTTGTAGATAGCCTTGAAATATCCTGACTTAAAATTTAGTCCATGTTTTGAGTTTCTAAGACCAAGGGTTGCCCAGATATTAATTAAAAACGAACAATTAAACATTTCATATAGCATTAAGCAGATGATATTTTTCCGCCAATTTGTTTGAAGAAAATTTTATCATGTCGTTTAGCAGCAAATTTAAATCCAATTTGTTTATACGACAGCTGATTTTTATTAAATCCTTTCCAATTTAAATAATAAAGATATATATATATAAAATAAATTTCACCGATATTGCATTTTTAACTGGATTATATGAATTATGGTCTTCAGGTTTAAATATTATTATTATTGATATTTTCAGTTTATTATGTCGTTGTTTTATTTTTGCAAAAATTTTTGAAACTCATATATTGTATGTAGTACCGAGTAATCTTCTACAAATGCATGGGTATATCTTCTACTCAGTGGCTTATCCTGACTCTAAAAAGTGTGTGTGTGGGGGGGGGGGGGGCAACTGTTTAGCATTTGCTTATGCCAGGGTTATTTTAAATGAAAAATACGCATAACAATAAAAGGCCTTGAAAAAGTAAGAGGGCCTGCCCCCCCCCCCAAGCATACGCTGCTGCTTCTACTCTATGAGAATATAAGCAGTACAAGTATATTAGCACATATTTTGGCATATATTGGAATCAATTACGACCTTTTAGGTTTTAAGATTACGGAATTATTGATATTTTCAATTTATTACGTCATCTGTTTTATTTTGGTAAAGATTCTAGAAACTCATAAGTTGTAGTATGAGTCCTATACAGTTTTAGCTCTTTTATTTTGCATATATTTATTCAACTTCATATATTTTGTAAATTTGTTTGCAAACAAGACCAGGACATTTTACTCTTCAGATCTGCTCGTGAAGATAATTTTGTATAGCTAGAACAGATATTCTTTAACTTCTTCTTAGGAGCATTAAATTAAATATTTTAATAGAATATTTTGATTAACAATGTCATTTAGTATATTATAGGAATTTGCACATGATTGTGAATTTTAAATTGAACTTGACAACTTGAATGTTGCAAAGAACAATGTTTCATTTTGACAATCTAATTGATGCATGACTAATAAAAGAAGATTGATTTTGTGAGTTGCATAATATAAATAAAGCAAATAATTTTTAAATTGCATCTATGCAGAACAATTTTTGAAATCTGGAAAATTTGTTAAGTGCCATTGACACATGGCTCTCAAAATGAATAAATTATATCTATATATCACATCTAGCCATCAATTATAGTGCTTAATATTCTATGTTATTCAATAATACGAAGGAGATTTAAATATATTTAAATCTCCTTGAATAATACCGAGATCGTCATTAAAACAAAATACTCCTTGCACAGGCGTAGTTCATTTTAAGCATCAACTCTAACTCAGAATTTAATATTCTAAACTATCTAATAATACTAGTATACGATAGTAAATTTAACAGCTGAGTGATGATGCGTTCGTATTATAAACTGCCATCTCCGTGCACAGGCGCAGTTCTCTGAAGCTACTATTGGTCGTCGGTATTGACGTCGGGTGACGTCACATCATGACGTCGGAGTGGGTCCGGTGCTATTTATCCGCTCGTGTTCGCTCTCCTTGAAAATTCTGACAAATGTTAGGAAAATTTCAATTGTAAACAAGAACCTCCACCTTCCAGAACCCCTGCTGTGAGGCGGGTTCTTCGCTATTGGCTAAGTTATATGACGTCATGGACGGAGCCTAGTCTACACTTTGAAGTTTGAGACAAAATCTGTCGTCTTCGAGATTATACGTGGAAGAAAATTATGATGGAAAGAAGTAGTGCAAAGATATAATGTGGTGTGGCAATATACGGAGATGTATACACGTTCGGAAAACAACAAAAATGTCTTAAATTTAGGTAAGTAGTATATGATATAATTATTGCAATTTTTGTTTATAAATCTGCAATAATCGGATTGAATGATTTTTTGACTTATTTCTTATAGTACCTAATTTTAGATAGAAGATCGCCGACCCAATATGAATATATTAAAACTTGTACTGCAATATTTCACCTGACCTGTTTAAATAACTTAAGTGGTCAGATGTTTTTATTGTTGTGTCTAGAATGCTGGTATCAAACCCAGTGTAAACTTTGCTGCTGCTGTCAGTGGGCAAATCGAGAAATTAGCGACCAAATTGTTGAGCCGGCGGTGTCCAGAGACGCAATCCAAAATTCCAAAACAATGGTCAACACTAGTGTTGACTATATCGTCCTTCTTTCGACCTTAATTCATATGAGAAGCACGCATAACTTCATAGAGTTTCGTCCAGAACAGAGCACCAGGCGCGAAGCGCCTTTAATCTCCAATCTCTAGGTGTGGTTCTTATCTTCATACTGTGACATTATTTCATTGGTCCATAGTTGGAGGTTCGAGGTTTTTGATTTACTGTTTTTATTATTTGTCCTAGCTCCTAGTGTGGCAGTTTGTTGCACATTAAGAGTTTAAGCAGTTTGGGGGGTTGATGCAGATCTGAGGGTAACCTAGCATTTTAGCAGTTTAGGATTTTAAACATTTTGTAGAAAACCAAAGATCGCGAGTTTTCGTTAATATCAACTGATTAAGGTGGGACGTTCCTAGTACCGAATATCAAAGTTAAGTACCGAGAGGGGTCTCTTACGAGATTTAGCCTTGCGATGATCATAGTCATGCAGATTAAATAATAGTTCATTTGGGACAGATGGCAGATTTTTGTAGAATTTAAGCGCTAGCTTTTTGATTTGGGCTCTAAGAGTTTTTATTTTGAAGTCTTTCCTAATTACCGAGTTTCTTAAGTATCTAGGGGCTTTCCTTATAATCCTTAGGGTTTTGTTTTGTCTTGTCTCTAATAAGTCTATGGTAGTTTTACAGGCATATCCCCATACGGGTGCTGCATACAGCATTCCCGGGCAGATGACCGATTTATAAATTAGGAGTTTATTTTGATAACTTAGATTTCCGTTTCCTATCATTGGGTATAAGGCTCCTATGGTTATATACGCTTTTTTGATTATGTTCGTTACGTGCAGTTTCCAAGTTAGGTGGGAGTCTATCGTTACACCTAGGTATTTAGTAGATTTTTCCGCTTTTAGGGCATGGTTGTTTATGTACAGAGGAGGCGGAGGTTTCTGCATTCTTAGTTCTGCGTGCTTTTCAACTTGCACTTCCTGATCTCCGTTCTGTGTCGACGGAAGTTGACATGATTTTCCTTATCTACCAGCGCTATGATGCTCTGGCTGTATAAGGCCCCGACCACTTTTTTTTTACCTTCCTTTGGTTTTTGCCATGTTCTCTCTTTCGGCTTCCCTTTGCTTGCAGTCTCTCAAGGTCGGCTTCTGGAACACCAATGGAGTGCGTTCAAGGCTCGGCGAGATACGTGATTATGTTGTAGATAATAATTTTGATATATTTATGATTTCTGAAACCCATCTGGTATTTCCCTCCTCTCCAGTAATCTGTAATTATACAGGTTACTTCCAGTACAGGCCGTCTAGGCCTGGGGGAGGGGGGCATGCCAATGGTGGCACTGCACTCTACATAAAGAATAATATTCCTCATCATCGTTTAAGCGTCCCGGTCTTTACGAAGCTGGAGGCCACTGTAATTAAAATCACTATTCCAAATTTGGTCCCGATTGCACTTGCTTCTGTGTATATCCCTCCAATAAATGCGTCAGGATTCCCAAGCCGCGAGTTAGGAGCACTTTTAGGACTTTGCAGCAACATGATCATAGCTGGTGACCTAAATGCACGCCATGCCAACTGGGACACAGCTTCGAACTGGCATGGCAAATCTCTAAATCGTATGGCTCAGTGCGCCAACTTCAGGATCGTAGCTCCGACCAGTCCCACTCATTATGTTACGGGAAGGAAGCCCTCTACTATTGATTTGGCACCGTTTCGGAACATTCCTTACCACTATGCGATCAACGTCGACTGCAACCTGACGTCTGATCACCTTCCCGTAATCTTCTCTTTAGACCATCCTTCGGAGCTACATACAAATTGGGATAACTTTCGTTATACCCTTGAAACGTTTATCACTCCCCCCCCCCCCCTCTCAAAATTACCAGCACGGACGACATTGAAAAATGCGTCCAGGATATGAATCATGTTCTGCTCGAGGCGGTAGCTGCGCATATATAGAAAGGGAGTATAAAAATGGACCAATGAAATAATGTCACAGTATGAAGATAAGAACCACACCTAGAGATTGGAGATTAAAGGCGCTTCGCGCCTGGTGCTCTGTTCTGGACGAAACTCTATGAAGTATAAAAATAACTACTCCGTCCCGCTCATATTGGAAGAGGGGTATTGTGACGTAGACCCAAACGTCACTTCGCTTCCAGTACCCGTATATCCTATTTTCTTTCTTTACGCTATAATGCTATTATGGTTATTATGATATTGGAAATATTTTAACGAAGTATCAAGTAAGTGTTATATTTTAATATGTATAACAACGCCGATTTCCTTTTAACATTAATCTAACATCATTTCAAGATTGTTTTATATCAAATTCAAGTATTATTTACAAAAATATCAAACTCTTAACAATCGTGTATAAAAGTACACACTAAAAGACTGCATATTTTGTTAAACCTCGGAAAGGCACAATGAAGTTTTTGCTGTTTATAAAATATCAGCAAGCTTTCCAGTGTTTTTCTAGCCAAGAATTTATAAAGATATCTATATGGATTGTAAAAATTATATTGCATGTGTAACTGATCAATTATTTGCCAATCTTTATAACAATTCATACTAGCATCTTTTTACACAAACCACCCAATGCCTGGTAATAAATAGTTACACGATGCAGGCATACACATATGTAGAAATATATTTTAACTAATTTTGTATGTACTTTTGGACAAACATTCATTCAACAAGCTTTCTTTTGTAGATGTAAGTAATTTTGTTGTGATATTCAGTTTCTGTTATCATTTATGTTAAACAAGACTTGGTCCAGCTTTGAAACAATCAATGAGTTGTGCATTGCTTTTATTGTATAACTTTTGCACATGTCAAGGGTGTTACATAATGTGTCGCCGTGTTCATGCGGAGTACGATCACGTTAAACATGTGGGTCCGTATGCCCTTCCGAGAGGTTGGTGGTAGGGGAAGGAGGTAAGGTCCCTGTGGATGCCTTCCCCACTGGGTTCCGGTCTAAATTGGGTGGCACTTCCTGGCCGTCCAAACGGTTACCTTACACCTTTCTGGTAAGTCGGACGGTCTGGGTCTCAACAACAACATGTCAAGGGTGTGTTTGAAATATTAACTGAATGATCATCTTCGTTAAGAATTGTTCATCAGTTATCAGGTCACTCACCAGAGAAAAGACAGCATGGTTATTCTGCACGATTCTAGACACCATTTCAAGCAAAACACGTGTTCTGTGTATCATGTGACCACATAACATTGATTGAGAAAATCCTTGGTCATTCTGGTTATAACTGCACTGTAATCGAAACAAGTTTTTAAATGGCAGTGGTTATGAAAAAGTTTTCGAACTCTTTGGTCATGACCTCTGGTCACCTGTCGTAATTGTAGAAACTCTTCCAACTGTTTCCCAAATATTATCAGTTTTAGTTAGATTTTGTCCAGTAGTATGTAGTCCATAGAAACAATGCAAGCATTGTTTACCTAACATCAATTTAAAAAAAATAAAAAATTTTACTATAATATTTCAGCAGAATTTGTGAAACGGTGATTGATGATAGAGCTTGGGTGACCAAGCTCAAATTAATCTTAATTAATAATAGCAAAGATACACTTTTTTGTTGTATCTTAAAAAGTTTTCTTTAAATTTGAGAAATAAGAACTATTAATTTCCACGAAAATGTCATTAATGCATTTGCAGAAAAAGTAGAAGATTGAAATTTATGTACAAATAGGTTCAACAGTACAGTCAACCCTCCCGTAATGCGATTAACACTAGAATGACTGATATTTTGAACTACCTAGAACGACGGGTAGTGGTCAATTTGACCGCCATAGAAAAAGTATAACATACCTTTAATTCGAAACCAAAACATCATAGTTACAGCATTTAGGATGTTTCTTTGACACATTTTTTGCAAAGAAAATAAGAAAAGACATAAAATTTCAATGGTCTGGGATGAGTTGTTTTGGAAGAATCGTTTCTCGAAGTAGTTATGCGGTCAAAATAACCACTTATCGCAGAAAAGACCTACTCCGCCCTCATCCCTCTTCTCGGTAGAAAGTCCGACCTTTCCACCCATAATACGCTTATTATCTACAGCCGTCACCCCCGATAGAAGAGGCCGAACTACTGCCCCCCTCTGTACCTCGAAACGTATGAGCTGTAGGCCCAAGTCTGGCCTTCGAATTCCCCCGTATCAGCTTTTCTGGAAAGTTCTCCCCTAGTAGAGTAGCCCGCACAAAGAAGTGTCGTGTGTGCAGTGCAGTACGTGGGCTAGCGCTCGTGGATGCATAACGGTTTTCTTTATCGTATTTTTGAATGTATAATATGTTAGTTCATGATTTAATAAGCATTTTGACCTGTATACCTTCGACAACATTGGATTACTAATTACCTTATTACCCTAATGTTAGATACTGAAAATGCTGTTTAGAAGTAAGTGCTTACCATTTCTTGCTTATTATCATGTCATTTAAAATTACTTCGAATCTTAAATATATGGCAATCAAATTATTGCTATTCAATTAAAGCTAACTGGATTCTAAATTGTTTTGTTGCTAATTATAACGTCAACAAACCTTTTAGAGTTTTCTTAGTTTGTTTTAAAATTTTATTGTTGTCATATTAATTAAGAAAACTTCAATGTTTAAAATGTATATTTTATCAAGTTAGCGTGTGTCACTCATTGCATTTACCGAGTGTACTTAATATGTTGTCATTCAGTTTCCTGCAAATATTTTAAAAATACTTTAATAATGTTGTTAGTTGTGTGATATTTCATAATAGACTAGCAGTATGTCCGTTCTTCGTACTGATTATATAATACAAGAAACTTAAAATTCAGAATTTGATGTGAAGTTTTAATATTTGGAGTCTCTGTTTTTGAAATTTTATAATAATTCTATTGAAAAGAAAATAGGTGAGCTCTGCCGTGCTGAGATAATAAGAAAACAGATAGATGTACAACATACAATTTTATGTATACTGTTAATAGCAGATATACCCGACATTGTCCATGATTTGAAATGGGTCTGGGTCGTAATCCCCACAGCCGAAATCCCGACAAGCCAGAATCCCGACAGCCGAAATCCCGACATACCAAAATCCCGACAAGCCAAAATCCCGACAGTCGAAACCCACTCTTGCACTGACTAATACAACACAGTGTCGGTCATCGCAGTGACGTCACTAGGGTTAGAATTCAAGGTATTTAGCATGCGCTCCCTCTTGTCTTGCTACGACAATGGACGTATATTCTGGCACTTGAACTGGGGAGTTATTTTGAGTTAGAGATTCTGCAGTTGGAGATGAAAGAATTCTGATTTTTACAACAACTGCAAATGTTGAACGTTTATCACAGGCACCTTATTAGATTATGGACGACACGTTCAAAACAGTGCCCACAATATTTTACCAGCTGTATACAATTCATTGTTATGATTTAGTGATTAAAACTATTAATTTGTAAAATGTAGAGATGTAAAAAAACCGATAATTTTGATTAAGCTATACATATAGGCGTAGGCAACCATGTGCGTGTGCCCAGCGTGAATCCAGCGCATGTGCGTGGGGGGGGGGTGCTGATTACTAAATTCTAATCCTAGTGACGTCACTGCGATGACCGCCTTAGTGTGTGTTGTATTAATCTGTGAAAAATCTGATGTGGGCAGCACATGACTTTCCCTGCAGACTTTTATCCACGTTCTCTTTATTTTAATTAAATTTATTTCTCTTTTAATTCAATTTTCGTTCTCATTCGGTAACCGAACTTATTTTCAAAGGTGGCTTAGAGAAAATACGAAAAACTAAAATATCTCGAGAACGACTAGTCCTAATGTAATGGGGTTGGTCTTATTCTTTTCATCGCTAAAAATTACGTATTAAACAAGCATTTAATGGATATATTTGAGCATACGTAGTTCTTTAGTTTAGATTTTGACGATTTTTGCAGGCCATTTTGCAAAAAAAGGCAGGTTATTTTTTCCGAATCATACCAAAATCTAATCAGCACCAGGGTGACCCACAAATGACTCATCTGCCAAATTTTGTGAAATTCGGTATATTAATCTTTTAGTTAGAGTGGATACAAGCTTTTGCGGGCCATTTCGCAAAAATAGGCGGGTTCTTTTATCCCGAATCGTACCCAAAACTAACCAGCACCAGACTCACCCACAAGTGACTTATCTACCAAATTTTGTGAAATTCGGTCCTTTAGTTTTCTAGTTACAGTGGATACAAAATCTACACAGACAGACAGACACACACACACAGACGTCACGCTAAAAATGGTTTTTTCGTATTCTGGAGGTCTCGAAACGTGTAGATCCGTCGAAAACTCGAGTTGCGATTTTCGACATGATTCCAATACCTTCACTATACATTACCATGTATTGCAGGGTAAGTAAAAAGTGGGTTTCGGCTGTCGGGATTTTGGCTTGTCGGGATTTCGACCTTGTCGGGATTTTGGCTTGTCGGGATTTCGACCCTGTCGGGATTTTGGCATGTCGGGATTCTGGCTTGTCGGGATTATGTACGGAACAGGTTCAAAATATGTGCAAATTCCTGCAGTATTCTAAATGACATTCTTACTCAAAACATTCTATTCAAATATTTCATTTAATTCTCCCTTCACTTAATTCTTCTAAATTTAATTCTCCTTTCTGTGTTTTCTATACAAAATTATCTTCAAGCAGATCTGAAGAATAAAACATCCTCGTTTAAAAACAAATTATAAAATATATATGAAATTGGATCAATATAAACTAAAATGAAAACGCTAAAATGGTATAAAAATGGTTATAAAATTTTCTTTTATATCGATTTCTTTTATTATTTAAATCTTAAAAAAATTAATAATCGTCAGCCTAATAAACACATTTGATTTAATTGCGTTGCTAAGCATCATGATATAAGTTTCTTAGTAAATTTGTAGAAAATATATCATCTACATAATTCTATTTTTATGGAAGGTTTAATTGTGGGATTTTTATTCAGATCTCGACAATCCCTGGTCCTAGAAACTCGAAACATGGACTAAATTTTAAGTAGGGCTATTTTAAGGCTACCCACAGAATTTTCATGAAAATCGATGCAGCAGTTCTACCGTGATGATGAGATAGATAAACACACAGACAGATAGATGTATTTTCAATTTTATTTATATAAATAAAAAATGTCATTCTCTTTTTAAGATATTGTCAATAGTAAGAAATTGTAGCAATAAAAATGCTGCACTAAAGTTATGAAAGTAAAATAATGTAAAATGTAATATTTCACACATCAAATAACATATTTTTAAACGTTTGATAAGTAAGTAATTGCATATAAAAGATTTAGTATCTTAATATATTGCATGTATATTTTTTATTATTTGTTATGGCATGCTGAAATTTTAAAAGAATAGGTTAAGAAGTCATTTGTGTTTAGGTTGTGCACACTTTTTACTTTCCTTATATACATAATGTATAAGGAAAGTATTGTGACGGGGTCGAAAATTCGAATTCGAGTTTTCGACGGGAGAGCACGTTTCAAGCATCCCTGATCACGAATCAAACATTTTTGAAGTGATGTCTGTGTGTGTGTGTGTGTGTGTGAAAGTATGTGTGTGTGTATGTGTGTGTGTGTGTGTCAGTGGGTCTGTGGAGACGATAACTGACGAACGAATGGACCGATTCGAACCAAATTTGGTACAAAAATCACAATCTGTAAACACTGGAAGCCTATTGTTTTTATACGCAATCGAATGTTCAGAACCCCCCTAAATTTTCGAATGAAATTTTGAAAAAATCGTCAAAAAATCAAAACCAATAATAAAGTTACGTAAATAGACATTCCTTATGTAATTTTTCATTAGAAAACGATTGACATAAATTTTAGAACGCTAACATGAACCGTTCTCGAGATATCGCACATTTTTCAAAAAAATTATCAAAAAGTCAAATAAAATAGAAAAAAAATATTTCCTATTGAGAAACATGTTCACTTTCCATATATAATATCATGCGATAAATTGGGTGACATCATTCTCGTGGATCTAGCTCGTTCCATTCATGAAAAAAGATACTTAATATAGATATAGAGTAATACTTTTGCATTTGAACGCCAATTTATCTGCTGTAAGAATAACTTATTTCTTCGTTCATAACGCTTGGCGAGATTTTGGCGACGAAATTGGCGGAATGTCGCCAACTTGGCGACTTTTTGAAATGTTGCCAAATTAACGAAAATCTCGCCAAATGGTTAAAAATGACGCTAAATCAATGAAAATGACGACTAATTGTGGAAAATTCAATATCTAATAAGTTATATAATATATAAATACGAGTATATAATAATAGTTATATAATATATGTCGAAAATTCAATATCTAATAAGTTATATATATATATATATATATATAACTTATTTCTTTGTCCATAACGCTTGGCGAGATTTTGGCGACAAAATTGGCGGAATGTCGCCAACTTGGCGACTTTTTGAAATGCTGCCAAATTAACGAAAATCTCGCCAAATGGATAAAAATGACGCTAAATCAATGAAAATGACGACTAATTGTCGAAAAGTCAATATCTTGGAAAGGATATTAGTATCTACTAGAAGAAAAACCTATTTATTTTACTGTAAAAGTAATAAATTCATTTCATTATATAAGGAAAGTCATGTGTTGCCCACATCAGATTTTTTTTTATGTAGCGAGTTATTATGTTATTGAAAATTGTTAAAATAACTTGGGAAAAAAGCAAAGTAACTAACTTACAATTTCAAGTTACCATTATATATTTCATTATATTATAGTAAGTTAATGTTATTTTAATAATGCAAAGCTAATTTAATCTTTCTTGCATTTTCACTTTAATGGAATTATAAATGAAATATTAATACCAAAAAGTTCTATTATACAGCTTTATTAAATTTTCAAAGCCCCTGAGGTATTTCGAACTCTATAATTAAGTAAAATTGTTTACAATTTGTGAATGTGTAGTAGTAAAAAAAGGAATATAAAATGTGCTATATTAGAAAACCTGAACTTCTTCAAATTATAGTGCATAGGTTAATGAATGACATTCAACTAGTATTTTATCTTAATTCTAAATAATTTTACAATTTATAACAACAACAAAAAATGAATAAAATAAAATGAAATAAAAATAAATAAACACGTAAGCATATTAAAAGTTAAATTCTGAGTTTCTTTTTAATGATTGTCTTATGATATTTAAAGATATAGTATTCAGTAATCATTTTAGTTTCTGAATACTTTATCTGTAAGTACGCATGCTTTAGACGAATGTACTGAAGAATTATTCAAATGAAATGCCTGATTAAGCAATAAATACACAGGGTTCTTTTTCAAACTTTTATTAAAACACTAACTGAATGGAATCCTTTCATCTTTGTTCCCACGGTGAATTTGAGTCATTATAACTATTTTATTTAAGGAAATGTACAGCAATATTAATATTTTAAATCACCCATTTTAATGAACATTATCGAAAATACTTCCAAATTGCATGAATATTATTTGATTTATTGATAAATTATGATTCCTTTACATCGAACAGAGAATTAAAAGGGAAGCAAATAGCAAAAGCTCCGATCGCGATCTGGAAGACCTACTCGCAGTAGGTAAAATTGTGATTGTGATTGTACTGATTGTGAGACAAACAAAACTAAATACTAGGGAATATTAATGTTTAAAAATGACTCAAGCTCCAGAGATTGTGTAGTAAGTTACTAACAGATAGTGAACATTAAAAGACACTATAGTGTAGATGCTCTGCATGGATAAATGTAGTGTATAAAATTTTCCGACAGCTGTTCAAAACATTGCCTTTTTATGATACAACATAAACCGGTAGTAATTAAAGTTTCCATTTTACAATTATGCAGTAAACAATATGGTCGCTTGGAACTTTCCATGCTGATATATTTCAGCTATTACTTTTCTTAACAGAAAAGTTGTCCTCTAGGAGCAAGAGATTTCAATTTAAAACTCTATACAGAGAATAACTTAGCTGACCAGTATGCAGTTTACAAATATGAAAATGAGTACACTTCAAGTACAACTATAAAGTTGATAAAAAGAGAATTGTTGATAAAACTTCATAACTTAATATTTACAAATGTAACCTAATATTTAATGTAAATATTAACATAATATTTACAAATTTAAGCATAATTTAAAAAACTAACAATATGTCATTCAATTTCAAGCATTGAACATATTAAAAGCTAGCAAAATTATCTTCTGTGCCAAAGGATTCAATTATGATCTCTGGACAAAGAAGAAACTCAGCTGGCAAGTATATGTAAAAACAATGTAAGCAGAACGATTAAAATTAAAAAAGATTTCGTCGTACTCACTTTACACTAAAATGAACCGGATTTAGCAGCAAAATGAACTACAAAAAGCACTATTTGGTATGGTTTATTTCACAGAAGAAAAAACGTGGTAAATTCGGTTGATAAAGGGTTACCACATTATTTTTCAACTGCACGGCATCAGTGAACATTGGCGCGTTATTGGGATTTTCGCCAAGGGCCGATGTCAGCGCCACCTGGCGGCCATCCTGAATTCTGTACGCACCACCTATCCTGAATACGCGACCACACATGCAGGCAGCCTAACCACAGCGGTCTTGTAGCTGGCGGCATATCAAATCATAATGAATTGCAATGAAATGAGCACCAAGGTAGTATTATTATTATTATTTTTAGCTGCATAAAAGCGTAGACAAATTGTGCAATACATGTAAAGAAATAAACGGCGTTACCCATATAATGATGAAGTGTAAAAAATTTGTTAAAGAAAGAGGAAACATCTTCGAAATTTTGGAAAAAATCAAAAAACGGCTCTACTAAAATTGAGACTTAAACACGTTACTTGACATATGTATATTCTTTGTCCAAATCTTGGGGCAGTGGCGAAACTTATCAGCACAGAATACTATATTCAGAAGGCTCACTCCCATAGGACCCTATGGCAACATTTTTAACATGGGATGTCGCATAGACACTAGCGCTCGTGAGTTGGACGAACTGAATTACGATGCAAACAAAGTACGTCTGTTAGATTTGGCGCGTTATCGCTCGCTTGGCGATTTTTTTTGAAAAGCGGGCAGGGAAAAATATGTATAAGACTGTACTTTAATAATTTTTGAAACTATAGAAATTATCAGGATTTAAAAATACATTAATTTACAACATAAATATATTCATTAGTTTAAGTAAATTTAAATAAACATAGTTATATATTTAATTCAAATAAGCATAAAATGGATTAAAGAATAGACGCATTGCATTGTCTCACTGTAAAACAGAATGCACAAAAAATTGCAAGCTAACATACTCAAAAGACTGAAATATTATATAATATTTTCAGTCTAAAAGGTATACTAGCGTGTTGTTTGTTAAATTACTGATCCTTAATTTGTTCCGGGATACTGATTGACTTTTTTTCATAAATGTAAAAATATTCTTATAGTAAATATCAAATTTACATAAATGCACTATCAAAGTTGTGGAACTCAATCATTAATTACCCGGGGCTGGGGTGAATTTTCCACCATAAGGCACTTAATAAAAATTTTACATAAATATATACACATACAATATCACGTTCAACTTAATTAGCTCTAAGAAAAAGCTATCCAAATATCAATTATTATACATTTTATAAAAATACGGAAATATTTTTTAACTAATTATACCACTATCTCTTAGAATTTAGTCTAATCGGCAGCAATAACACAGCACTAATTTCGTATGATGAACACGTGTATATTTATAATGGACACGTATATAAGATGGTGATAACTAATATTATTTCAATTTTAATAAAAATAAATTACACCCTGTAACGCAACCAGTTTTCTTTTGGCAATCCATTTCTTGAAATGATCTAATCACTTAACAAATAATTCTTCTGCACGTTACTCAAACTACGCTACAATGCAAGCTACAGGGTTATAACATTGAAAATCGTCTTGGACCCAAACCAGACCATCGCCAAGAGCGTGCCAACCCGCATTTTGGTCTATCTCTAATGGCCGCTGCGAAATCGAGAGTGACAGGTCTGTATAATATTAGTCTGTGCTTATCAGTACCCATTGCATCAACTGGTTCACATATAATTAATTTAATGTCAACTTTCTAAAGTTGATCCTCATCGAGGAGGAGGATTGTTGGAGAATATCACCACATATTAAACTCCATTTGTCTTTTATCTCTACCGAGAAGGAAGGAAAGAAGTCTTTCCATCGAGAAGGACTAATATTCTATCGAGGAAAGGCGAATTCCTTCTTGATGAGTCCTCCCATTCTAGATTCATGGTTTTATTTACAAAATTCGGCAGTTCATCCTTGTACAATTTTCTATAGTTTAATCGTTTTATAGTTATAGTTTTCTATAGTTCACGAATAATCAACGCCACCCGGGGTTTAAGAAGATAAAGATGCAACTCACCGGAACATATAAAACGAATTTTCGGAAACCTCGCATCGAATAAACAAACAAGCAAAAGTAATATTTAGGATCCACTTTTATCTTAAAACGAACTTAATTTAAAGATATACATTTTTTTGCATTTTCATCTCATACAATAAAAGTGAGTGACTTGGAATGTTATAAAACTAATATTTCATTATAATTCGGTATTCTCCAAAATGTCACCATTAAATACATGTATGAAATTATTGATTTCTAAGACTGTGGAACTCAAATACTTCTAAAATAAAAAAATAAGTATTTTGTATATTACTCAGTGTACTTTCAAAAGTATTTTGTATTTTCTTAAATTTAGAAAAGTATTTTCAAGTATAATAAAGGAAATACAAAAAGAAAATACATTAAAAACTGGTATAATTTCATACTTAAATTTTTAACAAAATAATGTTTAAAATTAAAGCTAATTGACTTTAAGTGAGTAATTTGAAGAACTTCTTATTAACACCCGTTACGTCAGTTGTACCAGATGGTCCAGGTAGCAACACAATGTTTATTCTCCCTCTAAGGTTGCAAACCATTAAGAAGTAATCTTGCCACCATCCAGTCTGGTAGCAATTATTTTCATTTCAGGCTATAGGGTTTATTGCATGCCTTTGGGGCATATTTATTTACTGTACCACTCTACTAAGTGATTCTTAGTAACCATTCATGGCCTCAATACTGCCCAAAGAATCCTTGAGGGTGTGGTTTAAATAAAATTATTTTGCGCATGCTAAATTTATTACTGAAAATGTGTTATAAAGTACTTCGGCATACTAAATTAAAATGGTCAAAAGTGCATCTATAGAAAATAATGTTTACTGGTTGTTTTCAAATTTCATGGGCATTAATTATATCCAAATAAATGATCATAATTATTCTCCGACTGCAACTTCCCCTGCACCGCCAAAGTTATTTGGATCATAAATAGCTATTTTTATTTTACTGTACTTGGCATTTGCAGAAGTAGATTTGCCAATTGACAGACTAAGTTGTTACTTATGGGAGTTGATCATCGATCTCTGTCTTCAATGCTGCTGAACCACTAACACTGTGTCCGCGCTTATCAACCGGTTTTGCCGCCAGATATGGGCAGAAAAGCGAGCATTTGATTGGTTGAAATGCACCATTTATATTATATTTAGGATCGTAATATAGAAAAAAATAAGGTAGGATGAAAAAAAAAGATAGGATCTTGCCGTAAAAGGTTAAAAGTAGATGCCATACCATCAATATTTGGTATTCCATCCCATTTGATCAGGCCTCCTAATAAGAAACGAAGAGCATCGTTCACTACTATTAGTTGAAAAGGTAAAAAATATTTTGTGATTTTATTTATGTTTAAAATAAATCGGTGCTGTTAAAGAAATAAATGTGCAGTATTTTGTATAAAAATTGTAATTTTTGCATTTATTTTAAAGTTAAAATTCGCTATCTAAGACATTACTAAAATGAAATCAGATATTATAACTCGGAAATGTGAGGTAAATTTAAAATTAGGATTCAACATATCTAATCTACATATTGAGAGCTTAAGAATTATGTATAACAAGTGAGCTTAACGGAGCAATATAAAATGAAAAGCCATCTGTATACAGGCCCGGTTTAAGGCGTGGGCAATTGCCCACGGCGGCTGAATTAGGGGCGGCCATTTGGAAGTGAAATTATGTGTAGTAAGAATGACTTTTGTGGTCGTATTAAAAAAAAAATTGAAATTGAACCAATTTTGTGCCACTTTAATGTAAATGAATTAATGTACTCTTTTAGATAGTATTAAAACATTAAAACGATAAAAAAATCGTTTTTCTCCCAAAATTATATCTTTTTTGAAGCAATGTATAGTTCTGCTTGAAAGTACTAAGCTCAAACACTTAGGAGATTACTAGATTTTATACAACTTGCAGCTGGGTGCAGCCTGCATTCCCTGAGGCTGACGACCTTGTTCCCCCAAACACTGGAAAAAATCCAAGGGGCGATTCTCAGAATTTGTTCCTGCTTCCAAATTCAAATTGTAAACACATGGATGCGGTCTCTATGATCGTACTTCTAAAAGGACGGGAGGGAGAAGATTAGTTCAGATGGTCATTATTTTGGTCATCTACCATTTTACCTCATTTCGGCATTGAGCCTAGCAGGAGGCCATTGCAGTTGCTGATAACACAGTGACTAGAAGTAAAAAGCTACTTCTTGGTATTCAGAGTGTTGTGTTATGATGTTGCTGTGCAAGATTCACAAATTCATCTTCGTGAAATATGGCTTCTTTTAAGTATTCGGGTAACTTTTTTTTTTCAATTATTTAAAATATTTTCGTAAAATTTCTTAATTGACTATGTCTTTTGTTGATTTTTAATGTGTTTTAACAAATAAAATAAATTTGATGCTGAATTTAGTCTATGGCATTAGCCCCAGAATAATACTGATAAAAGAATAATTTTTTCACGTTTTTATCCAAAATAATATCTATAGACCCCATGGCTGTTCTATGAAAAATCTTCAGACGCAATCGCAAATAATTAAGCAATGGTGTAAAATGATCTTAATTTTGTAATTTTTTTAGTTTCATTGTAAAAGGAAAGAAAAAAAATTGTATAAAAGGTTTTTGCGAAGCAAAATATTCCTTTATGAATATTTGCATAAAAGTGGAAAAGTTGTTTCTAAATTGTTAGAGCTGTTTTATAAATTAATAAATTTATTCTATAGACCCAGTCTGCGAATTTGACAGATTCTTTTGCTCATGCATACAAATTTCTGTCTAGATATACGTTCAATAATCTGTAAATATTATTTTAATTTTGCATAATTACACTTTTAGTTATAATTATAGTGTAATACACTTTTAGGTAAAATGTTAAGTATACAATCTTAAAATTTATAATATACATTATGATATTGTGATTTTTTTTATTTCTACTCAAACAATTCATTACCCCTATCCCCATGTTTTAGTCAACTTAAAACATTCGTGTTATTATTATTCTTATATAAAGTTTTATTGTATGATATGCGGTATTGCTTTGTCCATTTTTTTTTTCAAAACCCAGAATAAAATGAAATATTGACCCTCCTCTTTTCCAACGAATGGAAATTCTTTATTACCCCACTCGAAATTCACATTTTTTAATCTCTCTCTTCCCCCCCCCCCTGTTTTTGAATTTATTTAAAAGCATTTGGGTATTTCCCTGTGTTTCTGTTGGGCCAATGTATCTCTAAATTCTTTCCATATGTTTTCGTTTATTATCTTTTACAAAATTACTAAAAAAATATTGAGTTTTTTACCGCCTTGTCCTCAATAACTGCAAATATGATTCCCCCCCCCCCTCTTAGTTTTGTGATGCATTTTATCTTTTGACAGAAAAATAGAATATTTTTTTATTTTTACTCCCCTCCCCCTTTCTTTCCTAATTGTTATCCCCCTTTTCTATTCTAAGTATTTTTCGTGACTTTGGATTAGGTTTTGTATCTTCTAATATTTTTTTATTTATTTTCATTCACTTGTCACAAACTCAGGGACATTTTAAACATTACATTTCTATCGTCTTCACCCCCAGTGAATCTATAATAAAAAGAAGAATCTGTCTGTTTGTCTGTCCATAGTACCGCGTGATATCTACCGCACTGAATTTTTTCACACAGTCGCATCGCCTGAACTAATGCATCTCAAAGGCCTTTTTAAAAATTTAAATTAGATTTTTTAAGAAATTGTTAAATTCTAAAATTAGTTAATCTCTAGCTACCGATATGATCTAGCAGCTATATTCGCGATTTAACAGTTACAGAACCTCTAGTCATCGATATGATCTAACAGCTACCCATACGATTTAACAGCTACCGTAACGATCTAATGCCACGTTCATCTCCTACAGGTTATTAATCTTTCATTCATTTATTTTTTGCATTACGGAGAGCCTGTATTTTCTTTTTACTTTGCGGATAGCGTACTGGTAATTTGTCGTCGGTTTGAGATTTAAAGAAAATTGAGTAGTGTTATCTGTAAATGTATTATTTAAGTAGCGGGGGTTTATTTACGTCCGAGTCAACGCTGAGTAATTCGTTCCATTGATAAAAACAACTGTTAAATTCGTCAAGGCGTAAAACTTTCTTGTAATTTGGCTAGTATTCCATTATTCTGTATCTATGTCCCTACAGAATTTGAATCAGATTTTAGAGGGGTTACAATGGACAATAACAAACAGCTTCGAAATAGGATTTCAAGTTTTAATCTGCGAAATCACAAACGCAATAAATTAAAATGTTTTTGTGTTTTTAATCTAATATTTAAATATTAGCTATTTAAATAAATTACTGATAATAACCTGTAAAATTCTGAATTGTCCTGTTATATTATATATTTGCTTTTTAGGGATTGAAATGCTTTTCCTTTATCTCTCCCCTTTCCTAATTTGTTCATGAGATCATTTGTTTGATTTGTTTATAATGTATCACTGTAAAATGTACAAATAATTCATAAGATTTATGTAATTACAAATTCAAATTTTATTAGAAAAAATAATGGTGAGGGCAACTTTCATGGCACTACATGCAGTGCAGTAAGTTACTTCTGGCTCCTGATAAATTCAGAAAAATATAATGAGCGGTGGCTCAAATCCAATGGAGCTGAAATTGCTTTACGTGAATTGCTTTACGTGAAATTGCTTTACGTTATACTGGTAAGATAAAACTCCAGTAAAGTTCAATAAGTTTATTCGATTTCTTCAGATTTATTTGTTTCGTTTACAGGCTTGCAAAGCAATATAAATTACTAGCTAACTATTTATAGATAGCTAGCTCTTTTAGTTTTCGCCCCGATTTCATCTGAAAACTCCAACCATGGACTCCACTTTAATATATTCGATTATTTTACTAACTTGATTTGCGGTATAAAAATTAAACTTACTGGCGAGATTTTATATTCTAGCTAATCTATAAACTTGCGGCACATAAATACGTACTTGAGTACGTATATTTCCACCTATTCTGTTCAAATCTCGCCAATCATTAAACATCTTTAGAATCCCCATGTTCATCTAACTTCCTAAATATTTTTAAAACAAAACAAAATATCTTGTGGTTGTATACCAATATTTCACAAAAGAGTAAGTAACCAAAATGAGTTGCAACAATCGTGGCTTTTCAAATATTACAGCTTTTCCACCCATTGGAAAACTTGAATTTTGAAGTATAGTGGTTATAATTTCGATATGTTAAAATATCGAAATTATAACCACTATACTTCAAACTTCAAACATCAGGAAAGTGACCTAAAATCCAATTATATACAATTGTAGGAGTTTTAAAGAGCAATAAATTCATGCTTATTGTTTATAGCTATCACTTCTACTTTTTAAGATATAAGCATTACAAACTTGAAAAACATCAAATTTTCAAACTTCTTTCAAACTTTCAAAAGACGATTACTTGGAAACTATAAAAGGTTTTTTAAATATACATATAAATGTAGAAACTAAATTTCCTCATACATATTTTTGTCGCTTACTAATTATATCGATCTTTTATACTTTCGGTGATATTTCGAGTGAAAGTCTGAAACATGGAAAAACATTTTTTTTTTAAATTTCAAAGTTTAAGTTTTTCCTCCCCCCCCCCCCCTCCGCCTCTCAAAAAAAAAAAAAAAGTAAGTTCGATCCAATTATATACACTTGTAGGGATTTCAAAGAGCTTCAAATTCATGCTTATTGTTCAAGTCTAGATCTTTTAATTTTTGAGATGTAACAAATTTGAAAATTAGAAAATTTCCAGTCTTCTTCAATTTGGCAAGGCGATTGCTTACTCGAGAACTATAAAAGCTTTTCGTAATAACAAATATAGATTTTTATGCTAAATTTCCTAGTACGTATTTTTGTCGTTTACTATTTATATCTATATTTTATAGTTTAAAATGAAAACAAGAATAAAAAAAAACCACTCGCTCGGACAGATACTTTTTGTTTTCTAGAAAAATGTTCTAAATATTAAAATCATTATTATAAGCGCCCAAAGAGTTTACACTTTTCGTATCGCTTCGTTTTCCCTACACAGAAACCCCAAACATAGATGTTATCAACGTAAAAAAAAAAAAAAAAGAAAAAAAAAAAAAAAAAAAACACTTATATCCATGTCCTAGAATTTATTTCACAATCATATTAGCAGTGTATTACTTAACGTAAACAGAAATTTATAGCATTATTGAACAAAACAAAATTGACTTGTCTTTCCTCGTGAATGAAATGCACTATATATACGAGAATGTCGATAATAGAGAGATATATCGTATAAATACTCTTTTATTGATTTTATGCATAATTTTTTATCCATATATTCGAAAAACGTGTAATAGCACGAGAACGGTTCATGTTGTCTAAAGTAAGTTCCATTTGATTTCTACTGAAAACTTACATATAACATGATTGTTTCTTCAATATTTTTGGATGTCGTTTTTTTCATGATTTAAAAGAAGTTTGAAAATTTGCGACCTTCCGAGTGTTCTTTGCCCTTTAAACTCATAAATTTTATTCGCTTCATTCCATTCATTCTAACATTATACTCACATACGCACAGACATCCCTTTAAAAATAATTGATTCGGGTTAAAGGATGTCCAAAACGTATATTAATCTGTCGAAAATTCCAGTTTTCGACCCCATCCATATTTTTCCTATATATTATTTGTGTGCAGGGAAATTACAAATAAAGTCGAAAATTCAGTTATGTATTATAAATTATTGCTGTATTATATATGTATGTAGAAATAAATGTAAAGCATTCCATTTTCTAAACCGCTAATTAGAGCTATAAACTTAGATGAGAATAACATTTGATAGGTCATTGAAATTAAATAATTTTCGTAAGGTGATGGTGATCCTGTTTCTAAGCGGGATTAGTCCCCTCCTGCTCTTGCCTATCTAAGATGCTTTGCTCTTAATAGCTTTCTCGTATAATTCTGAAAAGAGTCCAGATCTTATTCACACACTTATGCAGAAGTCATCAGTACTGAGAGAGACGCGGGATTCGTCTCTAAACATGCCTCTAATCGGACACTTTCTAGGCCAACTGAGTTAAATACCAATCCAGGCGGCCCTGCCTATGTTGAGGGGTAAGTGGTAGACGCGTTAATGGACGTCGACACTTAATCCCACCTTCACCCACTCGTCTTCGAATGATATATATTGAGAGAGGATGCATGGGGATGCCAAATGCTTTCGATCGGCTAATAGCGACGCCATTGGAGTAGGCGGAGCTCCTCTCCTGACTGCACGATCCTCTCGAGCAGTTAGTTGCCTGTCTGGGGCGTTCTGAGACTCTGCTTACATAGGTCTTCTCTGATCCATTGTTTTCATCACCGAGCAACTACCAAATCGCTCCGACCAAGATGGCGACTGATACGTCTGTTGGACCAACCAGTTCCCTTGGGTCAATGATGCAACTTCTCTCAAAATCAGACAATTGTTCGTAGTGCTGCCGAGTGCGTCTCAAAGGCATCTTTGTACACACTATTCAGTATTAAAGCAGAAAATCCAGTTCCCATTGCCCGTAAGCAAGAACATCGGTTGTTTTGAATGCTGCGCCGTTCTCATGCGCCTTGCATGAGCCCTGCAACGTCATTGGCCTTCACAGTTTGCATAACTCTTAAAACGAAATTTGCATGCTCAGTTTCGTGGCTGTAGCTCAATTTATATATAACTATATTCTATCATTGAATTTTCATATTATATATATATATATATATGTGTGTGTGTGTGTGTGTGTGTATGTGTGTGTGTATGTGTGAAGGGCGGCCCCAAACAATTTTGCCCACACAGGAAAATATCCATGAACCGGCCCTGTCTGTATAAGTAAATGAGTGCTCACTATGTGTATTGCGAATTTTGTTAATACACTCATTTTATTTCAGCTTTCACAGTCATAAGCAATGTGTACAGCTATAAATATAAATTACTATTGTATAATCATTACTTTTTGCCAAAGGTTACAACTGCTTGACATTTTTTCATTCATCTAATGTTTATTAATGACAAGTAAATGAAACCAGCATTCCCCGGGAGTTAAAACAAGGTAGATAGTTATATAAAATTACGAAAAATAATTAATTGTATAAATGACAGGGAAAATTTCATCCAATTTGTATATACCCTCATAACGGGTGTGATTGAATATAATGATGAAGTGTAAAAAATTTGTTAAAGAAAGAAGGAAACATCTTCGAGATTTGCAAAAAATCAAGAAACGGCTCTAGTAAAATCGATAGTCTTCTCGAGGCGGAAAATGATTTCGGTTCTCAGCGGGAGGGGCAATAGGCGTTGCCAAAAAAGGTGCTTTCCCCTCCGTAGAACTATGATTGACAAGTCACCCCCTTTGAAGCAATGGGAAGAGACGGTCTTAGCAGTTTCACGGGACTCTGCCGAGAGGATGCCCTCTAGTACAGACTAATTGGGCCCTCCAGGCACACCTGTTCTAGGAAACACAATCCCCAAAATTTCATCTAGCCTAGGAGAGGGAAAATATTTGAATGGTCAGTTGCATTGGAAAGAAAAATGAACCCATTGCGGAAATCAAAGCAGAATTTACTGTTGCTCATGCCAGAAAAAAGGTTCTTTAGGTCAATATTTAATATTGAAAACTGTAATTAAAATTTTTTTACACACTTTTCTTTCACTTCGATCAGAGTATACAGGGTGTTTCAGAAAAATTACGCTATTCAATACACCTTGAACAATGGGTCGCAGGTAGTGCTTTTTTCAGGCAAGCCCCCCCCGAAACGAGTATTCGTCTCCCCGGAGATATTTTATGAAACCTAGTTTCTAATTTCTGTTGCACAGCATTTAGATATATATGGGAAAAATAAAACTTGCACCCCTCTAAAACGTCCTGAAAGAAAGACTGGTCGTTCCAACAGAAACGCTTCAAATAAGATCAGACTATGACTGTTTGGATCATGATACACAAAAGCCCAAATTTGTTTTCATACTTGCCTGTCATGAACCAGCAATACACGTTATAACTCGAAAACCTTAGTTAGAAAGTTCGAATTTAGCATATCGCTGCCTTTTGCAAAATTATTTTATTGGATATATTGTTAGGATTGTACCTTACAGGTGTAGCCCGTCCTAAGCTCACCCTAGAAACATACAAATTTACTCGAGAAGCAGAGCAGCTAAAAAGTTCCCATTTGGCATTTTGTTGCATTTCGTATTATATTTTAATTGTTTGGACCGGTACTGGCCGCCAGTTTTTCTTCACGAGAAGCGGGGCAGTCAAAATACCCACGTTCGGCTCATCGTCGCCTTTCCTGGTTGTTTGAATTTTTGTTGTTTGAATTTTCAAGTATACTAAAAAGTAGGAAACAAAACTAGTTTCAGAATCTACACCTTTATGAAAGTACACAAAGAATATAAATAAATGTTCTCACATTTTTATCTCGCACAATAAAAGTGGGTGCCTTGAAATTTTATAAAACTAATCTATCATTTACTTGCTATACTCCAAAATATCGTCATTCAATGGATGTAATAATTGAATAAATAAATGGAATCACTGGTAGTATATCTATTCTTCGTACGAAATATATAATATAAAAAAAAATTATTTCACAATTATGTATAAATTCCTATAGTTTTCAAAATTGGCAATGTTATTCAAAACATTCTATTAAAATATTTAAATCTCCTAAATAGAAGTATTAGAATCTATGTTCTCGTTGCACAAAGTTATTTTCACACACAGATAGATCTGAAGAATAGAACATACTGGTCCCGTTTGTAAATAAATTTACAAAAAAGATAAAATTTTATGAATGTATACCATAAAGGAAAACTCGTATTAGAAGATAAGTCCGTACTATTTATAATTTGCTTCAACAATTAGCTAAACACAATACGAAAACACAATAGATTAGTGTCTTCGTTACCACATTTGAGTTGGAAAAATATTTTCCAAATTAAAACAGATGACGTAAGAAATTGAAAATATCAATCATTCCCTTAATCTTTAAATCCGAAGACAGTAATTGATATAACCCAATCAAAACTGCAATATCTTTCATTTATAAAATTTATTTTATGTCTTTGTTATTTACATCTACCGCATAATGCTATCTATCTCTATGGAAGGTTCGTTTTTCTGAATATATTGACAAAATTCAATTCGATTCGTGACAATAGATATTCAATTCGATTCATGACAATAGATATTCAATTCGAAACATGAATTACATTTCAGGTGGGGCTATTTCAAGGTTACCACAAAATTTCAGTGGTGCAAAGACTGGGCCTCAGGTTTATGGAAACAAGCCAGGTGCTGAACGTGGGAAAATAAGTTGCTGAAATTTTAACTGTTATCTCTAACATACACATATTCACGTCAATACACATACACTGCAATTTTTTGACTAAATTCAATCTTGCATGCTTTAGACAATTTCAGAATAAATTAGCAGCAATTAGTTACGTAACATTATAATAGTTCTGATAGCGAAATTTTCTGAGAATCTATATAACATACTTTCGTTGAAAATACCATCTAAAGAAGGAATTTCGAGGCACTTTTGATTTGACCATAACGTGCTTTTATTGTATGCGGATAGCAACTGTTTATTCTAAAAGTCAAATGTATTCAAATTATCGTTAGATATGTAGAAATTGATGTAGCTAATTTTATTTGTGGAAAAAAAAATGTTAGAAAATTTGAAGGTTTCCTCTTAGGCTGTCCTCAACGAAAATAAATATGCCTATTACATTCATCGATTGAAATAATCATAGAAAATTCCATTTGATTTTCATAACTTGTTTGAGAGTTATCATACCCACAGATATCATTGAAAACAAGAAAGATCAATCATGCATAAGCATTGATTATGAAACACTTTCCAACTGAAATGCAATTGCATTTAAAAATCTCTAAAATGTGATTCATTCAGTGGTGATATATTTTACATTATCACAGTACTCTACAGTAATTTATTATACTTCGATATTCAAAACTTCATCGTCTAATTCTCTATGCAAAATTAATGAATATTTCATACATATAACTTGTATTCCAAACTCCAGAGCTAAATAATTTTGCGTGAAAAGATTCAGCAATTCTTATATAACTCACCTTACAATCGCTTGAGATAGTTGCATTCTGCATAAGTTAAAATTAGGCTTCGTTGTAGAAATAATAAAAGTTTAGGGATCATTTAAAATCACAACTATTGTAATTACATAGGCACGGAATTTAGATACACAGATAATATATGTGTGTGTGTATGTATTCAAAGTATTGGAATCGTGCCGAAGATAGGAACTCAAATTTTCGAAGGATCTACACGTCTTGGGATTTCTAGAACACGATAAAACTATATTTAGGGAGACGTCTGTGTGTGTAAGGGTGTATCTGTGTGTATTTCTGTGTGTCTGTGAGGATATTGCATCCACTCTAACTGAAAAACTAGTGGACTGAATTTCATAAAATTTGGTAAGTTTCTTGTGGGAAACCCTGATGTTCATTAGATTTTAGTACGATTCGTAATAAAAAAATCTGCTTTTTTTGCGAAATGGCCGGCAAAAATTGTCTTTATCCACTCTAGCTAAAAACTAATGGACCAAATTTAACAAAATTACATTCTAATAAATTTAACAAATTATACACCAAATTTAACAAAATTTGGTATATAAATCACTTGTAGGTTATTCTAGTACGATTCGGGAAAAAGGAACGGCCTATTTTTGCGAAATGGCCCGCAAAAATCGTTAAATATAAAAATAAAAGACTACGTGTGCTCAATTATATCAATTAAATGCTTATTTTATACGTGATTTTTGACAACAAAAAGAATAAGACTAGCCCCATTACTCTAGGACTAGCCGTTCTTGAGATATTTTAGTTTTTTCGCGTTTTCGCTACCCCACCTTTGACAATAAGTCCAGTCAAATAAGTATATTGAGAACCAAATTTAAGTTTAACGTGCAAATTCAGTGTCATTTAAAATACTTATGGGTGTTATTTTGTGCAGATAAGCTCAAATTATTATTGAAGAAATAAAGCGAACGTGAATATGAGTCTGCAGCGAAAGTCATGTGCTGCCTACATCAGAATTTTTAGAATGATTCATAGAAGTGAACGGGGATTATTTGCAGGCCATTTCGAAAAAAATGTAGGATCTATATTTGAGGATCCACCAAATTTTTGTAGAATAAAATGTTCTACAAATTTAAGCTGTGTACCAAATTTCAACTCTCTAGGACGAAGGATAGTGCATTAAAAATGCCATCAAATAAGTATATCATGAAGAGTTATATGAAATTTAAAAAAATTCGAAAAATTATTATTTTTAATATTTTATTTTTATTATTTTATTTACCATATTTATTACTTTCCTTATATACATAATGTATAAGGAAAGTATTGTAACAGGGTTGAAAATTCGAATTCGAGTTTTCGACGGGAGAGCACGTTTCAAGCATCCCTGATCACGAATCAAACATTTTTGAGGTGATGTCTGTGTGTGTGTGTGTGTGTGTGTGTCAGTTAGTCTGTGAAAATGATATCTCACGAACAAATGGAGCAATTTGAATGAAATTTGTTACAAAAATAACAATCCGTGAATACTGGAAGCCTATTCTTTTTAAACGTAATCGAATGTTCAGAACCCCCCTAAATTTTCTAGTGAAATTTTGAAAAAATCATCAAAAAATCAAAACCTTCAATAAAGTTACTCAAATAGACATTTCTTATGTAATTTTTCCTTGGAAAACGATTCACATAAACTTTAGAACACTAGCATGAATCGTTCTCGAGAAATTGCACGTTTTTCAAATAAATTTATCAAAATATCCCTAACAGCATTTTTTTTCACAGTGACGTAAGATTTACGTCACACTGCGACTTTGGGACGTCACAGGACGTCGCAGTATGTCTCGGCAAAGTCATATTGAGGTCACAGCGAAGTCATTTTGGTTATTTTCATGGTCGTTTGTGACGTCGCATATTAACTTTTTTGTGATGTCACATTGTAATTGCCATTGTAATGTTGTCACATTGTTACGTGTTAATAAAATTGTGGAAATGTCACAGAATATAGTCACAATGAAGTTACAAAGTTACTAATATGTAACGTCGCATAGAAGTCACAAATATGATGCCAGGTGTCACGTGACTACAACGTCACTGTCACATATGTGACGATTTTTGCTGTGAGGGATCCCATAAATTAATAAAAGAAATATTAACTGTTGAAAAACATGTTTACTTTTCATATGTAATATCATGCGATAAATTGAGTGACATCGTTCTCGTGGATCTAGCTCGTTCCATTCATGAGAAAAGATACTTTGAGTAATACTTTTGTATTTGAGGATAAAAATGACGACTCATTGTCGAAAATTCAATATCTTGGAAAGATTATAAGTATCTACTGTAAGAAAAACCTATTTTTTTTTCTGTAAGAGTAGTAAATTCATTGCATTATATAAGGAAAGTCATGTGTTGCCCACATCAGATTTTTTTAAAATATGAAACCTCCCTTATATATAAAATAATTAAACTTTTGGAAAGATATTTATTATATAATATATCTCTTTTTTCTTTCTGGAGGATATAGCAAAAGTCAGAATTTAATTGAATTTGTTTTTCTCTCTATATTAAATAATTTTTATTTAAAAACTGCCTAACATATTTTTTTTGATGTATTTTATGGAATAATTTGAATATTTTCTAAAACTTTCGAAGCAATTTGTGAATTTTAAATTCGCTTGAAAAATGTTTGAAAAATGAGGTCCCATAGGGTTCAATGTATTTCATTTTTCAACCCATAACTAATTGGGTGATATTATTCATTTATATTCCCATAAGTCTCACAGACCGTCTGAAAAACATACTAAAATTTCATTTTGATAAAGTTATTTTTACGGCAGTTATCGTGCGAACGGACAGACAAACAGACAAAATGAACAAAGTCATAAACACTTTTCAACTATGTTGTAAAGTGTTAACGAAATATATGCATTACATACCTGAGTAGTGTATTGTAAATACTCCTGAGTGTCTTCCAAACTTTCACTGACTTCGATAAATAAGCGAAATCGGCTTTATTTTCCCCTATGTTGTAAAAACTTTCAAACACTCTTCTTTCAGAAAAGAAATATAAAAGAATTCCATCTTAAATAAAATTTCATCTGGAAATATCGAACGATACAGAAATTGCCGCCATCTTGTTCGACTTTTAATCAACTGTTAAATATTTAAGTGGCCAAAATCGGCCACTTAAATTAACAGCACTTTAGTGAGCTCTTTAACGCCGTTCAAGTGTTGGTGGGACGCAAAACAGTGCTAATCAACCGTTAAACCTCTGCTATATTTTAACGGTTGTTGGTGGGATCGGCCCTAATTCAATGACCCTAAATGGAGGTTCGAGGTTTTTATTTACTACTTTTTATTGTTTGTCCTAGCTCCTAGTGTGGCAGTTTGTTGCACATTTAGAGTTTAAGCAGTTTGGGGGGTTGATGCAGATCTAAGGGTTGCTTAGCGTTTTGGCAGTTTAGAGTTTAGAATATTTTTTTTATAAAATAATAGTCGCGAGTTTTATTTAAAAATCGGATGTTTGAGGTGGGATCTTTTAATTCCGATTATCGATGTTTAGAACAGCGCGGGGTCTCTTACGAGATTTGGCCTTGCGATGATCATAGTCATGCAGATTGAATAACAGTTCGTTTGGAACGGATGGCAAATTTCTGTAAAATTTAAGCGCTAGCTTTTTAATTTGGGCTCTAACAGTTTTTATTTTGAAGTCATTCCTAATTACCGAGTTTCTTAAGTACCTGGGAGCTTTCCTGATAATCCGTAGGATTTTGTTTTGTTTTGTCTCTAGGAGGTCTATTGTAGTTTTACAGGCATATCCCCATACGGGTGCTGCATACAGCACTCCCGGGCAGATGACCGATTTATAAATTAGGAGTTTATTTTGATAACTTAGATTTACGTTTCCTATCATTGGGTATAAGGCTCCTGTGGCCATATACGCTTTTTTGATTAAGTTCGTTACGTGCTGTTTCCAGGTTAGGTGGGAATCTATCGTTACACCTAGGTATTTAGTAGATTTTTCCGCTTTTAGGGCATGGTTGTTTATGTACAGAGGCGGCGGAGGTTTACGTTTTCTAGAGAAATAAATCCAATGACATTGGGGTTTAATTTTATTCGTCATTTTTCCAGCCAAGTTTGGAGTATGTCTAAGTGTTGTTGTAGCTGTCTGTGCATTACTGAGACATAGGGGTGTTTTGCAAGTATCGCACTGTCGTCTGCATAGAGTGCCAGCTCTGTGTTTGGAGTCCTAGGAATGTCGTTCAGGTATATGTTAAAGAGTGTCGGGCCCAGGATAGAACCTTGCGGTACACTACTTTTAATGAGCTTGGGTGTAGATAAGTTACCTCCTACTCTGACTTGAAAGTGTCTGTTATTTAAGTATGAGATTAAAAGTTTGACAAGAGCGTCAGGGACTTTTAAAGTGATCAATTTGTACGCTAATCCACAGTGCCATACTTTATCAAAGGCTTTTTGTATGTCCAGAAAAATCGCAGCTGTGGGTGTCTTGTTATTAAGACCAGAAGATATGTACTCTACCACTCTCACCAACTGATGAGTGGTGGAGTGCTTTGGCCGAAATCCAAACTGCTCCGGCATGATAATGTCATTCTCACTAAGGTGCGTGTTCAGTCTCTTAAGAATAATTTTCTCAGTAATTTTACTAAGTGTCGGTAGCAAGCTAATTGGTCTGTAGTTGACTGGAATTGTGGCATCCTCACCAGGCTTATGGATTGTTATAATTATCGCTTCCTTCCATTCTTTGGGGAAATAGTTTAGTTTTAATATTTTATTTATTAAGATAGTCAAGTAATATATTACGTTTAAGGATAGGTTTTTAACCGCAATATTTCTGATTTTGTCGTGCCCTGGGCTTTTACGGTTTTTGAGATTTTTAATAATTTCTATTATCTCCTGCGGGGTGGCTGGGTCAATCTCAGCCGTTACCGGGGAATTCCTGAAGTTATTTAAAGTTTGAATAACCATTCTTAGGGTGTCCTGACACATTAGATCGTGGTTTGGTTGGAATTGTTTTTCATAATGGCTTGCGAGCGCCTCGGCTTTTTCCTCGTCTGAGTACGCGATTTTAGCACCATCTATTAGTGGCGGGAGCTTAATTTGAGGTTTCCTGAGTCTTTTTGCGAATTGCCAGAGCGATACGTCTTCTGGGCTAAGGGATTCGATTAGTTCTTTATACTGTTGCTGCATTACTGCGACAATTTTTTCCCTGACTTTGCACGTGAGTCTGTTAAGTTCCCTTTTAAGGGCGGGGTCTCTGTTAGCCTGCCATGTCTTACGTATTCTATTTCTTTGCCTGACTAATTGTTTGACATGGTGGGAAAGTGTGGGCATTTTTGGAGACTCACGATGTGTTGTGGCAGAGGCAATTGCTCTCTTGATTTCTGTTGTGAGTGTGTGCGTGGCAGAGTCAATATCCGCCGTGCTTATTATGTTAGGTACTGCTAAGTGCGGCTCGAAGAGTGCTCTTTTGAATACTTCCCAGTTGACCCTCTCTTGTCCCAAAGAGGCTGGAAGAGGTGTGTACAGGTCGAATGTCACCAGTACCGGCAGATGATCCGAGTCGAATTCATCCAGGGTACTAATAGTGTGAGCGTAATCTATGTTTCGCGTTAGGACAAAGTCTATAAATGAGCCGTTGGCGCCTGAGAAGCAGGTTGGTGTCGACGGTACAATAATGTTAGTGTTTGTCGTGTTCAGCAGTCTGTGTATCTGTGTACCGCGTGAATTGGCTCTCCTACAGCCCCACGCTCGGTGGTGCGCGGTGAAGTCGCCTGCGAGTATCGTGTTTGGATATCGCGCGAAAAGCAGTTCCAGTTGCGCAGCTACATCTACTCTACTCATATTTTTGATACGTCATATTTTGATATACGTCATTTTCATTTACATAGTTTTGTTGAGGTTAGGATAAACGGGCTAGTATTATTAATTTTAATTTTTATACTAGTATTTTCTATGCGCCTTGAAGATTTATGTTGTTTAGTTCCTCGTGGGGAATATTTCTTTTAATGTATACTGCTGTTCCTCCATGGGGCGTTCTAGCATTAGTATTTGAGCTAAGATTATGATAGCATATGTAGTTGGCTATGTTTAGTTTTTTACTTTCTCTAACTTTAGTTTCCTGAATTAATAAGACGTCTACGTCATTTTCATTTACATAGTTCCTAAGTTCATTTATTCTTGGAGATATGCCGTTCGCATTCCAAAATATTATTTTTAAGGATTCTTTTTGGGACCTAGCCATGACGGGTTTGATTCTCACTGTTACTTTTAAAGTCCGCGATTATTTTAAGGGCCTCAAAGACCATTACCATAGGATCGCTCTTTTTTTGTACTAACTCTGCGAACTGCATCAACAGATGTTTTATGTCGTCTAGATTGAACATGCTAATAAATCCTCTGATGAGGTTGAGGATATCCTCCATCTTTTCAGCATCAGATTTATCAGGCGGTTCAGTCTCAGCTTCCATTTCCTCAGCCTCAACCGCGGTTTGCACTTTTTTTGTGAGTGTCCTTTTGGAACTCGATAGTTTTTTGCTTTTTTTCACCCGTTTTAACTAACAGCTGGGTTTGCGCGATCTCTACATCCCTGACTCGTTTATTTTGTTTCCAATCCTCAACCTTCCTGTCAAGCCTATCCTTTGCCTCCTTTGCCTGTCTGGCTTTTTCTATTTCCGATCTCTTTTTAATGGCAGCTGTAGCTGCTCTTACTTCCTCCAGGGTCAATTCTCGGGAGGTCGATGATTTGGGGGCCTGCTCTTGCACCGATCTGGTAGGTGCTGAAGGTTGGTGTCTTTTTTCCTGTGGCACTATGTGCGAGGAACCCTGAGGGGGTGCCTGGGGGTTTAGTCCGAGGGCCTTTTGCCTCCAAGGGGGTATCTGATTTTTTGGGGGAGGGGGGCATACCCCGGTGCCTTTCCTCTGTTCCAGGGGTTCTTCGGGCATTGCCTGAAGTTCGCCGGGCGGTCTCCATTACAATTTGCACACGTTGCCTTCTCTGTCCTGGGTCTCCGGCAGTCCCGTGTGCAATGATCTCCCGCACACTTCAGGCACTTGGGTGGCATACTGCAGTTCTCAGATAAGTGGTTGAACTGCTGGCACCGGTAGCAAATTTTCTTTATTGAATAGTAAGAGCTTGATTCAAGATTAACTGTATTGAATATGAACCAATGGAAAAGCGACAGGTTTTAAACCAATAGAAATCAACCTACCCACACTATTTTCATACTGCCTTCGGGTGCACAACAAGTAAAGTGTATCATGCTCATATTCTCCGAGCAGCACCCTTCCTACTCAGCACCCTTCCATAAAAATGAGTTCATATTGCTATCAAAACTCCATGAGACAACTACATACAGAGACATTTGTATATTCTGATGTGGGCGTAAGGGACCTTCGGTCCCATGGTAGCCCGAAAGTAAGCTCTTGGCTTGGCTATTCTCCGATAGATACAGCCCACAGAGGTTAGGTGCTCTAATTAGCGACAAACGCAACGGATGTTCAAACGAAATGATTGATATCTTTGGAAATAATTGAAGAATTTGCCTGAAATTTGGTGTAATTATTGCAAGTGGTATACACAAAAAGTCATTTGATTTTCAGAGAGATTGACTTAGGGATATATCCATATTTTAAAAATTTTATTTAGCTTTATCTGTGGTCGTTCAAACATTTGAGATCCAAAATAATCAAATTCATTCATCATAGTAACGTGAAATTCGGTATGACGTTTTCTCTTGTGGTACGATCTTTCGATTTGGGATCGAGTCTTTCGATTTTGAAGCCTATCGGGCTAGCCCGTCCTGGGCCCGTCATATGACTTTACTTTTTGGTATAACTCGAGAACAGGTGTATCTAAAAATTCTAAGTTTAGCATATGCTTGTCATTTGCTGTATATTTTAACTCTTTGGATTAAAAATCGTATCGGGCTAGCCCGTCCTGAGCCCAACAAGAGGAATATATCGTTTTTTGAGAATAACTCAAAATTCGGAGCATCTAGAATGTCTAAATTTAATATATCATTGTCTTTTGTGGTATATTATATTTCATCGCATTTCGAACCTTATCGGGCTAGCCCGTCTTGGCCCGCCATAGAAATTTACTCGCTTTTCAAAAATAACTCGATCAAACGGAGTAGCAAAAGAATGTGAATTTTGTATATCATTTCCCTTTGGAAGGATTTTAATTTAGATTTTGAACCCCATCGGGCTAGCCCGTCCTGAGCCCAACAAGAGGAATATATTGTTTTTTGAGAATAACTCAAAATTCGGAGCATCTAGAATGTCTAAATTTAATATATCATTGTCTTTTGTGGTATATTATATTTCATCGCATTTCGAACCTTATCGGACTAGCCCGTCTTGGCCCGCCAAAGAAATTTACTCGCTTTTCAAGAATATCTCGATCAAACGAAGTAGCTAAAGAATGTGAATTTTGTATATCATTTCCTTTTGGATGGATTTTAATTTAGATTTTGAACCCCATCGGGCTAGCCCGTCCTGAGCCCAAGAGGAATATATCGTTTTCTGAGAATAACTCAAAATTCGGTACATCTGGAATGTCTAAATTTAATAAATCATTGCCCTTTGTGGTATATTATATTTCATCGCATTTCGAACCTTATCGGGCTAGCCCGCCTTGGCCCGCCATAGAAATTTACTCGCTTTTCAAGAATAACTCGATCAGTCGGAGTAGCTGAAAAATGTAAATTTAGTATATCATTCCCTTTTGGATGGATTTTAATTTATAATATAGTATTCTCTTTTGGGATATATTTTAATTCTTTGGATTTCAAACTTTATTAGATTACCCCATCTTTGCCCAGCCTTAGGAATGCATTCGTTTTTGGAAAATAACTCGAAAATTGGAGAAAAATTATCATTTACCAAACGATTAAACAATTACATTAGTTCTCCTTAGGGATTATATTTGAGAAAGTATTTTGTACTGTTGTGTAAACCCACATTCGATCGTCGACCCCCCCTTATCCTAGATCTTGGCTACGCTTATATGCAAGAGAATTAAATAATGCGAAACCAGTCCACGGTGCACTTTAAAGATTCATAGTAATATAGTGATTCGTACTACATAGTATAATAGAAAGAAAAGTCTTGTGACGGGATTTTTGGATGCTGAAATTCGCAGATTATGAAATGTTAAGCGATTTTTTAGCCTATTCGTCGAAATGCAAAATAAAGTAATATGCTGGATGAATCGAATTAATACATTTTTCTAGGCAATTTTACACAGAAAAGGCGATAATGGTATAGCTATAAAAACAACCCCTTTTAATCCAAATATAGATTTTCAACGTCAGTTACAACAAGCATCAAATGAGTGAAAGCTTGCTGCTTACAATTTCTAAAAATCTTTCTTTCTGAGTGGGTCCATCCTGTCCAATCTTAGAGCGAAAAAAAATATTGTACATGTGACGGTTCTTAGTAAAAACAAATTCGATCTCAGATGACCAATGTGCTAATGAGATACTTCCTATTGTATCTAGAGGCCACCCTGAAGGCAGTACAAAATGCCCTTCCCTGGTGTTCTACTCATTTCCAGAGCTCCCGTTGATTTGCGGATCTTTTGAGCATTGTTCGTGTAAGAGATGTGGCAACTTGCGGAAACGTATGTAAAGGAGACGCGCCTGTCTAAATAAAATAGCGGTCGATTACATGTCCACCCTCAATCGAAATTCTTATCAGCGCTATCTTTCACCGTACAAAGAGACAGCACTTGTAGGCAGCCCCCACCTTGTTCTAATGTTCAAGCGGCAATGGTGTTTCATGTTTTTCTTCCAAATTCACAGGGCCACCCACAGGCATTTTTCCTAGTAGCCGAACATATGAGATAAAACAAAATATTTGCCAGACATTCTCATACATTCTTTTTTTAGGTTTACATGGTAATATGTATCAAAATGCAAAACAAAAGTTTGGTTTTAAAGCATTCGTTCAAGTCTATATAAATAAAAATGAAAATCTGTCTGTCTGTCTGTCTGTCTGTCTGTCACACCATCACGGGAGAACGGCTGAACCGAATTTGATGAAATTTTGTGGGTAGCCCAGAAATAGCCCCACTTAAAATTATATCCGTGTTTTGAGTTTCTACGACCAGTGGTTCTCGAGATATTAGTAAAAAACGAAATTTTTGTTTGTCTCATCATCACGGAAAAACGGCTGAACCGAATTTAATGAAATTTGGTGAATAGCCTTGAAATATCCCCCCATAAATTTTGTCCAAGTTTCGAGTTTCTAAGACCTGGGGTTGTCGAGATATTAATGAAAAACGGAACTTTTTCCTAGGAGTTCTACTCCCTAACTCCGTGGTTTATCCAAACGAAAAGCTTGAAAATCGTTTGAAAGTGAATTAAAATTTAATCTCTGAGTTTGATGGGAGATTTTTTGCGTTAATTAGTCACTTTCTGAAAAAATGAATTGTTTGAAACATGATTTAAAGGGGAAATCTATCTCCATGGTTCATGGTATCTCCATGGTTCAAGCTTTTACGGAACAATGAGAAGTATAGAGAAATCAAAATCGTTATTTAATTTCGCAGTTTATGTTATAAGACATGACATATTTAACATGTTATAAGATTCTATCTTATATCATGTTACTCAGAAACGCAATTAAATTAAATCTGTCTGTTAATTTTAATAATTATTTTTTCGATTTGAATAATAAATAAATGGATATAAAAATATATTTTAGAAAAGAACGATTTGATTTTTCTTATAGCATTTTTGACTGGATAATATCAATTATACGGTCTTCAGGTTTAAAAATTATTATTATTTATATTTTCGGGGATTATTGATTCAAGGATTATTGATATTTTCAAGTTATTATGCAATTATTTTATTATGACAAAAATTGTTTAAACTCATATATTGTATGTTGTACGAATCTTCTACAAATACACGTGTATATCTTTTAATCTACGAGAATATAAGTAGTACAGGTATATTGACATATGTTTTGATATATATTGGCATATATTGGAATCAATTACGACCTTCTGGTATAAAGAGTACGGATATTATTGATGTTTTCAATTTATTACGTCATCTCTTTTATTTTGGCAAATATTTTTGAGACGCATATTGTAATACGGGTAATCTTCTACTAACACATTGGCATATTTTCTGATCTGCGACAATATAATTAGTACGGGGTTGCATATATTCATTCAATTCCTATTTTTTCTTCTGTAAATTTGCTTACAAAAGGGGCAGGATGTTTTATTCTTCAGATCTGATCGTGAAGATAATTTTGCATAGTGAGAACATATATTCTTAAACTTCTCTTTAGGAGCAATAAATTTAATATTTTAACAGAATTTGCACATGATTGCGAACTATAAGTTTCTTTAAATTATACACTCCGTACGAATAACGGGTGTGCTGTTAGTGGTTAATAAATTTTAACATTTTAGGAGGATATATCATGTTGCTCGGCATCGCAATTAAATTACATGTGTTTGTTAATGTTTTTATTATTTTTTTTCGATTTAAATAATAAATAAATGGATAAATGGATATAAAAGTATATCTTATGAATGGACGGTTTGATTTTTCTTTTAATTATATTAATTGCTGACTGCGTACATCAATTTCATTTATTTTGGCAAAGAGTTTTCAAGCTTATATCGTATTTAGCTACTAAACTCATATATTGTGTTTAGCCAAAAAATTCATATAGCCGATTGTTGAAACAGAAAAAGAGTAGAGCGGGTATATCTTCTAATACAATTGTAGTGTTTTCATTTAGTATATTGAAACGGGATAAGAATGTTTCATTCAGATCTGCAAATTCAAAGCTACGAATTTGGAGGGATATCGCTAATTTGACAACTTTTCTTAAACTTTGCCAAATTGACGGAAATGTCGCCAAATTGATATAAACGACACACAAACAGCTGCCATAAACCTTCGGGTTGGTCGTGTGGCTTGGGTCTTCTACATATCAATGAAATTTTTTTTTTTGTTAGAAGAGAGCACTGAAATGATGTTTGGTTAGCATTTATCTGTCAGACCAACCATCCTACTTAGTAATACATTTAGCGAATTTTTAAAATGTCACCAAATTGATAAAAATGTTTTCAAATCTATAAAAATATCTTGAAATTGATAAAATTGCGCTACATAAATGATATTAATTGTGTTTTGTTAGGGGATAGTATTGTGATGATATTTCGTCAATTTGTCGCCAAGTGGAACTGTCAGTTCTACAGTCCTACTTGGCGATAAATTTGGCGATTTTTTAAAATGTCGCTAATTTGACGAAACTGTCGCCAAATGTTCCATAGAAATATAACTATTTAGACGATATTTTTTCTACCAATTTATTTGAAGCAAATGATATCATGTCGCTTAGCAACGGATTTAAATCCAATGTGTTTATGCGGCAGACGATTTTTATTAAATCCTTTCCGATTTGAATAATGAAGATATGTATATAAAATAAATTTCATTGCCATTGCATTTTGGACTGGATAATATCAATTATACTCTTCAGGTTTAAACATTATTATTATTGATATTTTCCGAAATTATTGATTCAGGGATTATTGATATTTTTAAGTTATTACGCCATTGTTTTATTGCGGCAAAAATTGCTGACACACGCATATTGTACGTTGTACGAGTAATCTTCTAGGAATGCACGGGTATATCTTCTAACCTACGAGAATATAAGTAGTACAGGTATATTGGCATATATTTTGACATATATATTGGAATCAAGTACAGTCTTCTGGTATGAAGATTACGGGCATTAATTATATATTCAATTTATTACGTCGTCTGTTGTATTTTACCAAAAAACATTTGAGACTCATATTGCAAAACGGGTAATCTTCTACTAATTATCGGACATTATAAGTAGTACGTGTATATCTTCCCATATAATTTTAGCACTTTAATTTTGACATATATTGGAATAAATGACTGTCTTCAGATTTAAAGATTACGGGTTTATTGGTATTTTCAATTTATACATGTAATCTACTAATACAGGTTATATTTTCTAATATTCGCGTATATAATTAGTACGGGTCCCATACAATTTTAACGCTTTTATTTTGCATATATTGATTCAATTCCATATTTTTTTTTTATATTTGCTTACATAAGGGGTCCAAGATGTTTCATTCTTCAGATATGTCCATGAAGATAATTTTATATAGCGAGAACAGAGATTCTTAAACTTCTTTTTAGGAGCATTATATTAAATATTTTAACAGAATATTTTGATTAAACATGTCATTTAGTATACTATAAGAATTTGGGCATGATTATGAATTTCAAGTTTCTTTATATTATATACTCCGTACGAAGAACGGGTATGCTGCTAGTTATTCATATAATGCTTTTAAAAATTATTGAAAAATTTCAATTTCAAGTAAACAAAATCAATACTTGCGGTCCAAATTTCTGCTAAAGAAATAAAATTATCTTCGTAAAAAGCAGAATACCACTCAAAATACTAATATCGACCGGTTTCGAAGGCATTGAACCTTCTTCGTCAGACCACGCAGAACCGTAACCTTCACTCGTACTCCCAGTGCACCGACCCAACATCCTTGGACAAATTTCGCACTTCTTAGCTCATTTGCATATGTATGTAACTATGTATTTAGGACACAAGGGGTCGACGATCGAATGGAGCTTATAGTACAAAATTCATTTTTTTTAAATATAGACAATTTTGAGAACTAATGTAATTGTTCGGCAAATGAGGTTTTTTACCACACATCCTATCTCCCATGCCTACGCCACTAATTATAATTATATATACGCCGAAAATATTAAATTCTACCCAAAATGGAATCAATATACTAAATTTGGATTTTCTATCTGCTCCAGTTTTCGGGTTATTCTAAAAAAATGAGTCTATTCCTATAGCAGGCACAGCACGATCTAGCTGAATGAAGTTCAAATTCGAAAAAATGAAATATATCACAAAAGACAATAGCATGCTAAACTTGGAATTTTTAGCTACTCCGGTTCTCGAGTTATTCATCGAACACGATCGCATTCCCAAGACGGACTCAAGACGATGAGGTTCAAATTATAAATTATGATAAACCCCCAAAAGAAATTGATATACTAAATTTAGATTTTTTAGCTGCTCCAATTTACGAGTTATTCTCGAAAAATGAGTATATTACCACTATGTCGGGCCCAAAACGGGCGAGTCTGATAAGGTTCAAAATCCAAAGAAATAAAATGTACCCTAAAAAACAATGATATACTAAATTTAGATATTCTAGCTCTTACAGTTTTGGAGTTATTCTTAAAAAACGAGTACATTCTTTTGTTGGGACCGGGACGGGCTAGCCCGATCAGGTTTTAAATCCAATGAGCTTAGACATACCGCAAATGGCAACGACATTCTAAACTTGAAACTTTTTGATACTCTGGCTCTAGAGTTATTCCACTAAAAAAGTGAATTTCTAAGTCGGGCCTAAAACGGGTTGGCCCGATACGGTTCAAAAACAAAGGAATTAAAATATTCCCCAAAAGATAAGGATGTACTAAATTTATAGTTTCTAGTTTCCCCGATTTTCCAGGTATTCTAAAAAACGGGCCCATTCCTATGTCGGGCCCAGGACGGACTACCCCGATAAAGTTCAAATCCGAAGAAACTTAGATATGCCCCAAAAGCCAACGACATGTTAAATTTGGAATTTTTAGCTACTTCGGTTCTCGTCTTATTTTTCAAAAACGAATGCATTCTTCAGCGGATCCAAGACGGGACAGCCCGACGAGCTTCAAAATCTAAATTAAAATCCATCCAAACGGAAATGATATACTAAATTTATATTTTTCAGCTACTCGATTGATCGAGTTATTTTTTAAAAGCGAGTACATTTCTAAGGCTGGCCCAAGACGGGCTAGCCCGATACGGTTCGAAATGCGGTGAAATGTAATATACCCCAAAGGACAATGACATTTTATACATTCTAGATGCTCCGAATTTTTAGTTATTCTTAAAAAGCGATATATTCCTTTTGTTGAACTCAGGACGGGCTAGCCCGATGAAATTTTTATCCAAAGAGTTAAAATATACAGCAAATGGCAAGGATATTCTAAACTTCGAATTTTTAGATACACATGTTCTCGAGTTATACCGCAAAAACGGGTGAGTTTCTAAGGCGGGCTAACCCGGTACTACAGTGGCTAGAATAGATAGTGTGCCGACCGAGGAGAAAAACAGGTTCCCTAAAAACCGCCTACGCCAGACGGCGTTGGTCTCGAATAAGCGGTCTAAAGCGGAGGAGTTAACATTGAAACTAATGGGAATTTAATTCAAACGAAATGATTGATATCTTTGGAAATAATTGAAGAATTTGTCTGAAATTTGGTGTAATTATTGCAAGTGGTATACACAAAAAGTCATTTGATTTTCAGAGAGATTGACCTAGGGATATATCCATATTTTAAAAATTTTATTTAGCTTTATCTGTGGTCGTTCAAACATTTGAGATCCAAAATAATCAAATTCATTCATCACAGTAACGTGAAATTCGGTATGACGTTTTCTCTTGTGGTACATTTCAAGTCTTTCGATTTTGAAGCTTATCGGGCTAGCCCGTCCTGGGCCCGCCATATGACTTTACTTTTTGGTATAACTCGAGAACAGGTGTATCTAAAAATTCGAAGTTTTGCATATGCTTGTCATTTGCTGTATATTTTAACTCTTTGGATTTAAAATCTTATCGGGCTAGCCCGTCCTGAGCCCAACAAGAGGAATATATCGTTTTTTGAGAATTACTCAAAATTCGGAGCATCTACAATGTCTAAATTTAATATATCATTGTCTTTTGTGGTATATTATATTTCATCGCATTTCGAACCTTATCGGGCTAGCCCGTCTTGGCCCGCCAAAGAAATTTACTCGCTTTTCAAGAATATCTCGATCAAACGAAGTAGCTAAAGAATGTGAATTTTGTATATCATTTCCTTTTGGATGGATTTTAATTTAGATTTTGAACCCCATCGGGCTAGCCCGTCCTGAGCCCAACAAGAGGAATATATCGTTTTTTGAGAATAACTCAAAATTCGGAGCATCTGGAATGTCTAAATTTAATATATCATTGTCTTTTGTGGTATATTATATTTCATCGTATTTCGAACTTTATCGGGCTAGCCCGTCTTGGCCCGCCAAAGAAATTTACTCGCTTTTCAAGAATATCTCGATCAAACGAAGTAGCTAAAGAATGTGAATTTTGTATATCATTTCCTTTTAGATGGATTTCAATTTAGATTTTGAACCCCATCGGGCTAGCCCGTCCTGAGCCCAACAAGAGGAATATATCGTTTTTTGAGAATAACTCAAAATTCGGAGCATCTGGAATGTCTAAATTTAATATATCATTGCCCTTTGTTGTATATTATACTTCATCGCATTTCGAACCTTATCGGGCTAGCCCGCCTTGGCCCGCCATAGAAATTTACTCGCTTTTCAAGAATAACTCGATCAAACGGAGTAGCTAAAGAATGTGAATTTTCTGTATCATTTCCTTTTGGATGGATTTTAATTTAGATTTTGAACCCCATCGGGCTAGCCCTTCCTGAGCCCAAGAAGAATATATCGTTTTTTGAGAATAACTCAAAATTCGGAGCATCTGGAATGTCTAAATTTAATATATCATTGCCCTTTGTTGTATATTATACTTCATCGCATTTCGAACCTTATCGGGCTAGCCCGCCTTGGCCCGCCATAGAAATTTACTCGCTTTTCAAGAATAACTCGATCAGTCGGAGTAGCTAAAAAATGTAAATTTAGTATATCATTCCCTTTTGGATGGATTTTAATTTATAATATAGTATTCTCTTTTGGGATATATTTTAATTCTTTGGATTTCAAACTTTATTAGATTACCCCATCTTTGCCCAGCCTTAGGAATGCATTCGTTTTTGGAAAATAACTCGAAAATTGGAGAAAAATTATCATTTACCAAACAATTAAACAATTACATTAGTTCTCCTTAGGGATTATATTTGAGAAAGTATTTTGTACTGTTGTGTAAACCCACATTCGATCGTCGACCCCCCCTTATCCTAGATCTTGGCTACGCTTATATGCAAGAGAATTAAATAATGCGAAACCAGTCCACGGTGCAATTTAAAGATTCATAGTAATATAGTGATTCGTACTACATAGTATAATAGAAAGAAAAGTCTTGTGACGGGATTTTTGGATGCTGAAATTCGCAGATTATGAAATGTTAAGCGATTTTTTAGCCTATTCGTCGAAATGCAAAATAAAGTAATATGCTGGATGAATCGAATTAATACATTTTTCTAGGCAATTTTACACAGAAAAGGCGATAATGGTATAGCTATAAAAACAGCCCCTTTTAATCCAAATATAGATTTTCAACGTCAGTTACAACAAGCATCAAATGAGTGAAAGCTTGCTGCTTACAATTTCGAAAAATCTTTCTTTCTGAGTGGGTCCATCCTGTCCAATTTTAGAACGTAAGCATAAAACCTTCTTCGTCAGATCACGCAGAACCGTAACATTCACTCGTACTCCCAGTGCACCGACCCAACATCCGTGAACAAATTGCGCACTTCTTAGCTCATTTGCATATGGATGTAACTATGTATTTAGGACACAAGGGGGTCGACGATCGAATGGAGCTTATAGTACAAAATTCATTTTTTTTAAATATAGGCAATTTTGAGAACTAATGTAATTGTTCGGCAAATGAGGTTTTTTACCACACATCCTATCTCCCATGCTTACGCCACTAATTATAATTATATATACGCCGAAAATATTAAATTCTACCCGAAATGGAAATAATATACTAAATTTGAATTTTCTATCTGCTCCAGTTTTCGGGTTATTCTAAAAAAATGAGTCTATTCCTATAGCAGGCGCAGCACGAGCTAGCTGAATGAAGTTCAAATTCGAAAAAATGAAATATATCACAAAAGACAATAGCATGCTAAATTTGGAATTTTTAGCTACTCCGGTTCTCGAGTTATTCATCAAACACGATCGCATTCCTAAGACGGACTCAAGACGATGAGGTTCAAATTATAAATTATGATAAACCCCAAAAGAAATTGATATACTAAATTTGAATTTTTTAGCTGCTCCAATTTACGAGTTATTCTCGAAAAATGAGTACATTACCACTCTGTCGGGCCCAAGACGGGCGAGTCTGATAAGGTTCAAAATCCAAAGAAATAAAATATACCCTAAAAAACAATGACATACTAAATTTAGATTTTCTAGCTGCTACAGTTTTGGAGTTATTCTTAAAAAACGAGTACATTCTTTTGTTGGGACCGGGACGGGCTAGCCCGATCAGGTTTTAAATCCAATGAGCTTAGACATACCGCAAATGGCAACGACATTCTAAACTTGAAACTTTTTGATACTCTGGCTCTAGAGTTATTCCACTAAAAAAGTGAATTTCTAAGTCGGGCCTAAAACGGGTTGGCCCGATACGGTTCAAAAACAAAGGAATTAAAATATTCCCCAAAAGATAAGGATGTACTAAATTTATAGTTTCTAGTTTCCCCGATTTTCCAGGTATTCTAAAAAACGGGCCCATTCCTATGTCGGGCCCAGGACGGACTACCCCGATAAAGTTCAAATCCGAAGAAACTTAGATATGCCCCAAAAGCCAACGACATGTTAAATTTGGAATTTTTAGCTACTTCGGTTCTCGTCTTATTTTTCAAAAACGAATGCATTCTTCAGCGGATCCAAGACGGGACAGCCCGACGAGCTTCAAAATCTAAATTAAAATCCATCCAAACGGAAATGATATACTAAATTTATATTTTTCAGCTACTCGATTGATCGAGTTATTTTTTAAAAGCGAGTACATTTCTAAGGCTGGCCCAAGACGGGCTAACCCGATACGGTTCGAAATGCGGTGAAATGTAATATACCCCAAAGGACAATGACATTTTATACATTCTAGATGCTCCGAATTTTTAGTTATTCTTAAAAAGCGATATATTCCTTTTGTTGAACTCAGGACGGGCTAGCCCGATGAAATTTTTATCCAAAGAGTTAAAATATACAGCAAATGGCAAGGATATTCTAAACTTCGAATTTTTAGATACACATGTTCTCGAGTTATACCGCAAAAACGGGTGAGTTTCTAAGGCGGGCTAACCCGGTACTACAGTGGCTAGAATAGATAGTGTGCCGACCGAGGAGAAAAACAGGTTCCCTAAAAACCGCCTACGCCAGACGGCGTTGGTCTCGAATAAGCGGTCTAAAGCGGAGGAGTTAACATTGAAACTAATGGGAATTTAATTCAAACGAAATGATTGATATCTTTGGAAATAATTGAAGAATTTGTCTGAAATTTGGTGTAATTATTGCAAGTGGTATACACAAAAAGTCATTTGATTTTCAGAGAGATTGACCTAGGGATATATCCATATTTTAAAAATTTTATTTAGCTTTATCTGTGGTCGTTCAAACATTTGAGATCCAAAATAATCAAATTCATTCATCACAGTAACGTGAAATTCGGTATGACGTTTTCTCTTGTGGTACATTTCAAGTCTTTCGATTTTGAAGCTTATCGGGCTAGCCCGTCCTGGGCCCGCCATATGACTTTACTTTTTGGTATAACTCGAGAACAGGTGTATCTAAAAATTCGAAGTTTTGCATATGCTTGTCATTTGCTGTATATTTTAACTCTTTGGATTTAAAATCTTATCGGGCTAGCCCGTCCTGAGCCCAACAAGAGGAATATATCGTTTTTTGAGAATTACTCAAAATTCGGAGCATCTACAATGTCTAAATTTAATATATCATTGTCTTTTGTGGTATATTATATTTCATCGCATTTCGAACCTTATCGGGCTAGCCCGTCTTGGCCCGCCAAAGAAATTTACTCGCTTTTCAAGAATATCTCGATCAAACGAAGTAGCTAAAGAATGTGAATTTTGTATATCATTTCCTTTTGGATGGATTTTAATTTAGATTTTGAACCCCATCGGGCTAGCCCGTCCTGAGCCCAACAAGAGGAATATATCGTTTTTTGAGAATAACTCAAAATTCGGAGCATCTGGAATGTCTAAATTTAATATATCATTGTCTTTTGTGGTATATTATATTTCATCGTATTTCGAACTTTATCGGGCTAGCCCGTCTTGGCCCGCCAAAGAAATTTACTCGCTTTTCAAGAATATCTCGATCAAACGAAGTAGCTAAAGAATGTGAATTTTGTATATCATTTCCTTTTAGATGGATTTCAATTTAGATTTTGAACCCCATCGGGCTAGCCCGTCCTGAGCCCAACAAGAGGAATATATCGTTTTTTGAGAATAACTCAAAATTCGGAGCATCTGGAATGTCTAAATTTAATATATCATTGCCCTTTGTTGTATATTATACTTCATCGCATTTCGAACCTTATCGGGCTAGCCCGCCTTGGCCCGCCATAGAAATTTACTCGCTTTTCAAGAATAACTCGATCAAACGGAGTAGCTAAAGAATGTGAATTTTCTGTATCATTTCCTTTTGGATGGATTTTAATTTAGATTTTGAACCCCATCGGGCTAGCCCTTCCTGAGCCCAAGAAGAATATATCGTTTTTTGAGAATAACTCAAAATTCGGAGCATCTGGAATGTCTAAATTTAATATATCATTGCCCTTTGTTGTATATTATACTTCATCGCATTTCGAACCTTATCGGGCTAGCCCGCCATAGAAATTTACTCGCTTTTCAAGAATAACTCGATCAGTCGGAGTAGCTAAAAAATGTAAATTTAGTATATCATTCCCTTTTGGATGGATTTTAATTTATAATATAGTATTCTCTTTTGGGATATATTTTAATTCTTTGGATTTCAAACTTTATTAGATTACCCCATCTTTGCCCAGCCTTAGGAATGCATTCGTTTTTGGAAAATAACTCGAAAATTGGAGAAAAATTATCATTTACCAAACAATTAAACAATTACATTAGTTCTCCTTAGGGATTATATTTGAGAAAGTATTTTGTACTGTTGTGTAAACCCACATTCGATCGTCGACCCCCCCTTATCCTAGATCTTGGCTACGCTTATATGCAAGAGAATTAAATAATGCGAAACCAGTCCACGGTGCAATTTAAAGATTCATAGTAATATAGTGATTCGTACTACATAGTATAATAGAAAGAAAAGTCTTGTGACGGGATTTTTGGATGCTGAAATTCGCAGATTATGAAATGTTAAGCGATTTTTTAGCCTATTCGTCGAAATGCAAAATAAAGTAATATGCTGGATGAATCGAATTAATACATTTTTCTAGGCAATTTTACACAGAAAAGGCGATAATGGTATAGCTATAAAAACAGCCCCTTTTAATCCAAATATAGATTTTCAACGTCAGTTACAACAAGCATCAAATGAGTGAAAGCTTGCTGCTTACAATTTCGAAAAATCTTTCTTTCTGAGTGGGTCCATCCTGTCCAATTTTAGAACGTAAGCATAAAACCTTCTTCGTCAGATCACGCAGAACCGTAACCTTCACTCGTACTCCCAGTGCACCGACCCAACATCCGTGAACAAATTGCGCACTTCTTAGCTCATTTGCATATGGATGTAACTATGTATTTAGGACACAAGGGGGTCGACGATCGAATGGAGCTTATAGTACAAAATTCATTTTTTTTAAATATAGGCAATTTTGAGAACTAATGTAATTGTTCGGCAAATGAGGTTTTTTACCACACATCCTATCTCCCATGCTTACGCCACTAATTATAATTATATATACGCCGAAAATATTAAATTCTACCCGAAATGGAAATAATATACTAAATTTGAATTTTCTATCTGCTCCAGTTTTCGGGTTATTCTAAAAAAATGAGTCTATTCCTATAGCAGGCGCAGCACGAGCTAGCTGAATGAAGTTCAAATTCGAAAAAATGAAATATATCACAAAAGACAATAGCATGCTAAATTTGGAATTTTTAGCTACTCCGGTTCTCGAGTTATTCATCAAACACGATCGCATTCCTAAGACGGACTCAAGACGATGAGGTTCAAATTATAAATTATGATAAACCCCAAAAGAAATTGATATACTAAATTTGAATTTTTTAGCTGCTCCAATTTACGAGTTATTCTCGAAAAATGAGTACATTACCACTCTGTCGGGCCCAAGACGGGCGAGTCTGATAAGGTTCAAAATCCAAAGAAATAAAATATACCCTAAAAAACAATGACATACTAAATTTAGATTTTCTAGCTGCTACAGTTTTAGAGTTATTCTTAAAAAACGAGTACATTCTTTTTGTTGGGACCGGGACGGGCTAGCCCGACCAGGTTTTAAATCCAATGAGCTTAGACATACCGCAAATGACAACGACATTCTAAACTTGAAACTTTTTGATACTCCGGTTCTGGAGTTATTCCACTAAAAAAGTGAATTTCTAAGTCGGGCCTAAAACGGGTTGGCCCGATACGGTTCAAAAACAAAGGAATTAAAATATTCCCCAAAAGATAAGGATGTACTAAATTTATATTTTCTAGTTTCCCCGATTTTCCAGGTATTCTAAAAAACGGGTCTATTCCTATGTCGGGCCCAGGACGGACTACCCCGATAAAGTTCAAATCCGAAGAAACTTAGATATACCCCAAAAGCCAACGACATGTTAAATTTGGAATTTTTAGCTACTTCGGTTCTCGTCTTATTTTTCTAAAGCTAATGCATTCTTCAGCGGATCCAAGACGGGCTAGCCCGAAGAGCTTCAAAATCTAAATTAAAATCCATCCAAACGGAAATGATATACTAAATTTATATTTTTCAGCTACTCCGATTGATCGATTTATTTTTTAAAAGCGAGTAAATTTCTATGGCAGGCCCAAGACGGGCTAACCCGATACGGTTCGAAATGAGGTGAAATGTAATATACTCCAAAGGACAATGACATATTAAATTTATACATTCTAGATGCTCCGAATTTTTAGTTATTCTCAGAAAACGATATATTCCTTTTGTTGAACTCAGGACGGGCTAGCCCGATAAAATTTTTATCCAAAGAGTTAAAATATACAGCAAATGGCAAAGATATTCTAAACTTCGATTTTTTAGATACACCTGTTCTCGAGTTATACTGCAAAAACGGGTGAGTTTCTAAGGCGGGCCTAAGACGGGTTAACCCGGTACGGTTGAAAATTGAAAGAATTAAAATACACCCCAAAAGAAAACGATATATTAAACTTAAATTTCCAACGTTCTCTGATTTTCGAGATATTCTCTAAAACCAGGTAATGTCCTAAGGCGGGCCCAGGACGGGCTAGCCCGATATGCTTCAAAATCGAAAGAACTGAAATGTGCCACAAGAGGAAACGTCATAACGAATTTCGAGTTACTATGATAAATGAACCTGATTATTTTGGACCTCAAATGTTTAAACGAACACCAGATCAAGTTAAATAAAATTTTAAAAATAAGAATATATCCCTAGCTCAATCTCTCTGAAAATCAAATGACTTTTTGTGTATACCACTTACAATAATCACACCCAATTTCACACAAATTCTTCAGTTATTTCGAAAGATATCAGTGATTTCATTTGCAATAAATTCCCATTTGTTTCAATGTTAACTCCTCCGCTTTAGGCCGCTTATTCAAGACCAACGCCGTCTGGCGGAGGCGGCTTTTCAGGGACATCTCCCAGCATTGGGAGGTATAGGCGGTCGGCACACTATTTGTTCTAGACACTGTAACATTAGTGTGGGTCTCAACACCAACTACTTACACCGATACTTACAACATCACATGGACACTCTCGAACCCTGGTTAGAGAAATACTGCATCAAAATAAACCCTAATAAATGTCAAACTGTTTTTTTCTCACATCAACGTTTTCCGCCCCAACCAATCATAATTAACAATCAGCCAGTTTGCTTTGAGAGGACATGTAAATATCTCGGTGTCACTCTTGACAGCAGACTAAGGCCCGGTTTCCACTGACGCGTTGGTACGTTGCCCATCCGTTGGGAGCTGTACGTCAACCAATCACAGGCTCGAACGCACGACCGTGCGTTCATCCGTTGAACATGGTTCAAGTTCATGTTTCACGGATGCGTTGGTCACGTGATGCGTTACCGCTGAAAAGGACACCAATGAAAAAGCTTCGTTTGAAACAAGATGGCCGTCACTTCGAGCAGAGGATTGATTTCCCAATGATTTCGGATAAAGTGTCTATAATGTATCTAGTGTGTTGACCGGCGGCACAAACTGGTTCTCGAGCGAGATGAAATCCGCGTGAGGGCGCTACAAACGATTTGTGTCCGGGTTAGCAGATGATAATACAGTGCATTATATTATGACAGCAGTTTTCTTGGGAGAGACTTGCTATTTAATAACATTGTTTGGGATAAAATTGTTAACGTGCGATAGGTTTCAGTTTTATACAACCTATTTGTGTGAAGACTGATAAATTTTGGTAACTGTAGCAGTAAAAAAAAAAAAGAAAGAAATTGATAGCTAAAATGTCTTGATTTTCATTTTCTATTTCTTGACATCAGAAATTCCCCTAGAAAAAAGCTTTATTACATGAGAAGGGAAAATTTAAAAAAAAAAGGCGTTCAAGATTAAATTCTATATATATATATATATTTTTATTAAAAACTGCAATAAACTAATATTTCCATAAAAAGTAGGTACATTTACATTCTTTAAATTAACAAACTATGTTGAATCCACTGGGGGAAAACATGCATAATTTAGGAAAATACTGTTTAAGTACAGGAAATACTGTATATAAAATTTGAATAAATTTCTTTTTTAAGTAAATTTATTTTGCATTCATTTACATCTCACCACATCTTGTACACTAAATTTCATAAGATTTCATCAAACGGTTCTTAAAATATCATGCGCAAGTTCAAAAGTCAGTATTTTGAAATAAATGAGATCAAAGTATATATTACTTTCCTTATATACATAATGTATAAGGAAAGTATTGTGACGGAGTCGAAAATTCGAATTCGAGTTTTCGACGGGAGAGCACGTTTCAGGCATCCATGATCACGAATCAAACATTTTTGAAGTGATGTCTGTGTGTGTGTGTGTGTGTGTCAGTGAGTCTGTGGAGACGATAACTGACGAACGAATGGACCGATTTGAACCAAATTTAGTACAAAAATCACAATCCGTAAACACTGGAAGCCTATTGTTTTTATACGCAATCGAATGTTCAGAACCCACCTAAATTTTCAAATAAAATTTTGAAAATATCGTCAAAAAATCAAAACCACTAATAAAGTTACGCAAATAGACATTTCTTATGTGATTTTTCATTAGAAAACGATTGACATAAATTTTAGAACGCTAACATGAACTGTTCTCGAGATATTGTACATTTTTAAAAAAAATTATCAAAAGTCATATAAAATAAAAAAAATATATTTCCTATTGAGAAACATGTTCACTTTTCATATGTAATACCATGCGATAAATTGGGTGACATCATTCTCGTAGATCTAGCTCGTTCCATTCATGAAAAAAGATACTTTGAGTAATACTTTTGCATTTGAACGCCAATAATCATATATCTGCTGTAAGAATAACTTATTTCTTTGTGCATAACGCTTGGCGAGATTTTTGGCGCGATATTTTCATGATTTTAAGGATACAGTGTCCCCTTTATTTATTTACACAGAAAATGTTTTATATGTTTATTTCCAATAATATACAATTAAAATGAAAGTTACTTGGTCTTAAATTATTTGGGCATTAATTCGCTACTGTCTACGTGGCAAATTTCATAACCCGGCGCGATATGGTTATTGTTCTAAAGGCGTAATAAACACACAGATAGACAAAGATACATTCTTTTATAATTTTCCTTAGAAAATCAGGCGATTTCACGTTTTTTTTATTATGTTTGACCTCCGCCCCATCATTACTTCTATGATAATCGCTTAACAAGGGCCACTATCTGCTACTTTAAAACCGTCCGAACTTAAATAAAAACACGCCCAGTCAAACCCTGTGTACGTATATATGTTAGTGTGCATGTGTCTGTGGACACGATATCTCACGAACGAATGATGTGTTTCGAATTAAATTTATTACGATTTATAATCAGGGAATACTGGAATCGCATTAATTTTAGAGATGATTTTATTCATTTTAAACGTGTAGAAGACACTCTTACACCTATTTTCGATTGAATATTTGAAAAAATTAAAACCAAAATCAGCACTTTTAATTATGATAAAAAAAAAGTCCTCAGTTGTTTTAATCCTCTTTGGCAGGTTACCACTTTCGCAACGTGCAGATCTCTTTTTAGGCAAAGGTTTACTTAAATACTTAGGGGCATTAGGGAAGATGGTTGGAATGGCATCTTTGGAAAGTAAAGGACGACCTCTTTCTGTTAGCACCTCTTTTCCACTAATCACAATTCTATAATGTCTATCAATAAATTCTGGTACAAAATGTTTTTCACACAAAACACAATTAGAGTCTAAAACCCTGTCAGCTCGAGGCACAGCTTTTCTCCACGTTTCTAATCTGTTTAGATCCTTTGGGGCTTTAAAAATCGACACTTTTTCTTTGCAGGATGCATAACCACTATTACAACCTGGCGCAAAGCAATGAGTTTGCCTAGATTGTTTTTTCGTCGACTGTGCAGAGTCCATCGTGTTAAAAAAGGGATTCAAACATGAAATAAAAAGCTAAACAATCACATTTAGTCCTTAAAAGGGCTGTTAATTTCTTTTAAATTGCAAAAATAAAAATCACTGTAGAATACCTTCGAACACAAACAAATATCTGATGAGTTTTAATTTAGCGCGAAGGGCGAGCGAGGCGAACAACCGGACAACAGTTGACTACAGCGCCCTCTCCCCGTTTCATCCTCCTCGGAAACCAGTTTTGGAAAATTTTCAAGGGAGCACGTTACACTAGATACATTATAGACACTTTAATTTCGGATATACAGCAGACAATATGAAAAATATTCCGATTGGTGAGTTATGATTTGTTTGTTTAAAAGAAACATGGCAAGTTTACTCTTAAATATATACCAGTTTGACGATCATTAGATAAATTACTTGTGTGATCACTTGTTCATTTGAACGTGTGTTCATAAAATTTTATTTTAATGTATACCGATCGCCCAATTTACTAATTTAGAACTGTACAAAATGACCTGACTGGATCCAATTTAAAAATGTATATCTGTGATTAAAGTAATTTCCCCATTTCTAATGTTAAACAATGTAAACTAGTACGCTCTCAATGAATGGATGTTTGAGTAAAATTTATTGCAAATATTTTATAGAAACATAACATATAATCGCACTCAGTTATTCATTATGACCATATTAAATATTTCTATCCCTTCCGGACTTTATCGGCATTTCAAGTTTTGCGATGTCATACTTTTTCACATAGTTTTCATGAAGAATCTGTCAGGATGTGTATGTGATGCTATTTATAAATTGTTGAAATTCCCTTTAGATATAACAGTTTTTCAATAAATTATGATTAAATTAATATCCGAAAACAATGGTTTAAATAATTATTATTTGTATAATGTGTTTTGTATGTTTTTGAGTCCTAAGTGTAATGTTGTGTGTAGTTTTTAAGCATTCCATATTTTGTATTCTTATGTGAATAAAATGAACAACCCAAACCATATTTTGTTGCAGACTTCACATATAGCATATTTGTTATGTGGCATGCAAATTTGGGAATCTTATACACTTCCGTAATTTTTTTTATTGCACAATTTATTCTGGCATTTATATTAGCATCTATCAACTTCAACACAGAGTCCTCGTCCAAACTATGAAGGTTGTGATAGTATATACTATTGAGACTACTTAATACGATAGTGAAATATCAGTTAGCACGATATGCAGGCTGTAACTACATATTTGTTTGTTTCGTGCAAAATAGTAATAGTAGTTAAGATGCAGTGGTGAATTAACATACTGGCGAATGCCAGGGACCTCATTTTGATCGAAAAATAAAAGTAAAAAATCTTTAAGAAAAAAAAATTTCTTAAAGATTTTTAATAGTGAAGAAGGAAATAAGGACGAACTTGAAAATGAATCCCAAAAAGTGGATTTAAAGTGTTTGTATTCGTATTTATGTGGAGAAAACATAATTCAAGCGTTTCCAAATGTTGAAATAGTACTTCATACTCTACTTCTTCTTCGTAATAGTACTTCGGTGTTTGATGATATCCAACGCTAGTGGGGAAAGGTCATTCTCTAAATTAAAACTAATCAGAAACAACTTGAGAAGCATAAGGACTGAAAAGAGGCTAAATCATCTGTCAATTCTTAGCATTGAAAATGACCTTGTTAAAACGTTAGATTTTATATGTTATTGACACTTTGTTGCTGCGAAAGCCAGAAAACGTCCAATTTAAAGTACCCTAAGAAGTTTTAACTCTTTCCTTAGTATTGTGCTGTAATATCAATATTTACCGCACAGTTTAAAAAAAAAAAAAATTATAATATTTAAACACTTGTGTCATTTAATATTTTCATAAAATATTATTATTCTCATTTTAATTTAATTTCTGTTTAAACTTTTGGGTGCAAATATTTCAAGTATGTTTATTAGATGAAAAGAAAAGCGTAGCAAGATTTGTATATAACGAGATTCAACGTGTTTATTTTTAAGTACTTTTCTTTTTTTTTTCAAACTGGCTGTTAGGGGGAGGAGAGCTCTTCAGAAAAGATTGCCGGGGCCACATTCTCCCATGATTCGCCACTGTTAATATGAAATGTATGTTCTCTTCTATCCAGTGACTGAGTGCCAATACACTTTTGTGTAACAGGCAGTTTGTACTTACTCGCATTTTACGTGTATATTCCGGGAATCTTGAAAATAGGGACTTGCAGATTTTGCAATTGTAAATCAATATTTGTTTAACAACATCTTGTCCATTACATCTGTAAGCAACATCTTAATCGTTGATATGTTATGTATATATTTATGTTAATTTTTTTTACATAATTTTCTATAAATTTTACTGCAATTATTTTTTTTTTTTTCGAGAAAAAATGCCAAAAGAGTTAAGCACAGCTATTATATTTATATGATACTGGTATGTTGAAGACCCAGACCGACCGGCTCGTCAGCAAGGACATGAGCAAGTGATACTGGTATGTGAAAAACTTTTGGCAAATGATACTGGTATGTGAAAAACTTTTGGTGAATGAACTCTGAGCTGAAATTTCTTATCCTGAATTATTCACTCGTTATTAGCAGAATGTTATAGCATATTATGCAGCATTACAATTAGATTTGTCATGTTTTCATTTTGCTAACTTGTGTGAATACAGAATTTGTGCATATTTAATACTTATGTGAAAGTTGTTATTTAACATAATACAATGAGGAATGTTTTATATATTAAAATAATTTATTTTACTTTACTTTTAAAAAATAAGTCCAGAACAAAAGTTTTAAGGCCTGACCAGACCCAAAAAATTTTAAAAATTAAGCCCAGCCCAAGCCTGTATTAAATTAGAAAATTTAGACTAGCCCAAATCTACACCAAATTGAAAAATTTGACATGGCCAAGACCGGTCTTAATTTAGGTAAGAAGTAAAATTGGTATTGAGTTGTATATCTGATCAACTTGACTAGGATGGGGTGTGCCATATTTCAAGTCGGATTGCTGGATTAGCGGAAAAAGTAGACTGTTTTTGGTCGTGAAATAAACGTTCATAATTTTGTTTTGAAGTAATAATCTAAAGGTTTCGATGGTGGGACACTCATATCATACATTACTGAAGTACATTAGCTGTGTACTGTGAGATCACATCTTTTCTGTGTGGTGGGGTGCTTAATATGTGTTGTTATACCACTAGATAGTTTAATTCCAGTTTACAAAAGTTTCTGTGCATATTTTTTTATAAATGTATATTTTAATCATCGTAAAAAATTAACAGTCATTTGTATTTTAATTGTAGTAAAAACTTAACAGGTAAAATAAATAGTATTATTTGACCTTTTTTTTTCTTTCATGTTTACACAAATTTGGATTCTGAAGTTTTAATTTTTTTTTACAAATTCTCATTTAAAGTGATGGATACGTGTTTTTATATATTTTCTATCAATATTGATAAACAGAAATATTGATAGAAAATCTATTTAGAAATATTTTTCAAGGTGCGTGTGGTATTCAAGTCTGATGTTTATTACCATGAATTTTTATCTACAGCTAGATACCATAATTTAAAAATATTCATTCTAATAGTTGAGTACAAGCAGTTTTGATGTGCTTTTTTTTACCAAGGGTTAAAAAGTTATACTAATTCTGATTTAATTTGTTACAGGAATTTAAAGTGTGTAGAAAGAGCCCTCTATTTCTTGAAGGAACTGAAAAATCTATTGCTGATGTCAGCAGACATCTCTGCTCTGATCCCTTAAGATTGTGAAGAAGTTACGGTATGTTTTTGTCACATTAATTTCAGTGCTTGGCATTCACTATTCCTAGTTGATATACTGTAAATTAGAAATTCCTTAATTGGTGATTAAAAAGTGTAAAATGGATGAATTTAAGTAAACGTTTGATGTTACTATGCTGTTAAAAGTCAAATACTTGTATATAGGACTTTGTGGGGTAAACTGTTCCATATTTATAATATATGCTAAGTAAATTTTTATAATGACAAACACATCTATCATATAAATACTATCTTGCTGTAGTCATTTTAATTCATAATCTGCAATTTGAATTCTCGTGATTTGGTTATCAGTCTCTTAAACACACACATGTGGGTTAGTCATTTCATTTTCAAGGACTTTCTGATGATCGTTTGGAAACACCTGACCTGTGCAGTAGGCATGCAAGCAGCTCACTAAGTAAAAACATATATTCAAGAAATTTAATTTAGCATTTTTGAAATTAAAGTTTTGAAAATTTTAATTTTCATTACAATAATCAATCTAGTCAACTAAAATTTCTTAGAATAAATGCTATTTTTATTCTGATTTTCAGTTTTATATAAGCAAGCTAAACAATTTGAAATCAGCTGTAAAGGTTACTGGTTTTAGATTTAAATTGTATCTTGTGAAAATGACCTGTTTCAAATTAAATTGCAACTATTGTGAAAAGGATCAAATTGAATTTAAACTGCATTCATCGTAAGACGGATTTAATCTGTTTCATATATTGCACATGTAATACATAACTCATTTGTCTTAAAAAGTTACTGCTAGCTTGGGACACCACCACTATGCATCAACATATCAAGTACATTTATTGCCCACACACAAGGTGTTTATTTAGGACATATGCAGGCTATGATACCAAGTAGTACCACATGCCACATTTTTAATATGGATAAGCTGCATTTTAATATTTTCTTTGTTAGCACAGCCTATTCTACTGAATAGGGGGTGCATATATTTAGTTTGCACAGGTCACATTTTATTTTTAGGTAGTGTAGTATAGCAACTTATATCTAAATAAAACAGTGCTCACATATTATTTGTTTATAAAAGTTATTGCTAAAACAGTGACTGTCATAGATAGCAATTTTTAATTTTTCAATTCATTAGTTTTTTAATTGGTAAATATTTAATGATTTTTTAAAACTATTTTGACTAATAAAAAATTTAATATTCCAAGATAAAATTACTTTTACATAGTTTAATTTAGGAGTCAGTATCTGTATATTTTTACTAACGACTGCACAGCCCTGAGTGTTCACAATGATCAGTTTGTAAACATATTGCATAAAAAGAATTGCTAATGACCATTATATATATAGAAACATAACATGTTGTTGAGACCCAGACCGTCCGACTCATCCAGAGAACATGAGCAACTAATTAGATGGCCGGTACCAGAAAGGTGTATGGTAACTGTTTGGATAGTCGGGAAGTGCCACACAATTTAGACCGGAACCCAGTGGGGGGGGGGGGCGTCCACAGAGACCGTACCCTCCTTCCCTACCACCAACCTCTCGAAAGGACTTTCAGACCCACATGATTAACGTGATTGTACTCCGCATGAACACGCGGCAGTTGTTGCAGCGTGCAAATCCAGCGCAAACCACCGGGCTACCGTGCTCGAAATGTGCAAACAGCACGCGGTGTTCCCAGGTGGTCACACAACCAAGTACTAACTGCCCCCGATGCTGCTTGACTTCGGTGATCTAACAAGAACCGGTGTTTTCAGCACTGTAGGGCCGTTGGCGCAAAACATAACGTGAAATATGCCATGCTAATGGGGATTAAGATTTAGCAACTTGTTGCCACTAAAGTTAAAGCTTCATATCATTCCAATATTTTATAAACATTTTCTTTGTCCATGAAACATTATTTTTTGAAAATTTTCATATAAGCTAAGATAGCAACACTATTTTTAATCAGCTTCTCCTGCATAAAAGTCATATTTGGTTGTAGAAAATTGCATTTTTGTATAACTAGCCGACAGCCAGTGGTTACTTTTTTTTATCAGGTACGACTAACGATAGAACTGAAAACCTCACTTTTGTGATCAAAATCTACTGCTTTATGGTATATATCAATCCAAATGCAGAAATTTCAAATATAATTTTGAAGTTTAAAAAAAGTATTCCTAACAGAAAAAAATGAAGACATGTGTGGTTTATGTCAGGCCTTTGCTGATATTCTATTCATTTAATTTTGTAAAATATTTAAAAATGAGAATTCTTTAAAACTGTATACATTTTATTTTTTACAGGTTTTTCTGAATTGAAGTATGGACTAGAGATTTTAAAAAAAGTTTGACTGGATCTAGTTTTGTTTAAAAAAAATATTCATATTTGTTGAACATAATCTGTTATAAAATATTGTATTTCTTATATCTAAGAATTTTAGCTGTATACTTTTGAAAAATAAACAAATTAAATTTATGTATTTGATTTTATTGTTAATTAGTATGTTTTGAATTTTTCCATATGTGTGGGATTCAATGTTGAGACAAAAATGTCTCAAAACCGTTAGGTCTAGGAAGCTGAAATTTGGTAAGTATTTAATTCTTACTCCAAAAGGGTTCATGAGTAATCACGATGCAAAGTTTTTTGGAGGGATATCCTGGCCCCAGTATCTGGTGAAAAATATTGAATAAGACAAGTCCAATATTCAGCTACACTGTTCTTATTAAAATGTTCTCTGTAGAAGTGAAGCTGAAACTATGTTATAACAACGGCTATTCATATTACCATTATTGTAAGCAAACTGTCACCTAACTAAAAGTGCTGTAAGATCCAATAAGTTCAACACTTTTCTGTATAGAGGAAAAATATTTCAGCAATGGGCAGTTGATCAACAAATTTGGAATTCTTTAGATATGTTTTCAAAACTGGATTCACAGTTAGTTATATTGCTTTTTAATTTGGATTTAAATGTGGATTTCAGTTAATTTGCTAAAAAAAATTTATAAAATATGTGGTTTATACTGAAATATTCTATTAGATTTATTATAAGAAACATCTGTTTTTCATTTCCATTCAATTAATGTTAATACATTAATTAAAAATAATTATTTTTCTCCTTTAATGATAATTTATTTCTTCGTTTTCTTTTTTCATTATTCAGTATTTTTCTGGTTTGAGTGGAAGTAAAAACAATATCTGAAAAAAATTATACAAGCACATACGGTATCTTACATCATTAATTTTCAATGGTTATAAGCTAGTTTTATTATATTAATATAAAAAATATAACATTACAGGTTTGAAAGTTGAAAAAGCATTATTAAAATCATGTTAATAAAATCAAAATGCGTTTTTGTGAGCATGTCAATTATTGAACTCAGCTTTGACATTTTAAACAAATGTCAAAATTATCACAACTCAAATTCTAACTAAATGAGCACATTTTATTTTTTTAACTAAATGTTAATTCTGGAAGTCCAATTGGATTAAATTTTTTTCATTGTTAAATATAATTTGCATATTACTTTGATGGTTTGAAGTCGATGGGAAAAACAAAACTGGCGAAGTAGCTACAAAGAGGAACTACAGAGAAAACCTATAAGATGGCCTGATGAAGCTGTATCATCAATGATGAGAATTTTATTTATATTTATAAATACTATTTATTTAATTAAACTATATAAATATATTGATATTGCAACAAACAGCTTGTTACCAGCTTCTCAACCAGCTGCTATATGTACTCGGCTGGTCTGGGTTTTCAACAAACAGTCTGTTTTGATTGCTCTCAAACCGACATAATTTTAAAATACACGACAATGTGGATTATTCCTTTTTATCTATTTTGTATTCTCCATGAAGTAGTGTTGTTGTTGAAACCCAGACCGTCCGACCTACCAGAAAGGTGTAAGGTAACTGTTTGGACGGTCGGGAAGTGCCACCCAATTTAGACCGGAACCCAGTGGGGGAGGCATCCACAGGGACCGTACCCTCCTTCCCCTACCACCAACCTCTCGGAAGGACTTTCGGACCCACATGTTTAACGTGATCGTACTCCGCATGAACACGGCGGCAGTTTTGGCAGTGGCTGGAATCGAACCCGGGCCTACCGAGTGCAACTCCAGCGCGCTAACCAATGGGCTACCGCGCCCCCATGAAGTAGTGTGAAATACCCAGTAAAATCCTGCTTGAAATTGAGTGAGGTTATCAAAAATTTTTGCCATTGGCTGGTATTATAAAGTTGTTGGCCTAGCATTCTAAACTGATTAAAGAAATAGGGAAAAAAAAATTATAAATGCAAGTGGAAAAAAGTTACAATATTATAGGAAAATATATTATTTATAAAGGCAATATAGTAGTACAGTATAATTAGTTTTATTTATAAAGGCAAGCTGATTTTACTCCTAAAATATATTGGAAAGCTTACTGGTGCTTTATTGGCTATTTGTATCACTCAGATTTCCTTCTTTTTACTTTGAAGAACAAGTTAGGTAAAATATATATTATAAGAAAGAAGTTACTGCAATTTTTTCTTCCATAAACTTCAGCTTACCAAGTTTAATCTGTTGAAGCAATTTAATATTTCAAAGATCAAATTATAATAAGAAGCAAAAAGAATTTGTAGTAATGTTCATTGTTTTATTGAAGATATTAGGTAGGAAGAGCACTGGTTTATGTGAGAGAAATAAGCATTTGTCTTGTTGGATTATATTTATACTTCACACAAAATGCTGACATCTGATTTAATAATTTTTTAACACTATTCTCATTAACTGTTGAGTCAGTGGCTTATTAATCACATTTGTCTATTTCAATATTATTTGCTGACAGTTGCAGAATATAATTGTAAAGTCAGTTAAAGCTAAATCATGTTAATATTTGATTGTTCCACATCAGGAAACAGGATTAGCTTAAGTTGGATCAGATATGAAATTAATTTATTGCTTAAAAAAGTAGATTAAATTTTTTGTGTTTTGATAATACTTTTCACTGTCTAAGTTGTAAAACTTAAAATATCAAGAAAATCTAGGTATTTTGTAAATAGTATACCTTGGTAGCCAAACAATACTTTAATAAACACTGATGAATATACAAAAGACACAAAATATTATGTAAAATAAATATGTATAGCAGAATGGGCACGAAATTGTCATTAAGAAGCACCCAAAATTTGCAAAATGGTATATCTACCAACATATGCACTAAAACCTCTTAAGTAGTGCACAAGGTTCATGAAGCCTTTTGATCAAAAATTATAAAATTTGGAAAGCAAAATAACATTTAGATTTAAGGTAAGTATCGTTCAACTTTACTTTTAAAAATCTAACATATTTGGTAAAGATCTCACAAACTAGGTGATTTTTCACAGCCAACATACTATTAAAAATCTGAGTTCTTTTATAAGAAAATGAATGGGAATTCAAACGATTTTATTTTTACAATTATATATATATATAAACTCTGGCTGTTTATTTAAATTTATACTGGAAGATATTAATTTTGAAGATGTAATAGATGCTAATATATCAATTCTCAATTGTTAGTAAATTGGTGCATTTCGAAATTACTAAATAATTAAGAAGAAATATAATTAAGATTTTTGCAATATTGGCAGAGAGAGACTTTCACAAATAAATAATCTCATATATATATATTAAACGAGAATTGTGGTCAAAAATACACATAAGCTCAATTCAAGAATTTACCAAAATAGGATTTTATTTGAAAAATCCCTAAATAGAAAATTTGAAAAAACAGATTTACATATATACTGGGATATGGCCATATCCTGGAAAATATGAGATTGCATCCTTTACCCGGCCCGGGGGAGGGGACACCACTCGAGCGGCAGGCCCAGGCCTCCAGTAATTTTTTTAAGCTGGAGAAGACATGAAATATTCACAAGGGAAACTGAAATATGAAGCCCGTCATAATTTAGAACACGTTCCCGGACCAAAGACCTTTAAGTCACGATCGAAATGATTTTTATCCAAATGTGTTTGTACAAAAACTAAAATAAAAGTTTTTCAAACATTTATATTTAATTATAGCTAAATTCAACACAGTAATCTCATGTACTCTATTAAAATTTACTTAAATTTTTTTCAAACTTAAATACGCCCGGCCCGACTTTTTAAATACTGAGCCCGACCCGACTCACAGGACAATTCGGATCTGCGCTAATGAACCAGACCACAGCAGACTTCAAAATGAATATGTTATCATAGAACAACATGAAAATCAATCGAACAGCTGCTGTCAAATAGTAAACAAATCCTAACCAATCAAGTTTAGCCACACAAAGATTTCTTCTTTCCCACACCATTTGTACCCCCATCGCCTCATACAGCGTGGAAAAAGAGGAGAATCCCTTGCTCTCGAGAACTCCATGCGTTGACGGATTAGTGGAAATCGATGCTCTGCGTTGCTCCTCTGACGGATAGCCAACGCAACGGACGAACGCTTCAGTGGAAACCCGGCCTAACATGGAAACCCCACATTGCAAAACTCAAAGATAAAATAAACTTTGTAAAAGCAGAACTGAGCTCCCTCCTGTACTCGAATGATGTCAGCATTGAAAACAAAATCCTACTTTACAAATCAGTTAACCCATCATTCTCTATGCCTCCCCAATTTGGGGCTACGCTGCGAAATCTAATGTTGTTGTTGTTGAAACCCAGACCGTCCGACCTACCAGAAAGGTGTAAGGTAACTGTTTGGACGGTCGGGAAGTGCCTCCCAATTTAGACCGGAACCCAGTGGGGGAGGCATCCACAGGGACCGTACCCTCCTTCCCCTACCACCAACCTCTCGGAAGGACTTTCGGACCCACATGTTTAACGTGATCGTACTCCGCATGAACACGCCGGCAGTTTTGGCAGCGGCTGGAATCGAACCCGGGGCTACCGAGTGCAACTCCAGCGCGCCAACCAATGGGCTACCGCGCCCGCGAAATCTATAAAAAAAGTCCAAATCATTCAAAACAAAATCCTACGTTCTATCAGAAAAGCCCCAAGATACATGAAAAACTTTGTAATACATCGCGATTTCAAAATTAAAACTATTAAGCAAGAGATGCGAAAACTCTCTAACAATTTCCATGATAACCTCGCTAGGATCCCCAACGAACTGATCTATAATATGACCGACTACGACTTCCGTGAATTTCCAAAAAGACCCAGAGCTATCCTAAATCCCGATTTAGACGTCCCATGCTGATTCCTGACTGAATCTCTTCTGCATCCCAGTAGGGGATATTCGCCTGTTTCCTCACCCTCCTTATCTTCAAAACTCTACAATACGATCACTGTTTACAGCATTCTTTGTTTACTACTAACTTGATTCTTCATCATTATTGGCCCCTATTGAAGGACTAGGTTCAGTGGAAGTCTGTGACCCACATATATGTTACCTGACTAGGGATATGGAGCTCTGCTCCAGGCGCCCTGCTATCGACAAATTACTGGCTGGCTGGTGGGTCTTGTGCGTCACCTTCGAGATCTAAAGTTCACGAAGTTCTTTAGTTCACGAACACAGAATACTATATCTCGTGTACGATGCAGTCACAGAATACTATATTCAGAAGGCCCACTCCCATAGGATCCTATGGCAACATTTCTAACATGGGATGTCCCATAGACACTAGCGCTAGTCAGATGGACCAACTGAAGTGCGATGCGTCTGCCAGATTTGGCGCGTTATCTCTCGCTTGGCGATTTTTTTTTAAACGGGAGGGGAACAAAATGTTGAGGACTGTACTTTTATAATTTTTGAAACTATAGAAAGGATCAGGATTTAAAAATACATTAATCTGCAACATAAATATATTCATTAGTTTAAGAATATTTAAATAAACATAGTTATATATTTAATTCAAATAATCATAAAATAGATTAAAAAATACACACATTGCATTGTCTCACTATAAAACATAATGCACAAAAAATTACAAGCTAACATACTCAAAAGACTGAAATATTATATAATACTTTCAGTCTAAAAAGTATACTAGCGTGTTGATCGTTCTTAATTTATTCTGGGATACTGATAATAGACTTTTTTTTTTAATATAAAAATATTCATATAGTAAATATCAAATTTACATAAATGCACTATCGAAGTTGTGGAACTCAATCATTAATTACCCGAGGGGGGGGGGGGAATTTTTCACCATAAGGCACTTAATAAAAATTTTAGATAAATATATACACATACTATATCACATTCAACTAAGAAAAAGCTATCCAAATATCAATTATTTCACATTTTATAAAAATACGGAAAATATTTAACTAATTATACCACTACCTCTTAAAATTTAGTCTAATCCGGCAGTAATAACAACACAGCACTAATTTCGTATGATGAACACATGTATACTTATATGAACACGTGTATACTTATAATGAACACGTATGTAGGATGGTGATAACTAAAATTATTTCAATTTTAATAAACATAAATTACATACCCTGTAACGCAACCAGTTTTCTTTTATCAATCCATTTCTATAAAATGATCTAAACACTTAACAAATAATCCATTTTCACGTTACTCAAACCACGCTAGTCTGTTGTTCTAAGTTTTCGCCGAGCGAAATAGGGTTATAACATTGAAAATCGGCTTGGACCCAAACCAGATCATCGCCAAGCGCTCGGATCAAACCAGACCATCGCCAAGAGCGCGCCAACCCAATGTTTGGTCTATCTCTAATGGCCGCCGCGAAAACGAAACTATCCAGAGTGACAGGTCTGTATAGTAGAGTCTGTGTTCACGAAGGTGACGGTCTTGTGGTATTTATGAGCACGTGTTTTGATCTGATAGAGAATAAGTCCTGACGCATGTTCTGAAAAGGTACCCGCTATACCCCCTGCTGTGAGGCCGTTTCCTCGCTATTGGCTAAGTTAAATGACGTCATGGGCGGAGCCTAGTATACACTTTCAAGTTTGACAGTTTCACACAATATCTGTCGTCTTCGAGATTATACATGGGAAAAAAATGTTTGTTATTAAATCGGGAAGAAAAAAATTTAGGTAAGTAGTATATGATATTTATTACAATTTTTGCGAGTAAAATGCTGACACTGGAAACGTTCTACCTTATACATCTGTAATAATCCGATTGAATGATTTTCTAACTTATTTTTTATAGTACCTAATTTTAGATAGAAGATCGCCAACCAAATATGAATATATCAAAACTTGTACTGCAATATTTCACCTGGCCTGTTTAAATAACTTAAGTGGTCAGATGTTTTTATTGTTGTATCAGTTAAATTAAAGGAGAAACTTTGATTTATTTCCTTCTAGGCTAATTAAATTTATGTAGAAGACAGCAATATATTTTTTAATCTGATTCATAGTTACTTTGTTTATCACAGTAGTGTATTATAGTATAAGAGTGTAAAGATGTTATACAAATTAATGAAATTACTAATAAAATTAATATATATGTATATACCAAGTTGTAATTTAAATAGCATATATATGAAGTTTGATTTCAATTGTATGGGTGTTGATTTTAAGATTTTATAGATATTAAGTAACATTCTGAAGAAAGCAAACACTAATAGCCATTATCTAATGTTTATGAAATACTTTGAAGTTTGATCTGTACCCAGTAGTGAGTTGCCAAATTTTTAACAGCGAGTAAGCTATTATGCAAGATTATGGTTTCAAATGCTATCATTCTTCGCAGTTCACACTAACATAATATACATTTATTGTGCATTTAGAATTCATTTGGTGTTCGAGTTAAAATTATTTATATTTTAACGCTGTTGTTGTTTTTTATGACCTCCTGATTTCGATGGATAATTTAACTCTTAAACATATTTATTTCAAATTATGTTTAAAATAAATAAAATTGGCATCACGTCTGATTTCAACCAGCAGAAACAACAAGCACACAACTATAATAGAAGGTCTTTATTTCACTTCTTTAAGATGTACAAAACTTAAAAAGGCCAGAGCGCTTTCGAGCGTAAATACGCTTGTCATCACTGCTCTGAATTTGGTTTCAGACCTGCTCACTCTAATGTTTCTTCTTTATTTAACTGGATTCTGTCTGATAAGCTGGGTGATAAGGATGACTTTAAAAGCTTTGCTGGGGTATATGTGGTTCCCCTGTTGTCCATCGATGGTAACTTTAAATTTTACATTGGCAGTACAAAATATACTATTGATATCCGTTTGGCAGAACATGCTAGGGATGTCAAAGGTGGTAAACTTTCTACGGCCCTTGCTCATTTTGTTGTTAAAGAAAATTTCCGGCCCCTTTTTTGAAAGAACTTTCCTTCTTATGCGTTGTAATAACCCTCATAATATTCTCCTTTTTAAGTCCCTCTTTATTTATGTTTACCGCGAGTCCATTTGTAATTTTGACCCCGTTCAGATTTTAAATTATGCTTGGCGACTCAGTCTCGACTCCACGCAATTCAAGTCTCTTCATAGTTATTTTTGACGTCATCCTCTCGGGGATTGGGCTTGACTGCCCCTATTTTTTAAAATTTTTTGAATTTGAAAATTCTGCAATAAAATTGTAAATTTTTACTGTTCTTTTCGTGATTTATGCTCGATTTTTTTAATCTGTTCAAAATGTTTTGTATTTTTGGATTCTCCTTAGATAAACGTAAGTTTATTGATAATTGTATTTATGCAAATTTGCCACCTTTTCTGGTCTATATATGAACGATCATTCCTATTTCCATGCAGCCACTGATGGAAAGCGTGAACGCTCGAAAGCACTCTGGCCTTTTTAAGTTTTGTACGTCTTAAAGAAGTGAAATAAAGACCTTCTATTATAGTTGTGTGCTTGTTGTTTATGTTTAAAATTTAACAACCAATATTTAAACTTTGGAAATGTTTAATAACAATTACATGTGTATTATCCTACACTTTGAATTTTGAATATACAAAATTTTGATATTCAAATTTAAAAGGCATGTATTGATACATCATTCAAATTTTTCAGAACATTTTGAATTTAACTCAACGTTAATTCAGTTAAAAACCTCTTTACACTTGCTATTCTGTATAACACATCTAAAATATAAAAACCTGAAGTTTTATTTTTCAATCTCTTGAATAATTTCAGTTTGAAACATTTAGTCAAAATACTATTAATTTCTAAACCCAAAATTATTTATTTGAAACAAATATTAATTTCAATATCTTTATTACTTCAACAACTATAATTCGATTTAGATAATATATTACTATCTAATGTTAACGAAATACTTTAGCATCGGTTGGACGCAGTGATAATTAGTCCAACTTTTAACTGGTACATGTATTTTCAGCTTCATTATATCTCATTACATCAGGATAAATCAGATAACATCAGTATTAACTAGGTAAGTCATTTTGCATCTATTCATGCATCCTAAGACATCAAATCCATCTTCATATAAAATTAAATTAGTAACTACTGTCTATTATTTTCAAAAACAGCATTCAGTAAGTTGATTTAAAATATCTGTTGGATAAACTCCTTCTTTTTATAAACATGTTATAAATTGAAATTAGGTAATTTCATGCAACATTTATTATGCAGTTAAAGTTGTTCAAACAGATTGTACTGTTAAATAGAAAATGCATATTTTTAACTATAGTAAAGCACTATCACTACTCTAGGGACCAGTGAAGTAAAGCGTATACCTGTGAAAATATATAACTGAAATTAATGTCACTGGATAGGAATGTTTGACGAGCTATGTAGAAATGCATATAAATGATGTATGTACTGTATTTCAAATATTTGAAATTTAATATTCACTGATTAGAATGGGAAATTAGACTATATAAGATTTAACAAAATATTTGAAACATTTTTATGTAAATAAAATTAAAATTTGTTTTGATTTGACAACAAATTATGAATTTTATACAAATATTGAAATTTAATATAACTATCCATATTTCATTACCTGAAGATACATTCAATTGAGTACGTAGAAAATTAGTACTAACTTTTGAATCATTTGTGAGATATCAGTGATTACAAACGTACACATGCTTATCTCAAAAGCATTCAATTCGAAAATAAGAATATTTAAAACTAAAACATGTAAATTCATTGATAGTTCAAATATTTGATCCTATTACAATATTTTCCTTTAACGTTAGTATTATGTGTGTAACAGTAGCGTAGCATCCCCAGGCAATTCTTTTTTTGAGGAAGGGGAGGGGGGGGGGGTGAATTGGTAACCAAACAGTTTGCTTCCCATTTCGCTAAATATCATTTCTCTGAACTTAAATGGGTTTCTAGGGAATATGATTTCCCTACTTGGTAATGCTATTGGTGTTTAGAGACAAAAAATATTTCTTAAATATATTTCTATAATTTTAAAGAATCAAGGGTACTTCCTTATTATAGTGGCCCCCGAAGGATGAATCACCAAGCGTCCGAGATTTATGGCCAAAGTAGGTTGTGAAATCTCACCAAACATTTGCAGTCCTAAAGAAACAGCACGTGTTTATATTATTGTCATATTGCTTTTTCGTTAACGAAAACCTTGGCTCAATCGGATATGTGGGAGCCACTATAATAAGATAGTACTGAATCAAGCTATATATACAATTTCTTTCTAATAGTACAATGATTCTAGCTAAAATTAAATCTGCTTTTCAATTTCTTCGTCTACAGTTACAATTGCAATATATAGATATTAGTTTATTAAATGGGATATTTTTATTTACTTTTGAAATTTATTTTTACCTTTACTCTAAGGCAGGAATTTACTTTTATGCATCAAAATTCTATTATTTGTACTACTGATGGGAAAAAATCAGTACAAATAAGATAACCATATGCATTACTTAAAAAACATATTTTAGTTCATCCGGTGAACAATATCTTGAAAAATTATAAATATTTAATCAACTGAACATGATTGACTAGTACCTACTTAATCAAATTTAAAACATAATTTTTATTACATAGTGTTTATGTTAATCCATGTCTAACCAATTCGGATTTCTTATAGAAAGCTGAAGGTTAATTAGGTCCTTGTAAATTGATAATCATTCAATGAGTCATGAGTACAGTTAACCAAATTTAAAAGGTAGCTGCAAAGTTTACAGTTAGTACATTACAAGGGCAGATTCAGGCAGAAATAAAAAGGGATTTACAGGGATGTATCTAGAGAAATGTGAGTGGTGGTTGATTTTCCAGAACAATTATAATTGAGAATATAAAATTTCGAAACGAGCTTCACGTTAATTCGCACACACAAACAGTATTAGTATTATATACTTATATATTAACGAAAACATTTGATAAAATTGAATATAATGTTTTTAAAATGTAATTATAATATGTATATTTTTTTGGATGAGTGGTGGTCGGCAATTGAGTGGTGGTCGGAAATTCTGAGTGTGTGGTGGAAACCCCGACTACTGTAGATACATCCCTGGATTTACTTCGACATGTTTCTTTTATTGAACATTCGTTTTTGTAGTATATCAGTAAATAGTTAAACTGATAAATTTTTTTTTATTAATCATAAAATGAAGCAAACTAGCCAGATAAAATGAATTTTATGTCATTTTGCGATTTATGACATTGCAATAAACTTTTATAAGTGAATCTATAGAATCACAAGAAATGACATATCTGAAAAAAAAGGGGGGGGGGGGGGGAGGGTAAATGCCACAATGACCCATACCTGGATCTACATTAAGTTTCTTGTTACCATTATAGATATCAGATATTCTATATGGACGAATGCATAATAAGCATGAAACCAGTCCAAGAATGCTCATGCTGGTATCTGTAATAGGAATATCACCCATATTTTTTAGAATGCCTCTTATAGATGGGCTTTGTGTTTATAAACTTTGCCTTTGCAACTTCATGTGGCCTGAGCTAAATTGTATATAAATTTTTGAGCCGGCCACGTGGAAGAACTGAAATTGTTAGTTCCCATAGAAGTTCTAAAAAATTGTGGTGCATGCTAACTTTCATGCTACCACTGCAAATTTTGATTATTTCATGATGACGAGCATATAATAAGTGAGAAACTAGTCCATAGATGCTAGTATCTGCAATAGGAGTGTCTTCTCCATTACATCCTATTCACAAATTGATATATTAGAATGTTGCAAAACTGAAAGAGCAAAACAGTTTTATCAAGCTATTTTCACAAAAAATATTATGACTGGAGAAACAAATATGAGCAAGATAAATAGTAGATATATTTTGAAGTTGAAATTGGGGCTGCAGCTAATATATTTCACATGACGTCTTTGATGAACAAGTATTTTAGCTATATTTCAGGCATTTAACTTGAATGTACTCGGAAAGCTGTATCTGTTTACTCATATTTGTTTCCATTCACCTATTACGTGTACATATATTACGTAGATGGTTATCACAGAGACAAAATATCAATTTAGAATGTTCCGATACTAAAATATGGAATTATATAAGGGTTTTGCTGTCTAAGAAAAGTTGAAACCACTTTATGTGAAATATCAGTTAGAACGAACTGCAGGCTAGGCACTATTAGTGCCTATTATATATTCTATTATACATTTATTTGTTACATATGAAGTAGTTAACATGAAATTTGAATTATGTAAAAAAAAGCTATTCCTCTGAAAGTCAAACTCTTCAGGTAACACACTAAGTTAGAGTGCAAATCTCAACCAACTTGTTTATTTCTGGTGATATCAATTCAAATCCATAGCATCTATTCTATTGGTATATAACTTTTTAATACTTCTGTAAAGAAACCAGGCATAAAAAAATTAGGTGACAAATCAGATTCTTTAAGAAAGTATTACAAATTTATATTCTCAAAAGCAGTAGTTTAATTATTTTGATCTATTGGTATCTTTTATTCACATAGAAACAAGGAGCAAGCATTAAAGGAGAACTAGAGTCAGTATGTACATACCGATTGTCAAAATTTTCAATGTTCAAGTATCAGTTGTTACATTGAAAATGTTTAAAGTAAATAAAAGTTTAATAAAGAATGCCAAGAAATTAACTTATATATTTAAAAGTATGCACTGGTTGTGACTGATGGACTTACCTGGTTAAAGATACTCCCCCCCCCCCCCCCTCCTCCCAACTACAGGAAAATATTTATTCGAATTTTTTTTTTAATTACATTAAATCAAGACACAAATCATATTGTAATTGTTAATGTGTGTAAAAATTTCCTCAAAATCCAGAAGAAGGTGTATTGAAGTACTTTAATTGTAAATCCATTGACGCAGTTCTATAAAAATATAGGTATGCCATTCTTTTGGTTTTGCCACTTTGTTTTCTTTCTGTTAGTGACAGTGGCATAGCATTACTCACACCTATTCAAATGGTAAAGAAACCAATATGCATATCTATTTGTTTAGAATTTAATGGGAACAGCAAACAACTGATATATATATAATTTTCGAAGCATATCAATTAATAAAAATTTTTAGCATAGAAAATTATTAGCACATCACTGGGTATATAGAGTGGGATGGATTACCCACCCTCTACACTAAATATTTTACCCAGGATTACATTGTAAGCCTGCATTTTTATTAATTTTAGATTAATTTAAAAAAAAAAAAATTCCACATTTTTTTGTCCAAAATATTCCATTGTATGGCATTTTCTTTTAAATCAAACACATAGTTTTGTTTACAAACTTGCATAAATATTTGAAACAGACTTCAAAAAAGGTTATGGTAACCCACATTTAAACGGTTATATATTTTGTTTTGGATAGCTAACTTGTTTTTTTGTAGTTAAAACATTAATAAAATAAAACAAATTGCCTCAAGTGCTATAAGTCATCAATGAAAATAGGATTAAAAAAGTTGCGATACACGTACGGAATACAACATAAAATGGGCATAAGGTGCCTTTAATAAACATAATACATATAACACAAGCATTTTAAACTGTATGCTGTATATACTTTTTTTCCCGTAAATGAAGCATTTTCATCATAGATCAAGTAGTAATAATAATAATATATTTTATTTAATTCTTTAGTTTAAAATCATATCAAAAGCAAATAAATATGTGTGTATGAAGCAAAATACTTGACGAGATGTATATAAGGAAAATGTAAACACGTATAATCTCGAAGATACTAGGCTCCGCCCATGACGTCATTTAACTTAGCCAATAGTGAAGAATCGGCCTCACAGCATGGGGTTTAGCGGGTACGTTTTCGGAACAGGCAGTCCTGACTAGAAACACTTCTAATGCGCATGCGTAGAAGAGAATGGTTTTGTCTTCTTTGGAAGATTACCGCAACTTGCAAACTTCCGCTTGACTACTTCGCAGTCGTACGCTAATTTGTGGCCCTATCTAATGATTCTTCGTAAAATTATATCATTAAATACTATTTTCTGTTTTTACAATTCTATATTTTGAATTAACTTCAAAATCTAAAGGTATCTCAAAATTTCAAGATCCATTACTCAGATTACAGCGCCCTCGGGGAGAATGCGTCGTAAACTATGTTTGTTTTCATTCTTTTATGTAGCTGAAGATGAAAACTTCTACTTCGCATTATATCTATGTAAATTTTTAACGATCGTCGAGCAGAGCCCAGCTATCGTGTTTGTTGAATATCGTTGTGTTTAATATTTTGTGAAGTTCTTAGTTGTACGAGTACTTTTGTATGATAAAAATCAGTTAATTGCCTTACTTGTTATGTATAGAATTAAAATACAAATTACCACCTTTGATTTCTGTTTGTTATAGTGCTTCCAGGTAAGCCTTTTTAATGGCCGATTGTAGATAAATTCCAATGTATTCGAAAATCCTTGTATATCAAAATTAATAAAATGTTGTTTAATAATAAGCGATTCAATGTGGCATTAGTTGGTCACGCACACAAAATAATTGGATGTTGCAATTCATTTTTAATGAATTCAATCTGTGACATATTGTAGCTCATGAAAACATTTTATGGAATTTTATTGCATCGGTATTAATTTGTAAGGAAATAAATAAACTAATAAATATATATTATTTTGAAAAAAGATATAAATATGTTATAATCAAGATATTATAGATGAATATGTTATAATCAAATGTATTGTTATTAACTGAGTTTATAACTTTCCTTCCTATGAGTGATAGATTAGTTTCTTATATTTTATGACTGTCTATTTACAATTTTTTTTCTTTTAGATGGAAATATATTAAAGAAGAACATCTTAACCAAAATATTAGTTTCATGGTTAGTACCAAGTTTTTTAGCTAAATAATTCTTTTATCTAGTATTTAAACCTTCAATCAAATGTTAATTAATATATTAAATCAATATATAACATTGTGCAAAAGTTCAACATTAAATACCTTATTTACTCTTTAGTTCTTTAAGGCTGTTAACTCTTCTATATGCCTCCACATGTAAGAATTTTTATTTGAGTTTTTAAAGTGCATATGTTTTTAGATTTTGCTGTATTAGTGTAGCATGTGGCGTTATATATACATACATGCATGCCTGTAAAATGGTGATAAAATGCTTTATACGCAAGGTTGATGGATACCATTTTAGACGGTTAATCTGTTAATGACAGAATCATACTACTGTGTTGTATATTATAACAGTAATTTTGTTTGACAAGTTTTTTGGAATGTGTTTATTTAGATTACAAAAAATTTTATGGTAAAGTTTTACAGATGTTTTAAAATTTGATTATATATTAGGTTGAGTTCCATTGTATTGTATATGTTCCATTATAGGTTATTATGCATATAATTTATTTGATGTGTTTAAGTAGCTGATCACTGGGTTCCTATTCAGCTATCAACTATTATATCTATGCATGCACAAATCTAATTATCGGGCAAAAATTTAAGTACGAGAAATTTCAGTGTTTAATAATTCACATTATTAAAATTGCTGAAGCATAGAAATACTGAAATACCATTTATAAAATTTTACTGGTTTATTTGTTCATTTTAATATCCAAGTTATGTTTGGTATTATTTTTTCAAATATTTATTTATTTTATGTATTTTTTAATGTTAAATGCACAGCCATGTAAAAAGTAATATAATGTCTCCTGATCACCATTTACATATCTTCTTACATAATAAAGGAATATGTCTGTAGCGGGAAATCTAAACATAGTACGAACATGAAATTGGGTATACAGGAAGTACTTCAGTATCCGAATAGGTGTACTTTGGCATTATTTTTTAAAATTTTGAATTAGTTATTTTATGTTTTAGCCTGATTTACAATGCTTTTGAATGATGTTCACAAATCTATTCCTCAGCAAATATTAAAATATTACCACACAATTTCCATTGTGATGCCATCGAATGGATAGATAAATGATCTTTCAAACAAACTGTAAACGGAACCCATATGTTTAATAAACAAATTTTAATGAATTAAAAAAATATATATTTTGTGCATTTTAAATCTCTTGGATTTTTATATTATGTTATAAAAAGATTGACGTGCCGTCCAACATTTATAATTTAGTAGCAGGTCACAGACTACTCCAGAAAAAAGAAATTTATAAATTGATTGAATAATTATAAATTTTCTGACCAAGTCATGACTTGGTCAGAAAATTCATAAATTCAGTCATAATCGTGTTTCCCCATTACGGAGTAGACCCCTTTTCTGTAGCTGTTCTACCTACTGAGACCACTTCTACACATCAAGCAACTAACCACACTTTGGAATTTGCTATGAGTTCAGGTGTAGTATTTGTTAGTTTGCATTCTATATCCTAGGCAACGTTGATAAAATAAAAGAAAATGTCTGTGTTGATGAACATCAATGTTATTATTTAAAATTTTGAATTAGTTTGATAGGTAGCCTGATTTACAACAATTTGAGGTGATATTCACAGAAATCGCTTTCTTTGTGACCGGAAATATTATCCCAGTTTCCATATGACACCATCAGAAAGATAAATTTTTTTTTTCAAACGAACTTTGAACGGAATTCATAGGATTAATAAACAGATTTTCGTGATTTTTTATAAAATATATACTTTCCAACATTTCTGATTTTTGTATTATGATACTTTATATTTTACATTGTTTCCAATTTTTATAATAAAAAAAATTGATGACCAATTCAATGTTTATAATTTAACACAAACTACTTTAAATATCACAGACTGCTACTAAGCAAAAATTAATTTCTAATAGCCATCCGTTCACTAATTATACATTTTTTAATTGAGCAAACTATTAAAATTTTTGAATCAGCTGATCATTTCCAGACCCTGCAATTAAGTTCATTGACCTACTGAAATCATGCATACATTCACTAAGACGGAAATGTCGTAGTTATTTCTTTCGTGTTTTCATGAGCTGTATGCTGAATATATGGTCAATCTCATTTTGTAATTTTGAGATTTTATTTTTATCATTAGAACGATTTTAGTTCAAAATGGGCATTTTGAAAATTGAGTATGGTGCTTTCTGTTTCTGTATTATGTAAATAACGGGCATTTATTTTATTTACAAGTAGTGGACACTTATTGAGGGTCCGGGTAATTCTCTATAATTTGTTCAAGTGTGAAAATTGAATAGTTGGTTGTAAAATAAGGACCAGTGATTGGACGCAAATGTAGTAGTTGGGAAAAGTTAAATTTATTACTAAATGAATTTAAAATGTGTACATGGTTGTGTGTTTAATAATTGCCTTCCTATTTTATGGGTATGGAATGAGGCATTTGTTAAAATTGAAGAGTGTTGAATGTTTGGCAATGGATATTGCTCAATTGCTGTGAACAAGAGCAATCTATTGTACCCCCTCTCCCCCTACTGTCACAAAACTCTTAATTGTGTATCCTCTTTATTTACCATCTGAGGTTAAAACTGGTATCCACCAGTCTAGTACTCTGTAATTCTTGAATTGCTGCATAATTTGTGTACTGTAGTACAATTTCAGTAGAGAAAAGACGACTGTGTATAAGTGTTTGCCTCATGTGATGTACCCAAGACTAAGCATTCAGTATTGTCTGTTGAAACAAAGAATTATATCTTAGACAGCATCAATAAAAATCATCTTCTGAAAATGGAGATTGCCAAATTATTTGGCATTACTAAAAGTACTCTTTATGTATTTCTAAAAGTACATTCTGGACAGAATTTACAGCAGACACAAATAACAGCATTCTTCAAGAAAAACTAGAAAGTATGTATTACTTTTTGCTTTAATTTCTGTAGTGCATCACATTAAATTGTTTTTTAATTTTTAGATTTTAACTTTTTTAATTTTTATAAATCATATTTTATTTGATACTGTTGCAAAATTTATAAGGAGTGAAATCAATATTTCTACCCCCCCCCCCCCCCCCCCCCCCCCGCAGATAAACTTGAAAGAAGAATGTTTGATATAATAACCATTTTATAATGTACCTGCTGTGTAGGTCCCTTCAAGGTCGTTATCATCACTGTATAAGTGTTAAAATCTACATATTTAATTATTTCTTGGAGATAAGCTCTTTCAATGAAGCTTTTTCATGGGAAAGGGTAATAGTCGCAGAAACTGTCGATAGGTAAGGTGGTTGTTTCCATAGCTTGGCATCATGTTCCCATTGTAGAGGCTAGCATCAGTAGACTAGTTTCATGATGTTTAGTACTGAATCATTGATGACTATACTGGTAGCAAGAAAACTGAAACATACAGGAAAAAATGAAATTCAAATATTAATGAACCTTCTGGTTTTAGATAACATATAAACTAAATTTGACAAATAAAATAGCGGAAAAAATAAATGAAATTAGAAAAATGTATGTAGAGATAATAAAAGTAAGGAAGATGACAAAAATAAAAAAAGTTGTACCAACAGATTATTTTCAAGTTTAAACGAATAAGGGGCAATGATTGTTAACAAGGTAGTTTTTTTGGAGAAAGGTTCAATTCAAAAATAGAATTTAGAGAAAAAATTCTTTGCTTCTAAAAAATTGAAAACATGATTAGAGTCTCAAGTAGGTTCACCAATGTAAAGACAGATACCTCTTGTTTGGAAATATAACTCATGTATTCTCTTAATACGAAATTTAAGAGCCCTTTTTCCTTTTGACTAACGTAACAAAAGACCAAATTCGCATGAAATGTGATAAACACCCTAATGGTTCAAGGACAGGAATAGGATTTTTTAAGGGAAGACAATTGAATTCATAGAATGGTTTGAATACATACCTAAACTTGAAACAAGAAAGAATATTAGCAACCTTATAGCTAACAAGAGTCAAGTTTTAGTGTCACCATTATTCACAACGACATAAATTCAATAAGCTGGAATTTCGGTTTTAACTTACTACAGCATGAGCTATGTCCTTGTATTCTATCACTTAACTGGGTTTGCACGGTCCTCAAGAACTCCTTAATTTCACACTTCACTTTTAAGGGCCCTTAAAACTCACTGATTTTGCCAAATTCTCCATAAAAATTCCATAAAATTTCTCGCATTCCAAATCAGAAATGTAAAAGGAAACTGGACAAACGAGTGACTGTTCTAAATCAGCACTGTGAGGATTATTATCAAAATAGAGATTATGATTGTTTTTTGATTTCTTTTGCCCCCAAATCCGAACTTCATTAGCCCTGTCAAAAGTAGAAAAAAAAATAAGAATAAATTAGAACAAGAAAGATCAATCATGCATAAAGCATTGATTATGAAACACTTTCCAACTACAATGCAATTTTATTTAAACATCTCTAAAATGCGATACATATAGCGGTAATATTTTTAAAATTATCACAATACTACAATAATTTATTATATTTGAAAACTTCATTGAAAAAAATGAACTTTATTCAAATGACGTCATTGAAATATAAATCGCCTGGCTCTCTATGAAAAAGCAGTAAAAATTTCATTCATAAACATTTATTCTATTCCTTTCATTCATCACAATACTATAATAATTTATTTTACTTAAAAACTTAAAACCATGGAGGTAAAAGTAATTTAGCTCTGTGCTTAAAACTTCACCGAAAAAGTCTGCTATAAAATTGCCTGTTCTCTATGTAAAATCAATGACTGTTTCATTCATATCAACTATATTGAAGATGCCAGCGCTAAATAATTTTGTGTTAAAGAAATTCAGGAATTCTTATACAACTCATCTTACAGCCTGATGTGTTTACAATCACCATAAGTGAAAATTAGGCTTCGTTGTAGAAATAATCAAAGTTGGATGATCATTTAAACTCAAATATATTGTAATTGTGTTGTTTCTGAACATTGATGCACAGAAATTAAGCAAAAATAAAGCGGTTTTAGGATGGATACAATACCAAATATAAATTAAAAAGAACTTTGAAAATCACGATTTTGACACAAGATGGATGCCATATTTTATTTTGAAGTGGGTCACATGATTTTTTCATATAATGGTCACTTGACTCTTCATATAATGGGTGCAATTATTATTTTAATTTTTATTTAAAAAACTATTGAATATATTTTTCTGAAATTTTTTTTATATATTTTGTGATAATTTGAATATTTCCTAAAACTTTTGAAGCAATTTGTGAACTTTAAATTCGCTTAAAAAATGTTTGAAAAATTAGGTCCAATAGGGTTCAGTGTATTTCATTTTTTCAACCCGGGTTCAATCCAAAACTAATTGGGTGATATTATTCATTTATATTACCATAGGTCCCACAGACCGTCTGAACAACATACTAAAATTTCATTTTGATAAAGTCATTTTTACGGCAGTTATCGTGTTAACGGAGGGACAGACAGACAGAATGAACAAAGTTATAACACTTTTCAACTATGTTGTAAAGTGTTAAAAAGGCTGGAAGATTGTTAATTAGTATAGTGCATTTCTCTTTCTGCCTGATAAATTACTATTAAGTTTCTTTTTCTTTACAAAGGCAAAATTTTGCTAAATTATTCTTTTGTTTGGTGCCTATTTGGGGTAAAAAGTTCTGAAAATTTGAATTGTTTAATAATTTTTGCTTGAAAACCAATATTTCCTAATAGTAAAATTTCATTAGGTTCCTTATTAGCGAGAACAATATTTGCAAGTGTTTATGTTGAGTCAGACAAGTCAAAACACTGAAAGGGAGCGAGAGTTATGTCTGTGGTTAGTGGTTTCTGCTATTAATGGGATTAAAGGGGTCAAGCATCTTAAAGAGATTGAAATATATAGATATTTTTCGAGTGTAATGTTTATTTTTAAACATTTGCCTGATCTCGTTTAAATTTGAATAAACTACTTTCAATCACAATCTCTTTTATCCCAGTTTAATTTTGCACTAAGCATGTCAGAACCAACAAGAAAGATCAATCATGCATAAAGCATTGATTATGAAACACTTTCCAACTTCAATACAATTTCATTTAAACATCTCTAAAATGCCATACATTCCTCGGTAATATTTAAAAAATTATCACAATACTACATTAATTTATTATATTTGAAAACTTAAAAGTTCATTGAAAAAAATAAACTTCATTCAAATGACGTCAATTAAATATAAATTGCCTGGCTCCTCAGTAATGCTTTTAACATTATCATAATACTACAATAAATTTATTATATTTGAAAACTTCATCAAAAACAACTGAAATTTATTCAAATGACGCCAGCGAAATATAACACGCCCGGCTCTCTCTATAAAAGCAGCATTTCATTCATCACAATACTATAATAATTTATTTTATTTAAAAACTTAAGACCATGGAGGAACAAGTAATTGAACTCTATGCTTAAAACTTCATCGAAAAAAATCGTCCTTCTCTCTGTAAAATCAATGAATATTTCCTGCATATCAGCTATGCAGACTCCATGAGCTAAATAATTTTGCGTTAAAGAAATTCAGTAATTCTTATAAAACTTATTCTACATATTTTGCTGTTTACATTTTGCATATGTAAAAAATAGGCTTCGTTGTAGAAATAATCAAAATTGGATGATCATTTAAGCTCAAATATATTGTAATTGCGTTGTTTCAGTCAGTATGTAGATGCACAGAATTTAAGCAAAAATAAAGCAGTTTTAGGACAGATACAACACTCAATATGAATTAAAAAGAACTTTAAAAATCACGATTTTCAGACAAGATGGATGCCATATTTCATTTTGAAATGGGTCATGTGATCTTCATACAATGGTCACGTGATCGCTTCATATAAGAGGTGTAATTATTATTTTAATTTTTATTTAAAAAACTACTGAATATATTTTGCTGAATTTTTTGTATATATTTTATGGGATAATTTGAATATTACCTAAAATTTTTGAAGCAATTTGTGAATTTTAAATCCACTTAAAAAATGTTTGAAAAATGAGGTCCCATAGGGTTCAATGTATTTCATTTTTTCAACCCGGGTTCAATCCAAAACTAATTGGGTGATATTATTCATTTATATTCCCATAGGTCCCACAGACCGTCTGAACAACATACTAAAATTTCATTTTGATTAAGTCATTTTTACGGCAGTTATCGTGCTAACGGACAGACAGACAGACAGACAGTCAGACAGACAGACAGACAGAATGAACAAAGTCATAAACACTTTTCAACTTTGTTGTAAAGCGTTAATAAAAAAAAGGAATTAAGAAACAAATCCATATCTTACTTATACTTAAAGTAAGTATTTGTATAACAATAAAATCTTATATGGGGTAGCTCGTCTTTCTCTGCAAATACAAATTTTTTGATCTGCAGTGTTTTTGTTTATGTATATATAAATCATCCCAATATTTTTAAAGTGAATCATTTGAAACATTATTATCAGGTTATTTTTATAGTGTACCAGTATAAATGAATAAATATTTTAATAAACGAAATAATTTTGTACATTAATGGTGGGATTGCCCAATTTATTTTATATCATAATGCGTTAATGAGAATTCACAATCATCTTTTCATTTCCATCTTCATCCACATTAGGCAGACTAAATTTGCTTATTTTTATATTTTGGTTAATTTTTTAAGAAATATTGTGCATAATTAACTAAATATTATTATAGTTAATAATGGTGCAAGGAAGATGATTTTTGTAGTTAACATACTCATGCAGTGTTTTAAATCTAAAGACTTTTTATGCTGAGTTTATTTTAAAATGAGCCATTTCACCCGTGCTTTGTTTATTGTTAATCACTAGTGGCCACTAGCTGTTACATTTACACACTTAATAAAAGATGTCAGAATATCAAAACTGTTTCAATTTTAAACAAACAAAAAATGGATTGATTCACATTTTGAAAGCTAAAAATGATGCAAGTTTCTCTGTATCGTCACACCTAATTGGAAATTTTGAATTTTTCATTGATTTGGAAACTGAAACGGATCGAATGAGGCCCAAAACAAAATTCTGGCTCGAGTGAAAGTACTCGGATCATTTTGAAAAATTGTTTTATTATTCCTTTGCATTGCCGCCCCTAATTAAAATTTTATGAAATATTTCAGTTGACCTAGAAGTTCCATTCTAGTTAAGATTCTAACTAGAATGGAAGTGCTTGATAACTCAAGAAAGAGGAGTTTTTGCATTATTCATTTGTACTGTCACCCCTAATTCAATATTTTGGAATTTTTGTTTTTCCCTTAGTCTTAAAACTGAGACGGGTTAAATCACATCAAAACTATGGTTCTAGCTATAGTGAAAGCGCTTGATAATTTTGATACATCATTCACTCACTCACTGAGCCAGTTCAGTGCATATTATATAGATATATTTTTTTAATTAATAGCATGTTAAATAATAAATAAAAAGTTAAAATTAGTTAATAAAAATTTGTTTATTCTTGTGCAGAATATTTATATATCTAAATTTGGGTTAAAAAAGACTGAAGAAAGAATGAATTTCCACTGCTATAAATTATTGAAGTTATGCATTAGTCTGCTACAAAATTTATACGAATCTAAGTTTTACCTGATACTTATTTATGTTATTAATATATCACTTGATTGTATATTGGAATTATTTAAAAAAAAAAATGTATAATTTAGGCAGCTACATAGGAATTGGTTAATTTTTCTGGAACATCTTTGGAAAATAATGCTGATATAAATTAGAGAGGGTTTGAACTTGTAATCTATAAACTTCTTAAAAATTTTTGGTATGTCATTAAAAACTCTAATTTTTGTTATCAAAATTGAGTATGAACCTTGCTTTTTACTCATTTTTCAGCCATAAGGTTGCTAATATTCTTTATTGCTTCAATGCATATTTAAATCTCTTCATAAAATACAATAATTTTCACTTAAATACCCCATACCCAAAATACGGGTTTCTTACTTTTTCCTGAATTTTAACATATGTTAAATTCAAACACATCTGAGACTGAAGGTAAGATTTTTTCTCTGTCTGCCTGAATTGATATGGACTTAGCCGAATGAAACATTCATTGATTATACATAGAGAAGCAGACGATTCTATAGAATTGCCTTTTTAATGAAGTTTTAAGCATGGAGTTAGAAGATACTTTTACCTCCATGGTTTTAAGTTTTTAAGTAAAATAAATTATTGTAGTATTGTGATAATTTTAAAAAGATTGCCGCTGAATGAAAGGAATGGAAAAATGTTTATGAATGAAATATTCACTGTTTTTATGCAGGGGATTCATATTTCGATGACATTATTTGAATAAAGTTTATTTGTTTTCGATGGAACTTTTCAAATATAATAAATTATTGTAGTATTGTGATAATTTAAAAAATATTTCCGCTGAATGTATCACATTTTAGAAGTGTTTACATAATATTGCATTGCAGTTGGAAAGTGTTTCATAATCAATGTTTTATACATGACTGATCTTTCTTGTTTTCTTCTAATTTTATTTCTAGAATTGGACTTTCTTGAAAATTTCTGAGTTGTTTCTCAATCAACTCCCTTATAATGAAAATTGACTCTTCTTACCTTTCGCTCAGAAATCACTGGCACATCTTTTTCCTATTTCACTTGTCTTACTCCTTTTTTCAATTATTTGCTGACTTTTCCCCCAATTTTAGTTATTTTTACCACTATATTATTTAACAAAGTTTGCTTATATGGTTTCTGAAACCAGATGATTTTGTTATATTTGAATTTAATTTTTTCCTGTTTTTATTGGTTTTCTGTCACTTCCAATAATTTCTACATATTTTTTACAGCTGGTTTAAGCATATCAGGTTTCTTTCATTACCGTTTTAGTGGATTTTCTCAATTCGTTCTGCTATCCATTTTTTTGCTGTTTTATTTTCATCTTGTTTTCCTCTGGATCATTTCATTTCAATTTACCCAATGAAATTTTGAAATGGCACCCGTCAATTTTGATTTTAATGAAATGTTTTTTACTTGTTACTACCATTAAGTTTTTTATCCATGTAATTTTTTCCCTCTTTATGGCACATGGTTCCTGAGATGTAAAATATCAAAGTTTTGGAAAATTGCACATAAATGACTTTTCATAGACTTGGTTTATAGAGGCAGTACTTAAAGAAAACATTCATATCTCTGTGTCCAATCTGCATATCACTACCAAATGTTTACCACATATCAATAAAAGTATGTAGATTTCAGGGGGGGGGGGGGAAATACTGCATAAATATTGCTTACTTTTAAGAGACACTAAATTGTAAATAATTTAATTTTAGTAAGCGAAAAAAATAAGTACAAAGATGCCTTAAATAACTGAATGTTATGGCATGAAGCACAGGAGTTATCAGGACACAGTTTTTGTTAATTGATATTCTAAAAGGCCGTGAAAAGAATGATGGCATTTTGATTGTTGATTTAAACTTAGCAGCTAGAAAGGTAAATGGAGTTTTAATACCACCCTAATCTAGTTGTCTTAACTAAATTGAACTAAGTGCGAATAAAAACATATTTTATTCAGACACTGCATATTAATAGATAAATACTATAAGACAATTTTTTAATTTTTATATTAGTATTAGAAAATAATACCTAGGATTTAAGATAAGCAACTGTGGCATAGTAGTGTGTGCACCCATGTAACAGTTTTTATTTTATTTTTGTTATAATCATTATTATTAAAACTCTTTGGTTTTCAGGAATTCGCTGTATGTTTCGGTGCAGTTTTTATCAGAGATTTGTATCTTAAATCTCAGGTAATGGCATAACATTCTAGAAAAGTATCTAGCATTACCAGGGATTTAAGATGCAAACCTTTGATTATAATCGCACTGGAATCAACGAATTATCGAAAACCAAAGAATATTTTAGCAATACACAACATAAAATTTGTGCCGATAGTGTTAAGAGGTAAACTGTGAGAATATCCCGAATCCCTCCTATCTTCAACATATGAAAAGTATATATATATATATATATTTTAAATTTACCGAAATTCGTTTTTTAATAGTATGAATTACAATCAAAATGTGTTTAAAACAGATTTTCTTGATCTTTCCAATGGTGTCAAGATGGAAACTCTGTGATATTTTTTACTGTCATTAAGGAACTAATTTGTGCTAAGGAACAAAATTGTGCTAAAACATAAATTTGCTCAGAAAACAATTTGAATTAAAGGAAAAATTGCCACGGTGCACCTTCCTAGGTCTTGGAGTATCCAAAATTACCAAATTTTATGGCCGAATGTCGACTAGATTTTTCCGCTACAGACGGACAGACAAACATCTTCCTGTCTGTCCATCTGTAAAATCTTTATCACTTAACAGTCTATTAATTTTATCAAAATAATACGACTGTTATTTAAAATGAGTAAAGATTAATAGATATTTATAGCTAATTAGGATAATCAACCAATAGAATAAATTTGTTTTATAAACTAAATGCTTTAATTATTAATCTACCTTTTCATCTAAGATGCTTACTGTACTGGCATTGCATGAAATCAGCCTCCTTTTCAGAGAAATAATATACATCCTTTCAGAACACTTGGTGATGGGAGGACTAACACAAGAAATTATGTTACACACAGGAACATGACAGATGTCTTCTTTTTGTGCATGCCATACGGATGCATGAACTTTACTTTTACATCACCTTCATCCTCATGTTTTAAAGTACTAAAGAAAAAAAAAGCAGTGATTGTCATAAATTCAATTTATTAGTTTGACATTATTTATTAGTTTGTAACATCATGAATGCAGGTGGTTTCTCTCCAGAGAAAAGGAAAATAGTGCTGAATGTTTCTTCAAAACCGATTCTTTTATGCTCCAATAGAATCTCCAGACATAAGGGTGAAACGATCCATGTGTACCAGGAATTGTTTTTGTTTTAGAAATTAGGCCTCTAGCTGTTGATGTGTTTCTGAAAATGTTTCTTTTTTTAACATCCAGAATTTTATGTTTTTGACTCTTGCCCGCCCCACAGCACTTTTTATGCTGAATCTATTGCATTATTTTATTTATTTTTTGTCAACGTTCCCTCGGACTCAAGAAATTCATTTAGTGGAGTGGATCAGGCCTGCCATTGTTTGGGCCCTGGCCTAAAACATAAAACATATACATTTTGTATTTTTGAAAAATATATGCACAGTGATAATTGAAATCAATCAATTGCTGTACAACATTTATGCTAATGAACACAGTATGTGATGGTCATCTAAAATTAAAATTATATTTCAGAATGGCAATATCATAAATGTAATCCCAACATAAATGATATTAATCCTACCAACTTTATAGCCTTTTAAACCATACTTTTAGGTTCAATTTAAGAAAAGCAAGAAAGATCAATTATGCGTAAAGCATTGATTATAAAACACTTTCCAACTGCAATTTTATTTAAACATCTCTAAGATGATACATTTAGTGGCAATCTTTTTTTAATTATCACAGAACTACAATAATTTATTTTACTTGGAAAATTATTGGACTTTCAAACTTTATTCAAATGACATCAACAAAATATAAATTGTCTGATCAAAATATAAATCGTCGATTTTATTCATATACTTTTATTCCAGACTCCAGAGTTAAATAATTTTGCATGAAAAAAATTCAGTAATTCTTATAAGAATTACTGAATTTTTTTTTTTTTTTTGAGTTGTATAATTTATACAACTCATCTTATAATCACTTTACATTTTACATTCATTAAAATGAGGCTTTGTTGTAGAAATAATCAAAGTTTGATGATCATTTAAACTCAAAAATATTGTTCCTGCATTGACTCAGAATATAGATGCACAGAAAAAACTAAAAAATAAAGTGGTTTTTGGACAAATGCAACACTTGATATAAATTAAAAGAACTTTAAAAATCACGATTTTTACTCTGGGGGAAAAAAATAGATGCCTTATTTCATTTTGAAGTGGGTCACATGATCACTTCATATATGGGTATTATTATTATTTTAATTTTTATTTAAAAAACTGCCAAACCTATTTTGCTGAAATTTCTTTTATGTATTGTATAGGATAATTTAAATATTTCCTAAAATTTTCAAAGCAATGTGTGAATTTTATTTTCGCTTAAAAACTGTTTGAAATATGAGGTGCCATAGAGTTCAATGTGTTTCATTTTTTCAACTCGGGTTCAATTCAAAACTAATTGGGTGATATTATTCATTTCCATTCCCCTATATCCCACAGACCATTTCAACAACATACTAAAATTTCATTTTGATAAAGTCATTTTTACAGCAGTTATCTTGCAAACGGACAGACAGGCAGAATGACCAAAGTTATAAACACTTTTCAACTATGTTGTTAATTGTTAAAAATGGGGCCTTTGTAAATCTTTAGCCTCACACCATAATAATCAATTATATATGTCTTTATTGATTAATATATTGATTTATTAAAATTTTCTTAATAAAATTAAACTAATTTTAGTGTCTCTCAGAGGTTGACAATATTTATACAGTACTGTTTTTAGAAATCTGCACACTTTTATTGATATGTGGAATAGACACAGCGATATGAATTTTTTACTTAAGTACTTCCTCTGAAAGTGGAGTCTTAGAATAGTCACTTATGTGCAATTTTCCAAAACTTTCCCATTTTATATCTCAGAAAATATATGGCCAGAAGAGAAAAAAAAAAGTATTTATATAGAGTAGTAACTGGGTAGTTGTAACAAGTAAAAAAAGTTTCATGAAAATCAGAGTTGATGATTGGGTGATATGACATGGAATGACCTTGCAGTTGTTTATAGATTGACTTACATATTAGCCATCCAAATACCACCATTTATCTTACACAGCCTTTTAGACTATACTTTTAATTTCAATTTTAAAAAATGTTGAGCCTCACTCCATAATGCTCAGTGAATATGTCCTTACCTACACTTGGTTACCATGGTTAAGTTTTCTTAATAAAAAAAAATTAATCAAAATTTTATTTAGTATATCTCAAAAGTAAAAAAAGTTTCATGAAAATCTGAGTTGTTGGGTGTCTTGGCCTTGGTGAATTGACATGGAATAACCCCTCTGTGGTTTTGTATGTTCATAGTTTCTTGTCAGTCATTTGTTTTTTCCCCTTTTATTTCTTCCCATGGCATTGGCAATTTCTTTTCTCGTACCTTCAACCATGTAACCCACAATTGGCTATTCTCATGCATTCTGTACCTTTTCTACTTTTTCTTTATTTGGTTTGGAAATTTTACTACTTTTTTCACTGTTTGAACATTTTTTTTCTTTTGTTGAATGACTAGAATGACGAAATGTTTGGGAATATAATATTAACAGACTTTTTAAAATAAATAAAATGTTTATTTCAGCAGGAATATATGTGCTGTAAAATCTATTTAATTATATTAAAGGTCTGTTCTTATATATATATTTATCTTTTGTGATTTTTCACACTACTTCTAAATTAATTACCCATTATTTCAGTATGCTTCTGGGCAATTCCACAAAAATGAGGAACAGGTGACCAATTTTTCAAAAATTTTCTTTTTTTACAAAAAATGTATTATTTTATAGGTTATAAATGAACTAAAGTACGAGAAAATAGAAAAAAATGCAACAAAAACTTAATTCAAAACAATTATAAAGCATTGAATGCATGCTTTTTTAACATAATTTAATAATTCATATTTTGGAATTAAATAATCGATAATGATGTTTCCACAGTGAATCTCTTATATATACTGGGATGGGTACCTACCGGAATACTGCGTTGTCCTGGGAATACTACGTTGTACTTACTTTTTGTTTTTTAAATTGAGTACGAACCCTGTAAGACATTACCTTTCCACGTATAAATGATGTAGCTTTACGTTTCAGACACGCCTTGTAAATGAGTTTTTCCAGCCCTCGAGATTGCATTTGATGTTTTGACATACTGAAATTGTGCTTTTAGAGGCATAATCTGCTGTCTTCCTATCACTCTTGACCTATTCAAGGACTTGTGTACTCTGGTTTCACTGAATGCTCAGGTTTTAATGTGCAGCCAAGGAAGAGACTGTACATGCAAAAGCTCTCTGGAACATTAAAAAAAAAAAAAAATCCAATTTTTTTCTGTTCCATATTGGCAGTGCTTTATGCTTGGCATCAGGTATACTCATTTGAAAGTCAATGCAATTCTTTGATCATTAAGAAGATTGAAATCATAAAAGTTCCGTTTTTTTTTATAATTTTTATTTGACATTAATAATTATTTTTAATTTTCCAGACAGTTTTGATCTGGAAATGTTTTGTTATATTTATTTTTTAACTTTACTAAGTTCTTGAGCCAAATGTCAATTTTTTTGTGTAAAAATCTCTTTGTTCTAAAAGTCATAATAAAATTGATATTTACACTTTATTAGGGATTTCAGAGTATTTCTAATTTCTAAATCAAAAGTGAGTGATTTATGCATGAGGACAAATCAGTTGAGAACAAAAATGAGTTCACCTTCAATTTATAGCCATTTTTTGAGCAGTTAAAATTTCTATGAAGAGTGGTAAACAAGTTTGGTTTTTATTTCAACTATCTTTAGATGTTTGCTTTGTTTACATCAACTATGTCCTATTAGAAACCGTAAATAGGGTGCAACTCAGAGAAAGAGGAAGGAATCAAAAATTTTTAAAGAACAAAAAAAGTCTTGTGTATTAATAATTTTTATGCAAAATTTGTTTTAAAAATGTAATATTATGGCTCTCTAGCATGAGTACTGACCCATACAACAAATCCTTTTTAAATGAAATGGATGGTTGTATGGAATATATGGAAGGTCACGATCAACATTTTCTTATATCGTCTCTTTTATCCCTTTTATCTTGTTTTAAAAAGTAAAATTGACAAACTTGTCTATTTCACTACATCAGAATAAGCCCTTATTTTTTAGGTAGATTAAACTCAAAAATGTATGCCTTAGAATTCTGGTAATCAGGACTGGACATACTATGGGCACCAGGTCATCGTGGTGCCTAAAAAATGAATGATTGCACCTAGAAATTTGGCAGATCAGCAAAAGAAAATTGTCAATCAATTAAAAATTTAACTCTTGAGCTGAGAGATAAGAAAGAATGCTGAAATTTTTGATCTTTATAAAAATAATTTTAATTAGTTTTAAGTGTTAGTCTTAATTTTTATGCGCTATACCATTATAACTGTCCATTATACCATCATAAACACTTTCTAATAAATTTTGTCCAAATTCAAAATAATGTGAATTAAAAGTTGACTCTTAATTTTTTGACTTGACAGTCTTAGATTGAAGAGCCCTGCTGATAATATCCCCACCAGAATATACCCCAGTCTGAAAAATGGATATTCTGTAAATTTACATTTTCTCAAGTTGTCATGAGACTTACCAGATTTCATCCTTTTTGCACACAATTCTTTTTGCCATTGAGCTTACAATAGCCACTTTCAGTATGCCACTCCTAAAACATAAAATATTATGTATAAAAGTTTTCTTTCTCATTAAATCTTCCCCTTCATCATTTTGCAAGTCTAGATTATAATTGTAACATATAAATTTAAGTTAGTTTTGGAAGTTCATTTTTATAGTGTATTATGTAAAATGCGAAGTTTTGTTTGAAAATTCCTGTTTTACAAATTAACTGGAGTGGGACTCAACTCGACCTCTCTCATACCAGATTCCATTTTTAAGTAGCATGTAATTTTTTCCCCTCCATTGCCAATTTTGCTAGAAAAATTTGAAAAATCTATATTATTGGTCTAAATGAGCAAAATTATAACATATTACTTTTCATTTTAAAGAGCTTGAAAAAACATCTTTTAATAGATACCAAATTTGATAATGGAGGATTAATGATGTCATAAAAACAATATTAAAGATCAATCATGCATAAAGCATTGATTATGAAACACTTTTCAACTTCAATGCAATTTTATTTAATCATCTCTAAAATGTGATACATTTCCCGGTAATATTTTTAAAATTATCACAATACTACATTAATGTATTATAATGGAAAACTTAAAACTTCATCGAAAAAAATAAACTTCATTCAAATGATGGCATTGAAATATAAATTATCTGGTTTAAACATCTCTAAAATGCGATACATTCCCAAGTAATATTTTTAAAATTATCATAATACTACAATAATTTATTATATTTGAAAACTTCATCGAAAACAAATGAAATTTATTCAAATGACTTCATCGAAATATAACACGCCTGGCTCTCTCTATAAAAGCAGCATTTCATTCATAAACATTTTCCCATTCATTTCATTCATTACAATACTATAATATTTTATTTTATTTAAAAACTTAAGACCATGGAGGTACAAGTAATTAAACTCTATGCTTAAAGCTTCATCAAAAAAATCGTCATTCTCTCTGTAAAATGAATGAATATTTCATTCATATCAGTTATATTGCAGACACCATGAGCTAAATAATTTTGAGTTAAAGAAATGCAGCAATTCTTATACAACTTATTCTACATATTTTGCTTTTTACATTTTCCATAAGTGAAAATTAGGTTTCGTTGTGGAAATAATCAAAGTTGAATGATCATTTAAACTCAAATATATTGTAATTGCGTTGTTTCACAGTATGTAGATGCACGAAATTTAAGCAAAAATAAAGCGGTTTTAGGACGGATACAACACTCAATATGAATTAAAAAGAACTTTAAAAATCACGATTTTGACACAAGATGGATGCCATATTTTATTTTGAAGTGGGTCACGTGATCTCTTCATATAATAGTCACATGATCGCTTCATATAAAATGTGTAATTATTATTTTTATTTAAAAAACTACTGAATATATTTTGCTGAAATTTTTTTTATATATTTTATGACTATATATTATTATATTTTATATATTTAATTTGAATATTTCCTAAAACTTTCAAAGCAATTTGTGAATCCGCTTAAAAAATGTTTGAAAAATGAAGTCCCATAGTGTTCAATGTATTTCATTTTTTCAACCCGGGTTCAATCCAAAACTAATTGGGTATTATTATTCATTTATATTCCCATAGGCCCTACAGCCCGTCTGAACAACATACTAAAATTTCATTTTGATAAAGTCATTTTTACGGCAGTTATCGTACTAACGGACAGACAGACAGAATGAACAAAGCCATGAACACTTTTCAACTTTGTTGTAAAGTGTTAAAAATTGCATCACGGCTATTTTTCACTACAATTATTGAAACTGTTAAGTTTCTTGATCAGTGAACCATAAATAACCCCATTTATGCATGATTATGTTAACTTTTGTCCTATGTTGCTGTTTAAAGAAAATATAAAATTTCAAATAAATTTTGACGTTTTCCAAGTTTAAAAAAATTCAATCAAATTCTCGATTTTTCGATAATAAAGCCAGATATAAAGTTTCATAAAAATCCATTAATATTTGTGGCAGCTATCGAGTACACAAGAAATGAACCACAGACAGACAGATAGATATCACTCAAAAAATAGTCGAAACATGCTCAGGATGTCTTAAAACAAAACACATACTGGCATCCAAATTTTGAAATCGAAAATTTTTGTTTAAACAATACTTTCTCTATACTGTATTCCATAGTATGAGAATGTAAAAATCCAATTATAATCCTCCTATGACATTTTTCCAAATTTTCTCTGAAAAAAGCTGAAGGTTAATATCAGAATTCTGCAGTTAATTTCAATTTGTATTTTAAATTTAATTTATGTATATAAATATATCTTATACATACCTTGAACATTGACTGAGCAATGTAACATTAACTTCTGTGTGAAGCTAATCATTTTGATATTGCAATGAAACCGATTTTAATTACTATGTAATTTTTGTATAAAGTGTGCATTTTTGATTCCATATTGCTTAAAATAGAAAGACTTAATGTAAACACTTCACTTATGATTTTCCTTAGACTTATCTTTTCCTCGTGTCTTGTTAGCCAAATTTTGATAAACTGGGTGAATGATTTAATAAACGAAAGGTGATTTGACTCTTGCTGTTGTCTCCCAATGCTACCACTTTTAATAACAAACCCAACTTTGCTAGGAAATTGAGGAATAACCAGTATCCAGGCATCTGGCCAACCATATATGCAGTTGTGTGGTAAGGGTTCCATCTGTTGCCTTGCTTTGTGTTCTTAGATTGATTAAACAAGTCAGCTGGTTGCTTCATGGTTTTATGCATGCCTTCCTATTTGTGGTGTTTTGCACTCACTTTATTCGCTTCGCAATTTAATCCTATTTCTAACTCTTGTGTGCTTGATGTCACTTTTCTTATTTTTAAAATATCTTCCTGCTAAAGGTAATGTACACTGGTATTTTTGTGTTTCTAGATTTTTGCCTCTTAAATAGATACTTTTTTATTTGTACATGTAACATTTTTCACATTTCACTTTTTCATATTTTCATTTTGTACTCATTTGCTACTCATCCTTTTCTTTTTTCAGGACATCATTTCACATTTGTGCTCCATTCTGTTTAAATTATGTATTACACTGTAGCAATAAGATAAAGGATTTACAATTCATCCGTAATTCCACCTTCCATTATGATTTTATTGCAATAACTGTTTTGTTCTATAATACATTGGTTTAGAATGCTCACATAAATATAGTTATTCTAATTATTATTGTTTGACTGCAACATCATTGAAACAAAGTACCTTACCTTGTTTTTTTTTGGTGTGGGGGGGAGGGGGGTTATCTCTACTTAGTAGAAAATGGCAGGGAAAATATTTAAAACCTAAACAAACTGGAGCCTTAACTCTTCTTCCTTAGGTTAACACTGAGAATCTGAAGCACAGAATAAGCAAGAAAATGTCCTATTAAATGGGCTTTAGGTTTCTTTTACTTAGGTATTCTTTCTAGGAATAAATTGATAGGTTACATTTGAAATTAATTTAATCTTTATTGTTAAATATAATTTCTGACATAAATTGAAAATGTATTTTAATAAATTAAAAGGGTGGCATTATTTATATATATATATATATATATATAAAAAAATTGAAAGATTTTAATCGAAAATTATGCATAAACTACTGTATGTACAAAAAACCCCATCTCTAGCATATCTGTTATAAATGAGTAACTATAGACTAAGACTAAGGATAAAGATAGACGGTAACATATCTCTACAATGGAAAGGGGGATGAGAAGAATATTAGGATACAAAAATCACAAAAGTATATAAATATAAATAAAAATGAAAAAGAAAACACGGCAAAAATGAGAAAAGGCAATAATAATTAGCTCAAGATAAAAGATTAAGACATAGAGAACAATCAATTGAAATTACACAAAAAATGACGGTTAGTTCGAAATTGCATTCTCATCAGGACAGCCATACAATTCGAATTAAAACCGATAGAATAGCCAGTTTCTGACAATGGCAATAGTATTTAACTATAGACACTATTGGAACTGTCTACTGGCTAGTGGAAGGAGAAAAATAAATCAATTGAATTACAAATCAGAAAAATAATTGCTTCTATGTGTAAGTTGAACAAGTGACTGAGCATTTCACCTTACTTCATCAATGCGAGTGGGCACCGGAATGAATACATTTGAACGATACATAATATGTATGGAGACTTTCAAAAATAGTAAACAGTATAGGACTCAGGACAAGTGGAAAACAGTCATTCGAAAATAGTAAACAGTATTAGACTCAGGCCAAGTGGTAAATAAGGTGATAAAAAAGGGTGAATTCTCAAAATTGAGTATCCAAGCAAAGATAAATAATGCATGTGTAAAATGATTACGTGGTATATTTGAAATTATTAATAATATTATTTACAAATACTTCCGGATATTGGTAATTTTGACAAATGCGTTTAAGATTATTCATGTGGAGAAAGTGAAACCGAGGATCAGAAAGTCGATGTATTCAAAATAGCTGGTTTAAAATGATGTTTCTAAACAATTGAATAAAATTACAAGATTATATATATATATGTAATGCCCCCTTGGCCGTCTGACTTCCTTGTAAACATCCCCATTCTCCTTTTGTTCTTTCATTTTTTAATCATTTGATTCCATATTAGTGCCTATATTGTATGTGCTGCAATGCGCCTTATGATAATCTGGGCATTTTGCAGTTGTAAAATTTCTTGTAATAGTTATATTTAACTAAACATTTGTATGGTATATATATATATATATATATATATATATATATATATATATATATATATATATATATCCCCACTTTTGAACTTTCATCTGTGGACTGGTGACTGAACCAAGATAATAGCCCTAAAGTTTAATAATGCAAAAGTTAAAAATAATATAGGTTTAAATCATAATGCTGTTAACAGTTAAGTTATATATTAAAGTATTTGTGAGTGTTTCCAGGCATAATAATTAAACATTTTTTTTTCATTGATTTCAATACATTCTGGACCATTCACTCTTTCTAAAGTCATTGTTGACATTTTGATTTTCTCATTAAACTAAAAGAATATTCTATTGTTGAAATGTAACCAAAAATTGTATAATATATGCATATTACTCTCAAGGTTTTTTTTTTTTTTTTTCGTAATTTTTTTCAACCCTGATCAAAATTATGAAATTTCACATATTCATCCAGGTTACACTAGAATAAAATATTTGTAGTATAACATATACAGTGTCTATATATGTATTTAAATAATTGAAAAAAAAAAATGGATGTTTAATCATTTCCTGTTTCGTTTGAAGAGTATATTTATGTTTGAATGTGAACCAAGGATAGTGTTATCTTAGTGGAAGATTCAAATTGCCATGTTTTTGTTTGCAACTGTAAATGAGCGGATAGGATTTTATTGCAGTTGTCATTCTGAAATGTTTTTTTAATTATTAATAGTCTTTGATTGAAGTTAACCTGATTTTACCCATTACCTATGAATTTGTTGTTATGTACAAAGTTTATTGTCTTGATTCTCTGCATTTTTCAACTTGTCTTTAGATTTGTAGAAGTACTGTAGTGTGCTTTAGTGTATTTTGTGTTTCTTGCTTTTGAAGCATGTCATGTTATCAAGGTTCAGAATAGCTCATGCCTGCATTTTCAATTTATATCAATGTTTATCATTGCTTGTACTCTGTTGACAGGAAGAATTTTTAAGAGTTCTAGTCATATTGCACATTGGCTAAGTAATAGTAAATAGGGTATGTTAACATTGAATTTTATTTTTTATCTCTCACCTACTTAGACTAATTTTCTCTTTCCACGTAATACATACATTTTTATAAATCCTCCAGTTTTTCATATTTTAAGGTTCATTTTTATTTTAACTAAATGTTCATACGTAATATTTAAAAGCGTCATAAATGTTAAGGGCATAACAAGTTTCCCTTCTTATATATTCAGTGTTTTAACCTTTTGCCTTTTAATACTTTTTCTTTCTAACAATTTTTATAATGTTTTTCTGTGTTAATGTGAAAGTTGTATTTAATACTAAGACTTTAATGTAGTACTGATTTTTAACCAAAGTTTTTTTTGTAGATTCTGAATTATCCATGACTTAGAATTATACTTTTCTCAAAGTACATTTGCCTTCCAAAAGATCCATTGAATGTAGGAAAGAAACAGAGTTACCACCCTACCTGTAAAACAGGGGAAACATAGAGATGTTAGGGAATTAACACATTGCCTGTCAAACACCAGTTAACTCGTAGTTGACAATCTGTCACCAGACATCATGAGTTATCACATAAGCCTTTTGTGACAGATATGAGCATATGGGTAGTAAATAGATGTAAATAATAAGTGGGTTTTTTCAATGGATTGTATGGCTTCTAAATAATGAAATTTATCATCGGTCCTAATTTTATATCCATATATTATAAATTAGGTATTGAATAAAGTAGAATACTTCATTGTTAGATAAGTGTGATAATAAAGAAGGGCATTAAGCATTCAATCAATTTCGTAAAGTTCTTACTTTTGTTTTAGAGATGTAATGAAATCAAAAAAGAACCAATACCAAATATCCGGTATTATCAGAGTATAGAAGATCTGATACTGAATACAATGTACTGATTAGATTGATATTATGTATGAAAAAGTTATAACTGCTTTAAAATTATCTGCAGTCACTTCTTTCTGTAATCCCATTTTTTCCCCCCTAAGAAAATGATAAAATTAAAATTAAATGAATAAACTGTGCTTTTTGCACGCACACATTGGCCAATGCAATATGTTAAATAAATACCAAAATAATCACCAGTTGTGTAAATAAGCACCAGTCTCCTAAATAGCTTCTAAAAAGCATTGCCTCTCACAATACCATGCCTGCTGTGTTGGCTAGTTCATATACAGTCTTCTGTGACCAACCTGGTGGTCGTTTTTTTTTTTCTTTTTAAATAGCTCTTAACTAGCAGTAACTTTTTTGTAGAAGCTTTCGGCTGATGACACTGTCATATACACCAACACAGTAGGAGTAATGAACCCTAAATAAGCACCTTTGCACTGGTGTAGGGTGTTTTGGCCTTTGTTACTAACTTCTTTATTACTTCACTTGTTGTTAAAAGCACCCATTTAGCTGTCGCATAGACCACTCATTACTATACGATTCAGGTGCATCTGCGTTGCAGGCATTATATGTCCTAAATAAGCAGTTTTCCCCCACCTTTGCAGAAGTACAAGACATTTTGACCTTATGTAGCCTTTGTACACACCCATTTAGTGGGCACATGGGCCACATTTAGTAGGTACATAAGTGGTTATGCCCTAAATCAAAAGTACATGCATGAAAATATGCCTGAATGAAATCAAACTTATAAATATCTATAGGGGGTTGAAAAGGAACAAAAATTGAGAAGAATGAGTGGTTACCATGCAAGCAAGTTCAGTTGAAATGGCAACTTCCTGTATCTGAAGAACTGATCTGATATTTTTCCGTTTAAAACTTAATTTGTGAAAAAATCACTATCATCACAATTTTCTACTTTATTGCACAGAAAATGAAGTACAAAGATCTAAAATAATTTCCTCAAGCCATCCGTGCATTAATTATAAATATTTTAAGCGAGCAAACTTTTAAAAATTTTTAATCATTTTCTCCTGTGTGGCCCCTTTCCCAATTGATGTTTTTCGACTTACTGAAGCCATACCTACAGAAGAGGGAATTATTTTATCCATTCACATGTACACATCATTGATCGTGAGGGATTTGGAGATTTATTTGTATCATAAATGAATGATTTTAGTTCAAAACAGACGATTTGGAAATTGAATATTGTATTGTCTGTATCTGTATTATTTAAGTAGCAGACGCTGATTTAGGACTGGGCAATGCTGGACAATTCTTTGTGGTTCTTTCTAACTAAAGAGTGGGACCATTAATTATAAGCAATATCTAGTGGATGCAAAATTTGCACAGACAGACAGACAGACACACACAGACGTTGCGTTAAAAATAGTTTTTTCGTATTTTAGAGGTCTTGAAACGCGTAGATCCATCGAAAACTTGAGTTGCAATTTTCAGCACGATTCCAATACTTCCACTATACATTACCATGTATTGCAGGGAAAGTAAAAATAAATAAATAAATTAAAAAAGAAAACCTGTCAAAGGATTATGTCAATATTTAAATATTGTATTTTTGTTTCTAATTATTATTATTTTTTTTTTGTGTGATCCCATTGAGTGCCCATTTTGAAAATTCGTATACATGAAGTTAAGATGTTGTAGTATTCAGGGGGAAAATATAGTGAAAAATTAGAAATTCAATTTTTAGCAATTCAAGGTCAAAAGTCAAATACTATGACCTTGAAATGTTTTTTCTTACAAACTTCATGTGTTTGATATCATTATAAACGTCATTTAAAAAGCTTTAAAACAATACCAAAGTTGTTTCTGTATGTCAATTTAAACAGGAGTTATGATAATTTGAATTTAGCCATCGGAGAGTAAATTTTGCTTTTTCGGCCATTTTTAAATGCAAATAACTAAAAAACTAATTCGCCCAGGGGTTAAAATTTTGTGTGCTTTACTTTCTTAGTAGGTCTAACTAGTTCACCGAATTTCATAAAAATCTGAGCTGCTGAGGAAAATGACTGTGTTGATTTGACATGGAATGACCCTAAGAAAAAATCGGATTTATCTGTAAAACAGATCATTGTTGGTGTCGGGAAAATATCGACATATCAGTGGAGAAACTGAATCAGATATCATAACACCCCTCCTTTTTTTTTATCTAAACAGTTTAAAAAAACCTACAGGAAGTCAGAGAATTTATTTTATTCCCTAATCCAGGACATTTTATTATGCTGTATATTTGAACTTTGCTGTGGTAACTATGAAGAAAATGTTTACCTGGCCATCCATTCGCCAGCCCTTGGGTCAGGTGAATATTGTTTTGTGTATATGCAGTGCCATATTTAGAGCAGAATTCTCTCCATAGAATGTTAAACACTTTGAACATTGTTGCATGATGTGATTTCGTTTGTTCAATTTCATCATCTGAGCATCGTGATGTTATTCTGAAAATTGCTGCCAAGAAAAAAAAATGTAATGTATTAAAAAGATTATGTAGAAATTTTTAGAATCAAAATTTGTGTATTTCATTTCCTGCTAAATTATTACATAACTGTTAAATGAAGTTTAATGTAAAAATGTACCTTGCTTATAGTTTTAGCCAGGTCACACATTGCATCTTGTAAAATGTGGCACTTATTAAACAATGATTGCTACCTACTGTCCAGACACTGGTGACACATAGTGACACACTGAATTACAGATGCAGAAAAACAGTTTTTCTCTCAGTTTCTATTGCACATTTGAACAACATACAAGACACAGTGCATGATGTACAGTGCATCCTTAATGTGTGACCTGCCTTACTCTTCTACATGTCTTCTAAATTTCTACCTGTTTTGATAAGAAAAATATGTCTGCATTTTGGGCTATAAAAGTGTTATTTATAATATGTTATAATTTAACCATTTACAGTTATAATGATATATATTTAGTATTTTGATTCTTTTAGTCTTTTGTTTTATTACTGCTGTATAAAACTTAAACTGTGTTTTTATACTTATGACTTTTTTTTATTTTCAGTTTTTTCCACTGAAATTCATTAAAGCTGTGCCGAAGATGTCTTTTCCTCCGGGACCTCCTCTGCCAATACCTGGTATGCCTCCCGTACCACCGATGATGCCACCACCTTATGCAGTGCCACCAATGGGTGAGTAAATGAATTTGCTATGTGTCATTAAGAAATGAAATAGAATATGTTGATTGCTAATAGAAATTTTGAGTGTGGTGTTGGATTTAAGCAGTATTGTATTGCAAATTGCAATGCAAATTATGTATAAATGCTATCCGAATTCAATTTTGTGTTGTTATTATAGAAAAACATCCATAAATTAGTAGATTTCAGTATAATTTCATTTGAAACATACTACCCCTCTTTTCTCCCAACTCAATCTTCTGCCAATGTCTTTACTATAAAACATTGCACATCAAGGGGTCATTTTTGTGCTCTATTCCACATAATTTACATCAATATTTTTAGGGCTAAGATTCTAAAGACATGCTCTTACACAAGTAAAATACACTACCCGAGATAGAAGATGCAACACCATGAAGCTTTGGCTGTATAATTGTGCAAATTGTGAGACAATGCAGCTTGCTGATGTATGCAAATTATCTGAACTGCAAGTAGGTCACATGATTAGAGTACAGATTAAAAGGGATGGAAACGGCTGATGATGAGCCAACAGTTGTTACTGTCTTTGACCTACGGGAAACCGTTTTCAGAGTTGCTTTTCTTTTCGTGAGATGTGTTAAAGAGATGCTTAGCCGATGCCGTCGAAGTCTTTTTAACCATTTGGACAATAGTGCAAAGGGATTCATTTTAGGCCAACGCATGGCGTGGTGGTCGTATTGACGTATTGCCTCTGAAACACATAGATGCGTCTACTGTGTAAAGGATTTGGAGAAGATGGATTGAAGAAGGGCATGTGAATCGTCGAAGTGGCATAGGTTCATCCAAACTTACGAGAGTACGTTAATATCTTTTTCCATGCATCTCCATCATTTAAATGTTGCATATTAGATCGATTGAACTAGCTTATTTTCATATTATGGCTAATTATTAAGGTTAATTTTTTAATTATATTTGCATAATATAAATTTTTCTATTTTGAAAAATGGGTATGAACTCTGTGAAGGGATATTTTCCAATAAGTAGTATTAAAGCAATAATTTAAGCAAATAAGTGCGAGTTTAAACATTTTTATATTAACTATCTAAGTTCAAAAATTAAAAAATATATATACTATCATTCATGATTTTTTCTCTACTACATGATAAAAATTAAAAAAAAAAAAACGTGAAAATTCCTCATTGATTTATGTGAAAAGTATTCAAAATTCTACTAAGCTGTGTTAAATCATAAACTAACTTAACTATTTTGAATTTAAAAGAAAATGCCATAGTTCAAAGTAAAGTGCTTTCACTCATCAGATTTTTTTCATGGAATAGTTAGAAAAAACCAGTTTCACATAAAAACTTTCGTAGTTCATAGCTAATAATCAACTTGTGTTACATGATTAATAATTGGGGCGACATACTATAAGTGATCACATTTAAGTCCTCTGGTCCTGTATTCCAAGGGGAAAATGAAAGATAGTGGTTTCCACTCTTATCTAGCAACAAATGTTTAATATTTGTTTTGCTGTTTAACATATTCAACTGCCCTCGTAAATGTGGCTGGTGCATGCCCAAGAACTTTTTTATTTAAGATTTTGTTGACTCAAATGTCGCTTCTAAAATGTGCCGCCTCAAGCAAATGCTTGGTTTGCTAGTGCCTTAAGCCGACCCTGGTTACAAAGTTTCAGCGATATTACGTAATATGATATTTCTGCTCCAGAACGCTAGTATACTGCACCAATTTTGTGCTTCCCTGCTCTAAAACGCTATTTTATAGTTCTAATTTCGTGATTTTCCTGCACCAAAATTCGACTTTACTGCATTAATTTAGCTATTTCCCTGTGTCAAAACACTAGTTTACTCTGCCAATTTAGGAATTTCTATGCACCAAAGCATGTGCACGGTCCCAGCTTGCCCATGCACTACTATAATTCTTTTGAAAATTTATGAGGTTTCACATAAAAATACATAATGAATGAATACAGCAGAAACATAATTTTTCTAAGTGTGTAATCGTTCGTTCTTTTAGGGCTAAAGAAAATATTGAAATAGTATCAGCGGAAGAAGAAATATAGAACTTATAGCCAATTACATTGTGATTTTCGGAGTCCTATCATTAAAATTTCCACAGACACCTAGAACACAGAAATTTTGACAGATTAACAACTTTCCCCATTTCAATTTTTTTTTTACTATTATTATTATTATTATTATGGAAGTCGTGAGACAAACCAGCCTGTTTTGCTGAACATGACTGTTATTGCTGGAGGATGCAATCCCCCATCAAATTGGTTTGAAGCAGTGGCCACCAACCACAATCATTTTTTTTTTTTTTTTAATGAGGATGAATTAAGTTTTATTAAAATATAGAATTGCATGCAATTTTCAAGTCACATCAGTCACATAAATGCTATCTTGTCTATGGCTGCTTCAATCCTGACCTGTGCACTTTATCTGGCCCATATTTAAGTTGAATTTCCTATCATGTATATATATATATATATATATATATATATTTTTTTTTTTTTCACATAGATAATGTTAATTTGTTTGTGTATTCTGTTTCAGGTGGGATGATTCCAATGACTGTTGGAATGATGCCTGGACCAGTAAGTTTCATTTCAACATCCTTTTTCCCCTTAACAAATAAAGTGATATTTTCTGTCAATAACTACATCCAATATCAGAAGTAATGGTGTAGTTTAATTTATGTGGTAGCTAAAAAGCTGGTAAATAGCTTATACATTTATTTTAAAAATATTGGTTTTCTAGGAATTTTCCAATTCTTAAATAATAAAAGGCAATGTCTGTGTGTCTTATATACTATAAGCTCAGCGACCGTGCATGACATGTGAAAAACAATTTTTAAAATTTTAATTATTTTTTTTGTTATTTAATATCTTATGCAATTTCGATCATTTTTCCCCCCTTTTTTCTCCACCATCCAGACGTCATAGAAAAAAAAAATCACACGACCAGAAAGAGCAGACAATTGCAAGTAAAAATATATCAATTTCGTATCTCAGGGACAAATTCTAATATTTTTTAAAGATTTTTAATCAAAAGTCACTTTCGACTAAAGAAACCGAACTTTCGTTTCTAAATCCTCGCATCGGGAAAAGTACCGACAGATTCGACTAATAATTTACATTTTTAGAAAGCTCAAAGATCAGGCATTCTTACAAGTCCAATCTGGTCAAGAATAATTAAAAATAGCCGCACGATCCGTATTTTAAGGAAGTCATGATTTTCAATTTCTCGGCAAAAAGGCGAAAGAAGTTCAATTTGTCACCCACATGCGCACGCAGATGCACAGTGTTTCTATGGCGACAGTTTTTGGCCTAGGGACAATTAAAAACCGAATTAGTGTTTGGTGGTATCTGGGTAATATATTTGGGCCATGCTCTTGATACCCATGTGAATATCCTGATGAGGATATTCACATGGGTATTAAATTATATTTGCAAATGTCATCAGTGATTGGTTTTTATACGGTTTTTGGCAGAGGGACAATTTAAAACCGTATAAGTGTTTGTCTTTTGTACGGTTTTTGGCCTAGGGACAATTAAAAACCGAATTAGTGTTGTTTGCTTTTTATAAGGTTTTTGGCTCATTACGCTGGATTGAATTGTGGTGATGTATTGTTTACATCGGGTGGTAGTTGGACCACAATGAAAAAACTTAAACACTGAAGAAATAAAAAAATAAATAAAAAGAAAGTTATGGAGATTGTCGCGGTGCATTTATGCATCGGGTGGTGGTGGGGACAATCTTTAAAAATAAAAACTTTTTCGCTGAGCAGCATCGTTAAAGCAGCATTATTATTTCTTAAATACTAAAATCACATTCGATATTATCAGTCTCAAAAATGCTTTCATGTCATTTGCGATGCAATACTAAAAATGCAGACAAATGGATACAATTTCATTTATGTAAAACAAAAAATTGAGGAACATACCTCTATAAAAAAGATAGGAACAGCTGATCCTGGCTGTGAGTACACATCAAAGGGATCCCTTTCCTAGGGTTACAGGTACAGAAATCCTCAGAATCTCACAGTTCACAAACATTAGAATAAATTCACTTTACAAATCAATTTTCAAGACCCCTCCCCCCACTAGAACATTATTTTTCATCTTAAAATTTCATTATTGGGTGATTTTCAAATCAATTGCCTTTTTAAGCTTTACATCAGATAAAAATTTGACTTAGATTAAAAATAAAATTATACTCTGTTATTAATTTTTTGCAATCTGCAGCACTATAAACAGGGTTCGTACGCCTCCTGGAAATCCTTGAAAACTCCTGGAATTAAGATTTTTCTTATAAGGGCCCTTGAAAACTCCTTATTTTATTTGTTTTGGCTCTTTAAACTCCTGAAAATTGAATAATACTCCTGGAAAATCGACATCGCGATCTTTTATTTCATAATATAATCAAAAGGTGGTGCCACCAAACCAATGATAGTGCACAAATACTGATGTTGGAAATACGAAGATGCTAATCATTACGGATTTTTCGTAATTCTTATGGATTTCTGAACAAAATTACAGACTGTGGAAAAGACCCGTAAAATTACGGAAAATTCCTATTTTTTTTTTTTCCATCCATCCTGTAATTATTGCATCTTAAATTGACAAAACTTGCTTATTGCTAATTTTGGTATATTATTTATGTAAATATTTTAATTATTTTGACATATTTAGAGTATGATTGCGCAATTCAATGAATTCTATAGTCTTGATGGAAATTAATAATATAACTTTGTTGGTCATTCATAATAGACCTGTTGGTCCAGCAGAAAGATAGATGACGATACACTCATGCATATAATCTGTCAGGATTCACAGGATAAGCCTTCTGGTTATAAAATTTAAATGAGGTACGAATTGAAAAACTTCGCTGGAATTTAAGCAGGGTTGCAGTGATAACAACGTCAAATGGTAGTTGTAAAAAATACAACTAACTGTAGAGGTGTTGAAAATAACAGTTCCAATTTTAGTTCAGAATAACTTTTATTAAGAAGCAAATCCATCGCATTTGCTTACAAGATATTCATGGCAATGTAAAGCAAAGATGTACATAAAATGTACATAAACATGAGCTCAGGGTGCGTACGCGGCCTGGAAAACCTTGAAAGTCCTTGAATTTTATTATTTTTTTTCAAGGCCTTGAATAGCCTGGAAAATTGGGATTATTTCCAAAAAGGTCTGGAAAATCCTTGAATTTCTCATTTCCAATTCAAAAGCCGCCAAATTCCGGTTGTACTAGAATTCCTACGTCACGTATTACGTCACAATTTCAAACAAGTTCTCTTTTCTCCGGAGCTGTCAATCACAGTTGAATTGGTTCCTCCTATTGTTTTCCGCGAATGGTGGCGGTTCCTTTCGTCATTAACACGTGGTTTGCATTTTGAACGGCGCCGGGGAGTAATGTCTGCTCCTTGCGCCGGCGCGTCGCGTTTCCGATATCCTGTTTTGTTTTATGTTTGCTCTCTGTCTCTCCCCATTCTCAGAGATACCAACTTTTTTGGATTTTCCTTAGTTTGTACGGATTTTTACTTCATCTTATGGTTTTACGGACATTACTCCCAAAACGACGAAAAATCCCGTGAAATCCATGCATCCCACCATTCAATTCATATTCCCTGCTTTGCTGAGAGTCCAAAATTATCATTTTGTATCCATTTTATTCTAATGATTTCATATCCGTACAATAGACCTAATTTATTTTTATAGTGCTAGTAAAAATGAAGAAATATTTTACTAAACAAATTATATTTTATTTAAATTATAAGATTGCACAATTCAGTTTTTTTTTTTGCTGAAAGTACACAATTGCCTTTTCCTGTCACATACTTTTTCCATCTATCTCTGTCCTCTTAATTATTGCACATTAACTTGGCTAAACTAGCTTATTTTCATATTTTGGTTGATTATAAAGGTTAACTTTTTAATTATTTTCATATAAATAGTATGATCGTGAAATTGAGTTTTTTGTTTTCTTTGTGGCCGTTGCTGTGATTACGCAATCATCCTTTTCCCATCGATCTCCATCTCCCTATTGTTGCATATTAATTTGACTAAACTAGCTTATTTTCATATTTCGGTTGATTATAAAGGCTATTTTAATTAATTTCACATAAATAGTACGATCGTGAAATTCAGTTTTTTTTTTTTCGCGGGCCTTTCCGACACAATTATCCTTTTACATTGATCTCCATCTCCCTATTGTTGCACATTAACTTGCTAAACTAGCTTATTTTCATATTTTGGTTGATTATGAAGGTTAATTTTAATTTTCGCATAAATTGTATGATCATGAAATTCAGTTTTTTTTTTCGCCAGCGTTGCCGAGAGTACGTAATTATTCTTTTTCATCCATCTCCATATTGTTGCACATTAACTTGGACTAAACTAGCTTATTTTCACATTTTGGTTGATTATGAAGGTTAATTTTTTAATTTTTACATAAATTGTACGATCATGAAATTCAGTTTTTTTTCGTGAGCGTTGCCGAGAGTATGTAAATCCTTTTCCATCCATCTCCATCTCCCTATTGTTGCACATTAACTTGACTAAACAAGATTATTTTCATATTTTGGTTGATGATAAAGGTTAATTTTTTAATTATTTTCACATAGATAGTACGATCGTGAAATTAATTTTTTTTTCTCGCGGGCGTTTCCGAGAGTACACAATTATCCTTTTCCATCGATTTCCATCTCCATATTGTTGCACATTAATTGCACATTACATGATTTATAAAAATAATTGAATAAAAAATTAGATGTAGCTAACGATACTAAGTAATATAATAACATTTGTTATGGTTTATTACTGATTCATTTTTCTATCTAATACAGAGGTGAGGTATGGGATAAGTGTGACATAAATATTTTAATTTAATGTTTTTTATTTTCATAAATTTTTGAAAAAGTTGATATCAAATTTTGTTGCAGCTGTTCAATAATAAAATTTGATAATTATAGCTTTGATTTGAATTTCAACTTTTACAATAATTTCTAACTATTGGTTAAAAATATATTACACTAGAATCTATTTTGCTTGTGTTTTGAAATTTTTTCAAATATTTTGTGTTAAAATAAAAGAATTCCAAAATTAAGGTTTTTAAATTGTACTATAAATACAAACTTAAGATAATTTTTTATATTTATTACCCTATTAATATAATATATAAACATATTTTTAAACTGTAAGAGGTATTATAAGGATGGTTTTTTTGGATCGTAAATACATTCAGATTTTTTCAAGAATTTCGGTGATAACAGATCATGCATTATGTCAATTACATATGGTTACATCTTTTCTGTTTAGCAATATATTTTTATATTTAAAACTTCTTACAAATTCATTAATTTAAAAAAAAAAACTTAAGAAATGCAATTTTTGTACTGATTCAGTTTTGTGCAACGATAAAATAGGTCCTTGATCTTTTTTGTAATGTCCTTGAAAAAGGTCTTGAAAGTCCTTGAATTTCACTTTCAAAAAAGTGTACGCACCCTGTCTCAAGCTCATTCGTAAGGTTTCAGTAAAGGTTTTATGCTGAGACACATTTCTGGTTAAAGCATAAATACACGAGTAAGTAGAACAAACTTTTCACACTTACGTAATTATGTGCATTTCCCGATGCCACCTATAGCTGGTCACACGCTACGGCAAAAACTTTAAACTTCACGGATTAACACTGCATAAAGTCCACAACACGGAACAACATGGTCTCCTTAACTGAGAACCACAAAATCTTTAAGATCCACTATAACTTAGATTAAACATCCGCGTCAACCGATAAACATTATCATAACATTCGACCAGGGTTCCCACTAAGTTAGGAAAAGAGGGGGAGAATTTCTCTCCTTCCAGAAAATTTTGGGAGAGATTTTCTGTCATAAGGAGAGAAACTTAAAATTTCATTTTTTATTTTACCATGCTAATTTAGAAAGTAATAAAAAAGAAAGCATTAACTATAACTCATATTCTTCGACATTTAAATTTTTTAATTCTTAAAACTAACATTCTTTTAACATTCTTTTAAAAAAATAATTAGGAGTCGTTTAAGTATTAAGTAAGCACATTTTTGGTAATTTTATACCTCCCCCCCCCCCCCCCACCCACTTGTTAGCAATAATACTCAAATTCCTGACTTCCCCCATGCTTACGTTATGATTTTATTTGCTTATAATAACGTCTACATGGGTTATTTTAAGTAAAATGACTCGCATGCGAATTTACGATTTTTTTGTCTGTAAACGGCAAAAGTCGAGGACCGACTATATTTACTTTATATTTTGATTTTTAAAATCATTTTATGATCAATTTTCATGCAGCAATAGCAATTAAAAATTTTAACGATTTTTGATCACCGAGGGCGAATATCGACGAAAACTATTTCATTAGGCAAATAGAATTAGGTAATAATTTTGACCTGATGTTTGAAATTGGATTCTTTTTTTTGTATTTTTTACAAAACTTGCAGAACATAGGGTTGCATCGTCCTTTTGTTAACACTTTACAACAAAGTTGAAAAGTGTTTATGACTTTGTTCATTCTGTCTGTCTGTCTGTCTGACTGTCTGTCTGTCTGTCTGTCCGTTAGCACGATAACTGCCGTAAAAATGACTTAATCAAAATGAAATTTTAGTATGTTGTTCAGACGGTCTGTAGGACCTATGGGAATATAAATAAATAATATCACCCAATTAGTTTTGGATTGAACCCGGGTTGAAAAAATGAAATACATTGAACTCAATGGGACCAAATTTTTCAAACATTTTTTAAGCGGATTTAAATTTCACAAATTGCTTCGAAAATTTTAGGTAATATTCACATTGTTCCATAAAATATATAAAAAAAAATTCAGCGAAATATATTCAGTAGTTCTTTAAATAAAAATTAAAATAATAATTACACCTCTTACATGAAGCGATCACGTGACCATGATATGAAACGATCACGTGACCAACTTCAAAATATAATACGGCATCCATCTTGTCTCAAAATCGTTATTTTTAAAGTTCTTTTTAATTCATATTGAGTGTTGTATTCGTCGTAAAACCTCTTTATTTTCGCTTAAATTCTGTGCATCTACATACTGAAACAACGCAATGACAATATATTTGAGTTTAAATGAGCATCCAACTTTGATTATTTCTCTAACGAAGCCTATTTTTCACATATGTGAAATGTAAACAGCAAAATATGTAGGATGAGTTGTATAGGAATTGCTGTATTTTTTTAATGCAAAAGAATTTAGCTCATGGAGTCTGCATAGCTGATATGAAAGAAATATTCATTGACTTTACCGAGAGAAGGACGATTTTTTGCGATGAAGTTTTAAGCATAGAATTAAATTACTTATAGCTTCATGGTCTTAATTTTTAAATAAAATAAATTATTATAGTATTGTGATGAATGACATGAATGGGAAATTATTTATGAATGAAATGGTGCTTTTTTAGAGAGAGCCAGGCGTGTTATTTTTTCTATGGCGTCATTTGAATGAATTTCAGTTGTTTTCGATGAAGTTTTTAAATATAATAAATTATCGTGGTATTATGATAATTCTAAAATTGTTACCGAGTAATATATCACATTTTAGAGATGTTTAAACCAGGCAATTTATATTTCAATGCCGTCATTTGAATGAAGTTCATTTTTTTGGATGAATGTTTAAATTTTCAACTATAATAAATCAATGTATTATTGTGAGAAGTTTTAAAATATTACCGAGGAATGTATTACATTTTAGACATGTTTAAATAAAATTGCATTGAAGTTGGAAAGTGTTTCTTAATCAATGCTTTAAGCATGATTGATCTTTCTTGTTAAATCTCAAGCCAATCATGTGATTTTAGCCATTTTGTTACTTTCCTTATATACATAATGTATAAGGAAAGTATTGTGATGGGGTCGAAAATTCGAATTCGAGTTTTCGACGGGAGAGCACGTTTCAAGCATCCCTGATCACGAATCAAACATTTTTGAAGTGATGTCTGTGTGTGTGTGTGTGTATGTGTGTGTGTGTGTGTGTGTCAGTGAGTCTGTGGAGACGATAACTGACGAACGAATGGACCGATTCGAACCAAATTTGGTACAAAAATCACTATCCGTAAACACTTGGAAGCCTATTGTTTTTATATGCAATCGAATGTTCAGAACCCCCCTAAATTTTTGAATGAAATTTTGAAAAAATTGTCAAAAAATCAAAACCACTAATAAAGTTATGCAAATAGACATTTCTTATGTAATTTTTCATTACAAAACGATTGGCATAAATTTTAGAACGCTAACATGAACCGTTCTCGAGATATTGCACATTTTTCAAAAAAATTATCAAAAAGTCATAAAATAAAAAAAAGATATTTCCTATTGAGAAACATGTTCACTTTTCATATGTAATACCTTACGATAAATTGGGTGACATCATTCTCGTGGATCTAGCTCGTTCCATTCATGAAAAAAGATACTTTGAGTAATACGTTTGTATTTGAACGCCAATAGTCATTTGTCTGTTGTAAGAATAACTTATTTCTTCGTCCATAATTCTTGGCGAGATTTTGGCGACGAATTTGGCGGAATGTCGCCAACTTGGCGACTTTTTGAAATGTTGCTAAATTAACGAAAATCTCTCCAAATGAATGAAAATGACGCTAAATCAATGGAAATGACGACTAATACTCGAAAATTCAATATTTTGGAAAGAATATAAATATCTACTATAAGAAAAACCAATTTTTTTTACTGTAAAAGTAGTAAATTCAGTACATTATATAAGGAAAGTCATGTGTTGCCCACATCAGATTTTTTGAAAAGTATCGACTTTTTTCTTTTTGTTTTCAAAATAGCTCTTTATTTCTTAAATAATATGTTTGCAAAATAATTTTTCTGTATAAAACGCGAAACAATTACAAACACTGTAGTCGATGCAAACAGATTGGAAAAGTGGGAAATATTTTTCAAATTAAACGAGGTATGCCGAGGATCGCATACAAATGCAGATTTTCATGATGCTGCTGCAAAATAACCCTTCATTTTATTAATAATACGGTAGAAAAATGGTTTGGTTTTCATTCTTTGTATATTAAACGAAATAATTATAAAAAAAATCAGTCGATGCCAATATATTGTAAAAATGGCAAAAAGATATTCATTGGTCGTCTCCCCTCAGAAACTGTGGGGATCGTGCGTATGCGAGCGTCGTTTACGCAATCGCGGAGAAACAGATTTTCAGATATAAGAAGGGAATGTCTCTGATAAAAAATTCGTGGCTTTGTTCAAATTTTGCGATATTTTTGGGGCATGGCCAATTTCACAACATTTTCGGGATTTTTTTAACCTGTAGACATACTGTGTAGGGGGAAAAGGATTTTCGTCCGAGGAAAGAAGAAAATTTCTCGAACAACACACGAAAAATGCGGGAAGTACTCGGAAAGAACATAATTCAAATCCATGAAAGAATCTTATAAAAAAAAAAAAAAAAAAAAAAAAAAAAGGCAAAATTTTATTTGATCGAATTTGCGACCCACGTAAGTGGGGGAGACACTTATAGTTTTCTATAGAATATATCGCTAATTAGAAACACGTAGTACTTTTAGTGTGCCTAAATCACGATTAATTGCGATTCACACGAGGCTACGGAATCGCGGTCCGCGACCGTGCGGCAGTCGGCCCGCGATTCGCAACAACGAGGCGACTGATCGCGATTTGCGGTCACGAAGCAAGCGGCCCGATCTACCAGCCGCGGGGCGCCGGGGACTGAATGGATTCTGGAGAAATTTTGGTCGCCAAAAATGGCGACATGTCCACCACGAATCTGCATCTCTAGTCATCGGATTTCTCGATATCCAATTTGAAGGAAAAAATAATTTTTAACCGGAACTGGAGAGAGAGAAATTCTCATGCAGCCTACATTTTTACGCGAGATTTTTTATGGATTTCGCGAGAATCTCGCGGGTTTGCGCTGAAATGGGACCCCTGCATTCGACTATATCGAACAAGACTTTATGTAGATCTGTCTGCGATCAGGACCGTCTATCAGCAATCCATAAGATCCGTATATCGATCCGTATCTCGATCTGCATCTGTTTAAACCAAAAATGTGTCCAGCCTTTATATCCGACGATGGGTGCGTTCCGGAACACAATCGTTGCCGGCAACGCCCTCTGGATATGCAAGTCAGGATGTGTGAGCGGCGAGAAAATGATTTGCATGATAAGCCCAGTATTGTCCACATCGCGATTCGTTCACGAGAACAGAAAATCATTTAGAATAATGACGTCACGCTCCCGCGAAACGAGAATCGCGATGTAAACAAAACCAAATTTCCAACAATTGGCCCCCTCATGCAAAAACACCAACTCTCGGCGCCCATGCTCTCATCCAAAAAAGGTTACTCTAAGAAACAAGACCAAAAATGTCAAGGTTCTTAGTATCCTAAAAACATAATGTATGCATACATAAATTTAATACATTATAAAAATTTATAATACTTATAACATTCTAGAAAGTGAACAGCCTTTTTCTATATCTCAAAATGGCAACAATCAAATAAGTACACTTCTCTATTATGCAGATCATAAGCATTCTTCAAATTACATGTTTAAGGATAACATAGTAAAAGAAACTGAGTATAACCATACTATTGCCCTTCTTAAGTACTAGCTCATACTAAAGAAAACTATTTCTTTACTACATTGAAAATTTATAGAAACATTAAGTTTAAAAATCTAAAGATATCAAAATTTAAGCTCTAGAAAAATTTAGGTATAATTATTAAATTTAATAGTTAAGAAAAAGATTTATTATACATATCAAATTCAAGTTGTAGAAAATTTAGTGTATAACTATTAAATTTAACATTTAAGATTAAAAATTTAAGTTCAAACATCAAATTCAAGTTGTAGAAAATGTCATGTATAACTATTAAACTTAACATTTAAGATTAAAAATTTAAGTCCACACATCAAATTCAAGTTGTAGAAAATGTCATGTATAACTATTAAACTTAACATTTAAGATTAAAAAAAATTTAAGTTTTATTATCTTAGCCCATGACTAGTATACACTATAAATACCAAATACAATGGCAATGATAATAAAAGAAGATACAGAAGGTAAACATACATATGAGATAAGCACAGATTAAAAATTTTATGATTCATATGAAAATTATATCAATGATGTACATTCTTGAGATCAGACACACATTTTATTCACATAAGTAAAAAATGCATTATGCGTGTAGTAAAAATGGATATATATTTTTCAAGTGTAATGTGAGAAAAGTAACAGTTCATTGTCACATAACAATATATACTCAAGATACATTTCATTTGTATCAATGAGAGAGGAATAAATCATAAGATAACCTAACCATTTATACTTTGGAAAATGTGTAAAAATTTAAAGAAAAATTTCTATTTAAATAGTTAAATTTACATTTTAAAGATATCATTACTAAATTTTAAAACTATCTTTAGTCATTGGTTTTGTGAAGTAATCTGCTACGTTATCTTTAGTATTGACAAAGTTAATTTTAAAAGACTCATTTACAACTAAGTTCCTTAAAAAGTGATACTTTATATCTATGTGCTTAGTTCTACTATTCTCAATTGGGGAATTTGAAAAATTTATTGCTGCCTGGTTGTCACAAAATATTATACAATTATTTTTGTTAAATTTTAAACCTAGCTTTTTACATTCCTCAATAACGTTTTGTATCCATATCATTTCTTTAGCGGCCTTTGCCAGCGAAACATATTCAGCTTCCATCGTTGACAGACTAACACACTTGTGCTTAAACATTCGCCAAGAAATTGGTACTTTGTCAATCAAGAACAACATACCACCAAGTGACACTCTGTCATCTCTATTGGCTGCAAAATCTGAGTCTGAGTAGCAGTTTAGCTTTAAATCACAAATGTTTGACAAATTTAACATATACTCTCTGGTCTTTTCAACATATCCCAACAATTTTAATAATGTATCCCAATGCTTTATCCCTGGATTCTCTTGAAACTGAGACAGAATATTAATAGCATAGCATATGTCTGGTCTAGTTCTACTGGACAGATAGGCTAGACATCCAATCAAGCTTCTGTATGGGAAACCCTGAATTTGTGTTAATTCACTATCATTCATTGGGTAATCAATCTTACTTAAGATGCTCAGGGATCGCATTCGTCCTAAAATTCCTAAAAGTTTGAAGCTTCCCTTGAATTCCTAAAATTAACCTAAAATTTTTAAATCATCCTAAAATTTCGTAATGTTTTTGCTGCGGCGTCAAATTTACTCTACTATTGCCCGAATACATTCCATTCATCTGGCAATCGATGTTAAAAAAGACTTCAGAAATTAAAACGTTGTTCAAAATAGTACTCATCTTTTACAATGACGATAAAAGTGTCAATCACGCCAAATCGCCGATTCTCAATGGTTAAATCCTCTCCGTTCGCGGGCGGTTTTAGTGAAATACGATCGCAAGACGAATGGCGACCCACGTGATCATTTACAGACCGGAGTTTGGGGGAGATTCTTTTGTTTGTGCGAGTGGGAATCTCCAGCGCAAGCTAACAAACCTAGAAGTCTTTAACCTTTCAAAGAAATAAAATAGAAAAAGACTGGTTCGATTGTTGAATAGTTTGCTTTCTCATATTTACTAGATACATCACGAAGTTTCTCTTTCTTTGCAAAGTTAAAATTTTGCTCAACTATTCTTTGTTGGGAATCAATTGTGTACAAAAATTTTGAAGAATTTTAGGTCTAAATTCAATAATACAAATATAGTTTGTTGGATTATGATTCTCTTACGCCCCTCATTACGTAATATTTGATCAACATCATGTTAAAACAGGAGGGTAGAGAAGGAATTTTTATCTGCTGTTAGCAACCTCTCTAGGTATTGATGATATTAAAGGATATCTCTTCAAAAGGATGCATTGCGTAGGTGCCCGGACCACATAGCAGTTTATGAAGAAAAGCAATAGATAAAATAAAATACAGCTTAGTAGGGAGGTCCCGCAATTGGATCGCCACGCTCCCCATAAAAAATAAATTAAAAATAATGAAAGAGCAGAAATGTGAAGAATGTTAAATAAACACATTCCCGCTTCCAACAGATAAAACTTTTAAACAATTTTCATTTCTTTTTAAACTTAAAATTTTGTCAAAGTATTCCATGTTTAGTATGCATCTGGGATGAAAAGTACCAAAGATCTGAACTTTGTAAGAATTTTTGTTCAAAAACCAATATTTAAAAATATAGTTTTCTGGACTAGAGTTTTTTTGAACCGCAGGAACTTGTGCGTGTGTTTTTGTTGATTCTATCAAAACAGAGGATGATTGAAGGGAAATAGCTGTGTCTAGATTAACGCGTTGCAGTAGCTTTGATGAAATATAGGGTAACTTATTTCCCTCATATTATTTAATTACTGCCTTCGGCGACCAGCCCTATTGTTTTTCAAAAAAGTTTTTTAAACTTGCAATACCTTTCTTGCAGTAACTGTCGATTGCACACCTACGTTACGTGTGCAAGTCACGGCTAAGTGTGCAGTTTATGAAGTGTTGATCTTGTACCTCAGCTACGCGCGCAAGTTACGGCTAACGATGTAGTTCATGAAGTAGCTGTCGATCGCACGTCTCCGTTACGCGCTCAAGTCATGACTAATGGTTCAGTTCATGAAGTAGCTGTCTATCGCACACTTCAGCTACACGCATAAATCGTGGCTAGTGGTACATTTCATGGAATAGATGTCGATCGCACGCCTTCGTTACGTGCGCAAGTCATGCCTAACGGTGATGGCTAATATAACATATATAACCTGTTGGTATATATTATATTATATAAGTTAAATATAATAATTGAAATTTAAAGATCAAATGATGAAGCTGGTGACAGAAGAACGATAAGGTACGAAATTCTGGTTGCACAACTTCGTTGAAAATTTAAGTAGTGTTGCAGAGAAAAGGAAGATACAGTTTGATCAGCAATTGTTTAATTTTCGGGAAAATAAAGGTCTTAAAAGGGTCAGAGGCAGACCAGAAGCAAGCAATATTGAAATAAATATACCAAAAGGGTACAACGCTGCTATAAAATCTTCCCAGTCCGAAAAATGGTGTAAAACTATGGATGAAGAAATGGCCGTAATGCAAGAGAGGGGTGTCTGGGAACTAGTTCCTGCATCCACCTCACAAAAGCATATAGGCAGTAGATGGGTCTACACTATTAAGAAAGACGAGAATGGGAAAATCAAGAGGTTTAAAGCTCGTTTGGTAGCCCAAGAGTATGGTCAGCAAAAGGGAGAATCAGTCATACGATGAAGTTTTTAGCCCTGTTGTTAACTTCAACTTAATTAGAGCATTCTTCTCAATTTTCGTATGCATGCTTGGCTGGATGCATTTCCAATTAGATATCAAATCTACCTATCTCTATGCTAAATTGAGTCAAAAAGTATATATGAAACAGCCTCAAGGTTATGTCAATCAGGAACAGCCTGATTATGTTTGTTTGTTGAAGAAAGCCATTTACGGTCTTCATCAAAGTGGAAGAGAATGGTTTAATGAACTTGACACCAAATTAAAAGAATTAAATTTTTTAAAACTTCAATGGTGTAATTGTGCCTATATTTACAATAGCAAAGTTCTTATGCTAGTCTATGTGGATGACATAATTCTCTTCTCAAAGTATCAAAGGGACATAGACCACATTGTTTCGTTACTTAGCATAGAATTTGATATCAAGGTATTAGGAAAAATTAGAAAACTGTTAGGCGTGGAATTTAAAGAGTGTGACAATAAATTTTTTATACATCAAAGTCAGTATATAGATAAAGTATGTTAAATGTTTCAACAGTATAAATATCCAGTTACTTCACTTCCCATTTCTAAAGGGAATATTCTAAGTAAAATAGATTGTCCAAAGACAAGTGAAGAAATAAAGCAAATGCATAGTTTTCCTTACAGGAGCTTAATTGGGTGTTTGGCTTTTATATCTAGTAGGACTAGACCTGATATTTGTTACGCCATCAATATATTATCTCAATTTCAAGAAAACCCTGGAATTAAGCATTGGGATGCATTGTTAAGACTTTTAGGATATGTTGAAAAGACTAAAAACTATATGTTGAATTTATCTAACATTCAGGAGTTAAAATTGAATTGTTATTCAGATTCTGACTTTGCTGCAAACCGAGATGACCGTGTTTCACTTGGAGGCATGATACTCTTTATTGATAATGTACCTATTTCTTGGCGTACCTTTAAACATAAGTGTGTCAGCTTGTCAACCATGGAAGCTGAGTATGTATCACTAACAGAAGCCGCTAAGGAAATGGTATGGGTACAAAACATAATTGAAGAATGTCATTTACTTGGGTTAAATTTTAATAAAAGTAACAGTGTTATTTTTAGCGACAACCAAGCAGCCATTAATTTTTCTAACTCTCCAATTGAAAACAATAGAACTAAGCATATTGATGTTAGATATCATTTCCTAAGAAATTTAATAGTCAATGAATCTTTTAATGTTAAATTTGTAAATAGTAAAGATAACTTAGCAGATCACTTTACTAAACCAATGACTAAGGAAATAATACTTAAATTTTGTAATAAAATTTTTAAAAACTAAATCAAAACTTTTTGAAATTAAATGTTTAGTCTAAAGAAAATTTTAAATTCTAAATTGAATTTACAACTTGGGAATTTTTTTAAAGATGTCATATATATACATTATTGTTTATCTTAAACCTTATTGATATAAGATAGTATATCTTGAGTATAAATTTTTGTGATATTGAATCTTTTTCACTTTACACCTTTGTATATACATCCATTTTCCATGACCCGCATGATGCTAAATAATAGCTTATGTGTATAAAATTTTGTATTTTTCAACTTGGTAAAAAGTATGTGTTGAAAGTTTTGATAAAGGACTTTTATTATCTAATTACTTGCATCATGTATTTTTAAATATTTGGTATATCAATGCAGTCTAATAGTATTAATTATGTATACTTATATTGTGTTAATAGACTAAATTTTTTAAGCTTTTTGAATTATAGTGTTTATACTCAAATTTAAAGTAAACTTAAATTCTATGCTTATGCAAAATCTTAATCTTTTAAAGTTGACTTGTTTAATATGATAATATGCTTATACTTAAATTTTGGATACTTATAATTAAATTTAAACTAAAATTTAAATTTTTGAATGCTGATACTTAAGCATTGAAGTTGTGTTGTATATAAATTTCTACTTGATGTGAAATGTTCTTGTTACAATATTGTCGACAATACTTAACTATTTTTCAGATGCTATAAGTACTTATGCATTTTATTTTAAATTTAATAATGATATAATACTTTAAATTTTTCCTTCATTATATGTTTGATAGGATACTGGGGGCCTTGGTGTTTATTGATATACCTTGGTTTTCTCAGAGTAAGTTTTCTTTTGCATATGCATTGAGACTTAAGGATTTGCATGAGGGGGCCGATTGTTGGAAATAATCAATACATCGCGATTCACGTTCCTGTGAACGGGCGTTTATGCAAATTTAATATGAACGACTCTTCCCGTTCACCGGCGTGAACCGTGACGTTTTTCAACATGAGGTTTCATGCAAATCAGTTCTCAATGCGTACGCATCTGATTTGCATATCCGGGGGCGTTTCCGGAACTGTCCATTCTCGGATATATAGGGCAGAGGTTTCTTGAAGCAATCAGAAGATGTCTTGAGACGATCGAGTTAAGACGATCGAGTTAAGACGATCGAGACAGACTTGAGATGATGGTCTGATGCAGGCAAACAGAAATGTTTTTGACAGAAGCACTGCGGAATATCGTTTGACGACGGTTAATAGTCGAAACGGATGCAGATGTGGTCAGTTTGGACCAGCATGTATTGAACGTTAAATTTACTTACAAACGTTCGGAAGCCGCTTTAAATATTTTCCTGATGTTCTATCCTTTGGTTTCCCTTTGCCAAGTGTGATACCTTCGATGGTGGCTGAAATACACGCAAGTGATAGAGGTAGTATAGTAACTTACTACTAAATGCTTCAAGGAATCTCTGTCTAGTCATTTACAACTGCAAACCTTTTTGTACATAGTATATTTTGATGTTTTACGGCATGGAAAATTACCAGGTACGTGTAATATGCCTAGTTGTGTTTTTCACCAAATAAAGTGAACGAAGTTTTCCTTAAAACTGGACTTGTGTACTTTCATGACCCAGCCAACACTTATTGACTCTGACGGTGCATGCTTTGCTACCTTCAAATTTTTAAATTTTCCAATATCAGACACATGAAGTAGCTGTCAATCGCACACCTCAGCTACACGCGCAAGTTATGGCTAACTCATTAAGTAGCTGTCAATCGCGTTTCCGTCCGCAATGCGGGCACACGGGTACAGCTGCAGTGTATAAAAGGAATCATCTTTTATTAGGGGGCACATGCAATTCTCGTACGATATATGCAATAACGGCAATTCTACTGCATGTAATAACAATATACACGCTGCGCGGGCACATGCAATCTGCATAGATTTGAAATAGCTGTCAATCGCGTTCCAGCCCACTACGAGGGTTCAAGGCTAACAGATAAACACTTTTCCCAAAACAAATTGGCTTTTATTAGCATTATTTATTTTAAGTCCGCCCGCTGCGCGGGTGCATGCAATCCTTGTACATTACATGCAATAACTACTAGCTTACCAGCTAGATTTTTGCTCTTATGACCGTATTTTATTTTACAATTCTTCAAAAATTTTAAATGTGAAGTTGAGCTTTTTGGATTCTTTTTTTTTTGTTAATTATATTAAGATTTTCTTTTTTTGTTTATATAAAGTTGTTTGAAAACTAAACTAACATTTTTCTAACATACATATATATAGTGTTGAAGACCCAGACCGTCCGACTCGTCCGGAGGACTTAGAGTAACCAGTTGGACGGCCGGACATATATATAGTGTGTATGTATGTATATATTTACACAAAAAATACCTGTGATAAAGTGGCCACTGGATACTAAGTGATAATTTGAATTTTTAAGTCTACAGAGCATTAAAATGAAATAGGAAAAATATTCAAAAGATTACCTTTTTCTTTCAATGATGTTTGTTTTTTGTATCAATTCTTCTTTAATTAATGAAAAGAATGGTAATTAAACAGTACTAATAATAGAAATAATAAAAATTAGCTCCTAAAATTTTCCTAAAATTTTCCTAAAATTTTGAAAAAAAATCCTTAAATTCCTACCTAAAATTTTTAGAAAATCTGCTATGATCCCTGGATGCTTCCCTTTGCAATAGGTAGTGAGGAAACTGGATATTTGAACCTTTTAAACATCTGACAAATTTTGTCAATGTAATCACCTTGATGTATATGAAATTTGTTTTCAATCTCCTTAAATTCCACACCCAAAAGTCTTTTGACTTTTCCTAATTCTTTGATATCAAATTCTTTACTCAAAAGTGAAACAGTATGGTCTATATCATTTTGTTGTTTAGCAAACAAAATTATGTCATCTACGTAAACCAGCATTAATACTTTATTCTGGTATATATAAGCGCAGTTGCACCATTTAAATTTAAAAAAGTTTAATTTTTTCAAAGTGGTGTCAAGCTCTGTATACCACTCCCTTCCGCTTTGATGAAGGCCATATATTGCTTTCTTAAGCAAACATACATATTGTGGCTGGTTTGGATCGACATATCCCTGTGGCTGTTTCATTAAAATTTTATCATTAAGTTTTGCATAAAGATATGCGGACTTAATGTCCAGCTGAAAATGTTTCCATTTAAGCATGCAAACGAATATGGAGAGGAAGGCTCTGATCAAACTAAAATTAATCACAGGGCTAAACACTTCATCATATGAGTCCCCTTTTATCTGGGTATATCCTTGAGCTACTAGGCAAGCTTTGAATCTTTTAACATTTCCCCTTTCATCCTTCTTAATGGTATAAACCCATCTACTACCGATTATTTTTTGTTGTGAGATGGGTGCAGGCACTAAGTCCCAGACACCCCTCTTCTGCATTGTAGCTATTTCATCATTCATGGCCTCTTGCCATTTATCGGACTGGGGAGATTCAATTGCCGATCTATAGCTTTTGGGTATCAAGATCTCGACATTGCTTGCTTCCGGTTTTCTTTTGATATCACTTACCCCTTTTTTCTCTCTAAAATTAAACATTTGCTGATCATAATGAATATTGGATTTCTCACAAAATTTTCTGATATCATTATGAGATCTCAGCCTTTTATTGTCACCTTTTACCGAGTAGTAAACGTCCGTCCTACTCCCATCAGGCCTAGGTACTGCTTTCCGTACCCAGTTAATATCTGAGCAGGGTGTCAGATCAGAATCAGCAAAAGAGTCCTCATCCCCACTAGACTTGCTAGTGTCATGGCTCTCACCTGCTTCTTCTTCTGACACTCCTCCCAAGCATTCTGATTCCGAGTCAATCGACTGAGTAACTTTCGATTTCCTCAAGGTGATCCCTTTAGGGTAATTAGGGCCCAGGACGCGCCTTCTGCTGCCTCTTCCTCCTCAACTCTTACAAGTTTCTTCAACTTTCCTTTTGTTTGCTATATATATCCTAAAGCCTTTGGTGCTCTCGGCATAACCGACCATGATTCCTACTTGGGCTCTCATGTCCAACTTGTTCCTAAGTTGTTTGGCTGTGCCAACATAGGCTTTGCACCCGAAAACTTTGAGGTGAGCAACGGCTGGCTTCCTACCATAATATAACTTGTGACATATCCTGTTTTTTGTATGTGCAAAACATAAAATCGCCTCTGCCCACATCCTGTCACCAACCTGACTTTGATCAAGCATAGCTTTTACACAATCTAGTGCAGTTAGATTAAATCTCTCAGAAACCCCGTTCTGTTCGGGCGTATATACATTTGACCTTTCGGATTTAATCCCCAACTTATTTAAATATGCCTTAAATTGGTTGTGACAGAACTCCATACCATTGTCCGTATGGATACACAAAATCTTTTTGCCTAGCTGCCTTTCTTCCTTAACTTGGAATTCCTTAAAGATCTTAAATACCTCTGATTTTTGTTTCATGATATACACAAACACCTTCCGGCTGAAGTCGTCAGTTATTGTCAAAAAGTATCTGTTTCCTCCCATTGAAGCTGTAGGTAAGGGACCACACACATCCATATGGCGGCCGTCCAAATAGTTGCTCCTAGTCCTTTGGACGAGTCGGACGGTCTGGGTCTTCAACACATCCATATGGAGTAATTGTAAAGGTTTAGTGGACCTTATCCTATCAATTGGCTTAAAAGAAATTCTCTTAGACTTTGCTAATTTACAATGTGTACAATTAATTTTTGCATATTTTAGTCTAGGGAGTCCATTAGCCGCGGAAACTTTACTTGTCTGATATAAATAATCAGTGTTAATGTGGCAATATCTCCTATGCCAGAGTTCAGTTTTATTTAAAACTTCTGAAACCGAACAACTTGGTTTACCATTAACTTTTCCCTTTGACCTTGACTTCACCTCAGAGTTATCTTTACTTTTCTTTATACTAGGCAAAATTTTCATTTTGTTAATACTGTTCCTATTTAGGGGTTTTTTACCTTTCTTGGATTTTTTATCCCTATCCTGATCCTTTCCTCTAGTTTTATGGTCTTCGATATTGTTATTTACAGTCTGAGTTTCATATTGAGGTTTTAAAAAATATAAGCCTTCTTTTCTTTTAGCATAGAAGTATTTTTCCCCCTTTGGAGTGTTAAACCACAATACTCCATTAGCCCCTTTAAATGTATACCCCTGTTTCTCAAGAACAGATGCAGCTAATAAGTTTTGCCTTAACTTAGGTGAAAACATAACATCAGAAAGAACAATATCACTGCTACTTGCAAAGAAATTAGTGCAGACACATTACATTTTTTTATTACATAAAAAAATAAAAACCATGTCAAATGTTCTTTAATAATTTCCTAAAACATGAAAAATAAAGTCTGAGCTAGAGCAGGCTAAAAATAAATAAACAAATACATTTAGTTTAAGCTAAGCATATTCTGTTTTCTATTAAGCTAAGCATGTTCTATAAAGGATTTTGGAATTTCTTTTTTGTTTAGTAATGAAGACTAATATATTCATATTTTGTTTGTTTAGTTTAAAAATTGGAACATTTCATATAAAAAATATATATAAAAAATTTTAATTGTTTGATCAAATATTTTTCTGATTGTCATTGTAAACAACTTTTTGATCGCAAAACGAACCACTTTAGTCATTACTGAATGAAAATTTCCTGTCTAGATTACAGAAACTATAAGCAGCCGTTATGCATATAAATCTTGTGAAAATACAAAGCAGAAATATACAGTAGTACAAAGCAAATGTGAGCAGATGCATTACTGAAGGAGGAGAATTTGTGGGTCATACCCCCCCTCAAGAACCCATTAAGTTTCAAAGAAATTATATATGGAGAAATGGAAAACAAAATATTTGGTTACCAACCATACCAGCCAAGTTGATGTTGGATTCATTTAAAAAATTATTAAAAGACATGGTTAAGAAAAAATGTGTTAATGGACCTAGTTCCATCACTGATATTTAATAAATTATGGAGTGTAAATTGGCAAATTTTTCCTTGATTGGTGCATTGTAATCCAAGACAAATTTTTGTATGGCCAGAGTGGTGTAGTTGGTATAAAACTAAGCGACTTGGCTGAAAGAGAAACATCTGTAGAATCTTGGTTTCACATCTACTTTTAATGTGTAGAAAAACTCCTGGAAAAATGCTCGAACCCACCTGGAAAACTCCTTAAAAACTCCTGTAAATGGGTTTTTGCTAAAGAGTATGAATCCTGTGTAAATAGGTGACCGTTTCTGAGTTTCTTTTTTAATATTTGAAAAATTTTAAAAAAATGTTTGGCAAGTCTCAATTTTTCTCATGAGTGTTACCTTTTTTTAATATTCTGTAATATTTTTTGTGTCAATAATTAGTGAAACAAATTGTTATTATTTTAACTTAAACACTTAATTTAAAGTTATAATGGTATCATAATTTATTTATTTTAAAATTTTCAAGTTTTTTATTAGTATTTTCTCTCATGAGTGTTACTTTGTTTTTTAAATATGAGGGTTAACTTCTAATAAAATTTAGTGATTTTTATGTCAAAGTTTTCACTGCAGTTATTATGTAACAGTTACCTTACACCTTTCTGGTAGGTCGGACGGTCTGGGTTTCAACAACATCAACAACTGCAGTTATTATGAATAATTGGAGAGTTTAAAGTCATAGCAAAATTTATTTACATCTACTAGCAAATGTGTTATAGTAAAGCTGACTTTTAGCTATGGTAACTCATGAGACACGGTAACACTCATGAGTTGCAATAACACTCATGATATTGAAATATGTAAAGAAGATTTATAAAAAGAGAAATATCACAATTAAGAATTTAATGGAACCTTAATAAGTACAAAATAAAAGTAGTGATTAGCACAAAAGTAACAGCTTAATGTTCGTTTAAAAGATTAAAAAAAAAGAGCGAGATGTTGAAAAAAAGTTTTGAACACATTTTAGGTGATTACAGTCAAAAACATTGACCAAGACATTGACAAACATTGATATTTGTATTAAGTTCTCAAAACTATAAAATATCCTCCAATGCTCTCACTTTTATGTCTTGTTCAAATACATCTCTTTTTCCAGTAAACTTATAGAAAGTATGATCTCCTTTTGTTTTCAAAGTAGGCTGTGGAATTATGGCAATAATTTGTTCAAACTTCACATAGGCAATATCATTTTCATTTAATCTGAATAACGTATTGTGTCCTCCAGAAATATTTAAAAACATCACTTTTATCTCTCCGTCTTTATCAAGTGGTGACTGGTATACTCCAACATATCGGGACATTGTTTTCTTTCTGGATCCACCTACAAACTCAACAAGCAAAAATGTGCCACTTTTGATGCCAATTAAAGAAGGAATTTCAAGATTAATTTCTTTTTCAGAACTGCTAAGTATATTTTCAACATCGTCTTCATCAGTTTCGGCAAAAATTATGATTTCACTCCTAATCTACTACTCTTTTTACACTTTTCTGTAAGAAGGTTTTCTGTTTTCGCTCCAAGATGGCATTTACGCAACTTTCCTTCTGCCCATATATTTTCTGAACGGAGGCAGAAAATTTGTCAATGCAATATTCTGCCTTTTATATTAGTTGCAATTTGGTGAATCCTTTGCGTGCGAATAACAGTTTTAAAATTTTGAGGAAGCAACATAGAAATCCTGTTAATTTGATTTTGGGACACTTAGTATAGTTTCACTTCAGAATCTTTCTCAAAACAGATTATAAAGTTTCTGTATCTGGAAAAGTTACTCCATAAGCCACATAATCGTTAGCCTTTCTCTTAAGGGCCCCATCCACACCATCTGTAACTCACTTTCCATGGGATGATTCAAAATATGACCAAGTTCCACACGTAAATGATAGCTCTACTGTACTGTGAAAACAATCTATCTAAAAAATAATGAATAATTTTGACCTGTGGGAACTTTTTTTATAAATTTGAAAATAGGGTTCAAATGTGCCCAGATGGCTGCTGGACTATGATGTGGAGAATCTGAGATAGAAGCAAATGAAACTTTCTTTTCAGTTACATAAAGAACTCCGGTATGAATAGTTGTTTGATTACAGGAGGCACCAAAGTGAAAAGATTGAACATCTCTTGATAACTCGCAAGAATAGTTTTCTGAAAAGTCTATGAGAATTGCTGCTTCGCCCACCTTCACATTTTCTTTGCAATCACTAAACGCCTTGTTCTGATGCTTGAAATTAAACACATGCTTTTTAAATTTCTTCATATCTTGTTGAAAACTATCTTGAAGTTCTCTAATTGTACCCAATACTTCTTTTTTTTTTTTTTTTCAAACTTTGTACTTTCTTCTGTGATTTTTTCTCCCCATTTTATTTTTTCTTTCTTTTTTAACTATTTACCAAGCTTTCCAATTCATTTTTGCTTCTGTATCGACATCATTGCTACACATGGGTATTATTTTATCTTTCTATTCAGAACACTTGTACATGCAATTTGCTGAGTTCTTATCATAAGTTTCAAATTTGCACAAGTTGTGAGGATTATCATAAGATAGGAAATGGATTTGTTTCAATTTTTCTATCTTGAATTCAATATTTTCATTTTTCCTATACAAGCAGGTGTGTGCTCAACATCAATTTGTTTAAGAATTCAAAATGAATTATATCTAGTGAAGGTTGGGTAGCAAATGTTTGCATGACCATCCATGTTCACGAAGAAATTTTTTGTACAAGATTTTCATTGATGCATTTAAGAAACCTTTCTGTTTTTTAATTTTTTTTTTCATGTTAAAGTTTCTTTTGTTCTTTTAGCATTTCCCTGCTTGTGACTTTCTTTATAAACTGCCTTACAAGTAGCATCAAGCTTTCTCCCTTCCCAGTATCGTCGCTGTTTCTCAGCTGCTGTTAGTTTTACCTAAAAAATGAAAGAGAATAAATTATACTTTATTTCGACAATAGCTTGTAAAATTTAGGATTTAAAGTTGAGTTGTTTGGATAAAATGGATGTTTAGCAATAATTTATCTTTCATAAAAAAAAACTTTGTACTTTAAAGACTGTAAAAAGTTGTTTTTACCATGAATATTATCTAAAAAATCAAATTTTAAAGTTAGAATTTTGTGTCATGCTCATTTTTATACAAAAAATATTCTAAAAAGTATCCTCAACACACATATTAAGATTAGCTTGATTATGATTCTATACAATTTCTATAGATGTAAGTTTAATTATTAATTGATTGCTTTTAACTCATGAGTGTTGCTTTCTTTTCATGAGTGTTTCTTGTAAAAAGTAACACTCATGAGATTTCTGAAGAAATTTTGACTCATAAAAAATGTAATCATTCTTAAGATAATAAAGTTAATCCTATTCATTCTTTAGCAAATAATATACTATTCTTAAATTAAAAATCTTTATACTTAAATAATGAAATGAAAAATATATAGGTAACACTCATGATAGGTAATAAAAATACTTACCATATAGATATGAACTTTTCAATAAACAAGAAATAAAGAAGCAGTCATCCAGCTCTTTTTTTATACTAGAAAATAAGGAACAATATGGCTTCCTTTAGCTTTATTACCAACTGCAGAAATCAAAACCTATTTAAAATAATAGTAGTAACACTTCTGAGGTAACATTCAAGAGATGTACAGGGGACACATATTAAATTTAAATTTTAAAATATTAATAATTATATTTTAAAAGAATCACTTGCATTTTTGTTAATTAAAATGTAAAACCATATTTTTTAATTCATATATGAAAGTTAATTCAGTTTGAAAGCATAAAAAGAGACGTTCTTAAGTTTGGTGTTTTGAGTTGGGACATGCAAATTTCTATTACTTGAAAACTAAAAATAATAGAAAATAGTTAATATTTTAAAAACATAAACACTTTAATGAGTACATTTTATTAATTATAAACTAATGTACCAATATATGTTCTAAAAGTATAAAAAAATTAATTTTATTAGCATGAAATTTGGGTTCAAAGATTGGGACATCAAACAGGCGGTCAATTTGAAAATCACCCTATTAGTTTTAACGTCATTAAACTAAAACAAACTTTGTTATCGCCACAGGGTTATGGTGCCAGCGAGTTTGCCAAGGTCAGAATTTTCAAGGATAGCGAACAGGCTGGTCACCCGAAGGCAGCTAGTATATAATAAAATTTTCACGAGAGGGACGTTTCTCCCATCATTTTTATTTAGTACTGGCAGTGTATCTGTTTTTTATATGGAATATACATTAAAAGAAACTTAAAATTCACGAACATGTGCAAATTTCTGAAGTATTCTAAATGGCATTGTTATTCGAAGCATTCTATTAAAATATTTAAATTAATGCTCCTGAAAAGAAGTTTAAGAATCTCTGTTCTCGGTATATAAAATTATCTTCACATGCAGATCTGAAGAATAAAACATACTGGTCCCGTTTGTTAACAAATTTACAAAAAATATGGAATTGAATCAATATATGCCAAAATGAAAGTGCTAAAATTGTGTGGGAAGATAAACCCTTAGTACTTATATTCTCATAAATTAGAGATATACCTGTGTATTAGTTGAAGATTAACCATTCTACAATATATGAGTTTAAAAAATCTCTGTAATTTTTTCGAATATATGCCAAAATGAAAGTGTTAAAATTGTATGGGACCCGTACTACCTATATTCTCTTAGATTAGAAGATATACCCGCTTATTAGTAGAAGATTACTTGTACAAAATATATGGGTTTAAAAAATGTTTGCCAAAATAAAACAGATGACATAATAAATTGAAAATACAATATTCCTTATATTCTTTAACCTGCAATTGATATAATATAGTCAAAAATGCAATTTTGATCAAATTTATTTTATATATTGTTAAATGTTTTTATTTAAATTTTAAAGGATTTAATAGAAAGTCTGCTGCATAAACACATTGGATTTAAATTTGTTGCAAAGCAACATATCATTTTCTTCAAATAAATTTGTAGAAAAATATCGTCTGTATACTGCTATGCATTTAACTGAGCATTTTTTATTAATATCTGGACAACTCCTGGTCCTAGAAACTCGAAACATGTACTAAATTTTAAGGGGGGCTATTCCAAGGTTACTCACAAAATTCCAATCAAATTTGGTGCAGCTGTTCTCTCTTGATGATGAGACAAACACACACACATACAGACAGATGAAATTTCAATAAAAAATTCAAATGAGATAAACTCAGCACTCACTATACGGATTGAGTTAATTGTAATTGTTGGTGTCCCCCTCCCCTCCTTCCCCAGGTGTGGCTGCCCATGTTCCCGTTATATTTTTTACCATATTTCTGCTTTCCTTTATTTTATCTCTCATGAACTATGTTTGCCATTTCAGTCCATGTTCTTGCTGTTTTGAAGTATATTGACCTTGAAGCTTGTATCATAACAGAATGTTATTGAAATTATTCAGAATCCAATGTTCAAAATTAGCGTCTTGAAAAACTTTAGCAAAGTAGTTAAGTACAAATAAAATAATAATGCAGTATATAGATGTTTCATGGATACACCGGGTCCCCTTTGTTAGTGCAAGAGAACCAATAAAATCAAAGTTCAAAAGACAAAGTGGGCAGAAATAAGAAGATACTTAGGGGTTTATATAATACCTGTGTCCTGGATTAAGAGTCCACATGAGAGAACCAATACTTCTAGTTTTGCAAAATTTCATGGGGCTTTGTATTCACTGTTACGTTGCATTGTTGATTCTGAATTCATAGGACCAACCCATATTGAAAGGATTATGATTATGAACATTGAAACATGAAACATTGTTGCAGAATACCAGTTTAATCTTATCAAACAACATAACTTGTTTGAGTAATTTATGCACGTTATTGTTTGCCAAATGGCAATAATTAATGGCAATAGTAATTTCTGAAATGAAGGGCTATTTTGCAACAGTTTCAGGAAAAATGCTATTTGTACACGATCCTCAGTATATCTCACTTAATTGTGAAAATATTTTCCACTTAAGCAATCTGTTTGCATCAACTAGTTTTTTATAATTATTAGAAGTTGCATTTAAAATGTTATTTTTCTAACATTATATAATGAAATGAAGGGCTCTTTTGCAGCAGTATCAAGAAAACTGCAGTTATATGTGATCTCCAGTCTATCTCGTTTAAATAGTGAAAATATTTTCATGACATATATAATTCATATTTTAAAACAAAAGCATGTTTTCTTCCAGTAGAATTGTTTATAATTATTACTAGTTGTATACAGAAATTTATTTTTCAAATATATTATAAATGAAATGAAAAGCAGTATTACAAAAAGGAAGCATGTGTACATGGTCCTCGGTATATCTCGTTTAATTGTGAAAATATTTTCCATTTACGCAATCTGTTTATATTGACTAAAATGTTTTATAATTATTGCGAGTTGTATACAAAAAAGCTATTTTTTGGACATATTAATGAAATGAAGGACTATTTTAAAGTAGTATCACAGATCAGTTGTATAGAAGATCTAGACAAGTCTGGAACTTGTCTAGATCTTAGTAATTATGTGGAAGAATTGTTGAAGATGAGATTTTAATTTGGTATCATAGAAAAATTAAAATTTCATGAAATATCTATTTAAATTTGGATGTTTCTATTTTGATAGATTTAATTATTATATACATAATGCAGCTGATGCATTTTTAATTTCATTTTACAATTGACAAGATTAAGTAAACTGGTTCATCGTGCATGTTTTTGCATTAATTCGAAATTTTCTCATTTTTGATCTTTCTGCTATCTTATACCTGGTTGGTAAGTATATATTTAGGCCTAACTGACCCCCCTAATTTCACACACTTCCGCACTTATTTTTTGGTCACTTAAGGAAGAGAATATCAAAACTGATTTAATGAGATAACTTGATGAGAGTTATATTACTAAAGTAAATAATACTATATAATATATATATACTAAAAATGTTCTTTTTGAAGATATCTTTCACATAAAAATATCAAACATAAAGATCTTTTACATTTATTTATTTCCCAGCTGTACATGCTAAGTGTTTCTAACATGGGATGCAAATAGGGTGCAGCTTTTTTTTTTTTTTTTTCTTAAAGGCACCTCAACTTATAAATACCCAAGTATTATGTGTTCATATTTGTTTTATAATTTTTGTGTTATAAAATCATTTTTTTTTCTAGATGATGGCCCCTGTTGCAATGACAATGCAAGCTCCCATTCCTATTCATCAACATCAGAAGATGCCAATGAAAAAGATGAACACACATAACACTTACAAAAGATACGAGGTTTGTTATATTGAATGTATATATTTAAATATTTGTACTAGCTGTCTCTCCTTATAGTAATGGTTGCCAATGTTCTGAAGAACAGAAAAACTAAATTTGTCAGGGAGTTTGAGAAATTGATCAGCAGAATTTTTTGAAATTTGGAAAAATCTCCTTAATTTGGTATCTCCTTGGGTATTTCCCCAAATACATCACACTGTTTGTTTGTCTCTGGGTCCAGTGTGATATAATAAAAAGACTATTGTATTCTTGAATTCCATTTTTTATTTTATTTTACAGGATACTTATTTAAAAACCCATCTTTAGAAAATTAGATTTATATTATGATGCTTTAATGGCATTTCTAATATATATATGCATTGAGTATAAATATTTGATTATATCTGCGCATATACGTAAGAAAAGCCAATATTTCTTTGGCGATGAACTAGGTAATTATTTTGGCACAATATCAACATGGCAGCTTGGGGAAAGTTGTCAAGTTATCGATTATTCAATCACTGAAAAATGAATTTAAATTTTTATATAATCCCTGTTGTTGAGTGGAAATAATCAATTTAATTGTTTTGATTCAAAATATAGTTAGTGTCACTTGTCATGAAACAAGTACATTTTGTTATGGTTTTGTTAGGGATTGTAAAGTAAATGCATTTTGTTAAGTGGCCATACAGTAATTGTTTTGTTAGGATTTTTTTTTCTTTTCATAAAAAATATGGATCGGAATATGTCTGTGGTCGTTATGTGTCTGGGTATTTTAGGAGGGCAGATGGGAAGGAATAATATATGCCTAAACAAAGACAACTGTATTGTAAAAAAATTTCACCAAGTAATGAAGCATTTGGTAACACATCAGCCCAAAAATGAAATGTATTTTGGTGCTAAGTACTCATTAATTAATGAAGTGTACAAGTGTATGTTCCTTCCGTGCAGCCTGGCTACACTCAAGTATTTCCTGTGCAGTTACAACCATGAAGGTAAAGTAAATCCATATGTGAAATCTTTCCTCAATCTCTTTTGGCACTTTGCTTATTTGCATTGATGGTACTTTCCTGCCTGGATGAAATCATATTTCGTGCCAAAATATGGGATTTCAATTTTTTGGCTAGCATTTTGTCGAATTTTTTTACAATATATTTGTTTTTGTTTAAAAATATCATATCTTTTTATGGTGAAATTTTTTGTTAAATTGAAAGTGTGATTTGTACTTGCATGCTTTGCTCTGAACTGTTGCTTTCACCTGGTTTACATTTTTGTCAGTATGTGCTTCACATGCAGTGTATCTGTAGTGATTTTTAAAGCCAATGTTTAAGCAATTTTCTTTCTATAGGGCCTACCACATAAAGCTATTATAAAATAGAGGGAGCCCCTCTTTTTTGTAATCTTTTCAAAAAAATGACTAACATCTTTGGCTTCTTTTTGCAAATAACTGCCAGATTTGGCACATTCGAGTTAGACCAGCTCATTGTAGCAGTTTCAGAAAACTAAAAATGTGCCATTGTGGTAGTATATGAATTGTCCTACACATTTTTTTTTTTTTTTTTTACAGAATTTTAATTTATGTATTTTTAAATCTCTATACAGATTCAGAATGTGTAGATTAACGTTCTGCAAATATATTTGGTTTTCACTTTTTTTCCCACCTGTTTTAGTTTTCTTTTTCAAATTATTTGAATCACATTTGAAAAGATGAGAATTTTTAAAAAAAATATTATTTCAGTATTTGTTTTTGGATTATGGAACTACATATTTTAGATAAAATGTTGTTAATAAGATATAGTTGATAGAGCAAATCTCTACATTAAACAGACTTCCATTAACTACTGAACACTTTCTATTTCAAAAGCACAAAATTTTTCTTCCAGATAGTTCTTTGTTTCTTTCTAAAATTATATTTTATAAATTCTCACCTTGAATCATATATATATATATATATATATATATATATGTGTGTGTGTTATGAAAAATAAATGAATGCATAATAAATATATAATAAATCTAACTTTTCCCTATTGGCCTTGATTTTTTTAAATTAAATCATACATATAATTTATCTGTTTTTACAACATTTCTGTATATGACATAGCAGTTCAGGACATGACAAATCTGATCTGTATGCATCATTAATGGGCTATTTCAATAGATGCATTTGATTAAAAAGTTAAAAAAAAAAAATATGAACTGAAGCTTCATCAAAAAAACCTAGATTTTAATATCTTCAGAAAGGCATGAGGATGCAGCAGACTTCCGAAAATCATCCGTCCTCCCGTCCTCGCCGGGTTAAAATTCGGCGAGGACGACCAATTTTCGCCTTGAGATTAGAGATTCCGTTAAAAAAAAAAAAAAAAAAAATGTTGTCATCGTAAGATTGTGGCGAAAGCCGCCCTTTCCCGTGCCATGAATGAAAATTCAAATGTCGTCACCTACAAATCCCCCTAGTGTGCATTATCAATGCCTTCTTTCTAGGCGAGCTGTCAGATCTGAATTGTAACCACAGGCGCTAGTTATTTTTTCTCCCCTCATCCTCCACCCAGTGAATCCGATGATCACACGAAAATGCGATATCGCACTCAGGATCGAAGTGACATGTTCTCTTCTCCTTTTCAAGGTGTACATGTGCGGAATTTTTGGATTTTTACAAGACCGACAATACCAATGCTTAAATCCAGAGCAAGCCCGAAGAAATTTATAAATGTAGAATGAACTCAGCCTGAAGATAACTGCGTCTCAGCAGGCCCGAAATGATTTGTATTTTGTATTCAAATATGTTAAAAATAAATTTGTCAAAATTTTGTACGGAGAATTTAGTTTGTTTTCTTAAACATTTATCTTTACGTAGCTGAAATAAAAGCAATAAGTTCATGCATTCAATTTAAATCCATTTTAAAAATTTTCAAAAGAAATATGTTCGGCCCGGTCGTAACGGACGTTTAAAAAAAAAAAAAAGACTCAACCCTGTCCGAAACAATAGAAAACTCAAGTCCAGCCCGGGCCTAAGCCCAAATCCCCATTTAACTTTTTAAAACCCAAACTATAAAATTTTCATTTGCTGTAATAGACAGTAGTAAGTAACAAGTTTGAATTTTTGGAATGGATTCTTCTAGTTTCAGCCAGAAGTGTTTTATTTTTTTCCCCACTTTGGTTTCAACTTTAAAACTAAAACGTTTAAAATCCATTCATGGCATTTATTCCAGTTGTTTGACAACTGAAGTTAAAGTATGAAACATCTATTCAGTCCAAGAAGATTTTAATTGTGATTGACTACATTCCCTAGAAATTAAGAGTACGATGAGGTTTAAACTGTTTAGAGACAAGAGGATTTATATGATTATTTATTTACCACGCCTTCAAGTTACCAAACATTGAAAAAAGGAGCGATTCCTTACATATCGTACCCCTTTGCCCCCACCCATAGATCGGAATTCCACCATTCTGATCCATTATCGTAGACTCCGCGTCGGCGACTTTCATCGCGGCGGTTAAGCGGTGTGGGGGTGGTGTATGAATATGCAGTTATTTCACTTCATCGTGAAGCAGTTGGTTCTAATTTATTATTGTTATGCGATGTATTTAAGCACATATATTAAGGAATATAAAGTGAAAAAAAAATTCTTAGGAGGATGGGTAAAAAATTTCAATAGCCGTCCTCGCGGACGGGCTAGATTTTGCCGATTTCCTGAAGCCTGGGATGCAGACATTTTTATGGCACTTTTGCAAAATCATGGCACTTTTGCAATTATGGCACTTTTGCAAAAATATTAACTTTATTACATTTTTGTACATTGAATTTATTTATATTAATACATATATACAACAAGTTGATCAGTAGAGTGCCTACTACAAATGGGATCATGAGGGTAGAATAATATTTTTATTTTCTACATGCATTCTTAAAAATGTAGTGTCTTGTTGATTCTGTTCAAAATTTTTAGTTCCAATTTAAAGAGCATCATCTTGTAGGATTGCAAAAAATTATAATAATCGTTCAAATGAAATTAAAAAATAAAATAAAATTGCATTGAAAAAAAGGCAATATTTTAATTAATATTTTAACTTTTATCTTCGGTGTAAAGTTTTTAGCAATTTTACATAATTGTATTTTAAAATATTCAAATAGTATGGACTTCCATACTATTCGAATGGAATTACAATATGAATAGAATTTTATGATTTTCAACAGAATCATAATATGAAATAGGATGCTTGAAAATTGAAAAAAGAACTGATTTTACATGCATTTGCGAATGCTCAGTAAGTATTTGCGTACAATTGTGCTTTTTAATTTTTTTCATATTATTCTAAATTTTTTCTGCTATTTTGCAATGTTCAATATTTCAACAGATAAAACACATAAAATGATTTTTTCAATATATTTTCCCGAATTATCAACCCCCCTCCCCTACATTTCTTTTTATTAAATTCTAACTTAAAAAATCAAAGCAGAAACACAAACTGATTTAGTTAATACTATGAAAATTTTGTATATTTTGTGTTTTTATCAATTCATGCAACTTATAAGAAATAAATACTAACTCATTTTACATAATGCATCTATCTACACATGAAATTTCATAACAGTACGTACATGCATTCATAAGTTATCTTGCCCAAACTTTATAGACAAATACATATACCCACACACACAGACAACATGCAGAAAGTGTTTAAATTGTGTTCAGAAGATCTTAAAACATACATTTCCTACCCTTTATTTTTATTTCTTTTTCCAATTTATACCAAATTAAGCATATTAAAATAGCTTGATACAAGCTATTTATTCGATACTGACTTAGGTGGCACTGCACTATGCCCAAACTACGAATTTAAAACCGGAATTTTTGTCCTTAGAGATGTAATAATCATGAGAACAGCAACATACTGCACCTCAACTTGTTTTATAATAAAACTTACAGTTTATCAAATGCACTTAAGATTCTTTTATTTATAAATTTTATATGGAATTTGTTCAGTATAAGCCACTTACATTTTCCGGTACATATGTCAAAGTACACACTTTTATTGTACTGTGTTTTCTTAATATATTTTATTGCCTAATTTAAGCTGTATTATTTCAGACAGTTCACTGTTGTTTAATGTTTTTTATGAATATATTTAGTAGCAAACACAAAAATGTACCAAAAGATATTGTCTTTTTATAAAAATTTTCATTATATCCGAAATTTCGTTATACCAAAAGTGCTTCTCAATAAAAAATCTCAACATGCTAATATTGTTTATATACATGTAATATTTATAGGCAAATAAATTGAAATGTAAGATAATTAAAATATACCTTCTTTTGAATAAAATAAAATTCCCGATATCATGTTCACACACACACACATGCAATCTCTAATTTATATCTTCTCACATTAGCGCTCGTGTACAGTCTCATAGTTTCATTTTTCAAAGACTACCAATTGTTGCCAAAATATAGTTTAAGATTTTTTAACAAATATCTTTTCATAAATACATTGATAAAAAATTTCATGAAGCTCATCAACATCTCTTATCCTCAAATCTTAGGGGAAGCAGAAATAAGTAGCAATATATAATTTTTCTTTTAAGGATGCACAGATTAAACATGCCTCTACTGTATGTAAACACAGGGATAGTTTTTACATTTTTTTGTTTGACTATTTGACATGCCTATGACTCCGAATTTTTGTCTAAACATTGCTCTTTTATGTGGGCTTGGCGTAAATAGTGAGGTTTTCTTTTGTATGGTTCCTATTTATGTGAAGTGATTAGAAGATTAAAGTAGGTCATGACGATCGCTTTTACAAGGTATTACCTCTCAAGTTGGCATGTGTCCGCAATTCTATAGATTGCGGATACATGGGGGGGGGGGGGATTAGCAAAGAAAGATGCATGGGCATAAAGTGATTAACAGTTGATAAACTAAATGTCAAGCAGAAATAGCCAATCAGAGACAGTTATTTGACACCTTCTCGTCAAAACCATATGCGCGATAAGAGATTAGAGAAACATGATGTCTCCAGATATCTATCATCATGAAAGATAGGAAATGTCCATCTATTCCTCTGTATGTATGATTAAAATAGGTCATGACGATCGCTTTTACAAGGTATTACCTCTCAAGTTGGCATGTGTCCGCAATTCTATAGATTGCGGATACATGGGGGGGGGGGGGATTAGCAAAGAAAGGTGCATGGGCATAAAGTGATTAACAGTTGATAAACTAAATGTCGAGCAGAAATAGCCAATCAGAGACAGTTATTTGACACCTTCTCGTCAAAACCATCTGCGGGATAAGAGATTAGAGAAACATGATGTCTCCAGATATCTATCATCATGAAAGATAGGAAATGTCCATCTATTCCTCTGTATGTATGATTAAAATAGGTCATGACGATCGCTTTTACAAGGTATTACCTCTCAAGTTGGCATGTGTCCGCAATTCTATAGATTGCGGATACATGGGGGGGGGGGATTAGCAAAGAAAGGTGCATGGGCATAAAGTGATTAACAGTTGATAAACTAAATGTCGAGCAGAAATAGCCAATCAGAGACAGTTATTTGACACCTTCTCGTCAAAACCATCTGCGGGATAAGAGATTAGAGAAACATGATGTCTCCAGATATCTATCATCATGAAAGATAGGAAATGTCCATCTATTCCTCTGTATGTATGATTAAAATAGAATGGAGAGGACTGGCTAGTTGTTTTATTTAATCAACCTGTGCAGTGATGGGATTGCTGCGCCAGACTGCGCCATTCAAAGTAGATCCATTCTGATACAAAAAGCAAATTTTAACTGATTTTGCGCCAACACTGCACCATTTCATGAAAATACCAGAAAACGTAATTCTTCTCCGTAATTCTGGGAACAGAAAGAAAGGATTGAATCAGAAATTTCTCATAAGAGTGCAATCTACCAACAAAATGCCCCCTACAAGGGAACATTATCAAACTTGATATCAATCGAAATATATTTTTTCGAACCCTTCAAAATGAAAGGTCACATGCTATAGTATGGATCATTTGGAACAATGATACAGATTTTTCAAATTTTTCTTATGAAAATTGAAAAAATCCAAATTCTATAATTCGGAAAATTCCGGAATCGGTAAAGTCTGGACTGGTCCTCATTTTCCTAGTTGTACTGTATATGTAAACAAAATTGTATAAAACATTTTAAGTTATTTTGAATGGCTTTTTTATACTGTCATATATTCACAGTATCAATTAAATCTAAAGTTATTTTTTAAAATTGGCATTAAAAATAGCAGTATGCGGTACTTAGAATTTTGATACAGACAGCAGGGAAAACTCGTGGAATTTCACACCGTATTAACGGAAGTGTTCTGAATTTTTTAATATTTTATTAAAGTTTTAAGGAAATATTTATTTGCTTTAGCTTGATTTACTTATAAAATATCCGTTTTGATTTAATGGGGGATTTCTCTTATTATTTTTTTATTGCACTATATTTATTTTTAATTTTATGATTTTTATTTTTTTTCTTCATTATTTCTTTTTTTAGCGCAATATAAAAGACCAGTATCCTTTTTGAAAAATATCGCATATTTTAAATGTTTTGCGTTTCTTTAGATTTTCCCTTAAATTATTTTAGATCTTTTTGAAAATTATTTATTTAAGTTTTTAATTTTGTAGATCTTTCCTAAAATTATATATTTTTTCCCTAAAGTATTTTATTTCATTTTGTTAGATCTTTTTCAAAAATTTTACTGCAATAAAATATTTTTAGATCTTAAGTTATTTATTTTAATTTTTTAAAATATGTTTTAAAATTCTTTATTGCAATTTTTTTTTAATTTAGATTTTTTTCTAATTATTTAATGTAATAAAATTTATTTAAATCTGTAAAATTATTTTTTCAATTATTTTTTTATATTTTTTCAAAAATTATTTATTGCAATATTAAAATGTTTTATAGATCTTTACTAAAATTATTTATTGCAGTTTTTTTATATTATGTATTGAAATTATTATAGAATATGTATTGAAAATAGATTTTTTTTAATAAAAAATAAGCATTTTTTATTAATGTAATTTATGTACTATTTTAGTTTATTAAAAGTTAATTAAATTCAAAATGTTTATACTTAAATTCGGTTAATTAGATTTTTAGAACTTCATTGTCTTGAATTTACTTGTTATATATATGACAAACTGTTAAAATAAAAAAATACGTTGCACCGAACTGCTACAATGTCGAAAAATCTCTTGCTACAAACTGCTATAATTTCGAATAATTGCCTGCTACGAACTGCTACATTTTCGAAATATTGCCTGCTACAAACTGCTACGATTCCAGAAATTTGCTGCTCTAAAAATTGCTCCAAAAGAGTTTTTTGTAATCACATCACTGCCTGTGGCAAGTGCCTATTTTTAAGTATACCCTGTCATATGACATGTGATATATTGTCTCGCATTCTCTTGAATTGAATGGATTGCATTATCTTTTTAAATATGTTAATTGCACTTGTTTTTTCCCTCAAACTATTTTTATTTATTTTACTTTAGAATAATATTGAGCAGCAGCCAGATCTTCCTAAGGGACCGCCTGTTACCGTGTTTGTTGGTAACATCACTGACAGAGCCCCTGACACTTTAGTTCGGCAAATTCTACAGGTTAGTTAGAAGCTTTTTATATGTTTGCATTTTTTTGTAGTTTCTAAATAATGATGGGTCATAAAAGTATTAGCATATTCATAGAACCCTCCTGTGGGGTGGGAGTGGGGCTGCATTCCCAAAGATGCTATTGACTACAAGTTCTCCAAAATTTCTACAAATAACAACCATGTGCTATGCAGTTATGTTTATTCTATGCTGAACTGCTCCCAACCACTATGACTGCCACGAACTACTTCCAAACACAGGCTTTTGCTGATCCCGCACCCAAAACGCTTTTCCTGTACTTTTCCATCTCCCCCTTAACCTGAAGAACCAGAAGATTTAGTGACCCAAAACTATCGGCCCCTACTCTTTATGCTTCATGATCGCAACGAAGTGCCTAAAGTGCTTTTTCCTCTCCCTCCAGTTGAAGAGCCACGGACGAGCCAACTGTAATCTTTAGCAATCACGAATGCTTTCTCTGGCTTTATGCTTTCTTCACAAACTTCCATCCCAATTCTGAAGTGAAAAGAAACAATGTAGATGGAAATGAAAATGAATTTACATTCCCCCCCTCCCCTTTTTTTTCCTCCTTTCTGTATTCTGCGACAGGTGACAGTGATCTGTGATCTTTTTTTATCTATCATGTGCTTTGAGATAGCTTGTAATAACATGAATTAAGTTTATATTGTATTCAAGCATGTGATTTTTTCGAGAATTGGTGAAAAATCCCTAAATTTCATTTTATTTATCAACAGATTCTAATTTGTTATTATACGTGAAGACATTTTTTGCATCACTCACTGCATTCGCAGGGCTCGAGTTCATTCCAAAACCATGTTATTACCGAAGATCGAAAATTATGCTTTTTAAATGATCTGTGTAATTAAGTTTTTATCTTTCAAAATTTCCAGACTATGAAATGGAATTTAAAAATGTCTTCTGATTGACCAATTAAAAAATATTAACCAATAATATTTAAAAAAAATATATGTAACAGATTGGCAAGCAGCCAAATGCATAAGTCGATTTCCCAAAATTTGGAAATGAAATAACTCTGTATTTTTTTCCTTTTTACTATGCCCCCCCCCCCCCCCCCCTGCTCTCCAAAATGAAAAACAAAAAATAAAATCTTTTAATTTCTCTTAAAGTTTTATTGTTTTTCAAACATTTATACATCTTTATATTTAAAAAAGCTGATATCTCTGGGAAAAAAAAAGAACTTTATTAGAAATGTAAAATATGTGAAAAATAACCACATTTGTTTACTAAAAATTTTTTTCTGCAAAAGTTATTTCTTAATGCAAAATCTTTACAATAATATAAACAGCAATCTTGTGTATCTGTGTGTATCTAGAAATTATGCGATCAGTATGGAAAGCGATAAAAATTCTCTGGAAATCACAAAATATTGATTCACGCTCCTTGCACTTCGTAGCGATGAGACATAGTTTTTCTGTTCTTGCATCTGGAGGAAATTAATTTACTCGCGATTGCATAATTGGCACTCGCAAATAGCGTTGTGTTACGTGAGATAACCAGTGATTATCTTTCTCCTACTTTTGCAATCTACCTATGCTTCCATTGACTGAAATGTTTATAATTTTTTTATGTTATATATAAACTACTTTTCAAACATATAATTAATGAAATGGCGGTTTATTTTGCAGCAGTATCATGAAAAATGGCATTTTTGAGAGATCCTCAGTATATTTTCTTTAATTGTGAAAATATTTTTCACTTTTGTAATCTGATTCCATCGATTAGAATTTTCATAATTATTATATGTTGTATATAAAAAAAAAAGCTAGTTTTTAAGCATATAATGAGTAAAATGAAGTGTTATTTTGCAGTAGTATTGCAGAAAATTGCATTTGTATGCGATTCTCTATATATTTTGTTTGTGAAAATATTTTTCAGTTTTGCAGTCTGTTTGCATCAACTGTAATGTTCATAATTGTTATGCATTGTGTTTATAAAACAAGCTATTTTTTAAACATATTAATAAAATAAGAAGTTATTTTAAAGCAGTATCACGAAAAATTGCATGTGTACGCGATCGTCAGTATATTTTGTTTAATTGTGAAAATATTTTTCATTTCTGTAATCTGTTTGCATTGACTTTAATTTTCACAATTATTACATGTTGTATATAAAAAAGCTATTTTTCATGCATATTATTAGTGAAATGATGGGTTATTTTGCAACAGTATTGCAAAAAACTGCATTTGTACATGATTCTCGATATATTTCATTTATTTGTGGAAATGTTTTTCACTTTTACAATCTTTTTGCATCGGTGAAGGGTTATTTTGCAGTGTTGCAAAATAATACTTCATACTGCTCAGTATTGCAAAAAACTGCACGTGTACGCAATCCTTGGTATATTTCCTTTTATTATGGAAATATGTTCCACTTTTGAAAATTGGTTGGTATCGACTAAAATGTTTGTAATTATTTGTAGTTTTATACAAATAAACTATTTTTTCAAACATATTAATGAAATAAAGAACTATTAACTGAATAAATATTTAAATTAATAATTTGGGTATTTGTAAATGCAATCATTTCAGAATTATTTGATGCAAAAGTATTTGATATATTTGCAATTGAATTTACATCTTTGGAATGTTAATAAAAAAAATAACATTTATTTAATCCTCAATTTAAATTAAGATAGTAATTATAATAACTTTATTTTAAATGAGTTCTGAGAATAATAAAAATATAAGAAAATAAAGCAGGTTTAACCATAAAAAATACAAAAAATTTTGTACTTATTTCATTTCTTCCAAGAATGGACACAAATGTTTTGTTGTCTAAAAAAATCAGACTGATTCCATCCCCAATCTTTCAGATAAGGTATTTTAAATCTTTTGTTTTCAATGGATTTATTAAGCTAAGAAGTACTAGTTTCAAATCATTACATGATATAAATGGAACTTATTTACAATTTACAAAAAATTTTTGCTTGAAAACGAAAATTGATATTACTGACCCCCCCCCCTCCTCTGAAATTCCCCATGCTGACTCCTGAATGAGGCTCATTCAAGGTTAGCATCTCTGGTAATGTTTTCTTATATAATACAGTTAATTTTAATTGGAGTTTTTCGTCTTAAGTTTTGAGCAACGACAAGTATTCATGGTAGTGTTAAATATAATAAAGTGGAAACAAAAGTATGCCAAACGATTAAAGATGGACTGATTGCTTATAAAAGGACTCGAGTTCTGTAAACAGGATCGGTCATTGTATTTAGATATGTTTTTTTTTTTTTTTGGTTTGATGGAAATATCAAGAGTAGTGATCTATCGTTAAAAGGAAATATACTGCTTAAAGTTATATTGATTAATTTATTATCTTTACTGTATAGGTATTAAAGAGTCCTATGTTTTGGTGCTAAGCATATAGCATGTGCAAGTAATATTCTAGACATAGTGCGAAAGGTGCAAAAGTAAATTTAGAATAGTATGCTGGAATATTTTGCTAAACTTCCACTTGTTAAGAAACTAAAAAAAAATATATATATATATTTTTTTCTCTTGTAATTATTTGATAATGTATATTCATAAATACGAACTTTTATTGAGCTTAAGGACATTGTTAATTTAATAGATGGAGTTACTCACATTGTAAAATTTACTCTACTCTGCATTTTAAAGAAGCGCATAGTAGTTAAAGGTTTTTCTCTTTAAAAATCCTACTTTGACAATAAAAAGAGTTTGGTGCTTTTTAAAAGAAGGTAAATCTCTACCAAAAATGTCTGGGGGGGGGGGGGAATTTGATATGGGCAGCACGACTTTCCCTGCAAACTCATATTCATGTCCTCTTTATTTCTTCAATAATTCATTAAATTGAGTTTAATTGCATGAAATAATAGCTATAATTATTTTAAATTACACTGAATTTGCACTTTTAATTCAATTTTCATTTTTATTTGGTAACTGGATTTACTTTCAAAGGTAATGTAGCGAAAGTGTGAAAAAAACTAAAATATCTCAAGACCGGCAATTTCTAGAGTAATATGGTTGGTTTTATTCTCTTCATTGTCAAAAATTATGTGTAAATAAAGCATTTAATGGATATATTTGAGTATACACAGTCTTTTATTTTTAGATTTAAATATTTTTGCGGATCATTTCACAAAAAAATGCTGTTTTTTTTATCCTGAATCTTACTTAAATCTAATCAGCACCAGGGTCACCCACAAGGGACTTACCTACCAAATTTTATGGAATTCGGTCAATTAGTTTTTCAGTTAGAGTGGATACAATATCTGCACAGATAGACACAAACAGATGTCATGCTAAAAATAGTTTTTTCGTGTTCTAGAGGTCCCAAAATGTGTAGATCCGTTGAAAACTCGAGTTGCGATTTTTGGCACGATTATAATACTTACCCTATACATTACCATATATTGCAGGGAAAGTGAAAATGTAAAGAAAGGAACCATACAATGTTTTCTTTTGTTCACAATTTCATTACATGCAAATAACATGTATAATTATGCTGCTAAACAATTCCTGATAATAAAAAATATATTAACAATTTAAAATTCCTTTTGAGATTGATTGCTAGTTGTCTGATCTAGTTTGATGAGAAATTATTTGATGTATTATTCTACAGCAACTATTTTTTTTTTTCTTTTTAAACCTAGTAACAAATTTGTCATTCCTAAATTGAAATGTATCAAGTTTCTAATCTTTATTTTTCAGCGATGTGGTATTGTGCTGAATTGGAAGCGTGTTCAAGGAGCTAATGGAAAATTGCAAGGTATACTTTAATAAGAATATAATAAACAAAATTATATTCCAATGTAATTATCTCATTTCTTTCTGTCTTAACTATTCTGACGCTGAGTATATAAAACATAAATATCCAATCATAGAAGTTGATATTTTAAGACAGTGATTCTCTACCAGAAAAGACAGAAGTCCATGTTTTAAAATATTTTATGTAGAAGCCTTTGCATACCTGCCAAATCTCCCGATTTTTCCGGGAGTCTCCCGAATTTTGATGCAATCTCCCGAACTCCCGAAAAATTCCTAAATCTCCCGAATTTTTACAATAATTAGAAAAAATCCCTACAAAAGAGATTTTCCTAAAAAAATCCCTATGCAGACGTGCCAACTCTCCGGATTTTGGTCGGAGACTCCGGATTTTTCATTACTTCTCCGGCCACCGGATTACTAACGAAATTCTCCGGCTTTTTTTTTGTTGGAAATTTATCAATTAACCAGACATGGTATAATTCTTCAAAAACACCAATTTTCCGCATTTTTAGCACTGATTTTTATCATTTCCGGGATCGTAGCAAATCCATAATACAATGCAGGGTAATGCCAATCAAATTAACGGAGATTTACTGCCGCGTGTATTGTATATTAAGATCTCGATCGCTTATTTTATGAAAGTAATAAACATACTTCTTCAAAGGTTATTGAGCATAAATCGCTAAAATGTTATTTTGTTCATTAATTTCGCATAAACACTGCGATTGCGCAATTCAGTTTGTTCTCATGAATCGCCGAGAATGCAATAGTATCTTTTTCCATCCATCTCAATCTTCTAAATATTGCATTTTTGATTGACTAAACTAGCATATTTTCATATTCTGATTAATTATTATGGTTAATTTCTTAATTATTTTCGCATAAATAATGCGATTGCGCAATTCAGTTGCTTCGCGTGAATTGCCGAGAGTACGTTAGTATCTTTATCCATCCATCTCCATCATTTAAATGTTGCATATTAGATCAACTAAACTAGCTTATTTTCATATTCTGATTAATTATTGTTGTTAATTTCTTAATTATTTTCGCATAAATAGTGCGATTGCGCAATTCAGTTACTTCGCGTGAATTGCCGAGAGTACGTTAGTATCTTTTTCCGTCCATCTCCATCATTTAAATGTTGCATATTAGATTGACTAAACTAGCTTATTTTCATATTATGGCTAATCATTAAGGTTAATTTTTTAATTATATTTGTATAATACAAATTTTTCTAAAAAAATATTTTTCTGAAAAATCGGTATGAACTCTGTGAAGGGATATTGAAAATGAATTTAGTAAGGAGTTCTTAAAAAAAGCAAAAAGAGCTACTACTTTATTTTTAAGTAGTAAGAAGGATTGAATTTTTGACATTTTTTAATTATATAGAACTTTTACGTGCTGTATTTTTACTTACCAAAAGATTTCTTTCATTCAATATTTTATCTGCAGAGAAGTGTTTCTGTGTCAAAGACATGTGAATGATTATTAAACAGTAACCAATGACATTTTTCTTTATGCATCATATTCAGTGTAATGAACATTGTTATAGACTCTGATGAGAATAACTCTAACGAATGTGCTTATTTTTTAAAAGATGTTTTAATTATTTTGTATTCGTTGAAATTAAATTGTGTTTATAGATACAATACAGATTGTTTATCATATTTGTCTATTTTTTATGGTGCAGTTTTGTAGTAGAGGGGAAAAAATCCCTATTCTGTCTTGAAAATTCCCTTTTATGTTTTCTGTAAAAAAAGAAATTGTTATCGCGCTGTGCGATTTTTCGACTTTTGTCGCGAATTGTATATATTTAAAAATCTCCCTAATTTTCATTTTCCAAGGTTGGCAGCTATGCCTTTGTACACATTTTGTGAGAAAGATAACATGTTTCTTAAATCTTCATTCAACAAACTCTGAATTAGATGGCATGCTGAAATTTTATTGCACGTATTTATCAACTTCTATGGTTTCTCTGTAAAAATAATGATAGTCATTCTATGGTTGTGCAATTTAGGAGTGGTTTAAACAAAAAAAAAAAAACAAAAAAAAAACAAAAAAAAAAATCAGACTTTTTCTGTTCTGCAAATTTTGTATTTTCAGCCTGCTATGCACTATTCTTAATTGCGATCATCTGTGTAAAATATCAAAATTCTTCCAAAACTATATCAGTGGTAAAAAAAAAAAAAACTTATTGGAATCGGCACCCTGCTACAGGTAAGTTGAATCTTGAACTGATTTAGAATTGAATTGATAAAACCAGTGAGAACTGAGAAAACCACTACGGGGTTAACCACCAACTTATCCACTTGGAAGTAAAGTCACTTTGGTAGTAAAGTCATTAAACACGCTAATTTATCTATAGTCATCCTCCTTCTTATTTTCTGTATGTTCATTTTTGGACTGTACACATTTAGGTCAAAGTTAAGCAACAATTAGAGACTTGGGCTAGAAAATTTTCCTCTGTTTTTCTGGAAAATTTTCCACTTTTTTTGCTGCCTAATTCATTTGAAAATGAAATGTTTCTTTCCACACTGTGTTTTGAAAGTGGGTTACAAGAAGTTTTTGATTATTTAGTTTTCTAATTTTGTGGAGGAAAGGAAATAATGCATTATTTTGAAGAAAAGGATAGACAAGAAATAGAAGAGTATAAGTGACATTTTACTCATTCTGTTAAAACAGCGGGAAATATTTTTAAAAGTATATTCTTTCATCAATTGATTCTGTAACATTTATGAAAATATAATAAATTTGGACTATTTGGGCAAATGATTCAGCTGAGGGAAAATACTTTAACAGCACTAAATATTATGCTTAACTCAACGCCCACCAAATTGTGTCTTCTATCTCATGGTACTCACCCATATTTAATTATATATATTTCTTATACCTTTAATAAACTAAACACTTTGTTTTTCTTTTTATTATTAATTATTTACAGGGTTCGTACGCCTCCTGGAAATCCTTGAAAACTCCTGGATTTACCGATTTTTATATAAGGGCCCTTCAAAACTCCTTATTTTTTTCATTTTAGCCCTAAATTCCTTGAAATCGTGAAATACTCTTGGAAAATTGACGTTTTCGCTCTTTTATTTCTCAATACAATCAATAGGTGGCACCACCAAAATAATGATACTTCTAATTGGCGTTGGAAATCTCTCATATCTTTTACAACACATTCTTTTAATTCTTCATTTTTGTCATAGGCAGCGCCACTAAAGTAACGGAAAGCATAGAATCGTTTCGTTGTAGTTGTATAGGTATATTAACCTTGGTTTAGATATTTTGTTGAAGTTGACACAAAGCCTTTGTTTTTTATACTTATATTTTCCCTCAAAAATGCCTGGAGGAAAGTGGGTATTCAAGGATAATTGGTTGGAAATGGATGACTACAGAGAATGGTTACTGAAAACTTCATCTCGGGATAAAGCCGAATGCTGTTTGTGCAAGAAAAAAATCGATGTTTCTAACATGGGTGAAGCAGCTTTGAAGTGCCATATAAAAGGAAAGAAACATCAGAGTTTCAAAGTTTTGACTGAAAAATCGAAAAAAATTTCTTTGAAAGGCTATTTTTCATCACCCAATTCTAGTACCTCTAGCATTGCAAGTGATCCAGATGAGCAAATCCAAAGTATTGCTCCACGTGTTCTGAAGGCTTCAGAAACTTTAGATAATTCTCTTACCACCAGTGATCACTTAAAAGCTGAAATATTATGGACACTTAAGGTTCAAAGCAGCCGTTATTCATATAAATCTTGTGAAAATACAAATGTCGTATTTTGACGCATGTTTCCGGACAGTGAGATCGCCCAGAAGTTCATTTGTGGAGAAAAGAAATGTGCATATTTGTCTGTATTTGGGATTGCACCATATTTTGCTACATGTCTGAAACAAAAAGTGAAAAATGAAAGTGGATTTGTCCTTTTATTTGATGAAAGTATGAATAATTATATGCAAACTAAGCAATTAGATTGCCATGTTCTATTTTGGGATCATGACCACGTGGTATCACGATATTATTCTTCAAATTTTTTGGGTTATGCAACAGCAGACATACTTTTTGAAAATATTAATGAAAAGTGTGCTGAGCAAAGTGTGCAAAAGTGGTCATGCAATTTATTGCAATTATCAATGGATGGACCAAATGTTAATTGGAAAGTGTTTGATTTAATGTATGAGCATTTAAAACAAGAAGGTAGTTCAAACTTATTAAATGTAGGTAGTTGTGGTATACATATAATGCACTTCTTTTCGTTTAGGATGCACTGTATTTTCTGAAATTGAACAAATGGCTAGTGTACTATATTGCCTTTTTAAAGATTCACCAGCTCGACGAGAGGATTTTGCTTTAATTAGTGAAAATGCAAAATTCCCCATAAAATTTTGCAAGAATCGATGGTTAGAAAATTCAAGTGTATTTAATAGAGTAACAAACAGAGTTAGAAATTCTTCCTCAAGTTAAAATTTATGTGTCCAAAGTAATTGATAAGAATTTCACTAATCCCGGAAACAAAAGTTTTGAAACAATTCATACTAGTGTTAACGATAAGTTGTTTCCTATAAAATGCAATTTTCTCATTTTTATTGTGAAGGAAATAGAACCTTTTATGACTTTGCATCAAACTGATAAACCAATGTTGCCTTTTATGGCACATGACTTATATAATTTGATCAAAAATTTAATGCTAAAATTTATGAAAGAACATGTTCCAGCTTCTATGATAAAGCTTCTAAGTATTGATGGGAGGATTCATCTTTGCATAAAGATGCAAGCAAAATTGATGTTGGATTCATTGCCAAAAAAATTATAAAAGACTTTGTTAAAAAGAAATCTGCTAATGTTGAGAAACAGTTAATGGAATTTTATATTAACTGTAGGGCATTTTTGATCAAAATGGTTAAAAAGTTGTTAGAGAAGTGTCCTCTAAAGTACAATCTTGTAAGGAACATGTTATGTTTAGATCCGTGTTCTTTAATTGACGATAAAAATATAAATATAACAAAAATCAATAATATCCTTATAGGCCTTACAGATTGTGGTAAGATAAGATTCCAATTGTGATACTATAATTAGAAAATATAAGAGTTTTGTTGAGGATTTCAGTATTATGGATATAGGAAAGTGATTTAAACACTGTTGTCAAGATTCTTTTAATCCATTAGCTGATAATGTTGATACATTTTTTTTCGAGCACCTTTCAAATAACTCTATGAAAGTATTCTAATTTGTGGGCAGTGATAATAAAGTTGTTGCTTCTCTCTCATGGACAAGCTACTGTAGAGAGAGGTTTTTCCATAAACAAAAATGTAATGGTTGAAAATTTAAAAAAAGAGTATCTTGTTGCTAAGCGGATCATTGAAGACCACATTCGAAATATAGGTGGGCTTGAAAATGTTGTGATTACAAAAGATCTTATATTGTCTGGAGCATTAGCGCGTCAGAAGTATTTGTTATATTTAGATGAGCAAAAACGAAAACAAGTACAGCCTGTCTCGACTGATAAAAAGAGGAAATTACTTAAACAGATTGAAGAGCTAAAAAGAAAGAAAATTTGTACAGAAAATGACATGGCTGAACTTACCAAATCATCTATAGATTATGCAGATAGGGCAGAAAAATCCTGTCAAATAACATTCATTGCCAAATCAAATGCCTGCCGATGCAGTGCACAGGATAAACAAATGTTGCTACAGGATATTAAATGTGAATTAGATGCCCGATGCTTGGAACTAAAAAAATTGTTGATTTTTTCAGTCCAAAATAATTTAATTTTGTTTACATCAATATTTATACATTAGTGATATTTAATAAATTATGAAGTATAATCTTATTTTATTTTTTTGTACATGTGTGTTGCAATGTAATTTTTGTGATTTCTTCAAATAATGATTAAATATGTAGACTATTCTTTAGATAGTGATATAGCTGGTAGTATATTTGTAAGCACAAATTCAAAAGGCCTGATGATAGAACAAATCATATTCAAAATTGTAGGTTTGTTTTTGCTTTGTTGTAAAAAGAAAGAAAAAGCTCCTGGAAAAATGCACAAACCCTCCTGGAAAACTCCTTAAAAACTCCTGGAAATAGGTCCCTGCAAAAGAGTATGGACCCTGTACTTAGTAGTAGAAGTTGAACAGTAGTCATTCAAGAAAGTGGTAGATTCAGGGCTTATGCTGGGCTAATGTGTGTACTATAGGGCATAAACAGGAGTCAGGCCATCTCCTAATTTATGGACATGAAACGAGTTGTTTTGAACCTCAAGTGTATTGTAGACCAGTAGATTTCCTGAATTTTGTACCATAACCCAATGGAATTTTCAGATGTTTTGCCACATATCATTTTATTATCTTTTTTAGTTCTTAATCATTCCAAGCAATTTAAATACAAGAGACAAATGTAAAATTTTCCTTCAGTACATCAGGCATGAGATTCTTCCGCTTTTTTGCATTTCCCTAAAAAACCCACTTATTTAAAAAAATTCAGTTTTTTTTTTTTAAATACATTTTTCTCCCCAAAGTTCCACTTTCAAAAAAAAAAAAAAAAATGAAAAATCTGTGCACTTCCTGTCTATAAAACCCTTCATTTGTAACTTTAACTGCGATACACCCTACATTAATAAATTAAACACTCCTTGCCCAATGAGGGAACGCATAATTTCTTCAGTTTTATTCTTACCTCCTGTAATGTTGGCAGCCGTTTCCTTAATTTGGATCCCAGTAAACCGTTTTCTCAGTTTCGCCTTCTAATTAAATTTCAAAAGGGTACCCCAACTCAAAAAGTTTGAGAAATACTGCACTACTATGGCTTGCAAGAATGATAAACAGTATTTCAACATTTCAACTATTTTAAGGATGCTTATGCCAAAGGCTTTTCATTTATCTGGAAATTCAAAAAGGGTGTAAAATTGTGATGCTCATTTAAATACTATCCAAGCTATAATAATAAGTAATAATATTAAAAATAACTTGTGTAAGGGTAAGTAAAAATTTATTCATTTATAATTGTGTTAATTGCAATATGAAGTACTTATGAATACTTTCAATATGAAGTTAGTGAATATATTTTACAATTTTTTTATTGTTTTTTTACAATTTTTCATCGAATTTTTTTAGATTTTTCATTCTACGAAGTTGGCAAATATGCAAGAGTGTTACACGGGTATAATTCTTGAGTTAGCTTCCCTATGATATCCAAATCACATAATTATTGCACAGATGACTTAAGCAAATTTATCTGAATATATAATTTAAAGTGATTAGCTATATAATTGAAGAAGCTAGAATTTTGTATTTTTAATCTTCAATCAATAATAATCAGCTGCATCTTCCCCCAACACAGTGTTGTGTCTGAATCATCTGCAATAAAATCATAATCATAACATCTGCTTCCTCTGAATTATTTCAGCAAGAAAAAGGCAAAAATTCAGCTCAAACATTAATAATTACTTTAAAAAAATCGCTCGATACGGAATTCTATGATATTATTTGGATTTTCTATTTAGCTGCACAAACACACACAGACATGTTATTATTTAAAATGTAGTTGTATTTATTAAAGTCAGATACCTTTTCAAAGACCTTTGAGATGTTTAACGTATACCCTAATATTTTAGCTTTTGGATTTTGTGAGTATGGAGACCCAGAATCTGCTCTGCGAGCCATGCGCCTGTTACATGATTATGAACTTGGTGAGAAGAAACTTGTGGTAAGTTGCTTTTCTCTACTTTCCTGCTGTAATTAGACTAGTAAAAAATTAGGTACATAACTACCAAAGCAACGAACGCATCTTTGGTGAACCCGACCTATGACGTTTCTATCAGGGGATTTTTACTGTGCATGTCTATCTAGGAAAGTTTAAACCACATCTTATCTCCTCCCATTGCTCCTTTGATATATATATATATATACATATATATAATATAATACAAAAGTTTTATTTGCTATATATATATATATAAGGCTTTGGGAAATCGGCAAAATCTAGCCCATCCATGAGGACGGCTATTGAAATTTTTTACCCGTCCTCCTAAGAATTTTTTTTTCACTTTATATTCATTAATGTATGTGCTTAAATACATCGCACAACAATAATAAATTAGAACCAACTGCCTCACAATGAAGTGCGATAACTGCATATTTATACAGTGCTTAACTGCCGCTATCAAACTCGCCGACGCTTAGTCTCCGATAAAGGACCGGACCAGCGGAATTCCGATTTATGGATAGGGGCAGAGGGGTGGGGTAAGATATGTAAGTTATCTCTCCTTTTTCCAATGTTTGGTAAATTGAAGGAGTGGTAAATAAATAATCATATAAATCCTCTTGTCTCTAAGCAGTTTAAACCTCATTGGCACTCTTAATTTATAGGGAATGTAGTCAATCAAGATTAAAATCTTCTTGGACTGAATAGATATTTCATACCTTAACTTCAGTTGTCAAACAACTGGAACAAATGCCATGAATGAATTTTAAACGTTTTAGTTTTAAAGTTGAAACCAAAGTGGGGAAGAAAATAAAACACTTCTGGCTGAAGCTAGAAGAATCCATTCCAAAAATTCAAACTTGTTCTTTACTTCCATCTATTACAGCAAATGAAAATTTTATAGTTTGGGTTTTAAAGTGTTAAAATGGGATTTGGGCTTAGTCCCAGGTTGGGCTTTAATTTTCTATTGTTTCTTGTCGGGTTGATTTTTTTTTTTTTTTTTTTTTTTTTTTTTTTTTTTTAACATCTGTTACAACTGGACCGAACATATTTATTTTTAAAATTTTTAAAATGAATTTAAATTGAATGCATGAACTTATTGCTTTTATTTCAGCTATGTAAAGATTAATGTTTAAGAAAACAAACTAAATTCTCCATATGAAATTTTGACAAATTTGTATTTAACATATTTGAATACAAATCATTTTGGGCCTGCTGAGACGCAGTTATCCAGTCTGAGTTCATTCTACATATATAAATTACTTTGGGCTTGGTCCTGGTTTAAGCATTGACATTGTCGGTCTTGTGAAAATCCGAAATTTCGGCACATGTAGAGACCTCGAAAAGGAGAACAGAACATGTCACTTCGATTCTGAGCTCTCTATCGCATTTTCGTTCGGTCATCGGATTCACTGGGTGGAGGATGAGGGGAGAGAAAATAACTATGGCCTGTTTACTATTCAGATTTGACGGTTCAGCTAGAAAGAAGGCATTGATAATGCACACTAGCTAAGTTTATGTGGAGGGGGGGGGGGGGGAGATTTGCAGGTGACAACATTTTAATTTTCATTCATGGCAAGGAAAAAGGGGACTGACTTTCGCCATAATTTTACGATGACAAAATCTCCCCCCCTTACACACACACACACACACACAGAATATCTAATCTCAAGGCCATCCTAGAGGACGGCAATTTCTGAAAATTGGCCATCCTCGCCGAATTTTAACCTGGAGAGGATGGGCGATTTCTGGAAGCCTGATTTATATAGGGGGGACATTCCCCCTTTAACAAAAATTTTGGGGGGGATATTCATAAACTTGGGGGAAATTTAAAAATCCAGGATTTTTATTAGTAAAACATAAAACAAGGATATTTTTATATTACAAGAGACTTTCAAAATTGACATTTAGTATTTTCAGTCTTGATTTAAAAATTATCAACTTTATTTTTTAAATAAATTGGAAACCCCTTTTTATGATTGAAAATGGAAAGCAAAGAGGAAAATATATGCCATATATTTATTGCATAATTTTAGGATAAAGCACATTTTGAATAGTCTATATTTGCACCTTGCCAAACTAATGTTATTCAAAATATTTTGAACTAAAATTATTTTTTTAAGTACTTTTAGTAAAATTAAGATGAGAAGGATGTTCATTTTTAATTGAAATTAGATATTCAACTTTGGGTGCAAATATATCAAATTCTAATTTATGCTCTTCAAATGTATTTCTAATGAGCCTTATACTAATTTTAAATGTTTAAATAATTAAAAATATTTTAATTTCATTATCCTAAACATATATCTCAATTTCATTTACAATATGTTTAAAAGATAATATTCCAGCATAAAAAGCACAATAAATGTAAAAATATCAATGCATGCAAACAGATTGAAAAAATTGAAAATACTTCAAAATAAAACGAAATATACATGTGATTGTGTTTAAATAAAAAGTGTCCACGATATTGCTGAACTGTATTATAAATTACTATGTAATAAATGAAACGCGTGTGTGTCCATGAATATGCTGCAATGGATTTTTTTGTTAGGGCCAATTTTCGGTTTGAAATAGTCATTTTCATATCAAGGATTTCATTGGCTTGGAGGCGGTGGCCGTGTCCCGGTGGTGTCGACTCCGGCCGGGGGTGGTTCTGCTGGTGGTTGCTGGGCCAGGAGGCATGTGCTGAGAGCGGCAGGATTGCAGTCGCGATGGCGGCTCATCATTTTTCTGTATATCTTGGGATAGGTCGCGTGAAATTTATGATTATCACATTACTTGTAATCAATGTAAACTTCAATATATTGGACAGACTAAGAATCATCTCAATGTTAGAATTAATCTACACCAAAGCCAGATCAAGAAATTTGGAAAATACCATATCAAAGATAATAATTTGGAACTAAGGCATTTCCAGGAACATAGTTTTGACAATATAGATATTTCAGTAATTGACATTGTGATAGACCTTAAAGAACGTATATGGTGGGAAAAGTACCATATTAGACAATTTGGTACATTTTTTCCATATGGCCTAAATACTATCATTTATAATCAGGTATGTAATATCGACCTATATAAAAATGGTGCAAATATGATTGCTAAAGAAAAACGGTGCACTATGACTAAACGTTGGAAACGAGGTGGCAAGAACAAACGACTTAATTATAGTGATTATGCCTCCAGTTTCCTACAATTCATTGAAGAAGTAAAGTCGTTGATGGAATACCTAGAAAAATGGATTAGAAATAGAATGTTTAGTATTAGAAAACAATTTTTAATGTGTGTCTGGTTTGTATGGATTGAACACCCATTTCTGAACGAAAATGTCAAATACAACAGTAATCAAGAGGCTCATTTGGCCATGATTTGTGATATGAGTATTGCATCTTGACATACCGAAATAAGACATTTGACTATATACCCTTTAATGGTATTTTTAATAAATTTCATCATCTCATGCCTATCCATAATATTAAAGTTGGCACCACATATATAATACATATATAATACATACATACATATATATAATACAAACATTAATTGATGATTAATGCACAATTAATTGATGGTTGTGCTGATCAAATTTTATGACATGGAGGAGCGTGTTAGCGTATGAGTGCTTGATGAACTGGAGTGGATGATTTTCCTCGTTCCTAGCGATTGGACTTTTGTTTTTCCATTTTGGGTTCATCTGCTGGGATCTCTACTTCAAGTGTGTTCCGTGAGGCTCTCTACATCTGGGTGATATCTTTTTACTTTTCCTGCAATACATGGTAATGTATAGGGAAAGTATTGGAATCATACCGAAAATCGTAACTCGGGTTTTCGACGGATCTACACGTTTAGAGACCTCTAGAATACGAAAAAACTATTTTTAGCGTGACGTCTGTGTGTGTCTGTCTGTCTGTCTGTGTGTCTGTCTGTGCAGATTTTGTATCCACTCTAACTAAAAAACTAATTGACCGAATTTCATAAAATTTGGTAGGTAAGTCACTTGTGGACGAATCTGGTGCTGATTAGTTTTGGGTACGATTCGGGATAAAAGAACCTGCATTTTTTGCGAAATGGCCCGCAAAAGCTTGTATTCACTCTAGCTTAAAAACTAATGGACCGAATTTCACAAAATTCGGTAAATAAGTCGCTTGTAGGTCACCCTGGTGCTGATTAGATTTTGGTACGATTCAGAAAAAAATAACCTGCCTTTTTTTTCCAAAATGGCCCGCAAAAATCGTCAAAATCTAAAATAAAAACTACGTATGCCAAATATATCCATTAAATTTTAGTTTTATACGTAAATTTTAACGAAGAAAAGAATAAGACCAACCCCATTACACTAGGTCTAGTCGTTCTCGAGATATTTTAGTTTTTTCGTATGTTTTCTACGCCATCTTTGAAAATAAGTCCAGTTACCGAATGAGAACAAGAATTGAATTATAAGTGAATTAAATTTAATTGAAATAAATAGAACGTGTAAATAAGTCTGCAGGGAAAGTCATGTGCTGCCCACATCAGATTTTTTTAATTCTATTTATTTGCAGCATTTTAAAGTTAAATTTAATTTACTTGAATAAGATCCCTTGACCTATACATTTTAGGTCACCAGAACCTGAGGTTTTTTTTAACTTTTAGTTGAAATTTCCTTTTTGGCTAACTGATGTTCTCTTTTTATTTAAAATTCAAAATTCTAGATTGGCAAATAATTGTATAATTTTAACATAACTTAATTTAAACATTAATGCTGTTTTCTTTAACTTTTAAATATTCTAGCGTTTTTGCTACCACTATACGACTGATCACTTTATAAATTTAATTTATTTATCTAATTTATTTATGATGTTTAATTTGTTTAGTTAATGAGATGTTAAAAAGGATGTAAATTTTTAATGGTTCTTTAAAAGTGAAGTTTAAAATTTTAATAAACATTAAATTTTTGAAAACTTAAACTTTGTGTTCTTTCTTTTTACTTTAATGTATTTTTATTTTAGAAAAGTGCCATTTTAATATTTTACAGGTTAGCATATTTTTGTGCATTTAGGAATAACTGGTCAATAGGTTCAGTTTAGTTTATTTTAGATTTTTAGATTTTAGGAACTTTAGGACTTTGCAAGATTTATATAGGTTACTTAACAAAAAAATTAAATTCCTAATCAATATATCAAAAATAAAATATTCATTTCACTAAACACTTCCATAATAGCAATTAACATATTTCTCAACATCTTTCTTAACTCTAAAACAAACATATAAATTCAATATTAAACTCTCCAACTTCATTATAACTCCACATTAACACAAGTTCATTAAATTCATTTTTTTAAAATGCTCCACAAATTGGCAGTCAAAGAGAAGATGTAGAAAAATAATAAACAGATCTCTATATCCATTAGCTGTTACTAAAAAAACATAAATTTTAACGAAAACTTTGGACCAGTCAAAGAATTCCAATAATCTAAACAATAAATTTTGAAATGGATCCTTAATTAACAACCTATAAACATAAATCATCAAATTTATCACCAATCTCTATCTTCTCTAGAAAGAAAACACAATTATTTAAAGCAAAATTACTCTATTTAAATAATAATATCAAAGGTGATGGAATATTTACCCCAAATAATAAATTCAATTCCCTAATAATTTGGAACTGAACATGAAAATTAACAGACTTGTTTACAAATTATACTATAAACTGATTACTTGAAAAATTATGTCATTTAAAAGACAAATTTACACTAAAATGACATTATGCATCATTTTACACAAATTAATAAACGCGATTCCAATAAATATAGTTCAACATCTTGCACTCTCAGCAACATTAATTCTCAATACCATAACTTAAATATCATATCTGCATATCTGGAATTCTAAAAAATTCTCATATAAAAAAAAATCAAAAACTAACACACGGGACCGAGGGTTGTGAATCTTCACTAAGGTTGTGAATTTTTTTACTCCCCCCCCCCCCCCCCTAAAAACAAAGCACGATAATATCCATCAATATACTGTGTCAACGTGTAAGTGGTACATTTAAATTCACTAACAGCCAAGTATATCAAATTACTTTAAACAAAATATCAAAAGAAAAATCAAATTACAAATCCTCATTTAATTTTTAAAACCAAAAGAAGTCAAATTGCAACGCTGAATTTAAAATATTCCACATAAAAAAAAATTTAATTCTATCAATAAAATAAATTTTCCACTATAAGGACCAAAAATTTAAAGATAGTATTAAAATATCAGATTCAAAATTATGAACAAACAATCAACTGATTTCTGTCAACCCTCTGTTTGAGTGTGAAAGTTAAACACATGATCAATTTCAAAACAAAATAATTTAGGTAAATATTTATGTCACACTCATATTGGAGTGTAAAAAATAACTAACATTATCCATCTTTCTATTAATCATCAGCTTCTCATAAGTCACAATCACATTTCAGTAAGCAATTTAAATCTTAACCGTAAATTAGAATATAAAAAATTTCGAGTTGAAAAACTACCGCTTTAATTCAATATAAAAAAATATATTCTCATTAAATTTACTCAATTAATTTTATTCTATTTTATCAAAATAATTCTAAATGTTGTTGGGAGCATGGGTTACAAATATACAAATGAAAAAAAGCAATTGTTAATGAGATGGGATTAGAACAAAAAATGCAAATACTACAAAGTGCGTTACTCAACTACCTATAATTTCTGAAATTTATGAATTAAATTCAATTTCAAACTACTTCAAATAAAACAACTTAAATCAATTTAACTTAAATTAAGGAATGCTTAAATGGAAAAGTCAAGTTTAAAATTCTAAGTTTCCTCAAAAAAATGCTAAATGAAAACATTTAAATCAATCTTAAAAATTTCAATCTTTATCAAAATATTAGAACAAATTTATCAAGCCTCAGTTTAAGAATGTATCAAAATATCAACAGTAATCACTTTTAGAATAAGCAGGCATCAAATCACTGAAAATTTCATGTTTAAGAATATGCATTATTAAGAACAACTTTTACATTTCAGTTAGCATGAATAAGCCCCCAAACTGGTCATATAGCACCAAACTGTCCGTTAGAAAAAGAAGCTTTATGATATACTAAAATATATTAAATCATTCAAAACATTCTGAATACTGCAAAGTTCTTAGAAATCTGTAAACATTCTAGAAATAAACTGAAAGGGTGCTGACTGACCAGTGACCCTAAATGCATAAAAATATGCTAATCTGTAAAATATTAAAATGGTACTTTCCTAAAAATAAAAATACATTAAAGTAAAAAGAACACAGAGTTTAAGTTTTCAAAAATCTAACATTTATTAAAATTTTAAACTTCACTTTTAAAGAACCATTAAAATTTGCATCCTTTTAAACATCTCATTAACTAAACAAATTAAATTAAACATCATAAATAAATTAGATAAATAAATTGAATTTATAAAGGGACCCATCGTATAGTGGTAGCAAAAACTTTTAGAATATTAAAAGTTAAAGGAAACCACATTAATGTTTAAATTATGTTAAAATTATACAATTATTTGCCAAACTAGAATTTTAAAGAAAAAGAGAACATCAGTTAGCCAAAAAGGAAATTTCAGCTAAAAGTTAAAGAAAACTTCAGCTTCTGGTAATCTAAAATATATAGGTCAAGGGGTCTTATTCAAGCTAATTTAATTTAACTTTAAAATACTGCAAAAGAATAGAATTAAAAAAAGATATCACCCAGATGTAGAGAGCCATCAAGGAACAAACACACTTGAAGTAGAGATTTCAACAGATGAACCCAAAATGGAAAAGCAAAAGTCCAATCGCTAGGAATGAGGTAAACCATCCACTCTAGTTCATCAAGCCAGACCACTCACATGTTAGCATGCTCCTCAGCGTCATAAAATTTGATCAGCACAACCATCAATTAATGATCTTTTCATCGGAAACAGTGGACACTTCTTCACTCATCTGTACTAAGCGCCAAGCATATAGTCCATTAATCACATATGGAAATGCCGCTTCGATACGTTATTTGAAGAAAGCACACTGATCAAGAGAAACAATCGCTTAATTGGCATCATCGCGCTTCTCAAATCTACAGGGTAGGCGAGCAATTCGTAGACTAAACAATGCCGTCCTTCACAGACCGCCCGTTAGAAACATTCGAAGACAGAATATTGTACAGTCACGCTATTTATCATATTCAATTATGAAGACCTCTCGTGATGTAAATAAGCCACATCATTCTGAACATGGTTGAAAGTAGAGTAGTGCAGTTATTCACAAGGTCATTAAAAGAGCTGAAACAAGGATATTTCGTTCCACTGCAATGGAATGCATACGAGTGCCGTAGTGCAAAACAACTTAATTGATTACATCTTGAGTTCTAATCCAAAAGGGGAAGAGAGAAGAAGTGCACAAGTTTATTTATATACTCTAAACATCGCTGCCACACATTGTAAACAAAATTATTGATGAGAGATAAAATAATTAATGACAGATGATTTTTAATATTATGGTCAACCAATCAAAAACTCAAAATTTTAAAGAAGAAAACAGGAATTTTAAAGCAGACGAAAATTGAAAAGAAATGAAGTGAAATGATTTGAAATATACGGATTCGGCATAATTTAAATATGGACAATTCTGAAATATTTAAAAAAAAAAACTGAAAATAGAATAAAAATGAAAAATCACGAAATCATCGAATTTTTAAGCGAAAACAATAAATTTAGAATCAAATCAATGGAAATAGAAAGGATAATAAATGGAATCATAAATTAGCCAATTTAAATAAATTTAAATTACTGAAACCTAAAAAGAACGAACTTTCGCCATTTTAAACACAAAACCTATGGAATAGAACCTGTTTGGAACAGAAGAATATCAAAATATCAAAACCTAAACAAATGGATAACTAAAAAGAGAATAACAATGTAAATAAGACCCCTGAACACGTTTAAATAAAAATCAAACTTCTTAAAATTATTAAATAGCCAAAAATAGCCCAACAGTATTTTTAATAAATTTCATCATCTCATGCCTATCCATAATGTTAAACTTGTACTACATATAGATATATAAAAACTATAGGGCGAAGTTTATTCAATTATAATACATTGTGTCGGCATGGGGATACATCAGAATCTCAAGTATGTAGATGTAGTGAAAGCGAATTTTGTAACCCAGATTTCGGACATATTATTAGTGGTGACTTGGATTTATTGAAAAAATTTGACATTGTATGCTATTTTGTACAAGATACTAAATTTCGCATACAAAAATTTGGAAAAGTGCATGTTGATTTCATAAAGGAGATAGGCAATTTTATTTACAGGATGGCCATTAAATACAGTGTGCCAGTTGAAGTTTTCGCAGAATGGAGATTTGCTATCATTGCCAGTTTTAAGTCCAACTATCACATTATTTTTGTACTAAATCATATAACTTCAATTTAAATAATCTTAATGTTGAAGATTTTCGAAATCAATTTGTTATACCATGCATGCATAAGGTTAATTATAACTTTGTATTTACTTGCAGAATTTTGTATTAACAGATGTTAGATTAGCATTATAACAACAATACTATGTATCAAAAATTGCAATCGCCAAGAAGGGTAATTGAAAATAAAATTCGTGCTTTATATAAAAGAATCAAAATAGAAATAGGGAATTTTAAATTCCCATATATAGTTATGATCCCTAAGATGTCCCAAAAGCTTGTAAAATTTAGATCTGTTACTGTGGGATATGGCACATATTTGAAAATCGTTAATGACAAACTACTTAAAGTTTTGAAACCCATCATGAAAAAAATTAACCAAATGGGATCATATGTGATTTCTAATAGTTATGAAGTCATCAAAATCTTACAACAGGTCAAATCTTATTACAACAGGTGCATGTGATCCTTCATACCAGTTGGATTTTAGTTTTTACCCTGTTAACTTGGAATTAATCGAAACACCTCAAGAACCGGATGGCAGCATTATCTTCCTGGATATTAACATTAAAAATAATGATTCAGGAGGAGGTATAATTTTTGACATTTATGATAAGAGGAATACGTTTGACATAAAAAGTGAATTATTTACTTAGTTGGGCATCCAACATTCACAAAAATATTTTCTGTAATATCGTGATTAGTCAATTTTTGAGAAATAAACGACTTATACCTAATGAACAAAAAATAATTTTTAGCAAGGAGCTTCTTGAAACGTCACATCTCTGGAATTTACATAATAGATGGAATGTCAGTATTTGAGGATTTGTTGGGAAGTTGAAATGGATATTTATTAGTGATTTGCATCTGACAACGTGTTGCATATATAGAGATTTAGAATTTGAAGACTTGTCAAACGTCTGTGTTGGCGTAATGAGCGGCATGGTGTGTATGTCTTGTGTTTGGAATTTTTTTTACAATTTTATGTTCATACTGCATTTTATTTGTCTTTGGTAAAATTTATTTGGATTTGAATATTGGTCTTTATTATTGGATGGTCTGTTGTGGTCGTTTCAGCTTCATGTTTGTGGTGCATCAGGGTCTATTTCAAAGGGGTGCTTGCCGCGATCTAGTAGCATGCTGTAACCGGGATTTAGAAGGGGTCACAACCAGTGTTCGAAATTAGCAGTCGTTAGTCGTAATTTGCGAATAGAAATTTCAATTTGACGACTAGATTCTTCAATCTGGTCGTCAAATTTGATGCCTAACAATGCTATTGTTAAATATCAGTCTTCCCTTTCCCTTTGACTAAATTACGATCCCTGGTAGAAAAAGTGGAATTTTATACACGCCCTCAGTGATAAATCTGCAGGTGGTACACAGACAGTAAAATCCCCCTCTGTCTATTCAGGGAAAGACAACATTTGGAGCTTTATTGTACTTCATCTCACCCCTACCCTTCAAGACCTGAAATTGCACTTCTGAAGAATTTATTTGTTTTTCTTTATCCTCAGACATTCCGATGTCCCAGACTCCGGGTATTTAGCGAGTTTTTATTGCTTCCCTCCCCTTTATCCCCTCGTACATCTATGTGTACCCAGACACCCCTACGTAGGCCCAGACTTCACTCAACTGATGTAGAAATTGATATTTTGGTTTACTTTTGCAGTCATCCACATAGTACTGTCCCGGCCACACATATTGCTACCGTAAACCTTAGGGTTGGTCGTGTGGTCTGGGTCTTCAACATAGTACTGTTCGTACTGCTGCTTCAGAACTGACGTACCACGTGCAACAGTATGGAGAATACTGAGACTGCATAAATGGCATCTGTTTAACATTCATGATGTGCAAGGACAGGAGCCAACAGATTGTCAACGTAGTCTAGATTTTTGTAATTGGGCTCTAAATCAGGAAGCTGCAAATCCCTCTTTCCTGAAAAACGTAATTTGGACTGACGAATGCTGTTTTAAACAAGATGGATGCATAAATCCTCAAAATGAGAACTTCTGGTCTCACACAAATCCATTTGTGGTACGTGATATTCATTGTCAGAATCAATTTTCTGTGAATGTATGGTGTAGTATTTTCAGAAACTGTTTGCTTGGACCCATACTGTATGATGGTACATTGACGGGTGACAGATATGTTAATGAGATTCTGAATGTGGTTATTCCTGATTTTATGGACGAACTGCCCCTAACAGTACTCTCATATGTATGGTTTCAACAGAACGGATCTCCAGCTCACCATAGGTACTACAGTTGTGAAACACTGGTTAAATAACGAATTTCCAAACAAGTGGATTAGCTTGCATGGGCCAGTCGAATTTCCCCCTAGATTGTCTGATTTAACACATGGATTTTTATTTGTGGGCTCGTTTACGCACAACTGTTTATCTCTCACGTCCCTTAAATAAAGCAGAGTTGCAACAACGCATTCAAGATGGTTGTGACATCACCGAACAAGAACTTGATTGAGTGCACAGAAGTGTTATCAGGCTAATGCAGCTCTCTATTGGCATGGATGGAAAACATTTTGAACAAGCTTTGTAATCTTTGTGTAAAGTTGTTATTTCTACACAGTGTAGATACTTTTGTACCAATAAATAGCAAAATTATTATTTATTTATGTAATCATTGTTTTCTTTCATCGTAATTTGTGTATGACCCCTGAAATGCGATCTGCGGACATGATTTTCCCCCTCTGAGAACCTCATGCCAATGCATCAAAAAGTGGTTTAGTTTAAGTCAGTATTTTTGTCTTTTCATATCTCTTGGGCTTTTTATGATAAAATGCTGAAATTTTGTACATCACCTTATTAGTGCATGGGGCACATTTTACTTATTGGAAATGTTTTTGTACGGAGACCGTATAAAAATTTAATTCCCTTGCAAATTTTAATCGATTTCATAGAATTCTGTACCTTTTTTATGCAACTTTGCAATTTATTATATATGTCTAAGATCAATATTTAAGGAATAAAAGCCAACGTCAATATTTTTTGGATACCCTGTATATATATAAATGATTTAAGAGTTGAGAAATAATATACCAAGAATGTTAAACTAGTAAGTTTAACAAAACATATATATATATATATTAAAAAACTGTACATTTAAAATTACAACTACTTATTGCCCTATTGCAGCATATACATAAGCTAGATTATTTACAATTTGTTTTAAATTATAAGGTTTTTTTCCCCTGGTTCTTCTTTTAATGACAAGCATTCTCTTGAGTCCTTTCTGGTAAAAAATTGAATTCTTTTGTTTCTTATGGATGCTTTACTATATCTCTTCATATATTCTGCATTAATTCATATATTTAACTTATATCGTATATATGCTAGTATAAGTGTATGTCTTTCTTTTACCTTATTATGTTCACTCTTGCTTTTGTTCAATGTTCTCTGGGGTTCTTGTCTTGAAGGCTCTTTTCCCGTATGGAAGACTGACTAGCTGCTGATTTCTTATATTAGGATAGATTTGTGATCTTGCTTTGCTTGATGTTCTGCTTGTTTTCTGCCCCACTTTCTCGAACCATGTAATAGCAGCTGGATTATATGTTAACTGTAGGCTTATAAATGTTGCACAGCTGTACATTGGTAGTCATTCCTGGTTGGTTGTAAATAGCATTCACTGCAGACCACAGGGCCACGGTCAGAGTGCAGAAAGTCAGTTGCCTTGTTTTTGTGGTTTTGAAGTGAATGTTAATTAATGCTGGAGAAGCCAAGTCAATTCCTGGCATAGTGTTCCTGTAAATAGCGTTCTCTGCAGACCACACCATCCTCAGGGCCACTGTCAAGAGTGCAGAAAGTCAGTTGCCTTGTTTTTGTGGTTTTGAAGTGAATGTCAATTCATGCTGGAGAAGCCAAGTGAATTCCTGGCATAGTGTTCCTGTAAATAGCGTTCTCTGCAGACCACATCATCCTCAGGGCCACGGTCAGAGTGCAGAAAGTCAATTGCCTTGTTTTTGTGGTTTTTGAAGTGAATGTCAATTAATTGCTGGAGAAGCCAAGTGGATCATGACTTGAGCTGTTTTTTAAGAAGTGCAAATTCTTTCGGGAAGAAGCTGGTAATATGCATACTTTCTTTTTTTGCAATGTTCAACTTGTGTATATTGAGTTGACCTTGATAGTAATCTGATTCATGTTAATCTTATGTTGCTATCTTGTGATAATCTGTTACATGTCAGTGCCAATCAGGAAGGAAAGGAACCCATAACTCTCTTTTTACTGTGTGATTTGAATAACTGTTTGATGTTTATAACATTTTCCTTTCCAATTTTGGGTCACCTTCAATAAGTGACCCAAAATTGATGTTAGCTATTAGTCTCAGGACAATGATATGAAGACAATACAAAATTATAGAAACATATATGTGGCTTTGACTGCCATTAACTACTGGCAGGACATAGGACATACATCAGGATATAGTATATAAAGGCATTGGTTGAATTTTTACTGCAATGTACTCAATAGGCACACCAGTAAAAGAGTAAATTTCTTTTTTAAAATTCTGAAATGCAGTGAACATTGATTGTTTGTTTGTTTTCGTACTTTAAATTGAACTTTATTTATAGGTGAAAGTGGATGGAAAAACCAAGGAAAAATTGGACGAGTACAAAGCAAACAAGCTAGCAAAACTTCAGGAAGATGACAAAGAGGAGAAAGAGAAGGAAGAAAGCAGTAAAGAAGAAGGGGAAGCAAGCGATGATGCTTTGGATGAAATGACCAAAACAAGAGACCATGCAATAATGACCAGTCTCCAGTCTTTAATACAAGCTCACTCTATAGAACTGTCTAAACCAGTTGAAGACAAAGGTGAGCCCTTCCTCTTTTTATAATTTGGTTTCTCTGTCTGAAAAATAAATTTGTGACCCACTTCTACTGTATTGATTTTCTTGCAATTTTATGCTCTTGCATATTTGCAATGGAAATACAATATTTCATGAAATTTAAGTTGATACCTCCCTCTGTATTAGAGGGAGAAAAATTGAAATAAAGAATTAGTTTGGCAGTTATTAATCCTTATAAAATATTAATATATTATTAGTATTAAGAATTTTGTAATTAAATAAACGTGTCATGATGCTTTAATAACCTTTTAACTTATCATAAATGTAAAACATGTGCATGGCTTTGTAATGACTTTTGTAGTAGGCACAAGAGAAAATAAATGAAAAAAATGAAGAGAAAGAGATCTTTTTGTTGCTTTTATGTATAAAGAACCTCTATAAATGTATCATAGAAAAGTTTGATTTGATATCTGATGAAAAATTAATTACAAAATTGCAAAAGATTAAAAAGTATAGAATATATATATATATATAAAATACCATAGAAAACTTTGCAATAATGCAAATTTAAAAATTGCGTAAATAGGAATGACAAAACAAAATCAATTTTAGAAAATAAATGTAATTGTACAGTAAAAGATTATGCTAAATTTCTCAATCCTGAGCTGGGGCATATAGTTACAGGAGACTTAGGTATTGTTAAAGACATTTCTTTAAGAACCATTATGTCTTTTGGCACTAAATTCGGGTTACCCTCTTGTCATAATTCTATTAATGTTTTAAAATCCATTAATCTTGATAAATAAATATATATATATATAAATTAGCTTCTAAATATGCTATGCCTTTAGAGGCATTTAATATGTGGAAATTTACTTTATTAGAATCTATTGAAAATGCTATTAGTAGTATTAAATTGTCTAGATCCATATATAATTTTGATAATATTAAACCCTCCATTATTGATTTACAAAAATCTTTTGTTATCACCTATGTTGATAAAGCCTCTAATAATTATGCTATTATCTGTAAAAAAATTTATATACAATTTCTCTTAGATTATTTAAAAAATAATAGTCTTTTTAAACTTGATTTACATTTCATTAATAGTATTAAATTAAAAATTATCAATATGTGTAGTGACTTAAGTATTAAATATAAATTTCTTAAATTTCTATATATTGTGCTTATTCCAAAATTCCATAAAAATTCCATTAAATTTCGAACAGTAACTAGTGGGCATAATACTTACTCTACTACTGCGAGTAAATTACTTCTAAATTCTTTAAATCAAATAAATGATAGTTTGCGTCAGTTTAGCAATAATTACCTTATTCTTAATAATAGTAAAGAAAAGGAGAGAGAGAGAGAGAGAGATTAACATCCCTTAAAAATCTAATAGGATTTCAAACTTTTGGTTTTAAAGATCTTTTCAATAATATCAAGATCTCTGACCTGTATGATGTAATTTTGGCCCTATACAATGATTATATTACTAATCTTACATTTCAAGCCAGTTTTGTTAATTTTTCTAAACTTCTTCACTTTGTTATTTTCAATAATTATATTTTTCAAGGAAATAAATTATACCTACAAGTCTCAGGAGTTCCACAGGGTGGCTGCAGTAGCAGTATGTTAGCTAATTTATATCTTTATCATTTTGAACAGTCTTTTACATCAATAGATTATACAATATACAGATATGTTGATGATATGATTTGCTTAGTACATACTGAAAATTGTGTAATTAATATAGATTTTTATCCTGATAATTTGGAATTAATTCCCAATGAAGCTACTATTAGTAAAAATATTAATTTTTTGGATTTAAATCTTTTTGTTGAATCTTCTAATAGAATTGTTACTAATTTATATGATAAAAAAGATTCTTTTAATTTAAAAATTAATAAAATCTTACCATTTAATTCCTGCAACTTGTTTCTATTGTTTAGAAATATAATTCTTAATCAGCTTTTTAAAATATATAGATTATCTGATAAAAAATTCCATGCTTTACATATTGATAATCTAAAAATTACCAGCAGTTTATATAAATATCCCTCTTATTTTGTAAATGGTATAGTTAAAAAATTTAGAATAGCTGGATTTTCTTGAACTTTATTTATTTAATATTGCTTTAAATTTTAGCCTGACATCTCCCTTTTCTTGTTTTAATTATATTTTATTTATACATCCACTTAGATATTAGCCTTTCTTTTATTGCCCCTCTTAATGGTATATTATCTCTTGTACATGTCTTTTCATATTACTGTTATTTATTTCTTACGAATGGCAACAGTATATCTTATTCCTTTATGAATGGCAACACTAGTCACTTCTTTCTGTGTTCCCATGCTTACTAGGTTAGTGTGTTTTTTCAGTCAGTTTTTTGGTATCCATTTTTCCTTTTATTTTTCTTATTTATGTATGTCGTCCAAGTAGAAATAGTTTATAGATATAATCTATCTATTTCTTCAGAAACATACATTTTTGTGTTTACTTCTACAAAAAATTTGGACATGAATACGATTTTTGTAGAAGTGAACAATTCATGATTTAGGCTTAGAGCCTTGTCCACGTGTATAGCATTTGTGCTTGATTTCGTTTTGTGCTTTTTCGATTCCGTAGGGTCTGATGGGGTAAAATGGGTATAAAATTCATTGTTTTTTAATGTTCAGTTAAAATTTTCTAGTAAATGTTTAACAATTCAAACTTTTTTTTGGTTTTCTTTACATTGCATTTTATGGGAATGAAAATGCACAATTTTTAATTTTCAGGCTATAAAATTTTGTCTGCAAGGAAAGGTTTCACAACTGTATGTTTGCTATACCTATTTTACCCCATGCAGGTGAAAATGGGTATAGTGTGGGGTAAAATGGGTATACAATAATGTAACAATGAAAACTGCAATATAAATGCAGGGATCGCATTCGTCCTAAAATTCCTGAAAGTTTGAAGCTTCCCTTGAATTCCTAAAATTAACCTAACATTTTTAAATCATCCTAAAATTTTGTAATGTTTTGCTGCGGCGTTAAATTTACTCTACTATCGCCCGAATACATTCCATTCATACGGCAATCGATGCTAAAAAAAGATTTCAGAAATTAAAACGTTGTTCAAAATAGCACTCATTTTTTACAAAGACGGCAAAAGTGTCAATCACGACAAAATCGCCGATTCTCAGTGTGGTTAAATCCACTAGCTGTCGATCGTACGTCTTCGTTATGCGCTCAAGTCATAACTAATGGTTAAGTTCATTAAGTAGCTGTCTATCGCATACGTCAGCTACATGTATAAATCGTGGCTACCGGTGCAGTTCATGAAGTAGATGTCGATCACATGCCTTCGTTACGCGCGCAAGTCATGGCAGTTGATATAGCAGTTGTCAATTGCACACCTCAGCTACATGGCCAAGTCACGGCTAACGGTACAGTTGATGAAGTAGCTATCTATCTCAGCTACACGCGCAAGTTACGGCTAACGATATATGTTGGAAAATTTAAAATTTGCAGAAACAAGATAAATAGCAAAGTACGCACTGGCATAGAGTCAATAAGTATTGGCTGGGTCATGAAAGTATGCAGATCCAGTTTTAAAAAAAAACATCGTTCACTTTATTTCGTGAGAAAACATAACTAGGCAAGTTACACATTCCAGGTTTCCATGCCACAAAACATCAAAAAATACTATGTACAAAATGGTTTGCAGTTGTAAATGACTAGACAGAAATTCCTTGAAGCATGGGTAGTAAGTAACTATACTACCTCTATCACTTGCGTGTATTTGCAGCCACCATTGAAGGTATCACACTTGGCAAAGGAAAACCAAAGGATAAGACATCACGCAGTGCTTCTGTCTAAAGCATTTCTGTCTGCCCGCATCAGACCATCAGTGTCTATGTCTTATTAAGCCTTCTCGGCTCCGTTCTGGATCAGACTGAGTGTCAGTTCTCTCTCTCGACTGATTGACTGAACGACCGAACTGACCTACCGAACAATTGCTTCAAGAAATCTCTGCCTTATATATCCGAGAATGGACTGTTCCGGAAACGCCCCCGGATATGCAAATCAGATGCGTACGCATTGAGAACTGATTTGCATGAAACCTCATGTTGAAAAACGTCACGGTTCACGCCAGTGAACGGGAAGAGTCGTTCATATTAAATTTGCATAAACGCCCGTTCACGGGAACGTGAATCGCGATGTATTGATTTTTTTCCAACAATCGGCCCCCTCATGCAAATCCTTAAGTCTCAATGCATATGCAAAAGAAAACTTACTCTGAGAAACCAAGGTATATCAATAAACACCAAGGCCCCCAGTATTCTATCAAACATATAATGAAGGAATAAATTTAAAGTATTATATCATTACTAAATTTAAAATAAAAAATGCATAAGTACTTATAGCATCTGAAAAACAGTTAAGTATTGTCGATAATATTGTAACAAATTTTAGTTTAAGTTTAATTATAAGTATCCAAAATTTAAGTATAAGCATATTATCATATTTAACAAGTCAACTTTAAAAGATCAAGATTTTTGTATAAGCATAGAATTTAAGTTTACTTTAAATTTGAGTATAAACACAAAAAGCTTAAAAAAATTTTAGTCTATTATTACAATACAAGTATACATAATTAATACTATTAGACTGCATTGATATACCAGATATTTAAAAATATATGATGCAAGTAATCAGATAATAAAAAATTCTTTATCAAAACTTTCAACACATACTTTTTACTAAGTTGAAAACTACAAAAATTTTATACACATAAGCTACTATTTAGCATTATGTGGGTAATGGAAAATGGATGTATATACAAAGGTGTAAAGTGAAAAGATTCAATATCACAAAAATTTATACTCAAGATATACTATCTTATATCAATGAGGTTTAAAATAAACAATAATGTATATATATGACATCTTTAAAAATTCCCAAGTTGTAAATTCAATTTAGTATTTAAAATTTTCTTTAGACTAAACATTTAATCTCAAAAAGTTTGATTTAGTTTTTTAAAAAATTTTATTACAAAATTTAAGTATTATTTCCTTAGTCATGGGTTTAGTAAAGTAATCTGCTAAGTTATCTTTACTATTTACGAATTTAACATTAAAAAATTCATTGACTATTAAATTTCTTAGGAAATGATATCTCACATCAATATGCTTAGTTCTATTGTTTTCAATTGGAGAGTTAGAAAAATTAATGGCTGCTTGGTTGTCGCTAAAAATAACACTGTTACTTTTATTATTCTATGTTACTTCAGTTAGTGATACGTATTCAGCTTACATGGTTGATAAGCTGACACACTTATGTTTAAAGGTACGCCAAGAAATAGGTACATTGTCAATAAAGAGTATCATGCCTCCAAGTGAAACACGGTCATCTCTGTTTGCAGCAAAGTCAGAATCTGAGTAACAATTTAATTTTAACTCATGAATGTTAGATAAATTCAACATATAATTTTTAGTCTTTTCAACATATCCTAAAAGTCTTAACAATGCATCCCAATGCTTAATCCCAGGGTTTTCTTGAAATTGAGATAATATATTGATGGCGTAACAAATATCAGGTCTAGTCCTACTAGATATAAAATCCAAACACCCAATTAAGCTCCTGTAAGGAAAACTTTGCATTTGCTTTATTTCTTCACTTGTCTTTGGACAATCTATTTTACTTAGAATATTCCCTTTAGAAATGGGAAGTGAAGTAACTGGATATTTATATTGTTGAAACATTTGACATACTTTATCTATATACTGACTTTGATGTATAAAAAATTTATTGTCACATTCTTTAAATTCCACGCCTAAAAGTTTTCTAATTTTTCCTAATACCTTGATATCAAATTCTATGCTAAGTAATGAAACTATGTGGTCTATGTCCCTTTGATACTTTGAGAAGAGAATTATGTCATCCACATAAACTAGCATAAGAACTTTGCTATTGTAAATATAGGCACAATTACACCATTGAAGTTTTAAAAAATTTAATTCTTTTAATTTGGTGTCAAGTTCATTAAACCATTCTCTTCCACTTTGATGAAGACCATAAATTGCTTTCTTCAACAAACAAACAATCAGGCTGTTCCTGATTGACATAACTTTGAGGCTGTTTCATATTTACCTTTTGACTCAATTTAGCATAGAGATAGGCAGATTTTATATCTAACTGGAAATGCATCCAGCCAAGCATGCATACGAAAATTGAGAAGAATGCTCTAATTAAGTTGAAGTTAACAACAGGGCTAAAACCTTCATCGTATGATTCTCCTTTTTTTTTACCATACCCCTGGGCTACCAAACGAGCTTTAAATCTCTTGATTTTCCCATTCTCGTCTTTCTTAATAGTGTAGACCCATCTATTGCCTATATGCTTTTGTGAGGTGGATGCAGGAACTAGTTCCCAGACACCCCTCTCTTGCATTATGGCCATTTCTTCATCCATAGCTTTACACCATTTTTCGGACTGGGAGGATTTAACAGCAGCGTTGTACCCTTTTAGTATATTTATTTCAATATTGCTTGCTTCTGGTCTGCCTTTGACCCTTTTAAGACCTTTATTTTCCCGAAAATTAAACAGTTGCTGATCAAATTGTATATTTCTTTTATCACAATATTTCTTAACATCATTGTGCGACCTCAGCCTTTTATTATCTCCTTGAGCGTAATAATACACATCGGTTCTACTCCCATCGGGTCTTGGAACCGCCTTTCGCTGCCAAGCAATATCCGAGCAAGGAGTCATACTGGAGTCAACAGGAGAGTTCGTTTCCTCACTGGATTCAGACGGATCGTCACCAGTGTCTTCACTCTCTTCTGACCCCCCATCAGACTGCCCTCTCGGATATTCCCCGTCGGAGTATTCTGAAAGGTTATCTCTTGATATCCCTAAGGAGATATTTCTGGGTTAAATTGGGTCCAGGATGCCTTCCACTACCTCACCCTCATCAAACCTCACATTGCAGGTCTCAATTGTTTGTTTTTCTCCTGACAAAAATATCCTATAGCCTTTAGTCTTAGTAGCATAGCCTACCATCACCCCTTCTTTAGCTTTCATGTCTAACTTCTTTCTGAGCTGATTGGGTTTGCCTACATATGCTCTACAACCAAAGGTTCTAAGATGTTTGACTGACGGTTTTCTACCACTGTAGAGTTCATGTGGAGTTTTTGTCTTAAATTTGTGACATATTCGATTTTTAGTGTATGCAAAACACAATATTGCTTCCGCCCAGAATCTGTCATGTAATTTGCTGTCGTTCAACATGGCTCTAACACAGTCAAATGCGGTTAAGTTGAATCGCTCTGATACTCCATTTTGCTGTGGGGTATATGTGTTAGTCCTTTCAGCCTTAATACCGATATCCCTCAGGTAATTTTTGAACTTATCATGGCAGAATTCCATTCCATTATCCGTCCGGATACATAGAATTTTAGTACCTAATTGCCTTTTGTCTCTGGCCTGAAACTCTTTAAAATGTGAAAACACTTCTGACTTCTGTTTCATAAGGTAAACAAAAACTTTTCTACTATAATCATCTGTTATAGTTAAGATATACTTATTTCCACCGTATGAGGCTGTAGGTAGAGGACCACACACATCCATGTGTAATAATTGCAATGGTTTAGTGGACCTTATCCTACCGGTGGGTTTATACGATACTCTCCTAGACTTAGCCAATTTACATTATTTACAATTTAACTTTTTGTATTTAAGCCTAGGAAGTCCGTTTACAGCAGAAACTTTGCTGGTTTGGAGGAGATATTCAACGTTTATGTGGCAGTATCTTTTGTGCCAAAGACAGTTTGTACTGTTAAGTTCAGTTACTGAACTGCTAGGTTTAGATATTAAACTATCCACATTTTTATTCTGCTTAGTTTTTGTTTTGTCAGATTTAAATTTAGTTTCTTTAAAATTAGGTGCTATTTTTACTTTATCTATTTTTCTGGAAGCATTAGGATCCCTATCCGTAGATTTATTATCCTTTTTGCGTTTCTTGTCTCCATCTCGACCCTATCTTTAGATTGACGGTTTTCTATGTTATGTTGTTCCTGGGTACTATACTTAGGTTTTAAAAAATACAACCCATCCTTTCTTTTTGCATAAAAGAATTTCTCCCCTTTGGGTGTAAAAAACCATAGCACCCCATTAGCTCCTTGAAAAGTAAAATTTTGTTCCTCAAGAACAGATGCAGCTAATAAATTTCTCCTAAGTTTAGGAGAATACATAACATTTTCCAATTTGATAATACTTTGTTTATCCTTAAATTGGACATACATTTCCACTGTCCCGATAGCCTCAACTGGACTTTCGACATCCCCTACTGCTAGCGACATTGAAGCGACTGCTAGCGACATTTTTTATATATGGGCCATTCATCTGATAAAAAACCCCAGACAGAGTTTTTCAAAAATGTTCATTTATGGGTGTGCTTCACAGAAAAACGTTCGGAAAATGGAGAAATAATAAAATAGCATGCTTCGGGATGAGATAGACTTTAATGTGGTGTACGGGTAGATAGTTCGAAAGGAAGAAATACGCAAATTAAGTTTCCCAATATTTTCTTCTTTGGGGAGTTCTGCACACCAAAATATTCGATTTGCCGAATAAACGTGAAATGCAAATTATTCAAAAATTTACATTATTCAGGGATTGCTTATTGCGAGACCGTTGATTTTCAGTGGATATTCGCCTAGTGTATACTAATTGCCAAGTGCCCGTCTGCCTGTCACGCTCTTTTTAGGCACTTCCCGAATAGATACAGGTGTATTGGCTTTAGATCCTACTGTCCTTATAAATTTTGAGTTTTGTAAATAGAGAGATCATGTAATGTTAAAGGAATATGATAATTGTATGTTTCTCACTTTTTAACTTTCAAATGTGACTCATTTTTTTTTCTTATCTGTTGCAGAATTATCGCCTGTTCACATTGTTCATCAGCCAGATAGAATGCAAAATTCTGAAAGTCCCAAACCCCGAATTGATTATGAGAGATTAAAAAAGAATGTAAGTATTTTTATGTTAAAAATACAAAATTGGCTCATGCTCATGTTAAATGTAAAGTAATATATAGCCAATCAGAGATGACCTATAATAGAACAAGTTTTATAAGCTTTGGATATATTGCATGCAGTAATTTTAATAGATGTTTGTATTACAGCACAACCTCAGAAATATAGCTACTTCAAAAAATCAGCAATAAACATATCTTTTTGTGTGTGTGGGGTGGGGGCATTATTATTGCACAATGCTTACCGTATCTAGCTTGCAATTTTGCATTTATATAAAATTGAAGAAACTTATCAAGTGACATGTCCAAAACGTTTTAACCTACAGTAAAATTATCAACTTTTGTATAATTTAAGGAACAGTAAATATTAACTGTATAATAACAGTAAATATAAACTGTACAGCAAGTGCTATACCTTGAACACTTGTGCATAAACTCATTGCTGTACAAAAAAAAAAAGGAATGTTTAGTTTTAGATTACAATGCTATAAGTAATTTAAAATCATTCTTGCTTTATCATTGAGTACACCTTTGTGGCATGTATGCAGTAAAGTTAAAAACATCTGGTTTTCTTCTTTTCATGGAAGTATATTTCTTAATTTGTTTATCAAAATGATGCATGATTGAAATAAAAATAATTATGGGCAATTGTATTCTTGGGATACCTAGGATTTTTGGGTTTTTCAACTGAGTCATCTGTTTAACTTTCCGTCTTTTCTCCTTGGAAAAACTAGAACATATATTTCACTTTAAACATCAATCAAGAAGCATTGTAAGAGAAGGAAAAGTACGGTCATTTCTGGTCTCATTCTCTAGGTTCTACTATAGGGGGAGGTCTTTTCTGTAACATGCTCAAGCCTATACAGGGTGTTCCAAAAAGATTGAAATGCGCTTTAATTCTTTGTGGGTAATGTAAATTGCAAAAATGTTGAAAGTAAGGTAGGAAATAAGACTAGTTAATGAAATAGTCCTCCCATTCATTTTCAAAAAGTTACACTTTTTAAATTTTTATACGGCCCCCGTTAGACAAATTGGGTCAATCAGAAAATTTTTATTTTTAATGCAACAAGATCATTAAAAAAAAAACCTGCATATCTGTATCTTTAAAATTGAGTGAATTATACTTAATTCAACATTGTGAATGGGGACCCTATATCAAATTAGAAATGTAAATTTGTGACATATTACAAAAAAGATAAAACTGGATTGATAATACATAGGATACTCAACCAGTAGTGAGTACCACTGCATTATATGATCTCTGTCTGTGTAATGCTTCATTTAGATGCATTTGTGATAAAAATTTTTGACACATATTAACGTATTTTTGATCTACATAATTTCCACCATCAATTTGTTTATGATCCCAATTTTCACTGATGAAGCAGCCTTTCACATGGTACAGAAAAATGGCATAAGTCAGATTTTTTCCTTTATCATAATTCAGTCGATTTTAAAGATACAGATATGCGGGGTTTTTTAATGATCTTGTTGCATTAAAAATAAAAAATTTTCTGATTGACCCAATTTGTCTAAGGGGGGTCTTGTAAAAATTTAAAAAGTGTAACTTTTTGAACATGAATGGGAGGACTATTTCATTAACATAGTCTTATTTCAATATTTTTGCAATTTCCATTGCCCACTTATCTCCAACAGGTAAAGAATTAAAGCATGTTTCAATCTTTTTGGGACACCCTGTATAGACTACTATAGTCTATTGAGCTGTTAAAGGGAGTTGTCATTTCATTTCTTCCCCTTTGTCCTGGAAGCAAATATTCTAACTACATGGCAACATAAAGTACTAGATAGATAATTAGTTAACATAAATAATTAATCAACATAAAGAACTAGATAGATACACAAGTCTCCCTTATTACTGGAAAGAAAGGGAACGAGGAGGATCAATGCCTAGAGAAGATACATTCCACTTCCTCCTTTTCATAATCAAAGCTTCGGGAAGCAGTTAGGTAGAGGAAGTCTTTTTAACCCTAACAGTTGCCCTTAATCGTAGTTGCATGAGGCGAGTATACAATGAGGAACTTTTTTTGAGTAGAATGTTTGTTTCCCCTGTAATTCAATGGGATATGGCAAAAGTCAGCATGTTCTTGAAAAAAGGAATTATATATTGTCAATTATTTCTGCTTGCTGTAATATTTTGGGGAATATTGCATGTATTGGTGAGTTTCATGATGAAACTTTTCCATCAATGTGTTTATCAAAAAATATTCATTACAATGTTTTAAACTGTGTATTACTACATTTGGCTGTTTTTGAAAAACGAAAATTGTAAGACCACATCCTCACACGCTATGAATGCATGCAAGAATTTGCTTGTGCTTCATGAGATAAATTAGAGATTGTAAATTCGGGCATTTTTACACAAAAATTTTTTCAATCTCGGTGTGCCACAGGAGTAGGGATTTCAGTTTACTTCATTTAAAGAAGACGTATTTTAATTGCCTTACATTTTGATTTAATTATATATATATATATATATATATATATATATATATATATATATATATATATATATATATATTACATCTATGTATATGTATATATATATATATATATATATATATTACATCTATGTATATGTATATATATATATATATATATATATATATATATATATATATATATATATATATATATATTACATCTATGTGAACGATAATAGCATATTGAGATTGTATTATAACAAATTTTTGCTATAGTGAAATTTTGTATATAATGAACATTTTTACAAAAAGACAATCTTTTTTTTATACTTATATAAAAGTAATTTTCAAGACTTCATATGTGTATGAGTATTTGTCTTTTCATGTTTGAGTAAGATAGCTTAAAAGCCCATGTACATACCGCTATAAAATTTCATGTGTGAATACATTATGCAAATTAATTGAATGATTAAGTATTTGTTTGTAATAAATTGCACGATTAAAACCCAAAATATTGAAAATTTAAGATTTAATTTAAGAAAATTTATTTTCTAAATATTGAAATATTAAAGAGCATTGTAAAAATGAAGAATTATGTGTAAAAAATTAAAAAGCACAATTGTATGCAAATGCTTATTGAACATTCGCAAATGTAAGTAAAATGAGTTTTTTTTTTTATTTTCAAACATGCTATTTCATATTAAGATCCTGCATAAAATCATTATTTGAATACAATTATGTTATATCTGCTGTGAACAAACACATGCCATGATATTCTGCAGGGTGGCCACTCAACCTGGAAACCGGGAGAACCGGGAAAAGTCAGGGAATTTTAGAATAGTCAGGGAAAACCGGGAAAAGTCAGGGAATTTTGTGAAAATTCTGGAATTTTCTTTTTTACTAGTTGTCCAGATAAAAACAGAACTGCCAAGTTTGTACGCCATTTTCGAAAAATTTCGCCAAGTATTACGCTGTACTTGTAACCGCTAAATAAAGGTTGCCATGTGTCCATTTAATTCCGTATAAAAGCAAAAATGCGGAGTTTGTGCGTCATTTTAGACAAATGTCGCCAAGTACAGAGATGCCAACTTTTACGGATTTTCCGTAGTTTGTATGGATTTTTACTTTATCTTACGGTTTTACGGACATTACTCCCAAAACTACGGAAAATCCCGTGAAATCCATGCATCCTACCATTCAGTTCATATTCCCTGCTGTGCTGAGAGTTCAAAATTATCAGTTCGCATCCATTTTCTTCTAATGATTTCATATCAGAACAATAGACCTAATTTATTTTTATAGTGCCCGTAAAAATAAAGAAATATTTTACTAAACAAATTATATTTCGCTTAAATTATAGGATTGCGCAATTCAGTCCTTTTCGGGCTTTGCTGAGAGTACACAATTGTCTTTTTCCATCCCTCTCCATCCCCTTATTATTGCACTTTAACCCCTTATTATTGCACCTTTATAATCAACTAAACTAGCTTATTTTCATATTTTGGTTGATTATAAAGGCTAATTTTTTAATTATTTTCACATAAATAGTACGATCGCGAAATTCAGTTTTTTTTTTTTTGCGGGCGTTGCCGAGAGTACGCAATTATCCTTTTCCATCGGCCTCCATCTCCCTACTGTAACACCAGGGACGTAAGTGGGCAATCTTGTCTGGGGGTGTGTGTGTGTGTTGGCAATATATATATTAAAATTAAATATAATAATTTAAATTTAAAGGTCAAATGATGAAGCTGGTGATAGAAGAACGATAAGGTACGAAATTCTGGTTGCACAACTTCGTTGAAAATTAAGCAGTGTTGCAGCTATAACAACGTCAAAGGGTAGTTGTAGAAATACAAGTAGCTGTAGAGGTGTTAAAGGAGAACAGTTCCAGTTTAGTTCAAAATCACTTTTATTGAAGAGTGAATCCGTTGCATTTGCTTACAAAATATTTTATGAAAACAGTAAAGCAAAACAAAGCATACTATGTACAAAAACATGAGCTCTATAGCTCATTTGTAGGTTTTCAGTAAAAGTTCCACGCTTAGACACGTTTCTGGTTTAAGCAGTATTTACACGAGTAAGTAGAATAAAACATTTCACACTTACGTAACAACGTGCAATTTCCGTCGCCACCACTAGCTGGGCAAAAACTTTAAACTTCCCGGATCAACACTAGATAAAGTCCACAACACGGAAAACATGGTCTCCATAACTGAGAACCACAAAAACTACTTAGTTTAATTTAAACATCCACGTCCACCGATAAACATTTATCGTAACCTTCAACTATGTCGAACATGACTTTATGTAGATCCGTCTGCCCGATCTAGATCCTTCCGTCGAACAGTATATCGATCCGTCAAGCTGATCTATCAAGCAAGCGAGCTATCAAGCGATCGTACCGTGATCTACCTTAAACCAGAAAAGTATCTAGCCTTTATATCCGACGATGGGTGCGTTCCGGAACATAACCGTTGCCGCCAACGGCCTCTGGATATGCAAAACAGGATGCGTGAGCAGCGAGAAAGGTGATTTGCATGATAAGCCAAGTTTTGTCCACATCGCGATTCGTTCACGAGAACGGAAAAATCATTTTAATAATGACGTCACGCTCCCGCGAAACGAGAATCGCGACGTAAATAGAACCAAATTTCCAACAGTGTGAAGGAAATTTTGTCCCACAAAAATTGGACCCACATGTTTAACGTGATCGTACTCTGCATGAACACGGCGGCAGTTTTGGCAGTGGCTGGAATCGAACCCGGGCCTACCGAGTGCAACTCCAGTGCGCTAACCAATGGGCTACCGCGCCCGAGCTATGTGTGTGTGTGTGTGATATCTCAATCTATTTGGTTTGATATTATGAAGGACTTGAAAAAAAGGGAAGGGATTGTGACAAGCTTATTAAAAAGTCAAGAATTTAGAGGCCAATTTAAGACACACGCATATGGGAAATGTTATGATTATAACGCCCCCCCCCCCCCCCCCCCCAATTTTGAAGGACATAGAAGCTATGGTTACATATCGAAAATGCACAGCAAATGAAGTTTTATCGTTTCTCAGTCAGGCACTTCGAATTTTACAGATGAGGATTATGATTCGTTAATGCGGAAATAAAGTGTTTTATATTCGTATTAGAGGTGGAGCTACAATTTTTCTCAAAGTTTTTTTTTCTACTGTGATCAAGAGCAAAAAGTACCAAAAAGCCTTAGTTTTTGTACTGTATAGGTTGTGGACTATCGAATTGAAGAGAGGGAGGGACAAAGGGGATAATGCCCAGGGGCCCTATGATCCTAAGAGACCTCAAAGTGATTTTTTAAGTCCTTAAAAAATAGGCGAGGGTAGGGATTGGTGGGGGAGCCCAATCTGCTAAACTGCTTCAGGGCTGGTCAATTCTATTCCCAACATTGTTTGCTATATTGGTATGCGCCAGCAAAAATCACAAAAAAAGGAAGGAACCAAATTTTCCTATTTCTATGGTAAAAATTATTACAGCACATATAGATAACATTTCAAAAGGTATTTTAAATTTTTGTAGCTTGAAATATGCATGTAAAAACTGTATCGCAACCACTGATCCCAATAAATCGTCACAAGAACAATTAAAATGTTAAATATTGTCTAGCTATATTTTTAGATAACTGACAGAAAATCTAGATAATTCTAGATATATTTTGAGTGATTTTTAGCTATAAAATTAGAAAATAGGTTGGCAACACTGGTCAGTTGTCATTGTTACTTGATTTTATATCCCAAGCAATGAATAGTGTTATCTCCACTGACTGAGAGTTAAGGAAAGGATTTCAGTTTTTCTTTTATATACTCTAAAGGTGTCTTGATGTGGAATTATATTATTTTAAACATTTATTCTGTTCCAGGTTATTTTAGCATAAAAATACAAAAAAAAAAAAAAAACTTCAAGAAATGACAAAATTAAAAAATGATTTTAATCAATGATTTTTTTAAAAAAATCAAGTGATTTAAATCATGATTTAAATCAGGCCGATTTAAATCAAATTACCCTGAATTTTAGTAATTAATAAAAATAATTTGATAAAATTATTCTATTTCATTGTTGAGTGTGTCAAATAAGCACAATATATGTGAGTATTAGTTGCTGTACAATTTACAGCTTAATTGCATTAATGAGCCGAGCCCTGTTAGTGCGGCCAAAAATCTTTTTTTTTTCCCCCCTCGCGAAATGTGTGCCTATTTTTCTTTCTGGTAGATTGGCAGCTATGTTATTTTGAAATTATCTAAAGGCAGTGACTTTCAATATGCTTTTTGCTCAGTCTATGCAATGGACTTTTAAAATTTCACGATGGAAGAGGGGATATTATTGTTCAAGCCTAAACCAAAAGGCATGTGGACAAAGAAATTTCAATTGAAGGAAATGCAGACATCAAATACAGTTTCTTTTTTATTGGAAATGAAAGTTTCACAAAGAAAAATTCACAATTTGTGTTTGATGTAAATTATAATGAGACCCCTTAAATCACAAAAATCTTGATGAAATCACAATTGGTTCACAAACTGTAAAATGTGTTTACAGAAAGACTTGTCTACAAACAAAATTGAGGAATTTTTCGCTTATGTGAAAAAATATGTTTGTAGTTTCGCTGCACATCTACACGTTCAGAATTACTACACCATGCTGAAGTTGCTGGTGTATCTAAATAAAGCTGTGTTAAATTTTCATCACTTATATGTATTTCATTGATTCATTTCCTTTCTTGTTGTTAAAGAAAGAAACAGAATATTTTTTTGATGCTGTTGACAAACTAGAATCAGAATTTTTACATTATCAATTGGATTCTGTTCCAGAAAATGTATTGTCTGCAGAACGAGCTGATGACCAATGGGTTATGCTTTCAAAAGAAATGGGACACTTTGGTAAACCCTTATATATCCATTTAAGTTTGACTATGTTAGGAATCTTAACATTTGCACACAGTAATGCTTTTTGTGAGCAAATATTCAACTTTTGTGCGATGCAACAAAACATACTTTTGAAGATGAGTATTGCAAACACTACAGGCAATTTTAGTTGCCAAAACTCATGTTACGGAAGCTTGTTATTCGCAAGTATTTGATAAGGAAAAGACTAAATCTGCAACAACAGTTGCACTTTCTAAAAAGGCAGACATGTAAATTGTGACAGCAGACAAATTTTAAAACATTTTACTATTGAGTATCATTTTTTTTTTTTATCATCTTTGGTTATAATTTTTGTGTTAATTTCACAAAATAGTTACACGCCATCCATCTTGTTGCTCTATGTCTTTGGACGAGTCGGTTGGCCTGGGCTTTCGACACCTAAATGTGTTTAAATAAATCAGAAGAAAGTGAAACATTTAGTAAATAAATTAAAATATAAAGTATTCTTGTTTTATAAATATTTACTAGGTGAATAACATTCAAAAATAACTGTTCATGCTTGATAACAATTTGCATGCTTTATCCTTTTTATAACATTAATTGTCCTGTGAATGAAACTTGACATTTTAGTATGCATATCAATGTTGCGTGAAGTACTCCTATTTCCTTCTTCTCCAGGTTGGCAACTATGTTATAGTACTGGATGCAACATTGTTTCTTTTTAAACTAGAGTTATGCAGTTTAAGTATTTGAAACCCAGACCGTCCGACCTACCAGAAAGGTGTAAGGTAACTGTTTGGACGGTCGGGAAGTGCCACCCAATTTAGACCGGAACCCAGTGGGGGAGGCATCCACAGGGACCGTACCCTCCTTCCCCTACCACCAACCTCTCGGAAGGACTTTCGGACCCACATGTTTAACGTGATCGTACTCCGCATGAACACGGCGGCAGTTTTGGCAGTGGCTGGAATCGAACCCGGGCCTACCGAGTGCAACTCCAGCGCGCTAACCAATGGGCTACCGCGCCCTGCAGTTTAAGTATTTGTAATTATAAAGAAGTTTTAAGCAATATAATGTTAATATAATGTTAAAAACTTGTACTTAGTTCCTACTTTACTTTCTACTTCTTGACACATAAAATGTTGTTAATGTTATTTTGTCACAATGTAGGAGCTGGATGAAATGGACTTAGAAGAAGACAAAAAGTCTCTCATTCACAGAGAAATTGACAAGTTCCGGGACACATATAAGGTAAATATTGCATAGCTTTGCTCATACTGCATGGATTAAAAAAAAAAAAATGATTTTACGCTGTGATTAAGGCTAAAAGAAAAGGTTAAAAATGCATCCTTATTGAGAGAAAAATCATTTTAATTCGGGTATTACAATGATATTTATAGATAAAGTAATAGTTTGCAGAAAAGAAGAAAAATATAAATATGTTAAAAATTTTAACCTATCAAAAAAAAAAAGAAAAAAAATTGCTGATATACAGTTGTTCTAAAATCCTGATATAAGTTCCTTATTGCATTTAACTGCTTAATAGGAACTGTTTATCTGTCTAAGCCAATTGACTCCATATGGATAAAGGATGCCATTCATTGAAGATTGTGAATAATTACCGTAAATAATAATTTGTAATATTTTATGAGGTATTAATTTTCAGTTTTGTTTCGAAGCATTCATCTCTATTAAATCATTCTTGGCCATATTCTCAGTTAAAATTTTATACCACCAAATAGTGTACAAACATGCAATTAATAGTAAGAATCCTACGTCTCAAATTTAATTAGTAAAATGTAGCACTATTTTATAATATGCAGATTCAATTAAAAATGTTTAGTTGGACTGCAGGATTAGTCTCTTGTCAATCTAGTAATGTAAAGTATGGATCCATACATAACTTAATTTTTGAAAATGATCTGTGTAAATATATCTTTTTAGCCCAACTGGATTTTTTTTTTCGTTCATTGTGCATGTATTAGTGTGTAAATGTGACAAAAAAATTGGTGCCAGTGGATTCAGCTTAAAGTTGTTATGATTCCCCAAACACTAGGAGTAAGCCTTGTCGATGTTAAACAAGCGACTACACCTCACTAAATGGGCTTTGCTGTTTAATTTTGTCTAGGAGTTGGTGAGTAAACTGGTACTTTGATATATGTTGTTGACACTTGTTTGACTGAAAACTCTCAGAGAAATCCACTTTTTGTATTTAGGGTGTACTTGATTAGCTTTTGTACTAGAAGTTCTCTCATTATATAAGATCATTGTGGTTTTCATCATTTTAGTTTTGCCTGCTCGTTACATGCGCTCAGGTCTGTAATTTTGCCCCAATGCTTAGAATAGATTTTTGAAAGACCTTTATATATATTTTTTTGTTTCCCAGATTTGTTTCTTGTGTGTGAGCGATTCTTTTAATTCATACTAAAATTTATACCAATGCTGGCTACACAATGTCTCAGAAATAAATTATTCCTTCCAAAGTTGAGTTTTAAATTTTTTCTTTACTTATGTATTTAGATATTTGGGTCATTTATACATTTTCACTTTGAACGTAACATGTAATGATCTGAATTAAATAAAATATACTTTAGTTTTAACTTCTTACTACTTGTTTCCCTAAATATCTCTTTTAATGTACAATTTGGTTAATGTTTTGGTACAATTTGGTCATGGTTATTGTCAAGATGATTGCATTACTACTTATGATACATCAATCAGGGTGTCTACAGCATCAAAAAGTTACTGAAAAGTTGGTCATGAAAGTCCTGAAAATGTCATAACAAGTCGCAATTTTTTCTTTCTTTTTTTTAAATTTCCTTTTTTCAGTTATACAGTTTTACTCACGATTATCGGTGCTACCCAGTACACACTACGTCACAAGAGAAATGACCAGTAATATTTCTCTCTCCCACATACGCATATTATAACAAAAATAAATTGCATTTGTCGAAAACATTTGACATTTCATGTTTGTAATCCCATGCTTTGTTGCAAAACAGGATCTAAGGAACTAGCTATTTCCATTCAAATTTTATTTTTACTTCTTTCGGCTAAACCTTTTTTTCTTTTTTGAAGAAGTTTTTATCAGCAAATTGTTATCGGATATTGAAGTTGTACTTTGGATTTTTTTTTTTTTTTTTTTTTTTTTTTTTTACTAATTTTGTGGACTTGCAAATTTCTATTGTTTTTCTATTTATTCTAAACTAGAATCCTTTATTTGGAAATTGCTACCAAATCGGATCATTGATCTGTGGCTACAAATGTATTTCTCGTATAAGGAGTGTGAATTTGCAATTCAGTTTGTATTTTAATGTGTTGCTGAGAGTATACAAGTATTCTTTCCCATCCATCTCCATCCACAGATGATTGCACATTAGATTGACTAAACTAGCTTATTTTCTTATTGTGGTTAATGACAAGGTATTAAGGTTACACTGTAAGGGTACACTGTATTAAGGTTAATGTTTTAGTTGTTTTCACATAAATGATGCAATTGCGCAATTCAGTGTGTATCCTCGTGTTGTCTTGATAGTCTATAAATATCTTTTTCCATCCATTTCCATCCTCTACATATTGTACTTTAGATTGACTAAACTAGCATATTTTAATATTTTGGTTAATTCTTATGCTGAATTTTTAAAATTTCCCAAAAATAGTATGATAGTGATATCCAGTTTGTATGTTGCATTGCTGAGATTCTACTACTATATTTTTTCATCCATGATTATTGCACATGAGATTGACTAAACTAGCTTTTTTTCATATTTTTGTTAATTAAGATTAATTTTTTAATTATTTTCATATAGGTAGTTCAATTGAGCATATTTATGTATTTTGTAGTCCTGAAGTGGTAGTACTGTCCTCTAGTCTCTTTGAAAAAGTTTAGACAGTGTTCTGCAAAATATCTCAAAGTAATTTGCTGAAAATTTCATTTACTGTTTTAAAATAAATAAAAATGAAGGCATTTTGTTAAATTGAGAATTTTGTTTTAATCTATTCTTTTAGTATTGCAAGATTTATAATTTGTGTTTGCTCCATTAAAATACTGATTTGTTGATTTGGGCAAGTCAGTCCATTTATTTAACATTTTCCTTAATTGGAACTCCAAAATATAGGTCTACACTTAAATTTAATTTAAAATATACCTTTGCAGCATGGTTTTTATCTTTATATTGATATATATAATTTTTTAACCATTTTATGAAATATATTTAATATATACTATAACTCTAAAGAAATGTTGTCTTAGAGAAATTTTTTTTTTTGGCAAGGTCACGAAAAAGCCACCAAACAGTTAAGAAATTGCTCCTTGAATATCCTGTAGACACCCTGTACATGTAAAGTATTTAAAAATAAGTACAACCCTTAATATCTTGCATTATAATTATCAGATTAACCCCATTTTACTGGTAATTGAACATTAACCTGTTAATCAAAAATGCAATGGATTTGACCAATGAATTTTATCCATGATTGCTTGAGATAAAAATTGAAAAATTGCATTTGTAAAGTTCAACGTGGAAAGTGATTAGAAAAGTAATATTTTCAAGAATTATACTATCATTTTGATTGAATAGAGAATTTCATCGTTTGTTAAAGTATTAGAATTGTTGCAGCAATATTAATGTATTTGTATAAATATAAATTACTGGTAGTATATCCTTTTTTGATACGGAATATATAATATAAATAAACTTCAAATTCATTGTGCAAATTCCTATAGTATTCTAAATGACATTGTTATTCAAAACATTTTATTAAAATATTTAATTTAGTTCACCTAAAAAGAAGTATAAGTATCTCTGTTCTCGCTATAAAAAATTATTTTCTCAGGTAGATCCAAAGAATAATACATTCTGGTCCCACATGTAAATAAATGTTATTTAATTCCCATAAAATGATAGGGATTATCAAAGAAATTAAACTTAATTTTACAACATTTTGAATTTTCATCAATTAGGCGTCATTTTTATTAATTTAGCATCATTTTATTAATTTGGTAATATTTTTCTCAGTTTGGCAATATTTTGGTCAATTTTGCGACATTTTAAAAAGTTGCCAAGTTTGTCACCAAGTGGGGCAGTTGTACTGACAAACAGACCAAACTATCATCATTGCAATACTATCACCTAACAAAACCCAATTTATTTTATTGATTTAGTGTGATTTTAAATTTGGCGACATTTTTATTGATCTGTCTACATTTAAAAATATCACCAAGTGGGATGGTTGGATTGATAAACAAATGTTGAAATATCATTACAGTACTGTCTTCTAACAAAACACAATGTCATTTCACAAGATCATTTTTATCAATTTGACGACATTTTTATCGATTTCTTGGCATTTTTATCAATTTGGAAAGTTTTGAAAATAAAATTGCCAAGTTGGCGACATTTCCCAAATTTTTAGCCAGGTCTTATGGACGAACTGAGAAATGGGTTTTTAATTTAAGAAAATTGAACTTAATTTTGCAATATATGGAATTTTCATCAATTAGGTGTCATCTTCCTGAATTTGGTGACATTTTATCAATTTGACAATATTTTAAGAAGTCACTAAGTGGGATAGTCGGACTGGCAGACAGACTACTACAGTATTATCTTCTAACAAAACACAATTTTATTGATTTAGTATCATTTTATCGATTTGGTGACATTTTGCATCAATTAGGCACCATTTTCATTAAATTAGTGTCCTTTTATCAATTTGGCAACATTTTCATTAATTTGGCAATATTTAGATCAATTTGGCAACATCAAAAAGTCTCCAAATTTGTCTTAAAGTGGGATGGCTGGACTGATAGATAAATGCTACCGAAACATCATTACAATACTATCCCCTTTCAAAATGCAGCTAATTTAATCGATTTGACATTGATTTTATGGATTTGGTGATATTTTCATCAATTTGACAATATTTAAAAAATAAGTAGCCATGTTGGGCATTATCCCACCAAAGTTTTCTCCAATCATTAAACTGACAGAAGGACGACTGAAGAAATGGGTTATTCTTATATATATATATATATATAATTAAATGATCAACCTCTGGTAAATACAAGTAAAATAAAATTCTTATTTATATATATTTCACCTAGGTGTGTGGCACGAGAAAAGGATCTAATTACTATTTACCAAATGGCAATGTGTTTAGTCTAAATTACATTTTTTATAACATGAAGGTAAAGGGTTACTCCATAATTTAAAAACTTTATCAAAAGTATCCATGGGTAGAGTCCATTTATCTCCATGGTTATGTCTCAAATATTTATTATTTTCTTCAGTAAGGAAATTGTAATATATTACTTGAACTGAAATTAATTTAAATAAGTATACAGTTTATTTTTTATCAGAGGTTCATATAAATGAATCCACGTGTGTCTAGGGATATGAGTTCAAAGCTATATCTTCATTCTGATAATGATTATAAGACAAAGAGAACTAAATACTATGTGTAGGCTCTTAATGCTTAAACAAGTCACAAGGAGGCTCACACTCCAGAGATTGGGTAGTAAGCTACCAAAAGATGCTGATCATTAAAAGCACAGATTGCTCTGTGTGGGTACAGCTAGTATTTGATATTTTTAAATTACTATTATTTTGCAGTTGTGATTTAAGGGTCGAAAGCTAATTAAAGTTTTGATTCTTCTTGCATAAGCAAAGCATGATTTTCATTTGACTTGCTTGTTCCTGTTCCAAACTAGGAAACTTTCGCAGGAAGTCTTTAAGGCTTAGAAGTAGAAACAGCGGCATTTGAGTTTCTCTGTAGGAGTTTCTCTGTAGGAGAATTTCTCTGTAGGAGTTGGGATGAACTTTTATCATAATTCTAAATAAACTGTTTATTTTGGTTCATTAAAATAAAATAACTGGATTAACACTATAAAAAAAAATTGACAACTATGTGATCACTAATTTTAATATGCTTACGTGATTGGTTATACAAAAGTAAATCTCTTTAAAACCACCATCATTCGTTCACACATTTTTGACAGTAAATGAGGGTGTTAGTTTTATGGGGATCATTTTATTTGCATTTTCTCTATGATCGATAAATAGCCTGTTAAAGAAATTATCAATCACAGAAACAAAACAATTGAATTTTTGGTTGTTATGACACATTATAAAATCAACTTTATATTCTTTAAAGTCAGGACTTGACAAATTCTACGTGCCTGTAGAGATCTGATCATGATCCCAACATTTTTTTTTTGTTAAACTTTAACCATTTTCAAAATTTTGGTTTAAATTACATGTTAGATAAATTAGTTATTTTCAAATGATTGGTGGGTGGCAGTTTAAAAATAAGCAGTTTAGCAATAAAACTTGAGTAGCGTATATAAGCACAAATTACATGACACAGCTGTGTACTACATTATTGTGTTATTTTTGTTTATACACGCTTCTCAAGTTTTCCTTATCCTTCGCACAAAGCGTATTTTACTTATTGAGTTGCATTCCTGGTACATGACATTACAAAAAGATTGCTCCAAGAAATTTTGCATTTTGTTGCAAAGACTGAGATATAGTGCCTATATCATATTGATTTTTGTCGAGTTACGGTTGAAATCTGCGACCATCAATCATTTTCTTTGCTTCGTCTTTTCATTTTCACATTAAAGTTTGTCTAGCACAGGGCTCGACAAATTTCCCCTTAATCTAGGAGCCAGTTTTTAATGTTACAGTATTTTACATTTTGACGATGTTTGTTCTAAAGAACTTATTATAAATAGTTCCACTGGTATACTTTCACATAAAGGTTAACACTAATCCTTAAAATATTTTAATTTAATTTTGATTATTGTAAGGAAAGCAAAAAAAAATAATATATTTAACAATTTAACATAGCATAAAACATTAAATTTTTAAGCATTATTTATACATTAGCTTTACTGTGCACATATGTAATTAACATCTTTCACAGCCAGACCGTGCATATTAATCATCATTAAGTCATTTAGACTTTCAATTTCCATTGATGATCAGAATTTCATTGTTATTAGGTTCATAAGACTGAAGTCTCCTTCACAACACACTGTAGAATCATGCAACACTGCTCCAATCTATAATAATAAAAGGGAAATGTCTGTGTCATCTGTAGCAGAATATCTAAATGTCTTATAAACATAAAATTTGTTACACAGGTACTTCAGGACTTGGGACGATATGTCTTGGTTTTTTTTTTTTATTATTAAATTCATATTAGTTTTTTAGTTATTTTATGTTTTATTATAATTTTTACACAAATGTATTTCTTAGCGACCAAAAATATTGAGTTACCATCTTAACACCAATAAAACGATTGAAAAATTTTATTTCAAGCCAACTTTAACTGGAATCCATACGATTAATAGTTGACTTTTTGTGAATTTTTAAAAAATATGCACTTTTTTGAACATATCTGGGACCTGGGCCAGGATATTCCCACGGAGTTTCTATCTTAATACCATTGACACAGCATTTATTTATATATATATAAATGCTGTGTCAAGTGGGGGTCACAACCCCCCCTCCCCGGCCATTCTTTGGGATATTGCTTCCTTTTATTTGTCTACTTTTCTGGTATGATATATATATATATATATATATATATATATATACTGGGTGGTCAGAATTAAAACACTCCTACTCTGAGCTCTCTATACATCGAACTACTCAGTGTAAAGGTTCCAAAATTGTTGAACTTACTATTCAAGACATGGGGGAAAGGGATTACGCGGAAAAAAAAAAAATTAGTTCCAGAAACACCGATAGGTAGCGCTGTACAACAGAAAATATGCTGAAAAGACACAAAATAATCACAAAAAAACAAACACATGCGATATGGAATTTTTCCTTTTTCATTTCTTTTGCTGATATGAAAAAAAAAAGAAGATAAAAAAGTGAAGAAACTTAAACTGTCATTGTAACTGCAATTTCACACTGTAAGCATAAAAATTTGCATAAACCCTTGGTTTGCAGCTACTATGTTCTGGGCATAAAAGGGGATAAAACTGGGAAATTTTCATTCTTATCAGCGATGGCTGTCACACTGCCAGATCGCGCTTTGCTTATGAATATATGAAGCTGTTTTATGAAAACAAAGGACATGCTGCAGCTGCACTTTGAGAGTTTCTTCGACTTAAGAATTTGCACAAAGGACCATTACTTCCACAAGCTCTCAGGAGAATGATTGCTCGATTCGAGAAAACTGGACATCTTGGAGTTCAGCCGAGTCGAGGACGCAAATCGACTCGTTCAGATGTCGTTGACGATGTTGCCACCGCTATTGTCGAACAATCAATGGATAACGTTATAGACTGTAGTAGTGCACGTGGAGTGTCACGACACTTGGGTGTTCCCTACAGCACAGTGCGGAACGTATTGAGAAACAGTGCATTTTTTCCCATACAAAATTAGTCACAATCACCACTTGCTGACCATCGACAGGGAGAAGCGACTGACCTTTGTATTGACATTTCTGGCTAGAGTTGAAGTGGATGCATCGAGGCCATGGCAGATTCTATGGAGCGATGAAGCGCATTTCCATCTAAGTGGAACAGTCAACACTGTTGCAGTCAACACTGTCCATAACTGTCGCATTTGGGACACGGAAAACCCTCGTACCTTCCAAGAGATTCCACTTAACTCACCGAAAGTTACAGTCGGGTGTGGATTCACAACCACATTCATTCTTGGACCTTTCTTTTTCGAAGAGGCTACTCCCAATGGTCTTGTGACATGCACCTTGACGGCCAGGAGGTACAAAAACATGCTCGAAAAATTTGTTGTACCCCAACTGCAACAGCACCAATGTCTTGATTCAATTACCTTTATGCAAGATGGAGCGCCTCCACACATTGGACTCTGTGTACAGCAGTTTCTTCGGCAACATTTTACTAATGGTAGAGTAATTAGTCGTGCATTTCCGACAACCTGGCCATCTCATTCTCCAGATCTTAATCCCTGTGATATTTAAAAAGTCTTGTTTATCGAGGATGTCTGGTAACCTTGGCAGATGTGAAAGACAGTATCACTCTGCATGTGAGAAGCATCTCAATCGACCAATTACGATCCGCAGTTGAATAAGCTGTCCACAGATTACAGATTTTACATCTTGAAGAAGGGAACCATATTCAGCAGCATTCCCTGCATCGATAATGTCCTTGTGATATGAATGTTTGGTACTTTCGAATAAAATGTGTATTTTGTGTCTTTTCAGCATATTTTCTGTTGTACAGCGCCACCTATCGGTGTTTCTGGAACTAATTTTTTTTTTTTCGCGTAATTCCTTTCCCCATGTCTTGAATAGTATGTTCAACAATTTTGGAGCCTTTACACTGAGTAGTTCGATCTATAGAGAGCTCAGAGTAGGGGTGTTTTAATTCTGACCACCCGGTATATAAGCGGGTGTATATATTCTAAAACATTCTTTAGTTTTCAAGAATTCTTTGTGAGTTTTGGCATAATTGTAATCAAAGGTTTGCATCTTAAATTCTGGGAAATGCAGAGTACATTTTCTATGATGTTTCCTTGATTTAAGATGCAAATCTCTGATAAAAACTACACTAGAACTTGCAGTGAATTCACGAAAGTCAAAGAATGATTTAACAAACACTGGTTTATAATAAAAATAAATTAAAACTACTGTGGTGTCCGTACACACACGGCTATGCCACAAAATCTTATCTTAAATCCCAGGTACATGTTCTAGTTCCTAATAATCCTATAATATAAAATATTTTTACATTGTTCAAAATTAAAGTTCATATAATTAACATTATTTTCATCATTTCTCTCTGCTATATGCAGAACAAAGAAACTCATTATACACATCCGCATTATCAGTGTTATCTGGCAAATTTTATAAATTTTCAATTTTAATGCATTTTATAATTTTTTTTCAATTTTAATACATTTTATAAACAAGAGGATAAATTTATAAGATGCTACGATTGGTGGAACTCATATAACGTGACTCACCCACAGCACAAACAAAGAGTTACTATCAGAATCTTAAATTGCTACTCGAAGGGTGCGGGTGAGTGGTCGGTCTCTGATGGAGAGATATCTGTTCATTATTTCGCACATAAAATGAGGCACTGTGAAGCCGATGCAATGCGACTACAGATAGGGTAGAGCAAACCTCTCAATTAGGAAAATTTATATTTTCTCTAATCGATTATTTTTTCCCGATCTGCCAAATATACAGTCGCCAGTGCTAATTTTTTAGGTGACATGGTGCCCGGTATTTGTTGAGTCCTGATCTAGCATAAGGGAAAATAGTTGACAAACTTCATCATACCTAATTAATTACATCCTAAATTATAAGCATCTTCTGGTACTGCAGGGATGCATTCTAAATTTGGGGTACCCTATTTTTATTTTATCACCATTCTTTGTCGTATGTAAATATAAAAAGTTGTATACTTTTATCATCATTTAAATATGTCGTGCGTTCTTGTGTCTGGAAAGTTATCCAGTTATCTCAAACTTCTCAACTATGTTGATGTTTCTTGGTGTTTCATCTAGTTAGCTGAATTTGCGTTAAAATGAAGAGGAGTATTGTTGCTAAGGGTAAGTTAATTTTTTAATTTAAACAAATTATATTATTAAAATAAAACAGATCATGAAATCGCAGGGTTAAGAGCGTAAAAAGAATTTAAAGAGATTATTTATGAGTTGTAGCATAGATTATAAAACAAATTAAAAGCTGATACTGAAAATTGAATTAGTTTTTAAATGGAGTAGTTGCTAAAAGAATTTGATTTCGTCTTAAAAGAATGAAGTATGCTTTGAAGTATGACTCCCTGGTGACAGAATTTGCATACTTTATAATTCAGCTATTTCCTTGAGTTGCAAACAGCATTTATGGGACTCTCAGTTTTTGTAGGTTTAAACCAGTTTAAAAAAAAAAAAAAAACTGGCCTTTTTTTTTAAGCTGGCTGAAAGGAAATTTTTACACTAGTATTTGCATAGCTTTGAATTTTTGCTACAAACAACTTAGGCACCTTTTATTATATAAAAAAATCACTTCACTTGGAAGTAATATATATGTTCATTTTTTTTGGTTGCAAATGATTATATAAATGGGATTGGGGATCCTATAATTATTGCTTACATTGCAATTTTTCCCGTAGTTTGAAACAGACTGCATCTTAAAAGTGTGCTTTTTCTGTGAATGATTTTGTATGAACAACATTTATAAGTGAAAAACTTTTGGAAGTAATTTTTCTATCATCATTTGATGCTGATTCATGGAGAACTGCTTTGATGTAACATTAAAGCAAACATTTTCAAAGTTGGACCTCTATATGTATTAATTGATATATTTGACTCATTTTTTGAGTCAGTGAGTTTATTTTTGATTTTAAACTAAAAGAAATTAATTTTTTTAAGAATGATTTATTATTTTTTTCTATTTTAAAGGGATTGGATTATTTTGAGGTATGATTTTTTTTTAATTACATAATGAAGTGTAATTTAATATTATTATTAATGTTGAAAGTGATAAAGAACTTATTTGATTTGGCAATATTTTTATATTTATTTTAATTTGTTACGGAAAAACTTTATAACTCAACTTTTAATAGCAGACCAGCTTTGTAGGAGTGAAAATAAAATGAAACTCAATTTATCCCTTGAAAGACAGTTTAAAAATTGTTTTGAATAAAATTGTATGTACGGAGTGTGAGTGTTTCCAATGTTTCTGGTAAGCAAAATTATTTTCTTTCATAATTTTTCCATTACACAAATATTGAGACATAAAGTGAGGTAAGCCCCATAAAATCGTGTTTAATGTAAATTTCAATTCATAATATTTCATATAATTTCCAATTTTGAACCTTGCTTTTTCCAGTGAATGTCTCTGCTTTTATTTCGCTCTCGCACTCCTCTTAGTTTAGTTTTAGCATGCACGTTGAATTTCTTCCTTGCTTTTTCTTTTTTAATTTTCTATATAATCTTTTCTATAAACCTGTTTCAAACTTAAGTTATCTGAACAAACAGTTTTTGATTCCATATTCCTTATATCAGGTATGTATGTTTCTTATTCAGTGTTATATGAAAAGCTATTCAAATCTTTGAAGACTGAGTAATTTTATGTATATGAAAGATACATTTTCAGTTAAAAATCAGTGTCAACTTTTTTAAACATTTATAAGTATTATTCATTTACTGAAAAAAGGGAATATAACGATATCTGTTAGCTAAGTTTTTAAGTCCCTTGTTTTGTCTCCATGTATTGATGTTAATATTGTACAAATAATAATAAATTGCATTTCCTGTGCATTTACACCTTGGCAATGCTACAGTGTAGGAATTTTAGAAACAGTGATGTTTTAATTTATGTAAATATGATTTATTGCTACTGTTCTTGATTGGTATTTGGAATTAAGAATTTCTCCCAATTAGCGATTCGTATGTCTTGTCTAAACAAATTAACACGAATAAAACTTTGTAAAAGTAGAATTAAACGCATGAAGAAAAATTGTTATGTTTGTTACTGGTAAACTAGGTTCTTAATTGAAAAAAATAAATAATTGATTATAAAAGTGCCTGGTGCATGCCTACTATGCCAGAAAGTTACAGCTAGCAATAGATACCAAAGAAATGGATCATTAGAGCTAAAAATGGAGAAATCTATAACCCTGTCTTTGCAGTCGCTTAGCCTGTAGTGTGTCCCAGTATATATACAGTACTTTTTAAGAAATATTAAAAATAATTATGGGAATATGTTTTGTAGAAATGGTATTTCTATTTCATTGGACACAAACCGCCATTCTGGAAAGTGCGAATTAGCTTTAAAATATACTATAGCTATGTATATGCATAATTGCACATGTTTTAATGATCTTCAACATTTATTTTTTAAGGCGTGATCAAGTAGTGACCAGTAACACAGATAAGTTTGGAAAATGTTATAAACATTATCTTGAACATTTGTGGAAAAAACTGTGACCACAGCAGAATTTTTGCTGCATACCAGCAATTTCATTTTGAATATAGTAAAATATGTTATAAACCATAGAACAAAAGTCAATTATTATACTACTTATGATTTATTTTCCTTTTTTTAAAATTAAAATGTAGCCCTACCATTGTTAAAAAAAGTAACAACTACAATGGGGCCAACACATGAAGGGGGTTAAGAGACTGAATTAAAATTTTCCTAGCATTATAACAGAAATCATTTACTATATTTTATAGTCCTCCACCAAAAACAGCTCTCTTTTGGCAGTATGACCATATTAATGTTATTTGAAATTTTAAAAAGTGAAAATACAATAGCATTGAAACTGAATATGAATAGTATTCAAGAATTTCAAATAAAGCATTTAAACTACTGACAAAACAGCTAAAAAGTAAAATCTTCATTGAAAACACAGCACAAATGCATGGTTGCCAACATTCTGTAAGGATCATCAAGAGCAGTTCTTAAGAATTTCAGGAGTTTTCAAGGATATTTTAAGAGTATTCCATAAAAATTATAAAAAGCCCATTTTGACACATTGCTTCATATTGTCTATAGGCAACTCATACTTTTATTTAATCATTTTTATAGAAATTAAAATATTACAATAGTTTTAGGATTTATGAATTTTTAAAATCACAGTAATTCTTAAAAAGACACAAATTTTTCATTCGGAAACTACAATATGTTTAACACATTTATAAAATTATTGTGTTAATATATGCATTCCATTGATTTTCACGGAATCTTTAGATAATGATTGTTCATCAATTTTGTATTGAGCTGCATTCTTCCTCGTCTAAACTATTAATAATGCAAAATAGCAACTCATTCGAAAAATTTCATTTTCTTTGTGAATATTTGTGTTCAACTGCACTCAACATCTTATACAATAAAGAAAGATGTGGGTGAGAAATTTAAGCATCATATGATTTGGTACACATTTACTTCAGGACTCGAATAGGTGCAACTCTGATTACTTTTTTAAATTATTTGTTTTGTATTTATTTCATAGGCCCTTTATGATCATTAAAAGCACCGTAAAATTTATGAAGAAAAAAGCAGCTCGAATTTCATTCAAGACACAATGACAAGATCTTAGACAATCGTCTCTTGATTTGCGAAACCAGGAATCCCAGATGGTTGGAGCTTCGGCTGTAGGATTTAAAATTCTATAATTTAAAATAAAAAAAAAATTGAATTTTTAAATATAAGATTGTAACAGTATTATAAGCATTCTCTGAAAAAATCACATTTCTACATAATAACTTCTAAAGCTAACAATTAAGATTTTAAATGGCCTTAAAACAAGGACTTGCAATATATATATTATATATATTTTATTTATGGATAGCGTACTTGGTGAATTGAGTAGTAATGGGTGTTTATTTATGACCCATGCAATTCAGAGTTATTCGTTCTAGTAAAACATAAAATGGGGCAAATAAAAAAAATTGTATTAAAAAACATAAAAAGGCATTGTCTTAAAAAAAAAAAAATCTATAAGGCATTTTGCCTCAACTTCTGGCCTTTAGTCATGAGGAGACAACATATTTGAGTGTTAATCACTTAGAAAGTTTATAATCTGCATGACCTCAATCTGACAATTGCAAATGTTTCATTCTTATTCTGGTTGGGTACTAAAATAGTTTTAAAGTGTTTCTTAATTAGATTTTGAGGTTTTTCCTTCCAATGGGTGTTCAAAATTTAAAAATTTTTACTTGAAACTTGAATTTTAAATAAGCAAATTAAATTATTTTGAATACAAAGCCTTCTATTTAGCATCTTAAAGATTCATTTATTTTTGATGCAGTACTACTCTCCCTGTCAGATACCCTACTTTTTGCTGTAATGTTTACTTCCAAACTTATACAACCAGTCTGGATGCCTTTTGATCACACCTCGTATAAATCTCTTAAAATGTTAAAATAAAAATCTCTTTAAATGTATAAATAAAATGTTACTTTCTATTTGAATATTAATATAAGTTAGCTCACTTTTAACATTAAAATTTAATTGAGTGTATTTAACCAATGAGTCATTCAATTTGTAAATATAGGTCATTAAATTTAGTACACTAGCTTTCTAATGACTGATTGAATAGCCCACTTAATGTGTCAAAAAGTGTAGGTGTACTTATTGGGTTGTTTAATTTCTTTAGAAGTGATAAAATATTTTGTATCGTGTGAGTTTTTTAATATTGGTTTTGCATCATGGATCGAGTATACTGTACACACACATTCGATTAAATAATTTTTATGCAAATTTGGACATCTAGGTGTGAATATTTTGCATTATGCAAAATTGTTTTAACTGCTGTAAACCACTTTTGTTATAGGTAACATAATGTAAGAAATAATGTTATCAACTTGTTTTTCCTGGAAGTTAGTCACTCTTCCTTCATTAGGATTAGTAAAACAGTCATTACAGCCGTAAAAAGAGAATTGACTAGACGGTCTGTTCTACTTTTTCATCTTACTTTTTAAGACAAGAATAGTGGTTTAACCATTATTCTTGTCCTGGAGACAATTTGATTTTGCTCTCAAAATGGATCGATACAATTAGGTCTTGCTTTTATATTGTTTTATAATGGGCTTTCTTACAAGTTTTTTTATTGTGAGCTAAGTTAAAGGTATTGGTTATACATTTCTTTATGAGTTGAAATTTTCTTTGAATGAAACTTAAAGGTTCTTATCAAAATAATATTGTGATGTATTGCTTTGGTGTAAGTGCACTTTAGCAGCATTTTGTATCAGTTTTATTTAAAATCAAACATGAAGCTCCGCTGTTAATTTACCAACTAGATAGCTGACTTGTTTTTCACAAAACCTCTTCTTTTATTTGATATCTGAGAGACAACCAATGTGTTAAGTTTCCAGTTTACGTCTTGGAGTGAAGAATGCTCCCTCCAAAAGAAGAAGCTGGCTACGTTGATCTGCTATTGGATTATCAGAATCTATGTTGCAAGTTATATTTTGATGTTATTTCTTTTAAAGTTATTTAAGCCTATGACATTTTAAGAGTTTTCTAAACTTTCTCATCTTTACTTTTGATAATTTCAAAGTTCAAATCTAAAGTGGTTTTTGAATGAAAGTTTAGGAAATTCAGGTAATGTAATTGTAATCTTAACCTTTCTCTTTGTCTTGATTTCTTGAATGATATTGTATATTGAAAATATAAATGAAGTTATACTTCCGAATTTTGGCATTATTTAGCAAAATGTTTAAACTGAAGTTTTCTGTTTTTGTAATTTTCAAAATTTTGTCTCTTAAAAATTTAACATTGCCAAATAAATTTGTTTTATTTGTATTTAGAAAAAATACAATGTATATTTGTAATAATATCTTGCATATTTTCAAGCATTTTAAAATGAATATGCAATATTCTGCTAATTTTGATTTGATCTTTCCCATTTGTATAAATTAGAAAGAGCCAAAACAAACTTAATAACTGAATGTACTATTCAATTTAAATACACAATTTTTATTAACTACTGTATATTTTTATTTTATCCTGTTTTTTGTGACATAAATTTTATTCAAAATTATTTGGATTATCTCTTCAGTTAAAATGGCCCAGATTTAAAATTCTATTTTGAGGAACATTGTTGGGTTATACTGAGTGGAGCTGACAATTTTAGTTAAGAGTACTTTCTACGTACTAATTCTATTCACCTTGTTTTTATTCTCATAAAATATATTTCACAGTGTATCCTGAGTTTTACATATTCGTCTCCTCACGTGGAAAAGAAACAGTTCAACTGTCGCTGGTTCATTGTGGTAACACTTTTATTTGCTGCAATTGCCATTTTGAACACACATTTATTACTTAGCTAAATAATTTCTTACTTCCTAAAAATCTTTGACTAAAGTGTTTCTGGGATGTTTCTGTCTCTAATCTGTCATATGTCTGTATCACACAGAGAGCTGAAGAAGAAAGAGATAAAGACAAAGACAGAAGACCTCGCAGGAGAGAGTATGAATCTCCTGAACCTCGCCCACGAGACAGAGGAGATCGGGATCGTGGTGAGAGAGACAGAATTGAACGAGAACGTAATGAAAGAGACAAAAGGTGGTCAAAAGAACGCCAAATGGGAAGAGAGGAACGAATGAATCGGAGACGCCGCAGTCGTGATCGGGATCATAAATCTCCAAGGGACAGTCCTGTTGTGGCCAGAGAGCATCGTGACAGATCAAGAGAAAGAGAGAGGCAAATGGAAAGGCAAAGATCAGGATCTCGAGACCGTAATGAATGGGTCCGTGACAGGGAAAGATCAGATGATAAGTATGCATATTTTCTCTTGTTACAAGATAATTAACTAATTGAAAACATTTTTTTTTCCCTTTATCTTGTGAGAGAAAAAAAAAATCAGTTTATAATATTTAAATATTAGTACATGTAAGCTTTATCAGTTAAACGTAACTTGTAGTATGCAATTATTATTTAAGTTATTAGATTAATGCTGTGCACCATTGTTATTCATGTGTTATTCATTACTAGAAAATGTACCCAGAGTTAAAGCAGGGATAAATTAAATTTATTAATCTAAAAAAATAACAAAATAAATAATTTTATTCATATATACAGTGAAAATTGCATACAATTTGTATATACTAGTGCAACAGGCATGGTACGAACGCCCCTCTCCAAATAAAAAAAATTTTCCCCTCTCCTCTATAAACACAATTTAATTAGAAACCAAAACCCATTTTAACCTCATTAAAACATAAAAGAAACAAAATGTCTCTGATTCTTTCTTTTTTTTTTTACTTACAGAATTTGCATTGTTTCCTATGGAAAATTGTCTTCTGTGAATGCCAATATAATTTTACGGCCATGTGCACAATAACGATAATCAAATCACCGTGACGATGGGAATCTGCGTGGAATGTAAAAAATCATGTTTTTCACGGAAGTAATAAATGTTCTTCTTAAAAAGTTATTAGATTTGGCATAAATCGCTGAAAGGTTAATTTTATAATTATTTTTGCATAAACAGTGCAATTGCGCAGTTCAGTTTATATTCTCATGGATCGCCAAGAGTTGGATTAGTGTCTTTTTCCATCTATCTCCATCTTCCAAATATTGCATATTTGATTGGCTAAATTAGCTTATTTTTATATTCTAATTAATTATTAAGGTTTATTTTTTAATTATTTTTACATAAACAGTGCAATTACACAGTTTATTTTATGTTCCGTAAATTGCTGAGAACAATCGCTGAAAAAGTCTGAATTCCATCCATCTCCTTCTTCTAAATGTTGCATATTAGATTGACTTGACTAATTTATTTTTATATTCTGGCTACTTATTAAAGTTAATTTTTTAATTATTTTTTCATATTACATATTTTCCTATTTTGAAAAGTGGTAATTAAACAATGATTTAGGCAAATAAAAAAAAAACATTTTGGCAAGGATATATTAAAATTGATATATTTATATCTATAAATACAATTCCATATTTTGCTTTTTATATTAAAGATTAATATATGGTATCATTAGTGAAAACTTTAAATTTTCACTATATATAATATATATATATATATATATTATATATAGTGAAATATTTGTTTTCAATATAAAGTACTTTAACTGGATAAAACCTTATAATATAAATATTTATATTGATGCTTAATTATACACAGTACGTCAAAGAATTTTTAAGACTGGCGCTAGATGTCAGCGTACAGTGGCTCCATCAGTGTAATCACATATGCGTGATAAACCTCGACCGTCTGCTGGCGCACTGCCAAAAGTTTGATGTATTTGCTAAACTAATTCTAAAGATATGGCCGTTCATTATAGAAGTAAAATTTTTTCATGTTGAATTATTGAGATGGAACACAGCTGTAATTAAATTTAACGCAAAACTTTGTAAAAGTGCCTCGGAAATGTACCAATTGTTGAAATAAGACCGGAAGACCAAGTTTATCTAGGACACTTGAGATTATTGAAAAAGTGCGTGATTTCGTGGCAAACAATCGCTGTGCGTCACTAAGAATGATTGAAGAGTCTTTAAACAACAGCAACGAAACGATTCGAACCATTCTGCATGAAGATTTGTCCCAAACAAAAGTGTGTGCTAAATTTGTTCCACACACTTTAACCAATGAACAAAAATCAAGGAGAAGTGCACATTGCAGAGACATCATTTCAGCTGCTGAAAATGAATGATCCAAACTTCTTGAAATCGATTATTACAGGTGATGAAACATGATGTTTTCAGTATGATCCTGAAACAAAGCGACAAAGTGCGGAATGAAAGTCAAAAACTCACCACAAGCCAAAAAATTCAAAATTAAAACAATGCTCATTACATTCTTTGATATTATCCACAAAGAATTTGTTCCAACTGGACAAACAATTACTGGTGAGTATTATTTAAATGTTTTGAAGTGTTTGACAACCAGAATCAGTCACATTTATCCAGAATATCGGGATGAAAGCAGTTGGTGTTTGTTGCATGGTAATGCACCCAGTTACACCTCATTTATTGTTCATAGATTTTTGGCAAAAAATAACATCTGTGTGTTGAATCATCCATCGTATTCTCCTGATTTAGCACTCTGCGACTTCTCTTTCTTCCCCAAACTTAAAACGAATTTAGAAGGGTGTTACTTGAATGATATTTCGACCATATGATCAGCTTCGACGCATGCTTTAAAGGCCATTCCGCAAAGTGAACTGAAACAGGCATTTGAATCATTATTAAATCACTGTAACAAGTGTATTGAAGCCAGAGAGGCTATTTTGAATAAAAAACCAAAACAAATCATTATTTCTTATTTCAATTTCATTTTACAGACCCAGTCTTAAAAATTCTTTGACGTACTGTGTATATATGCTTAAATAATTATATATATATGCATTTTTTTATTATGTGAGAATATATATTTCATTTCTTAACCTGGCTGCTGAAAAAGTCTCAAAACTACAGATATTTTCTTTCTTCTACTGAAATCTAATTTTAAATTTTTTGATAACAAAGCTGGATAAAAAGTTTCATGAACATCCATCAATGCTTGTGGCTGCTATCATATACACTAGCAATCGACCACAGATGGACACTATTCTAAAATAGTAAAAATGTGTTCAGTAGGTCCTAAAACATGTATTATCATCAAAATCTCAAAATAGAAAATATTCTATAAAATGAGAAAGTAAAAATATGGAGACATTTTGAATGCAAATTGAGGTGTGATAAAATTTTCTAATCTTGTAGGCCAAAAGAAAAGGAATACGATAAAGATGAAGAAGAAGATGCCTATGAGCGTAAGAAGCAAGAGAGAAAAATACGCGAGAAAGAAGCTGTCTATCAAGAAGTAAGTATCATTTTGAGGGAGGGTTGGGAATTTTTTTTCCTTTGATTTGAATGACTATTTTATATAACAAAGGCATTTTGGAAATATTGTAATAAGGGATTGAAAAAAAATAATGAATGTCAATTGGTACTTGTTATTTTGCAGTTAATTAACAATTAAACAATTTTTAATATTTAACTAATCAAAATGCTTGTCATTATAATATATTATTTTATTAATGAATATAGAATCATATATTTAGAAAAGGCAAAACTTTGATTCCAAAATTTTTACTATTTTATACCTAAAAGTAACTGTAAGAATTTAAAGTAGCTAAAAGGAACAGGTAAATTTAAGTGAATTCAACTCCTGCTAATTATGTCATAAGCACAAAAATTGTATCACGGCTATATTTCACTGCAATGATTGAAATAGTTAGGTTTTGGGATCATTGATCCATAAATAATCACTTACACATAATTATGCCAAATTTTGTCCTGTGCTACCATGTTAAGAAAATATCAAATTTTAAATACATTTTGAAGTTATACCCAAATTAAAATGAATTCTATCTAGTTATAGATTTTTTGATAACAAAACTGAATATAAAGTTTCATGAAAATCCATTAATATTTGTGACAGTTAATGTGTACAGAAGAAATTGACCACAGGCAGATGAGCATTGCTTTAAAAATAGTCAAAATGTAATCAAGAGGTCCTAAAACATATATTGGCACCAAAATCTTGAAATCAAAAATTTTCTTGTATTAATATTTACCTTTATATTTTATTCTATAATATGAGAAAGTAAATATTAATACAAGAACATATTATACATCCTATGACAAACACCAACTAATGGCATATGTATAAGTGCCAAGACAACTAATACACCTACAAGACATGTAGGTGTGACAAGACATGGGCGCGGTAGCCCATTGATTAGCGCGCTGGAGTTGCACTCAGTAGGCCTGGGTTCGATTCCAGCCACTGCCAAAACTGCTTCCGTGTTCATGCGGAGTACGATCACGTTAAACATGTGGGTCCGTAAGTCCTTTCGAGAGGTTGGTGGTAGGGGAAGAAGGGTACGGTCCCTGTGGATGCCTCTCCCACTGGGTTCCGGTCTAAATTGGGTGGCACTTCCTGGCCATCCAAACAGTTACCTTACACCTTTCTGGTAGGTCGGACGGTCTGGGTCTCAACAACAACCTACATGACATGTAAACAGGAACTGCCAATCAATGAAATAGATTTTTTGTGGGCCATTTCAAAAAAATAAGCTGGTTCTATTTGCTCAATTTTAATAGATAAAAATTTTCCACTGTATTAAGCTATGCACAAAACTTCAGATCTTTAGGACATGGGATGTATGTTAAAAATGCCATCCGAAAAGTTGAAACAGACAGTCAGTGGTTACGACACATTCAATAAAAGGTTTGATTGGATATCTGGTGAAGAATTGATTACAAAATCGCAAAAGATTAAAATGCATAAAATAAAATATTTTAAAAACCTTTTTTAAGCTATGTGATTTTAATAAAATGCTATCATAACATTCTTGGTCATATTCAAGTCAAAATAGAAACCTAAAAGAATTGTATTTGGACATGGACAGAATTTTAAGGAAACATAGAAATGACAGGGCTTGAAAAACCTAGAAAATTTTACCCATCCTCAAGGACGGCTTATCTAAAAATGTACCCGTCCTCCTTTGAAAATAAGCTCTTATTAATGCTATAACTATGTATAACTCTCTCTATATATGTATAATTATATATGGATAGATAATAAATACATTTCTGCTTTCACAGCAATTGAATTAAATTTTAATATTATTAAATTGCATCGTTTGGATTTATTTCTTATTCCAGAAACAGCTGAAAATGGTATTTGGTATCTGAGTTGCCACCCAATTAAATAAAAACTGCAATTTACAATATAATATACAAAAATTATAAAAAGTTATTTAGTCAATTAGATCAAATATGGCGTTTACCAGGTCCATTGTCAAGCCAATGATTTATAGAGGCTTCTGCATTAAACTGTGAAAGGGGTTTCCCATTTAAATGGATATTCATAATCGAATTTAAGGTTTTTTATTGAAGGGCAGTGCGTAATGTGTTTTTTTTAATGTTCATTATTGAAAATCCTCTTGCAGTACTCCAATTGCAGTACTGCCGGAAAGAAAAAACATCAATTCCAATGTACGAAGTATGTTGCTGTATTGTGCGTCATTTTGTTGCATTATGTCTTTGTAAATATCTTGAGTGACTGATGTTTTTTGGTGTTTCAATATATTATATATCTTAAGTTTTAAGGCTATCCATTCTTGACAGATTATTTCTTTATCCACTCCTACAAAAAAGTAACTAAAACTTTCCAGTAACATTTGTATATTTTGATTGACAAAAGATATTAAAGTCTGTTTGTCATATGACCACTCAGTAAAATCAAACACACGAAAGTATCACACAGGAGGTTCTTGCAGCGGTTTGAATCTAGTTGTTAAAAATTCAATGGTATTGTCAATAAAATTGACTGCAAAAATGGGATTGATATCCTTACCACAGTCATCTATTAAACTTCTATGTTCCCTTTGGAACAGTCCCGGCTGAGATTTCAGTTCGACTAACTGTAGAAGTGTCAGTTAAGTTTCTTGGTTGCTTCAAATATTATCAGATTTTCAGCCTGATACATCTTGGACAAAATGCCAATAAAAGATAAAAAGAAACAATAGGTTTTTTTAAAATTTATCTGATCTCATAGTCTTTAATAGACTTTTTGCAGTTGCTGATTCTTTTTTGTCACATTGAGCAATGTCTTCTAAATGAAGTAAAGTGGCTTCAAAGTTCAAAACCAAAGATTTTACTGCTCTAGCTCGACTAGCAACCCATCTTACATTTTGTACTCCCCCATATTTTTGCAAGCTTACTTGCAGCATTTCAGCAATCTTTACTAGTTCTCTCTGCCGTTTTGGAGACCAGTGATAAAAACTGAATATCTGTTTTATTGTGCTCTCAAATGTAACCATATAAAGCTCATTTTTCTTTGAATCAAGCACCCCTAGCTCTAACATATGGTTTATACAGTGCACAACTATTAGATGTGGGTACTTTACTTTCATTATTGCTTGAACTCCATTGTAAATTCCCATATTTGTGGCAGCTCCATCTAAATTTAACCTAACCAGTTTTTTTTTCTAAAATTGATTCTGAGATACCAATGTCCAAGAGTCCTTTCAAAATGCAGTTATATATTCCGCTGCTGTTAGCATCATCCACAGTGACAAATCCTGCCAATTTTATCACTGAAACACCATTTTGGACATATCTCACATAAATAGCTTCTTGTTCCAAAGCTCATCAGGAAATAATAAAAAAAAAATACTCACCAGGAAAAACTAAAACAGGGCTGTCTGTTTCAAGAAATGGCTATCCACTTACACAAGAGATTATTAATATTTTGAAAAGCTATCTGGATAATAAATCGAAGATCTAGCATAAAACATTATACTGCATAATAAAGCAGAAAAGGAATGTCGATGGGAAACATTACAGGAATACACACTAAAATTAAAAATGCATGCAAATTTATTTCTGTTGTTGTAAGCTCATTTAATAATAAACAAAATGAACTTATTTATAAAGGCCTATGTCTGGAAACATTTAGACGAGTGCCCTGCACTAGTGACTTTTAGTTCATCAATAGAGAAATGCTGAAGAGCTCGCTGTCTAATGGCCTAGCGGCCAATCGATCAGCATTTGTCACAACCATTTATTTGTAAATGCTAAACATTTGACAATTAAGCCATTAGCCTTCTAGCTTTCAAATATCTTTGAACAATACAAGTAAAACCATAAGTGCAGTACATGTGTCTAAATGTTCTCTATAGGTCATTCAGAATGAAACAAGGTAAAATTAGGTGAATTACAAAGTCCAATCCTAAATAAATGGACATTGAGGCAATCATGTCCAGTAAGAAGATGAAACAAATCAACAGCCAACCTATGAGGGGAACTTGGAAATAATAAAATTAGCTGTACTTATATATTTGGTGCTTATTTTTTAGAAATAATCAGTACTTTTTGATTGTTTTCTGTTTAATTACTTTGCTTCTTTCTCTTTCTCATATGAGTGAAAGAATTCCATTATACTGTTTGACCCAGTTCAAATATTTATTTTAGCGCCTTCGAAATTGGGTTGCAAGAGAAAGACGGAGAGCGAAGGAATATGAAAAGGAGAAAGGCAAAGCAGAAGAACAGAAAAAAGATGAAGTAAGTGTTTAACTGTTACAAATATGAAAGTTATATACTGTATCCATGTGTTTGCAAAAACTTTGGAATTGGGTGTTCTCTTAACTCAGTTCATTTATTGCTTGGAGTCAATTTTAAGCTGTTCTTTCCAGACTTGTTTACTATGTTGTATTATACTAAAAATAGCACCTTAACCTCCGAATGAGCGTGGTCAAAATACACTGATAAGAGGACAGAACTTTTTGTATATCTAAGCCTAATTTTTGAAGAAAAAAAAAACACTTTAAATTCAATTGCTTCATTTTTTTTGTATAACCGTAGCTGACTATTGAAGTAATCATGTACATAAATATCATAGTTTTCAGATTATATTTTCTTTTGAAAATTACATGAAGATCATAAAAAATTGATTTACTTTGATTAAACATTTAAGAAAAAAAATTAGAAATTTTAATCAACACAATAATTAATGAAAACAAAGATTAGTAGAAAATATGCAGCAAAAACTATTTACAATAAAATGTAACAATGTTTAAAAGTTCAGGGATACATGCCAAGACTACATTGCACAGATTCATTGCAACAATGTTTTGCACGGAACTATCATTTTACGACTCTTGGAGAAAGAAAAGTTTCCTAACTATCATCTGAATAACTCAAAAGTTAATTGACAGTACGAATGATTTCTTCTTCGAATAAGAAGTGCCTTCTTTTAGCCTTTGCAAATCACTCATTTCTACTTTGAACGCTCCACAAAATATCTCTATATTCTGCAAAAATTACAACAAATACAACTACTTTCCACTACTGCAATACTTTAGCATGTATTGCAGGGAAAGTAAAAAAGTAATTTGAATATGCACATCAGTGGTGCTCAACCTGTTATTCACAATCAACTATTTAATAGCTGTGACATCTGAAGTCCATCTTCCATTTATTTTTAAAAAGGATTATTTTTAATCTACACATCTGAAAATAAAGCATTGTATAGTCTGCAAAGTTGTTTTCTTTAGTTCTTATTGTTGGAAACTTGGTTTTGTTTACGTCGCGATTCTCGTTTCGCGGGAGCGTGACGTCATTATTAAAATGATTTTTCCGTTCTCGTGAACGAATCGCGATGTGGACAAAACTGGGCTTATCATGCAAATCACCTTTCTCGCCGCTCACGCATCCTGTTTTGTATATCCAGAGGGCGTTGCCGGCAACGGTTATGTTCCGGAACGCACCCATCGTCGGATATAAAGGCTAGACACTTTTCTGGTTTAAGGTAGATCGCTAGATCACGGTAGCTCGCTTGATAGCTTGCTTGATAGATCAGCTTGACGAATCGATATACTGATCGACGGAAGGATCTAGAAGGATCTAGATCGGGCAGACGGATCTACATAAAGTCATGTTCGACATAGTCGAAGGTTACGATAAATGTTTATCGGTGGACATGGATGTTTAAATTAAACTAAGTAGTTTTTGTGGTTCTCAGTTATGGAGACCATGTTTTCCGTGTTGTGGACTTTATTTAGTGCTGATCCGGGAAGTTTAAAGTTTTTGCCATAGCGTGTGCCCAGCTAGTGATGGCGTCGGAAATTGCATGTGGTTACGTAAGTTGAAATGTTTTATTCTACTTACTCATGTAAATACTGCTTAAACCAGAAACGTGTCTAAGCGTGGAACTATTACTGAAAACCTTCAAATGAGCTGTAGAGCTCATGTTTTTGTACATAGCATGCTTTGTTTTGCTTTACTGTTTTTCATAAAATATATTGTAAGCAAATGCAACGGATTCACTCTTCAATAAAAGTGATTTTGAACTAAACTGGAACTGTTCTCCTTTAACACCTCTACAGCTACTTGTATTTCTACAACTACCCTTTGACGTTGTTATAGCTGCAATACTACTTAAATTTTCAACGAAGTTGTGCAACCAGAATTTCGTACCTTATCGTTCTTCTATCACCAGCTTCATCATTTGACCTTTAAATTTTAATTATTATATTTAACTTATATAATATAATATATACCAACAGGTTATGTTATATTAGCCATCAGGTTATGGGCCCTGTGCTCCCCATAACAATGTTAAAAATTCAGCGTTAAATCCTTAGAGGTAAAAATCTGGCAACCCTTTTTTGAAAGTCCAAGTGTTTATTTTATTTGTTGGTTTGGAGTGTTTTGTAACAATGACCGCTGCTAAATATAAGGAAACGTATAATTTTCATGAAGAAGAGTTTTGTGCAAAAACAAGTATATATGTTTATTATGTAATACTAATTTAGACATACCTAAAAGAGAGAATGTAGAACACCATTTTACAACAGTTCACAAAGGATGTCTGTTGGTAGTACCGAGTTATAGCGAGTTGAGAGAGAACAGAATTTTAATCTTAAGAACCTAAGAAACCTAATCTTGATTCAAATTTCAATTTTTTGTAAAAACTGTGTGCCGATTTTAGCTCCTATGGAGCCAAAATGATTTTGCATAAATAACATTTTGTAAAATTCATTGAAATTCAATATGTTTATTCCAGACTCATTTGTTTTTTTCACAGATTTTCAAAGTATTGCAAGTTGCTCGCTCTTTGTTTACAGCTAACTAGCGCTTTTAGATTTTGCCCTGATTTCATGTAGATAGTCCGACCATAAACTTCATATCAAAATATCAAATTATTTTACTAATTTGTGTTTTGGTATATCAATTAAACTTATACCGGTTTTTAATCTAAAAATTTGCTTGGGAGCATATAAATACATGCTTGAATACTTATATGCTCATCTGTTCTGTTCAAACCTCACAAAGCATCAAAATCTCTTTGGAATCCCCAAATTTTCTTAACCTCCTAAATTTTTTAAACAAAATGAAATATCTTGTGCTTATGCACCCTTATTTCATCAGGGAGTACATAAATAGATTAAGTTGCAACAATCGTGATATTTTAATATTATAGCTCTCTTACCCATTGGAAATCCCAGGTAAAAATACTATATTGACATTATAGCCACCATACTTCAAAAACTTAAAACTTGATCCAAAATCCAATTATATACTCTTGTAAGGCTTTCAAAGAGCCATAAGTTCTTGTTTTTTGTTCAAAGCTAGCACTTTTAGCTTTTGAGATATAAACATTACAAACATGAAAAACGTAATATTTGAAATCTTAACTTGACAAAACAATTACTCAAATACTATAAGAGCTTTTTAAAAAATATATACATATAGATTTAGAAACTAAATGCATCTTTTTATCATTTACAATTTATATCTATATGTTATTGTTTCAATGATATTTGAAGTTAAAGTAAGAAAAATGAAAAGAAAAAAATTACTCACCCAGACATGCTTTTTTTTTTCTTTCAAGAAGAAAGTTTAAAATATTGAAATGATTCTTATACCTATATATTCTTATACATAATATGGACCTTCTGACAAAACAAGTAAATTATTTACATTTTTAACTGTTAGGTTCAGAGGTATAAGCATATAAAGTATTTATATTTTTCGTGATACTCTAATTTCTGAAACCATGACATGAGTGTTATTCAATTCAAAAATACTGCAGCAAAGATAGCATCTTTTTGTGTGTCAAAAGTGTTGATGAAACATTAAAAAAGCCTTTCAATAACAGTAGTATGGTTAATCCATTTATGCCCGAAACTTTTTTTTCTGCAAAATCAAATTAAGTCATATATTTGCTTTATCTCTGTCAATTTACAACAAATTTAAGCGCTTTTCAAAATTTAATATATTTTGAACAGAAATCTGGCATGGGTCGAAAACGACCCTTTGGACACAAGCCTGATTCAAAGCATGAAAGTTAGAAAGTAATGTATTGGTAATTTTATCAACACATGATAAACACGAAAATGCTTTAAAATGTTTTTTTACTTTGATTTATACAAAGCACATATCAAAGGTTTGATGAAACTCATATTGCATTTCCCCCCATGCATTTATTTATGGAAATTTTCAAAACAAGTGTCCTGCAAAGGAGCATTACATCTTTGCCATGCTTTTACAGTTTTACTTTTACATATAGCATTGGATTAATTAAATGTCCCTCGTGATTTCCATTAAATTGGTTATGTAGTTTTCTTTTCATGAGACTCGAAGCTTTTGCTTTTATTCCGTGCATTTGGAGTAAAGTCTGCAAAACTTCTCTTTGGAATATAGGATTGTTTAGTTGTAAATCATGTGATTTACTTAAAACCCAAGTATTAATCATACAAACACCAAATAGCCTCAGGGCCAATTTTTACCTTGAATTGCATTTTTTGTTTAAAATATGAAATCCACACCTTTCGTATTCTGTCTATATTTAGAAATTTTGTAAAGTAGCTGAATCACAATTGTCCTCTTTTGAGCTATGGAATATCACTTACCATCTTGGAGTGGCATTACTGAATGTCCGTTCAACATTGTTGTCTTTCCAAGTAACTGCTGCGATAATGTCTTTTTATCAACTGTTGCTTCAAATGATCCTTTGCCACTTTTTAGCATTTCTTTTTTATCAGGTAATTGACAGTAATCTATTCTGTTTGGTCTTACCGTACCAGTTTCTTTCATGCTCATGGTTCTAAACTCGCTAATTGATCTGTTACTTGTAAAAAGGTTATCAAAAATAAAATGAATACGCAACATCCATATATTCCTTCATAAGTATATCGCAAAATGATAGTAAGACAAAATCACCTATGGCAGCATTTTACAAAGTGTGTTCTGTGACAGTATTCCAGGGATTACGTGACATGCAAGTTTCATGTAAATTCTCTTAAAAATTGAAAACTCATAAACTTTAAAATACATAATTTGGACCACAATGGTTATTTTTTCATTTTAGGGTTCTGCCATCAAATTGGATTTGGAAAGGGTTCCACGGCCAAAAAAGTTTGAAAAACACTGACCTACGGTAAGCGTGGGTTCTCTCTCACCTGCCACATTTCTTCCTTGAGAAAGATCCGTTTGAACACAATAGCCTTCTTGCTGTGAATCTAAAGCGTTTTCCCTGTATAAATTGCTTGCACTCGTGTTTTCTGAAATCTCTCGGGCACTATTGCTTCATCAAACAATATATGTCCTTGTGGAGCATTTTTCAAGAACAATTTATTCAAATCTTTTAGAAGGGATCGAATTTTTTTCTCAATTTACTTTTGAAAACAGCAGATTTTATTCTGACCATTTTTACCATCTAAATATTGCAGTTGTAAAGGAACAAAACAAATAGAAACTATGAATTTTTTCCTATTTTTAATTTGATTATGAATTATTTTCTTGTTGAAAAACTTGCATTCATTACATTACTTACAAAAGAACATAAGTTTATCGTATAAACAGCCTGAGAAATTAGTAGAGGACAGTTTTATTCGTATGGTAATATACCATTACAGGCTTGTGCCCAAAGGGTCATTTTCGACCCACATTAGCTTTGACCATGAATAAAGAAACATTTTTCAAAATAGCTAATTCATTTAAATCAGGTATGGGCAACCTTTGGAAAGTTGGGAGCTGAAGTTTAGGATATTAATGAAGTCGCGGGCCGTAGATAATAGGTAGTTGTGAAAAAATAATAATGATACGGTTTATTTTATTTTATATTTATAAAGTATAATTCTAAAGTTAAATGAATCAGAATAATATTGAATTGATTATGTATTTACTTACAATCAGCAGAAATTAATGAGAAGCTTGAGCTTTCAGATAAGCTTGAGCTTGAAGCTTGAGCTTGAAGATAATCAATGTTGGCATCAATCCTACTAATACACAGGGGCAGAGTGTTTTCCAAATTTTAATCTGTAAGCCTGGTTTGATACTTCGATTTATTAGTTTTCATCATGGAAAAGAACTGTTCACATTTATAAGTGCTTCCAAATGCGCAAATCATTTTTCTTGCAAATGCTCTCAGCTGTGGGTACTTTTCTTCGGCAAGGTATGTTCTGTAGAAATCACTTAGCTCCACGTCTTCAAATTTTGACTTCAAATGCGTGTCTTCCTGAAGCTCGATCAACTCCATTTGCAGGTGTGTCAGAGCCTTCTCTACGTCACTTTTCATCGGAGTAGCAAAAAGGTTAAAGCAGCTATCCATGTTTTCGAAGTTGGAAAATCTATTAAAAAATTGCTCCGACAGTGAATTTAGTTCTTCAGCATATTGAGTGTAATCAATATTTTCGTGACTGGATAGTGTTGAAAAATGATAACAGCTTCCAGATCGCATTTGTGTTTCCCACAAGCGAATTTTGTTCTGGAACAATTTCAGATGGCTGTACAATGCGTTTACCAACTGACCGTGTTTTTGAAGCTTTAAATTCAACTCGTTTAAGTGACCCGTGATGTCAACTAAAAATGCTAAATCACATAACTATTTCTGATCACTGACTTCTGGCAATGGTTTTTCTTTGATTTTCATAAAATTGGCTATTTCCTGTGTAAGATCGTAAAATCTTTTTAGCATTTTGTCTTTGCTTAACCATCTTACTTCGCAATAATATGGCACATCACCATGTTCTGAAGAGAGGTCATCCAAAATTGCTTTGAACTGGTGATGGTTAAGCGCGTGGGATCAAATAAAATTTATGGTCTTTACTACCACATCCATAACGTTGGTCTTTACTACCACGGTCTTTACTACCATATGGTCTTTACTACCACGTCCATAACCATTTTGTTGGTGGATAATGCAATGTAGGATTATTAAAGTGCCTTTTTGCACATCAAGTCAATTTTGCACATTCAAGTCAATCAGCTTTTTCTTTCAAAATTCCGATGAAACCCTCTCGTGAACCGACCATAGAAGGTGCACCATCTGTGCAAACCCAAATTAATTTGCACCACTGCAAACCATACTGTTCGATAGCACTTTTAACCTCACAAAAAATATCTTCGCCAGTAGTGGTCCCTTTTAGAGGCTGTAAAGCCAGCAATTCCTCAGTTACAGTAAATTCTTTGTCAACTCCTCGTATAAAAATAGCTAGTTGAGCCGTATCAGACAAGTCGGTGCTCTCGTACAAAGCAATCGAAAATGCTTTAAAATCAGTCACTTTAAAATCAGCCAATTTTTTCTTGATATCACCAGCCATCATACCTATACGTTGGAACAACAGTACGTCTTGATAAGCTTATTTTCTCAAATTCTTTTTTCTTTTCGGGACATAAAACATCTGAAATTTCTAACAGACACTCTTTGGCAAATTCTCCGTCAGCGAATGGTTTAGATGACTTCGCTATTTTTGAACAGTCTATGAAGCTAGCTTTCACAATATTGTCCAGTTGTGTCCTTTGTTTATTAAACAATTGTTGCTGTTTGTCCAAATTATTGATTAGCCTTTGAATTTTATCTTTTCGCAACTGACCCGTGAGTGTATGCTGAGTAGTATGCTTACTGGAATGATGCCGCTTCATATTGTATTCTTTTGAAACAGATGGATTCATTACACAACAGGCAGATAGGCTGACCATTGTGCATGATAAAAAAGGATTCATAAGTCCATCTTTCTTGAAATTGGTGACATTCCGTGTCTACTTTTCGCCTTTTTATAACAGACATATTTTCATACACTTTCCGAACTAAGAAAACTTAAAAACAAAGCAAAAACTATCTCCACGCAACGTAACGCGATGAGTGTACCACCAACCTAAGAGGAGTAGGACATGTGACTGGGCTCGCGATCGGACATTCCACAAATATCGGACGGGAGATGCAGACGTGCTACCGTCGCACTATCTGGTGGTGGTTCTGGTGGCTCGTAACTACAAATCAAAACTAAAAGTTCCCTATCCTATTTTCGACGATTTTTAAAACGATTTGAAAGATGGTGAAATCGGACGAACAATAGAAACACCCACGTAGTTCAGTCTTTCCCTCCTCCCCCTCTCAATCTCTTGTTGGCGAGAACCGAGAATATTTACTTTTTTTTCGAGTGCGATTTTAAAATGTTCTACGGGCCGGATCAAAAGCCGGGGCGGGCCACATCCGGCCCGCGGGCCGGGCGTTGCCCATATATGATTTAAATTCTCCTTGTTCTCTTTCAGGAACCAGCATTGGACAGCAGAATACATTGAGTTTTTAGTTCTATCTCATCTTATTTGGTATTATGAAATGGGCAATTAGAGCTCTGAAGATATCTTTTCAGCTAAAACAGTTGACATTTTTATTTGTTCCAAAGCGCTTGGAACTTTACAACACGTACATCATTGCGTAGAACATTAAAGTTCATACAAAGGAAGAAAGGATGATCACGTGATATGTAGAATGGCATCTTGTTTGTTTACTAAAGTAACATTAAAAGTAGCATCAAAACTCTATGCAAACTAGTGATGTATTATATCGCTCTCCTTACTACACTACTGATATTTAAAAGTAGCGTGTTACACTATAAACTATGAGAGAAAGTAGTGACTACTGTAGTTTCTCTACTTCCGACCACTGTTTAGGATCTCCTGAACATGTTTTGATTATTTTTGGAGTGCTGTCTGTCTGTTTGTGATTGGTTGCTTATGTACACGATTGCTCTACCACAACTATTAATGAATTTTTACAAAACTTTATATTTGGCTTTGTTAGCAAAAAATCTAAAACTAGATAGATGAAATTTGAGTGATATAAACTTTGAAACTTTATATTTTGTTTATAAAATTGAACATAATTATGCATAAAAGGGGTTATTTATGGCTCAATGATCACGAAACTTAGGAGTTTCAATCTTTGCAGTGCAAAATAGCCGTGTTACAATTTATGTGTTCAAGACAAAATTAGCCCCTCTACCTCTAAAATTTGCAAAGAAAAAAACAATCAAGCTTATAAATGGATTATGGTATGAGAAAGTCGAGTTGAACCACATTCCAGCAAATTTATTCAAGCATTATTTATGAAATGAATAACATTATTAAAACAAAGATTTAGGCACTTGGAAATAATTGATGGCTGTAATATTTTTTCAACCATAATTCTTGAAACAGTATGTGTATAAAATTATTTTATATCATAAACTGACTTAGAAAACATCTTCTCTCTAGATTTTTGAAAGAAATCTTTAGGATTTTCACTATATCTTGTAAAATTATAACACTGGATTAAACGATATTTAAAAATCTTTTTCTCTCTTGAGGCTAAGGAAGCAAGACGACTGAAGGAGTTTCTTGAAGACTATGATGATGAGAAAGATGATCCCAAGTACTTCAAGTAAGTTTTCGTTACAGACAAGCCTCTCTAATTGCATTTCTGTGTTGTTTCGCTTCCCCTTCCTTGAATATTTCTGCTTTTCTCGTTTTGGGGGGCGGGGAATTTTTTCTTCTTTCCATGCATGAAAATATTTTCCTTGCAAAATCCAAAATTTCTCTTCCAACAGTGCGTCCAAGGGTCACAAGGGGGGAAATGTTATAAAATCGTACACAAATAGCCAAAATGTCATAAAACAAGTTACGAATTTTGAGATTGAAGTTTTCCTGATCTTGCATTTGGAAATCTGTTTGCTTGTGAAATCGGTGCTCTCATGCAGCGATTTCTTCTGCATTGCGAGGAAGATGACTAATGATTATCTTTACCTCAATTTTGCATCAACTAAAATTTTTATAATTATTTAGTGTTATATAAAAAAATATGTTTTTCAATTATATTATTAATAAAATGATGTGCTATTTTGCAGTAGTATTGCAGAAAATGACATTTTATGCGATCCTCAATATATCTCCTTTAATTGTAATAATGTTTTCTACCTATGCAATCTAGTTTCGGAATCTCTTACTAAATTAAAATTAGAAATCACCCCCTCCACAAATGTCAAGCCATCATTTTCAATAAGTCCCGTTCAAAAATTAAGAAAAATCCCACTTTTAAAATCAACAATATTAAGATAACAATCTCCAGGCACCTCAAATTTCTTGGAATAGTTTTAGATGACAACTTTAAATGGAGTGCCCACGTCTTCCATCTTAAGGAGAGATGTTTCAAGATTGCCTCAACCTTCGGTAAACTGGCCGGTTGTAACTGGGGTGTTAATAACTCATTTTTGAAAGTTTGGTACTTGGCGGTCATCGAAAAAGTTCTTTCCTTTGGGGCGGGTATCTGGGGCAACAATCTAACAGGGGCTCAAATTAAAACTCTTCTTTCAATACAAAGAATTTTTCTTCTTAAGATCTCTTCAGGTTTTAGGACCTCTTCAAACATCTCTCTTTTTTCCCTTACAGGGATCCCGCCCATTCACTTAGTAATAAAATCCTTGCATTCAAAATTTACCTTTTGGAAACTTCGTCAAAACCCTTTTTCTTCCCTTGATTTTCCCGCCCCTTCCCTTTTTGACTTTAATTCCCCCTTTTCTTCCTCTCCTCCTGCTAACAGGATTGTCCTTTTCGAACCCTCGGACCCTCTTTCCTTCTCCAATTTAAACATTTATACTGATGGTTCCTCCCTCGACGGCAACACTGGATTCGCCGTCTGCATCTTTAAACATGATGTCCTGGATCGGGTCTTTTCCTTTAAACTAGGTGGTGAAAACACTGTTTTCCAGGCTGAAATTGCAGCCATAGACTATGCAATCTCCTGGGCAATTGAAAACAACTCCAAGGTAAATATATTTTCGGATAGTCTCTCCTCAATTTTGGCATTTAGATCTATAAAAAATAAATCAAATTTCTTAAATAAAATCAAAATTAAAGCTAGTCCATTCAAAAATCTCATTAATCTCTCCTGGGTAAAAGCTCACGCGGATAACCCTGGCAACGAGGCCGCAGATCACTTTGCCAAACTTGCTACCATTTCTGGCTCCCCCCTTCCCATCCCCCTACCCTTACTCTCTGCTAAAAAAACATTGTAAAAACCTTCTTCTTAGCCAATGGCAATCTTTCTTAAATGATTATATCTCTCCCCGTACCCACGACCCCGCTCGAATTTCAAATTTTCTTCCCTCTGTTGACCCAAATTTTTTAATTTCAAATCAATTTCTTACTTACTTTTTAACAGGCCATGGCCCTTTTCTGGACTACCTGTACTTTTTCAAACAAAAAACTACCTCTAACTGTTCGTGTAACGCCTACGGCGATGCAGATCACTTTGTTTTTTCTTGCCCCCTTACACTCCCTAATCATCTCTCTCGGCCCACTAGTGCTAACTCTGCGGCCTGGTTTTCCAGGGTTCTTAAGAACAATTCTTCTATTCAAAAAATTAAAAATTGCATCCTCTCCGCCCGCGAAATTTCGAATAATATTCCCTGATCAACCTGGGGGTCTCCTGGCCCCTTCTGGTCCCTGACCTTGCACTGCTCCTCTTTTCCTTGCTTCTTTTGGGATGTTGCTGAAAATACCTGTAAACAATTGTATACTTCTGTAAATTACAATTTACTCATTCTGAAAAATCATAGTAAATCTCTTCGGTAAATTCCAATTTTCATCCAGAATAATCATTGTAAATCTCTTCAAAATGTTAGTACACCTTCTGTTCAATCATTTCCAACCATTTTCATCCACATTCACCTTTCATTTGGTATAATTATCATCATCATATCATACTTCATCATCATATGTAAATTTTTGGAAAAACTGCCATCAAAATATTCTTCATCATCTTTTGTAATTCCAGGGAAAACTTTCATCCTTTTCCCATTCTGGTTATACCTGAATTTATTACTCCTGTATTTTTGTGTACTCTGTGTTTTAATTGTGTTGTTCTATGTGTTATAAGTATCTGTGTAGTTTTCTGTGTTCCTGTGATGTAATAATTTTAATATATGTACTGTAATCTCTTGAATCAAAAAATAAAGTTCCCGGCCACACATCTTGCTACCATAAGCCTTCGGGTTGGTCGTGTGGTCTGGGTTTTCAACACTCAACCTATGCAATCTGTTTGTATCCACTAAAACTTTTTATAATTATGAGTTGTATACAAAAAAGTTTTGTTTCACCTAACATATTAATGAAATGTTGGGACTATTTTACAGTAGTATCGCTGTGTAGAAGTACCAGATCAGTTATATAGAAAACTTAAGATTTGTAGCTTCTAGAACGTAGAATCTCTAGATCTTATGTGGAAGAATTATTGAAGATGAAATATTTTAATTTTGCATCATAGAAAAATTTAAATTTCCTAAAGTATGTATTTGAATTTGATAGATTTAATTATTATATATGCAATAGAGCTGATATTTAATATTTCATATTACAATTGACAAGATAATGTAAATGGGTGTTCATTACCATACACTTTTTTACATGAATTTAAAATTTCTTCATTTTTGACCTTTCTGCAATCTCATGTTTGTATATTGGTCATTCTAGGGGGAGCTACCTTGTGCGGCGAATGAAGGAGCGTGAAAAAGAAATTGAAGAAGACATGCTGGACCGCCAGAGGGAAAAGGAAGAACTAGATGAACTGCGAAAGAAACTTGTGGAAGAAGGCCATCCTGATCCAGAGGCTGAAGTAGAGAGGGTAATTTAAATAATATTTATTTTACAACTGCCCGTCATTGCTCAGGGTTTTAGTAACAATTCTGTAATTAAAATCACATTGAAACTCCCAAATTCTCAAAATCTAAATGAAGCTGTAACAATAACAAGCCCACCTAGAAGAAAAAATAAAAATAAAACAGTTGCATTTTTAATAAAACTCCCTTGCAGTAGCTCTTGACCTCTGCACGAGTATATGCTCTCAATCTGCACGAGCTATCCATGTATGCCCACAAACTGCATATGCATTCAATGACATTATGCCTGTTGTATGGCTGTAATACACTTGAAATATACATTTGCTTACAATTTAAAGTATATCAAAAGTGACTATTAAATGAACATTTTTGAATTCAATTTTTTTTTCTACCCATTCTTGTGATAAAAGGAAAGAAATGAATCAATAAAATCAGCTTATCTTTCATTTACAAAAGTATTTTTAGCCACCATTTGCTTATGTATTGTTCATATATATATATATATATATATATATATATATATATATATATTAATTCAAAATTATATTGTCCTGGAGTTTATATTTATGTTTTGCTTGATATGGACTGTCATTGTATGGCAAAAATTCTAATTTAGGTGAAATTGTATTATAATTCCCAAATCAAATTCAAATTTTAAATGTAAATGTATGTAAATAGCTATCAAATGATTAAACTGTACTTGTAGCAGAATTTTTCGATTTTTAGTACAAAATTGATGATTCGTAGACATTCCATTTGTTCTTATGTGATGTCGGAAAATTGTAATATGATGTATTCATTAAAAAATGTATTTCTGTTCAGTTACTATTAGAAGAAAGTCGTCTGATGGAGCCTCCGAGACCAGAAACTCCTGAAACTGAACCAGAATCCGAGCGTGAGCCATCCCCTGTAAAAATGCGACCCATACCGAAAGCTCCACAGTCACCCATTGAAGAACCTGAAGAAAGAAACTCCAAGCGACCCATACCTATAATGGAGGATGAAACATCTCAAAACAGCTTCTCTGGTTTTTCCGATGTCATCACTCAGCAGGAAGAAGTCAAGCTTATGGGCTTTACCAGTTTAAGATTAGGTGAGCATCGAAAAGGGCTTTATTCCTTTTACTTGAGATAATTCATCTTGACAAGCATATATCTTTTATTCTGTTACTCATTCGATAACCCCTGCTTGCTGTACGGCCCCAGGAGATTGAGATATTTTAAGCCACAATTATTGCCTGTACATTTCTTTTATTATTATTTTTTTCTTTGTATGCTTACTGACAATATGCATGGTGTAATGTGCTTGAACTGATTTTTTATTTCATGGGGATTGAAACTCATTTGGAAATGAATTTTATATGAATCCAATTTATTTATATAACTACCCTGCTTCATTTCCCAGGCAACAACCGGGCATATTTTTCAGTTTAAAATGTCACTAGTATTACAGCTCAATTTGTTAACCCCTCCTTAGTGGATTATCGGTGCACAAGCATAAGATATTTTGTCTTCTTTTAAAATAATTAGGAGATTAAATGAACTTGGCTGATTCTAACGATGTTTAATGATTCATGAGGTTTGAACACAATAGATATATGTATGTTTAAGTACGTATTTATGTGCTGACAGATACGTTTGTTTAATTTATATACCGCCAAGCAAGTTAATAAAATGTGATAATTTGATGTGAAGTCTAGGGTCGGGGTGAAAACTAAAAGTGCTAGCTAGCTATAAACAGTTAGTGAGTCATTTGTAGCAATTTAAAAGCCAGTAAATGAAATAAATAAATCTGAAAAAATTGAATAAACTTATTAAACTTTACTGGAGTTTTATTTTACAAAATGTTATTTGAACAAAATCATTTCGACTGCATTGGACTGGAACCACTGTCAATTTTTCATTCTCTTTTTCCTCAATATATGCATTTTCATTAGCCGAGTAAAAGTAGAAAAGATAGAAGTAAAACGTATTCTATAAACTTCTGAAAGAAAGAGATGGGAAGATTGCTGAATAGTGTGCTCACCCCATTTACTCAATAAATTGTGACATTTTTTTTTCTCTACACAGTTGAGTTCTTGCTCAATTATTCTTTGTTTGGTGTCAGTTTGTGCTAAAATGTTTGGAAAATCTATACTCTTGAATTTTTTATTCTAAAACCAATATTTACAGATAATTGGACAAGGATTCTCTAACAACCCTCATTTGCTTGAATATTTTCACCATTTCACCACAGGTATTTTGTTTGTGGAGAAAGAGTTCTGTCGGCATGTGAGACAATGGTGATATTGAAGGGGTCACGTCTGTTTAATACCTTTTTTTTTTACTGCAATTCAAGGCTGCCACCAAGAACAGGGAAGTATGGAAACTCCTTAAAATTTTTGCCATTCCAATTCCAAAATGGAAAGGAGACGACTGATGGTTCAAAATCGGCACTGTGAAGAATATTGTCAAAATAGTGATTACGATTGTTACTAGGTGACACGTAAAAAACGATTTTTTAAATTTGAATTAATTGTTTTGTTATTTAATGTTTTATGCGATTTCGACTGTTTTTTCCCCTTTTTTCTCCACCATCCAGACATCGTAGAAATAAACAAATCACACGACCGGAAAGAGCAGACAATTGTGACTAAAAATATATCAATTTCAATTTCTAATATTTTAAAAGATTTTAAAACAAAAGTCACTTTCGGCGCAAAAAACAAACTTTCGTTTTTAAATCCTCGTATCGAGATTTTCGACTAATAATTTACATTTTTAGAAAGCTCAAACATCAGACATTCTTACAGGCCCAATCTGGTCAAGAAATATTTATAAATAGCAGCCCAATCCTGATTTTAAAGAAGCAATGATTTTAAATTTCTCGACAATTTCTCGGGAAGCTCCGATTTTTCTACCAAATACATGCGCAGCTGGGGACGTCACGCCGTTTCCATGGAGATTGTGAATCGGATCGGCTTATTTTAAATGATGGAATTAAGAGCTTAGCATATGGTCATTATAAAATTTAAATGATTGAATTATGGTGGATTGAAATGTGTTGATATATTGTATACATAGGGTGAAATTATTATATGTATATTTTAAATGATGGTATGATATGGATTTTTTAAATGGATATTTTAATCTATGGATATTTTAAATGATGGAACGATGGAATGATGATGATGGAAGGTCATTATAAAATTTAAATGAATTATGGTTTGTACGGTTTTTGGCCTAGGGACAATTAAAAACTGAATTAGTGTTTGCTTTTTATAACGTTTTTGGCTCATTATACTGGATTGAATTGTGGCGATGTATTGTTTACATCGGGTGGTGGTTGGGACCACAATGAAAAACTTAAACACTGAAGAAATAAAATAAATAAATAAAAAGAAAGTTATGGAGATTGTCACGGTGATATTACGTTATATTTTAAATGCGGGAGTTGCACTCTGTATGCCTGGGTTCGATTCCCGCCCCTGCCAAAACTGCCACCGTGTTCACTCGGAGTACGATCACGTTAAATGGTGGTCCGTAAGTCCTTCTGAGAGGTTGGTGGTAGGGGAAGGAGGGTACGGTCCCTGTTGATGCCTCCCCCACTGGGTTCCGGTCAAAATTGGGTGAATAAAAAGAAAATTAAGGAGATTGTTGCAGAGGGCTCGGTAGCCTAGTGGTTAGCGCACAGCAATTGCACTCCTCGGTATGTCCGGGTTCGATTCCCGCCACAGCCAAAACTGCTGCCATGTTCATACGGAGTACGATCACGTTAAACATGTGGGTCCGTAAGTCCTTCCGAGAGGTTAGTGGTAGGGAAGGATGGTGCGGTCTCTGTGGATACCTCTCCCACTGGGTTCCGGTCTAAATTGGGTGAATAAAAAGAAAATTATAAAGATTATCGTGGAGGGCGAGGTTGCTGGCGACTAGAGAGTCATTTAGAAAATTTTGCAGTGTTTGGCCTTTTCCTTATAACTCTGAAATGCTGGTATTACGATTAGCAGAGTAGAAATTTTAGTAGAGGATGATACGCAGTAGTGAAGTGTATTTCAAGAAAGCAAGTTCGTCAAACACAAACACAATTTTATTCTTGTGAGATCCATTGCACAATTTAAAGTCACCAAATAACTGTAACATTCGTTGCAAAGCAAAAGTATATACAATGAGCTAGCAAGCTCATGAAAAGGTTTGTAAACAGTTTATGACTAGTCACACACTCTCAGTTACACGTTCAGTTGCTATAGCATTGGTAAGTAGAAAACAGCTACTTTACCACAAATGCCGTGCACGTTAACGAAGCCACCATCATCAGGTCACACGTCATGGCATTACAGGTCAGACTGCTCTCTGTCTGAGACTAAGTCTGAGTCTCCCTCAAGGTCTGTGCAAGGTCAGACTGATCTCCTCTGATCAAGGTCTTCCTTCTCCTCGATCAAGTCTGAATAACTGAGAATGTGTCCTATCATATATACACCGTGATGGGTACGCTCCGGAACTCAACCGTTGACGGCAGCGCCCTCACTATATGCAAAACAGGATGCGCGCGCGGCGAGAAGGCGATTTGCATGAATGGCATGTTCTGTTCTCGTCACGAGTCGTTCACGAGAACCATTCTAAAAATGTAGACACGTTCCCGCGATAATGAGAATCGCGACGAAAACAGAACTAAGTTTCCAACAGCGGTAGCCCAGTGGTTAGCGCACGGGAATTGCACCTGGTAGGCCCAGGTTCGATTCCCGCCACTGCCAAAACTGCCGCCATGTTCACGCGGAGTATGATCACGTTAAACATGTGGATCCGTAAGTCCTTCCGAGAGGTTGGTGGTAGGGTACGGTTCCTGTGGATGCCTCTCCCTCTGGGTTCTGGTTTAAATTGGGTAAATAAAATGCAAGTTATGGAGATTGTCGCGGAGGGCGCGGTGGCCCGGGTTCAATTACCGCCACTGCTAAAACTGTCGCCATGTTCACGCAGAGTACAATCATGTTAAACATGTGGGTCCGTAAGTCCTTCCGAGAGGTTGGTGGTAGTGGAAGGAGGGTACAGTCCCTGTGGATGCCTCCCCCACTGGGTCCTGGTCTAAATTGGGTGACACTTCCTGGCCGTCCAAATAGTTACCTTACGCTTTTCTGGTAGGTTGCACCAGCGAGTTTGCCGTGGGCAGGATTTTCAAGGGTAGCGGACAGGCTTGTCGCCGAAGGCGGCTAGGCTAGTATGTAATATCATGCAATAAATTTTGTGATATCATTCTCGTGGATCTAGCTCTCTCCATTCATGAGAAAAGATACTTTGAGTAATACTTCTGTATTTGAACGCCAATAGTCATTTATCTGCTATAAGAATAACTTATTTCCCCATCCATAATGCTTGGTGAGATTTTGGCGGAATGGAGTCAACTTAGCGACTTTTTTTAAATGTTGCCAAATTAACGAAAATTATACCAAATGGATAAAACTGACGCTAAATCAATGAAAATGATGACTCATTGACAAAAGTTCAATATCTTGGAAAGAATATAAGTATCTTCTATAAAAGTAACTTTTTTTTTTTTTTTTTTTTTTTTGTAAAAGTAGTAAATTCATTGCATTATATAAGGAAAGTTACGTGCTGCCCACATCAAATTTTTTTTAATGGATAACATGCTAAACAATAAATAAAGAAGTAAAAATAAGTTATTAAAAATTTTGTGATTATGCTTGTGATGAATTTTTATATGTGTGAACTTGTGATTAAAAGGACTTGGAATGAATTCCCACTGCTCCAAATCATTGGAATTGTACTATCAAAGTGACACTAAATGACATATATGAATCTATGCCATTAAAAACTTCTTGATTTTTGTTTTCAAAATGGAGTACAAACCCTGTACTAGATTTTTGTTGTTTTAATTCATATTGGTGCACTCTTGTTTCAATCGGTTCTTTTTAGAAAGTTGAATATAGGGTCCTTGAAATAGTTGAGTACTTTTAAATTTTAAAAGGTGTTCTGACTATTTAATTGCTCAGCCGTCCAAACAACTGCTCATGTCTTAGGACGAGTCGTATGGTCTGGGTTTTCGACTGTTTAATTGCACTTTAGAAGAAATGGTATATTTACTCTCTTTTTTCTACAGGTGCCAGTCCAACTCAACCCAACAACCATTCCAGTCCAGCTGTTCCACAAAACAACAACCACTCGTCCAGCAAAAGAAAAGTGACCGTTGATGATGTGTTCAATGTGAACGATGAAGAAACAGAGCATAAAAAGAAAAGAAAGCTCATTCCTTTAGACGACAATCAGGAAGATCTTCCGAAGAGCCCCAATTCTGTATCTCAAATGACTATAGAAGAGAAACGAAAACATATTAAAAATTTAATAGAAAAAATTCCTACAGAGAAAATTGAACTTTTTGCTTATAATTTAGATTGGTCAGTTGTTGATAAGGTGAGAAAACTTGAAGGTGCATTACATGTGTTGTGTGTTTCTATGCATTATAATAATCCCTCAATAATCAAAACTCTGATAATTCACTATATGACTAACCATCTATCTGTCCATAATGTTTGGTGAAATATTTGACCAATTTGACAACATTCTTTAGATACCGACTTTATAAAATATAATGCTAACTCAATAAGATTGTGTTTTGTTGTCTGCGAGTTCAACAATTTTTTTTTTTTTTTTTAATGTTTCCAAATTGATAAAATATATTGCCATATTGATCATATAATCTAAATTAATGAAAATAATGCTTAACTAACAAATATTCAATATTTTGCAAAATTATTCGCTATGAAAATAACCCATTTCTCTGTCTTTCGGTAATACTTGGTAACTGTTTAAACATTGTCAAATTAACAAAAATGTCATCAAATTTTATCACATAGCTATGAATTATTAGAAGATCAGTTATTAAAGGCAGAATTAAAATAGGAAATATTTTTCACGAACAGGGTGCAATATATCATTGGTAATACAGAAATTAGCAAAAGTGGGTTTATTAAACACGAAGAGGTACGAAAACCAGAACATTGAGAAAGGACAAAGATTCCACACAATCATGCTCAGCAGCCAAATTTGTATATGCTCTTATGATACACCCATATAAGCTCCTTCGATAAAAATCAACAGCACATTTCCTAAATGAAAATTCTTGCAAACTCTGATATTTTTAATTCTAGAACCAGGAGAAGGTTTATTAAATGGGTTTGTTAATAGATAGTGCTAGGGGTCAATCTTCGGTATGTTCTGGATTTAATGGAGAAAAAATCTGATTATTCAAAAATTCTAAGAGTTCATACAGTTAAAAAATTTCTACATAATCAAAAACAGCATAATAAATTTATAAATATTGAAATGAAGCAATAAAATCTGCAATGTTGTTTTATAAAAGGTACAAATATTCCTGCAAATATATTATCAGAAAAAATGTATACATTTTCATCTGATATTTCAAAACCTCCCGAGCTCCTAATTTGAGAGGATTTTCCCCCTTGTTTAAAGAACACTACACTATAGCATTATGTTGGAAAAATGTCATAAAATGAGCTGTGCTGTCCATTTAATTTTATGTTGTCTATCATATATGTTTATCAGGCTATATTTCTGACAAATTTCAGCAAAAAAAAAAATTTTTTTTTCTTAATAATGATTTTTTTACATTGCTGATAACATTCTAAAGGTATAGGGTGTTATAACAGCATAATTAAATTGGCATAGTTTATTTTGAAATGTTTAAGTGTACAGTTAACTACAACCGTACTGTTTTTGTCCCCTATTTATTTCAATCGATTCCATGCTCTCTACCAAGTTTGAATCATATTGTTTGTATCTATCTAGAACTCTTTAGGATTTATTGTTTCCTTTTAATAAATCGATGTATGTATGTTTATAAAAGTTATCAAGTTTTTACCTTGCTGATAGCATTCTAAAGGTATAGGGTGTTATAACAGCATAATTAAATTGGCACAGTTTCTCTTGAAATGTATGAGTGCTCAGTTAAATACAACTGTGCTGCTTTTGTCCCCTATTTATTCCAATTGATTCCATGCTCTCTATCAGGTTTGAATCATATTGTTTGTATCTCTATTTAGAACTCTTTAGGATTTATTGTTTCCTTTTAATAAATCGGTGTATGTTTATAAAAGTCTTCAAGTTTTTAAATTTGATTTTTTGTGTAGGTTTTAATGGAGAAAAGAATCCGGCCTTGGATCAACAAAAAGATTGTTGAATACATTGGTGAAGAGGAGCCAACCTTGGTTGAATTTATTTGTTCTAAAATAATGGCAGGTAGTGCCGCCCAAAGCATATTAGATGATGTCTCGATGGTGAGTATTCTCTAATGGAGTTTGGTACCCTCTACATAACGACATTAAAAGTACTTAATTTGTGTTTAGCAGGCTTAAAAGTACTTCATTTTTGTTTTAGAATCATGTCATTTGAATGTTTTATGTAGAATTTCGAATGGCTTTGTGTTGTTGCTGAAAGAAATTATTAAGCATCTCCTGTCACTGGAAACCTCATACTTTCCCTCCCTACCCATGAAAAGAAAAGTGTCCACTTAGCTTTGGCCAGGTTATTTTATTTGTTCGGCGGTTACTACTGTTTGGATTTATGGCAGATGATGGCGCTTGTAAATACCATTGCAACAGGTGTTCAAAATAACAACAAGGCATATATTTTTATTTTTTTAATCAAGGAGTGTTATGTTCTAGCCAGTTTTCAAAACACTGTAGTTGAACCTTCTTTAGTATTGACTATAGTGTTTTGATAAATATTGTTATGAATATATAAAATATTCACTGTGTTTTGCTTATCTCCAATGGAAAAGAACCTTTACATGTAACCATTCCTATTATGTGAAAGTAGGGTTGCATAGTTTGACTTTTTAGACCAAGGTTACCAGATTTGGAGATTTATCACCATCTTGCCTTTTGGCAAGTTTTTTCATATATAATTGATGCTAAAAATAAATCTCTAATGTTAATGTTCACAAATATATCAAGTTTTCTAAATTTTAATTTAGCATGCTTAAAAGTCCTTAATTTTAAAATCTCCACATGAGTATGAGCCTTGACTTTTAAAAGTACCTTTTATTCTGATTTTGTAGAAGTAAAAGAATGTAAAAAAGTGTATTCTGCATTTTCTCTTTTGTAAATCAGTTAATGAGTACAAGAAAATGTGTATTTTCAATTGAGCATTTATGCTTGTGATTTAGATATAAATCTCCCTCATATGTTCATATCTACTGTGAAATGTAGACACAGTGTGAGGGATACTCCAGCTAATTTTGCCAATATTTTACTGTTAAAATACAAATTTGGAGAAATTGAATGCAACAAATGAAAAGTGCCACTAATTGGCCGGGGAGAGTTGTGACCCCACACTCCAGATGAGCATGCTTTATGTTATGGCATAAAGCATGCTCAACTGGAGTGTGGGGGTCACAACTCCCCCCGGCCAATTAGTGGCACTTTTCATTTGTTGCATTCAATTTCATGTTACTATTTAGATATTATATATGTGAATTAGGTACATGGGCTGCATCGCTCCAAGTAGTATTGTTTGCATTAAGGTTTTATGTGTCATCAACCTATATAAAAAAAAAAATTTAAAATCTTTTAACTTTTGTATAATATATATATATATATATATATATATATATATATATATATAAGCATAGCATATTTATTTTGTCATTTATAACCTAATTATTTGGTTCAGCAAAAGTCCCAAACTTGAAAATGTCAGGAATTTTAAAAGGGTAGCTTTGTAGCATTATAAAGCTTTTAATAAAATTTGATATTTTTGTTACATTATGATGTTATTAAACATTACTGTTTAATTATTTAGCTTTAATCTAAAGTGAAACAATTTTTAAAATTTTACACGATGATTCCCTTAAATACTATTCACCCTGCAGTGTAATAATTTCAATATAATAGATGAAATTAACAGTTTACTTTTAATTCACTAAATTGAGATGCGACAATATCAGTTTCTTTAACTTAGAAAATATCTGGAAACCTAAAAAAGTGCAATTTTATGCTGTTTAGGTGCAAATACTGTATTTTCTGGTTGACCAACTAAAAGCAGAATTTTGTGCTCTTCAAATTGAAAGTGAATTAATTGATTCCCTCAAAGAAGAAAGAATTGACAGACAATGGGCATTAATTAGTAAAGAAAAAAATGAAATGGGACAAGACAAATTTGAGACTTTCGAAGGTCATGCCTTCAATTTTGACCTTTCCACATTCGAATCCTGAATGTGAATGTGTATTCAGCCAAGATTAAAAAATTCAGAACTCTTTCAATTGTTAATGAGTGATAGCATGTTAGAAAAATTAATAATGCTGGATTATAGTGCAGATGATAAAAAATGCCGTGAAATATCATTTGATAAAGAATTTTTAAAGAGAGTTAAATCATGTACTTATGCTTCTTTAAAATAATCATAAAAAAATGTCATTTATTCAAAAATAAGAAGCACAACTAATACTGTATGTATTATTTTTCATTCAATATTATAATTATATATTTTATTGGAGGGGTTAAAAATCACTCTTGTTGTAATATTGCAATTATCGCAAAAGAAAAAAAATATAGTGTTTTTGCATGATCTAGAAATCTTCCTTTTTTTGAAATTCCAATGTTGGCAGTTATGCTTTCTTTCTTCATGTTCAATGTCCCACCCACTGCTCAATACTAATTCGTATTTTAGAAAAATCATTGAGAAGAGTGGTATTTATTTATTTATTTTTTTTTTTATATAGGAAGTGCTGTATTTTTGTATTTGACTATTCGTAATGAAGTTTTTCTTTCCTTCAGAGGCATTGGCTTTTTAACACTTTACAACAAAGTTGAAAAGTGTTTATGACTTTGTTCATTCTGTCTGTCTGTCTGTCTGTCCGTTAGCACGATAACTGCCGTAAAAATGGCTTAATCAAAATGAAATTTTAGTATGTTGTTCAGACGGTCTATAGGACCTATGGGAATATAAATGAATAATATCACCCAATTAGTTTTGGATTGAACCCGGGTTGAAAAAATGGAATACATTGAACCCTATGGGACCTAATTTTTCAAGCATTTTTTAAGCGGATTTAAAATTCACAAATTGCTTCGAAAATTTTAGGCAGTATTCAAATTGTTCCATAAAATATATAAAAAAAAATTCAGCGAAATATATTCAGTAGTTTTTTAAATAAAAATTAAAATAATAATAACACCTTTTATATGAAGCGATCACGTGTCCATGATATGAAACGATCACATGACCCACTTCAAAATGATATATGGCATCCATCTTGTGTCAAAATCATGATTTTTAAAGTTCTTTTTGATTCATATTGAGTGTTGTATCCTTCCTAAAACTACTTTATTTCTGCCTAAATTCTGTGCATCTACATACTGAAACAACGCAATGACAATATATTTCAGTTTAAATGCTCATCTAAATATGATTATTTCTACTATTAAGCCTATTTTTCACCTATGTAAAATGTAAATAGCAAAATATGTAGAATGAGTTGTATTAGAATCGCTGTAATTCTTTAACACAAAATCATTTAGTCCATGGAGTCTGCTTAGCTGATATGAATGAAGTATTCATTGATTGTAGAAAGAGAAGGACGATATTTTTCGATGAAGTTTTAAGCATAGAGTTAACTTATTTGTAGCTCCATGGTCTTAATTTTTAAATAAAATAAATTATTATAGTATTCTGATGAATGACATGAATGGGGGAATTATTTATGAATGAAATATTGCTTTTATAGAGAGAGCCAGGCTTGTTATTTTTTTATGACGTCATTTGAATCAATTTCAGTTGTTTTCGATGAAGTTTTCAAATATAATAAATTATCGTAGTATTATGATAATTCTAAAATTATTACCGAGGAATGTATCAAATTTTAGAGATGTTTAAACCAGGCAATTTATACTTTAATGCCGTCATTTGAATGAAGTTAATTTTTTTCGATGAGGGTTTAAGGTTTCAAATATAATAAATTAATGTAGTATTGTGATAAGTTTTAAAATATTACCGAGGAATGTATTGCATTTTAGACATGTTTAAATAAAATTGCATTGAAGTTGGAAAGTGTTTCATAATCAATGCTTTAAGCATGATTGATCTTTCTTGTTTAAATATAACAATGTATAGATACTAGTATAGTTTTAATATACGGGGTGTCTCAAAAACATTTACTTCTGCTTTTATTCCTTAAATATTGATCTTAGACATATATAATAAATTACAAAGTTGCGTAAAAAAAGGTACAGAATTTTATGAACTCTATAAAAATTTTCAGGGGATTAAATTTGAAGAAATACAAAATTTAAATTTTTATACGATCCCTGTATAAAAACATTTCCAATGAGTAAAATGTGCCCCATACACTAATAAGGTGTACAAAATTTCAGCATTTTATCATAAAAAGTCCCAGAGATATGTTTAAACAAAGTTGGTGAGGGATTAATCACAAAATGTAAGTATTTACAGCAAGAGTGCAAATGATGCAACTCAGAAATGCATCATAGGCAACTAATATCTCCCTCTTATCTTTAATGGATCTTTGGCATGGATGGAAAACATTTTGAACAAGCTTTGTAATCTTTGTGTAAAGTTATTATTTCTACACAGTGTAGATACTTTTGTACCAATAAATAGCAAAATTATTATTTATTTATGTAATCATTGTTTTCTTTCATAATTTGTGTGTGACCCCTGAAACGCGATTTGCGGATATGATTTTCCCCTCTGAGAACCCATGTCAATACATCGAAAAGTGATTTAACCCTTTCAGGACGGTTGACGTGCCTACACGCCAGTGAACGTATCCACGTCGAGGAATAATTTACTCTAAAGGACGAGGATCACGTCAGCGCGTTTTCATATGGAACCTTTTTATTTGAATGTATTTGTCTACTAGATGGCGTTAAATGTTCATGGGGACAGCTCCAATGTATTTTGCAGATATTTGACCTTGGCATAAGGAGAATCCAGTGAATTATTTCTCCATTTGGAGTGGTGAAACATGATTTTGTAACATAAACAGAGCACTTCTCACAGAATCAACAATTTTATAATTGAGTTTCGGGGCTCGTTTTAATTTTAGTTTAATGAATTTGTTGGTGAATCATAAGAATATGAGAGAGTATTTTTTTGGGGGGGGGGGGGGGGGTAAAGGAATGAGCGGCAGTGAAATGATTAGTTTATTTCGGATAAAAGAATGGTTGAGCTGAGACTTTTTCTTTCTGTGGAAGAATATACTCGTATGGTAAACGAACCAGACAGTAATGAAAGTGATGCAGATAGTGAAGATTCGTGGGTTACAAAATGCAAAAGAAAGCACATAGACAGTTATTATGAATGCAAAGATTGCAATGTTGGTCTGTGCGTGGATTCTTGCTTTAAAATATACCATATGCAAAAGGTGTATTAATTAATAAAAATAGCTACGCTATTTTCTTGTATATATATGTACATAATTTCTATTAACTATATAAATATTTCATTACAATCATTTCAATATTTTTTCTGATTAACTGATAACTATTTTAATCAAGATAACTAATCATTTTTAATATTTTGATAAAAGAAAATTTGTATGAAAAATATACATCAAATAGAAAATAAGTATTTCTTCTATTCCTGAAAAAAGTAGAATGCTGTGTTGAACGGGTGATTTTTAGTCAATTTTTTTTTAGAGTTAAGCTTAGCGCAAAATATTAGCCATCCTTTGGGAACAGTTCGGAAACGAAGCGCTCCGTCTTTTGGGCCACGACAGTTTCAGAATGCCGCCGTCCCGAAAGGGTTAAGTCAGCATTTTTGTCTTTTCATATCTCTGGGACTTTTTATAATAAAATGCTAAAATTTTGTGCATCACCTTATTAGTGTATGGGGCACATATTACTCATTGGAAATGTTTTCATATTTTAATCAATTTCATAAAATTCTGTACCTTTTTTTACGCAACTTTGTAATTTATTATATATGTCTAAGATCAATATTTAAGGAATAAAAACCGAGGTCAATGTTTTTGGGACACCCTGTATATATAAAATTTTATAGTGTACTGCGATGATTAGACATCAACGGCAAATCAACATAATACCCTGTTTAGCGGTTATTTTGGCAACAAATCAGAAGTCTGGTGAGACTATCACTGTGGAGGATTTCGGATAATTTGTCCATTACTGTAATAACTAATGCATGGGCATTTCTTTGTTTGCTATATCTGATTTATTTAACATGCTTGTGACAGTGCAAATCTACTAGAACGTTATAATGTTTCTGATGGCCGATATTTTTCTGAATCTGTGTTTATCACAAGTGTTGTGTTTGACAGATAGAATAAAACCTGCTGTGTTTAAAAAAGATAAATGAAGACATAATATTTAGTTTAAAGAAAATTAGTTTATTAAATTGTACTTCAAATTAACAAATACAAAAACACTGCTCACAGGCAGGCAACTCAGGAAGAATTAACATTAGAATTTTAGACATTAGAATTTTATCAACTTAGTAAAAATTAAGGAATTAGCATAAAAACTTAACTCAAAACAAACTATTTAAATTTCATCAAAAATCATTAACAAAAATATTAAATTTAAAGAATTTTAGAATTTTACCCAGGCTCTTAAAAATTTATGAAGGTTTAGAAATTTGCTCTCAGAATAAAGTTTAGAATTTTAAATTTACAGAATAAATTTTGATTAAATAGATTTTAAATATTGAGAATTTAAGAAATTAGGAGTTTAAATATAACAGCAATATTCACCAGCTGGGTCATCAGACGGGGGGGAAAGTTCCAATTTATTAGAACTGCACTGGTAGGAAACAAATTTTGTAGACTGGTTAACTGGAAATCACCAAACTTGAAACAGGAGAGGATTCAGCATTTTTCTTGAAAAGGATTGTAAACTCGGGAGATCAGACCTAACAGCTACTTCTGGTACACTCGGATCTTCATAGAACGTCCGTCCTCGGCAGAAGCTACGTTCACGTAGCGCGCATAAGAAAATTTAATACACACTTTTCCGGAGAGCTACTTCGTGACTTTCGCGATAAAAACTCGAAAAACCATCATTTAAATTAAAACTACAATGTTAAAAAAATAACGCGAGGAACTTAACGTTCCATAGAAAAGCTCGCGTGGAACATAAGTTCCATTCGAAAATAAACAACGCGCTTCTCGCGCTAACGCACAACGAAGGACTTCAACAAAAAACTGAAACTGAAAAGTTCTGCGCGCGTATTTATACTTGCGGCAAAAGGGCGAGTTTAGATAAACGGCAGCAATTAAAATTCGCTTACCGAAATTAGAATTGCCAAAATAATACTCATAATTCCGAGAGCAGACGATCCGTAAAAACGCGAACCAATTAAAAAAAATCCCGAATTCCAAAGAGGCGCGAAAAACGCTTAGGTGGCGCCTTAATCGCAGTAAAGGGCCCGCGAAACAAAATTCCGAAAATGGCCGCAACTGAAATTTTTGAATTACAGTGAGACATGGAAATAACTTGAAACTGTAGAACAAACGGAATTTCTAACCAAAATGGGAAAATGGGACATCAAATTAAAGGGAATTTTAAGGGGAATCAAATAAATAAATAATTTTTAAAATTTACAAATCAAAAGTAATATTAATTTAAGGAATGGAACATTTTTAACTAAGAATATTATAAAGAAAATTAATTTAGAAGATTAAAAATATTCTAATTAAAGAATAAATGAAAAGCCAATAAATATTATTTAAATATTACCCAATTAAGAATATTGAGCCAGGGAAAAAGAAATAAAAGTAAATTTTCAAACCTCCAAATTACCTAAATTCTAAAGCAACCCAACACAAGTGTCATCCACTATAAAATCTCCAAATATATTCGAGGGAAAATATGGACGTTTACTATAGGGTGCATATGGGTGCTTGAAAATTGGGAAAGTAATTGAATTTTAGATTAACATTTTCAAGGTCTTGAAAGTACTTGAAAATTCTCATTTTCTTGGTTAAGTCCTTGAAAGTGCTTGAAAAAGGCAAGGTTGAAAGATTTCTGCAGATCCACAGTATTGTGTTTTTTCTGAAAAGTTCTGCTTTCTCTGAAAATTTCCCTAGCAGTTACACTGTCACTGAAATTTTCCTAAACAATATAGTTTTTTCCCAAAAATTTCCTCAGTGGATTCAACATTAAACAATAATGTTAGTTTGCTATGACTTTTCCTCCCAGAAACGCATACAACTTCATCATATGGAAGAAATGATGTCCTTGAAAAATAATTATATGGTATCCTTAAAAAGTCCTTGAAAAGTGCTTGAAATTTTTTTAAGGAAAGTGTACTCACTCTGTTACTATCTTTAGTATTAATCCCTTACTATATTATGTTTTTGAGTGTTATTAACATTCAATGGTTGGCAGTTATACCCAAATTTAGTCATTTTTTTCCACAGTAAGCATTTGCATTAAAAATGGGTTTCCACAGCATGTATTGTGAATGTAGTAGACACATTGGGTAATGCATCCCCCCATTTACAATATGACCTGTACCTAAAAAAATGTTCTTCTTAAATGGTATTAAAATTTGAATATTTGAAAGAAATAAAACATGCTTGCAACCTGACATGCATAAAATCGAGTAATAATTAAGAGTGATTTTAACATGTCCTAAATTGCTACTATTAATGGAACATGATTTTAGTTTGTTGCAAAATAACTGGTGTGAAATGCTCTTTTATTCTGTGGCTGCCTTTTTATATATATATAGTTTTTTTATTGTGTTTTCAGGTTTTAGATGAGGAAGCTGAAGTATTTGTTGTTAAGATGTGGAGGTTATTAATTTATGAAATAGAAGCTAAAAAATTGGGTCTGGTTTGCAAACCCGACGGTATAATACAGGTCAGTAAAGCACTTGAGTTCCTTGCTGTTCTTACTGTTGCAAAAAAATTTATGAGCAAAGTGAACAAGAATTATACCCCCCCCCCCCCCCCCCTTATGTATAACTTGAATTTATGTGATTACTTTCATTAGCATTGAATGCAAGCTATAAAATAACTATATTAACCTTTCAATCTAGGGTTGCACCGAATACCATCTTTTGCCGAATACCGAATATTCGGTTAAAATTCTTACCGAATATTCGGTTAAATTTTTTTAAAGGTAATATTTCTATTTTATGCCAATTTAAAATAGAAAATGTTTCTATTTTGTGCCTTTTTTAAATGCATTTACATTTAACATCCTAAATTTATTTGCATTTACATTAAGTATAATTATTAATTTAAAATAAATAAAAAATGAAATAAATCATTTCAAAAGCAAATAAATATAGTACTTAATTTGTTTTATGTTTATCTGCATAAATTGATAATTGATAGTTAATTTCTGATATGTGATAATCATGGCTTCATGTTATGTTTAGAGAATCTTGCATTTACCTTACATACAAATACAAACCCAAGTTGCTTAAAATATCATTACAAATTAGAATTACAATTTATTCAAGTGAATTTTTGCTATCTTAGTCTCTTCTATAATGTAACTAATAAATAATTTTATCAAAATTGAAACTGAGCAGTCAAATTCAAACATTGTCAAATCATTTTTCTTTTTAAAGTGCAAAGGATACTTCGCCAGAATGCCTAGCCATTCTTTTTTAAGTTGTTTTCACAACAAACTACAACAGAGTAGATACTGATAGATAACTAAACAGTTACACCCTGTGACAAAAGACTCAACAAAGTAATCTTCTCTTCAGAAATCATGAAAGAAATTAGAAGGGTTGACTACACACACAGAGAGAAATTCTTTGGTTATCTTACTTGACACATTTTAATGGATACAAAGGAACACCTATGGCACCCTCAGTATCTTCTCTATCTCTGTCGAAATTAAAATACTGCAAAATTGAATATTCACCAAAGTGCTTTTTTTTATATATTAATGACCTTCACCTTTTTTTAATATTGGTGAAATGATAATTGATTTTTTTAGCTGCATATTTTATAAAAAATTAACAGTTATATTTTTAAACAAGTAATATTATGAGTTTTATTTTCTGGTTACTGCTTCATATTTAAACGAGTTAGTAAGGTTAAGGTGTGATAAGATTTAAGAAAAATTGAAAAAACAACAAAATTTAATATCAGATTGTTTACTTTTACATTAAAATTATTTTAAATACGATAATATTGGTAAGTAACAATTTGAATTAATTTTGCACTATGATACTATAACTTTCATTGCATTAAAAAATGTGCTTTACCAATTATCGAATATTTAAAATTTTTCTTACTATTCGGTTCGGCCGAATATTAAAGTATTCGGCCGAACCGAATATTCGGTTTGACTGCCGAATAGGCAGTATACCGAATACCAACCAAATATTCGGTGCAACCCTATTTCAATCAAATGAATAGCATCACCTACAAATATCCTTATTTTAGCTACACTTAGTCTCTGACCTTTTTTTTTCTAATTCCAAAATATTGTATAAATAACTAGGTAACATACTGCAAAAATTGTAATATGCAGAGTGGCCCAGAGCTGTAGAAGAAAATGTATATTTTTGAAATGACATTAACCCTTTCGCGACGGCGGCATTCCAGAACTGCCGCGGTCCAAAGGACGGACTGCTTCGCTTCCAAACTGTTCCCAGGGGACGGCAATTTTTTTGCGCTAAGCTTAACTCTCTAAAAAAATTCACTAAAAATCACCTATTCAACACAGAATCTACTTTTTTCAGGAATAAAAGAAATATTTATTTTCTATTTGATGTATACTTTTCATACAAATCTGAATACAAAATACTCGTTAGTTGCTCCCATTCTTTTATCCGAAATAAACGAATAATTTCACTGCCTCTAAAACCCAAACCAAAAAAAGTACTCTCTTATATTCCTATGATTCACCAATGAAATCATAAAGCTGAAATCAAAACAAGACCCGAAACTCAATTATAAAATTGTTGATGCTGCGAGAAGTGCTCTATTTGTTTATATTACAAACCATGTTTCACCGCTCCAAATGGCGAAATAATTCATTGGATCCTCCTTATGCCAAGGTCAATTATCTGCAAAATACATTGAAGTTGTTTCCACGGACATTTAACGCCATCTAGTAGACAAATTAAAACGTTCCATTTGAAAACATGCATACGTGCCACTCGCTGTTTAGGGTAAAGTTTTCTCCGTCACGAATGCGTGCCATCTGTCATTGAATGCAAGTTCACAGCTGACACGTGGGTGTGCCAACCGTCGCGAAAGGGTTGAGTAAGAGGCCCAGGCCATAATCTTGTGAGGATTAAAGTTCTGCCACTGCATATGCACACATTTCAGGATTTCAGCTTCTTGCAAATACCGATCTAATCGTAATCTTTTATTAATGCTGAAATATTAAAAAACTTTAAATATGGTGTCAGCAGGAGAAATTTAAAAAGACAATCTCGCCCTTTTGGCAGCATTTCTGTACAGTTTTTCAGCTAAAAATTTCTTTCAAGATTTCATTTTCTCTGTATTCATTGCTACATATTAATTTTTATGTGTGTTTTGTCGTGAATGAGATGGAGAAAGAAATAGCCATGTTGTTTTGTGAAGCTACTTTGCTCTTCAAATTTTAAATTAGGGATTGCTTGAGGAACACAGAAAGCATAGCAACCTGTAGTAACATTGATAATTTTTACAAAGGAACTAAAATATTATGACATAATAGTAACCACCTTACAATGTTTACAAAGCCTGTGATTTTCCCCTTTTCTTCTTTTATATTGTTATCAGCAACCCTATTTTGCAACTGAAGTTTTAAATGAATCAGAGACATGCTGCATGGGTAAAATCCATCTAATACCATATACCCTCAATGATAGTGTGTTGCATACCTGCCAACTCTACTGGTTTTTCCAGGAAACACCCGTTTTCCCAATTTTAGAAGAAAATCTCCCGAGTTTTGTCAATTTTTCTAGAATTCCCTAAAATTAGGGATTTTTCAATAAAAATTATCCATTAAAGGTGAATTTTGATCGAATTTGTGACCGCCATTTTGTTCCATATATGAACCTAGTACCAGTACTATGTTGCATCATTTTCACTTTATTGATAGATACTACTTCAGATAAGTGTGATTTCGCGCATTTAGATTACATTGCGGTAAAATGTTGAAACATTCATTTCCATCTATGTTTAATTTCAAATTATGTGAATGAAAATTACACAACATTAATTTTTTTGTAGTAGGTTTTATTATTAATCAATATTTTCATAAAATATGCGATCTCATGGGTATAGATTACATTCTTGTGCAATTTTGGAACATCCTTTTCCATCCATGTTCAATTTCAAATTATGTGAATTTTAAAAATGCACAATATTCATTTCTTTGCAGTATGTTTCATTATTAATTAATATTTTTGTAAAATATTTATTATTTTTGAAGTGTGATTTCGCTTGTATAGATTAAATTTCCATGTAATGTTTAAACATCCTTTTCCATCTATCTTATTTTTGATAAAATCTCAAATTAAACAGTACTTTCACGTTTTTGCAGTTTACATAAAAAGGAAGGATTATTTTCTTTAAAATATGTCATTTTTTCCTTATTTTTTAGGCAATAGAATCCCTTAAGCATTTTCCTATCCACATTCATCAAATTAACTGAATTACAACTGAACGCCTTTTGTTTCAGTGAGCACCCCCCCCCCCCCCCCCCCCCCACTAAAATTTCTCTTTGTTTATGCCACTATGTTTTCTTTTTTTTTATATACAATATATAACATCATTTATCTTATGCAGTAGGCATTTTCAATGTTATAATGAGATATCATTTAAAAAAAAAAAAAAAAAAATACATTTTTGTGTAATGTAAAAAAAAATCCCTATTTTTCCCTAAGTGATATTGAACAGGTTATATGCTGATTTGTAGAGTACTGTAAAGAACGTGCTATCTGCTGGATTTTTATTCTCTAATGTTGGCATATATGGTATGTTGGAAAAAGATTTGAAAATCAACCATCTATATAATAAAAGGCAATGTCTGTGTGTGTGTGTGTGTGTGTGTGTCTTATACACTATACGTTTCGCGACCGCGCGTCGGAGAGTTACGAAATTTGGCAATCGGAGACCCTGGGGGGTGGGAAGGGGACACGTGAAAACCGATTTTCAAAATTCTAATTATTTTTTTATTTATTTAATGTTTTATGCGATTTCGACCTTTTTTTTGATCTTTTTGCCCTTTTTTCTCCTCGATCCAGACATCGTAGAAAAAAACAAATCACACCATCGGAAAGAGCAGAGAATTTCGAGTAAAAATATATCAATTTCAAATCTCCATTTCGATTTCTAATATTTTTTAAAGATTTTAAAACAAAAGTCACTTTTGGCTCAAGAAAACGATTTTTGGTTTTTAAATTCTCGCATCGTGAAAAGTACTCATAATTTCGACTAATAATTTACATTTTCAGAAAGGTCAAACATCTGGCATTCTTACAAGTCTAATCTGGTCCAGAAATAATGAAAATTGCCTTCAGGATCGCAATTTTAAAGACGTCATGATTTTAAATTTCTCGCCGTTCCGCTCGGCGTTCCGTTCGTTTCTCCCCCGCTGAAGCAGGGAAGGTGGTGGGTGGGGACGTCAAGGTGGAGGTGACGTCACGGTTCTGAATAGACCGCCTTTGCTCTATATAAATTATTATATTTATATTTTAAATGATGGGACGATCTGGATTTTTTAAATGTATATTTTAACTTTTGGATATTTTAAATGGATATTTTAATTTTATGGATATTTTAAATGATGGAACAATGAAACAATGGAATGAGGATGATGGAATTAAGCATATGGTCATTTTAAATTGCAAATTAGCGCGCAGGAAGTTAGCGGTAGGCCCGGGTTCGATTCCCGCCACTGCCAAAACTGCCGCCGTGTTTACGTGGAATACGATCACGTTAAATATGTGGGTCCGTAAGTCCTTCCGAGAGGTTGGTGGTAGGGGAAGGAGGATACGGCCCCTGTGGATGCCTCCCCCACTGGGTTCCCGTCTAAATTGGGTGAATATGTAGAAAGTTATGGAGATTGTCACGGAGGGCGCGGCAGCCCAGTGGTTAGCGCGCGGGAATTGCACTCAGTAGGCCCGGGTTCGATTCCCGCCACTGCCAAAACTTACGCCACGTTCACGCAGAGTACGATCACGTTAAACATGTGGGTTCGTGAGTCCTTCCGAGAGGTTGGTGGTAGGGGAAGGAGGGTACGGTCTAAATTGGGTGAATAAAAAGAGAGTTATGGAGATTGTCGCGGAGGGCGAAGTAGCCCAGTGGTTAGCGCGCGGGAATTGCACGCGGTAGGCCCGGGTTCGATTTCCGCCACTGACATGGAGTACAATCACGTTAAACATATGGGTCCGTATGTTTTTCCGAGAGGTTGGTGGTAGGGGAAGGAGGGTACGTTCCCTGTGGATGCCTCCCCCACTGGGTTCCGGTCTAAATTGGGTGGCACATCCTGGCCGTCCAACCAGTTACCAGGCCCGGGTTCGATTCCCAAAATTGCCGGCGTGTTTACGCGGAGTACGAGCACGTTAAACATGTGGGTCCGTGAGTCCTTCCGAGAAGTTGGTGGTAGGGGAAGGAGGGTACGGTCTAAATTGGATGAATAAAAAGAAAGTTATGGAGATTGTCGCGTAGGGCAAAGTAGCCCAATGGTTAGCGCGCGGAAATTGCACTCGGTAGGCCCGGGTTCGATTCCCAAAATTGCCGCCGTGTTTACGCGGAGTACGATCACGTTAAACATGTGGGTCTGTAAGTCCTTCCGAGAGGTTGGTGGTAGGGGAAGAAGGGTACGGTCCCTGTGGATGCTTCTCCCACTTGGTTCCGGTCTAAATTGGGTGAATAAAAAGAAAGTTATGAAGAATATCGCGGAGGGTGAAGTACCCCAGTGGTTAGTGCGCGGGATTTGCACTTGGTAGGCCCGGGTTCGATTCCCAAAATTGCCGAATAAAAATAAAGTTATGGAGATTGTCGCGGATGGCACGGTAGCCCAGTGGTTAGCGCGCGGGAATTTCACTCGGTAGGCCCGGGTTCGATTCCCGCCATTGCCAAAACTGCAGCCATGTTCACCCGGAGTACGATCACGTTAAACGTGTGGGACTGCAAGTCCTTCCGAGAGGTTTGTGGTAGGGGAAGGAGGGTACGGTCTCTTTGGATGCCTCCCCCATTGGGTTCCGGTCTAAATTGTGTGGCACTTCCTGGCCTTCCAAGCAGTTACCTTACACCTTTCTGGTAGTTACCTTACACCTTTCTGGATATTTTAATTTATAGATATTTTAAATGGATATTTTAATTTTATGGCTATTTTAAATGATAGAACGATGGAACGAGGATGGTGGAATTAAGAGCCTAGCATATGGTCATTATAAATTTAAATTAGCGCGCGAGAATTGCACTCGGTAGGCCTGGGTTCGATTCCCGCCACTGATGCGGAGTACGATCACCTTAAACATATGGGTCGATAATTCCTTCCGAGAGGTTGGTGGCAGGGAAAGGAGGGTACGGTCTCTGTGGATGCCTCCCCCACTGGGTCCTGGTCCAAATTGGGTGAATAAAAAGAAAGTTATGGAGATTGTCGCGGAGGGCGCGGTAGCCCAGTGGTTAGCGTGCGGGAATTTCACTCGGTAGGCCCGGGTTCGATTCCCTCCACTGACAAAACTGCTGCCGTGTTCACGCGGAGTACGATCACGTTAAACATGTGGGTCCGTAAGTCCTTCCGAGAGGTTGGTGGTAGAGGAAGGAGGGTACGGACCCTGTGGATGACTTTCCCACTGGGTTCCGGTCTAAATTGGGTGAATAAAAAGAAGGTTATGGAGATTGTCGCGGAGGGCGCGGTAGCCCAGTGGTTGGCGCGCGGGAATTGCACTCGGTAGGCTCGGGTTCGATTGCCGCCACTGCCAAAACTGCTGCCATTTTCACGCGGAGTACGATCACGTTAAACATGTGGATCCGTAAGTCCTTCCGAGAGGTTGTTGGTAGAGGAAGGAGGGTACGGACCCTGTGGATGCCTTCCCCACTGAGTTCCGGTCTAAATTGGGTGGCACTTCCTGGCCGTCCAAACAGTTACCTTACACCTTTCTGGTAGGTCGCGCCAGCGAGTTTGCAACGATCAGAATTTGCCACCGTCAGAATTTTCAAGGGTAGCGAACAGGCTGGTCGCCAAAGGCGGCTAGTTCAAAATATTTTAAATTTAATTTGTGAAGGTCTTCTCAAGTAATTTTTAAAAATAGGTTGACATCATAAAATCTTTTATGCTGAATTGTAAACAATAACTTAAACAGTGTACAACCAAGGGTAACTTTTCTTTAACCCTGTCAGTAGACGCATCCGTACGTCGACTGTGAAACTGCATTCTAGGACGACAGTCACACATTTGCATCAGGGAGAAATTTACCCTAAAGGATTACTGCCACCAATGTGCGTTTTCATATGGAACATTTTCGTTTGAATTTATTTGAATGCTAGATGGCACTAAATGTCCATTTTAACATTTACAATGTATTTTGCTAATAGTTGACCTTGCTATAGGGGGGGTCTCCATGAATCATCACTTCATCTAGAGTGGTAAAACATGGTTTTGTAATATAAATAAACAGATAATTTCTGGCAGACTCTTTTATGCTGAAATTGAGTATATGTCTTGTTTCAATTTTAGTTTAATGATTGCGTCAGCGAATTATTGGAATGTAAGAGAGTATTTTCTTTCAAGTTTAGGTATTAGATAAATGTGCGGTAGTTGTTGTTGTCGAGACCCAGACCGTCCGACCTACCAGAAAGGTGTAAGGTAACTGTTTGGACGGCCGGGAAGTGCCACCCAATTTAGACTGGAACCCAGTGAGGGAGGCATCCACAGGGACCGTACCCTCCTTCCCCTACCACCAACCTCTTGGAAGGACTTACGGACCCACATGTTTAACGTGATTGTACTCCGCATGAATACGGCGGCAATTGTGGCAGTGTGCAAACCCAGCGCGCAAAAACTACCGGGCTACCATGCCTGAAATGTGCCAACAGCACACAGTGTTCCCAGGTGGTTACCCACCCAAGTACTAACTGCGCCCCATGCTGCTTGACTTCGGTGATCTAACGAGAACCGGTGTTTTCAGCACGACAGGGCCGTTGGCTCAAAAATGTGCTGTAGTGAATTTATGGGGTTATTTCGGATAAGATAAGAGCTATGTCAAGACATTTTTACATATAGAAAAATATACTAGCATGGGAATCGAACAGGATAGTTATGAAAGTAATGCAGATAGTGAAGATTCATGGATATTTTGTATTTTTGATGAGTGCACGGACACTTTTTATGAATGCAAAGATTGCAATGTTTGTCTGTGCATGAATCCATGTTTTGAAGTACATTATATGTAAAAAGCATATAATTTAGTAACAAAGCTATTTTCTTCTTAAAAATTATACATAATCTCTATTAGCTGTAGAAAGTATTGAGTACAATCATTTGGATATTTTTCTTGCGTAAAAAATAATCATTTCAAACAAGTTAATTAATCATTTGAAATTTTAATATTTAAATAAAAAGTAATTTGCGTGTAAAGTATATGTCTAATGGAATACAAGTATTTCCTTTATTCCTGAAAAAAATAGAATGTTGTGCTAAATGGGTGATTTTTATTGAATTTTTTTCCAGAGTAAGGCTTATTGCAAAAAATGTACCGTCCTTTGGAAATATTTCGGAAGTGAAATGCTCCTTTCTTTGGGCCACAGCAGTTCTGGACAACCGCTGTCCGCAAAGGGTTAAAAGAGCTGCCACTCCCTTTTTATGTAAGAGATGCAACTCCATTTTTATTAACACATGACCTCTCAGCTAAACTCATTAATGCACATGAAGTAAATAATGTCATTTTCCATGACACCTCTACTGTGGTCACACCACTCAGAATTTGTATAAAGGGTGATCCCTAAGATGAGATTCCTCATCCATTTCTGATAACAGCAACCATGAACCAGTTTTATGCTCTTCAGCAAGGAATAACTAATGGCAACAAGAAAATGTACTACAATTTTCTGTCATATTACAGGCTTAATATCTCACTTTATATATTAGGATAATATAAATGTGGAATTATGTACAGAACCAAAAATATTCAATTTTGTATATTAAGATATTTACATGCAAATGTGAACCCAATTAATTTGAATTCGTATGAAATTTTATTTTTTCTTTCTATTCGCAGGACAATCCAATCCCGGCCAAAACTTGACTCCCGTGTATTTCATTTCATATCTAGTAAGAAACTTTGGGATGCCACAGTGTGTGGTAAAAGTGACTGTCACAGCAGTAACCCTGCATTGTAATTATATCATCACATTGACTGCAACAGAGCGTTCTCTGTATATTGACCACTTATTGTATATGTGAATTAAAAAACATGAAAAAAAAGTGTGCTTTTTTTACTTCACAATGATAGCGATCACTCTCCTATTCATCAATAAAACTTTTCTGTTCGTAAAAATGATAGAGAGGAAACCTTATTGTGAGACCTGTGCACCTTACTGTGAAACCTATGTAAAGCATAAAACTAACATTGAATTGTGATAAATGGGTCATTAAATAGCATTTTACATACTTCAAGAAAAACAAAGATCAAGCCAAATCGAAAATTCTGCTAAAAGAATATATGAAAATTTTTTTTTTAAATGAAGCATGACTTGGATCTACATTTAAGCTCCCTAAAAGAATATCATCTTTCAATGGAAACTTGCCATTTGCATTTGAAGTATTTTCAACTTTTTGAAAATGGGGCATTTTATTCTACCCTGAATACAGTGAGAAAGAAAAAATTCAACCTCGAATACATATTCTTTGATATATATAGAGTAATCTTTCGAAGTAAGAAACACAATAATAAATCTTTATGAACATTGTCAAGTATGAATTATAAGTAATTTTAAGATCATTGCAGAAGTTTTTATTGGTTCTCATGGATGTAGCTTTTTACAAAGACATGCAATGTGTTATACTGGATGCGTGTTATTGATGAGGCTCTCTCAAAGTTGGCATGCATAACTTGCAATTTTATGGCCATGCGAACACTTGCTAAAACAAAAACTGGTTAAAGAGTTTACACGTAGGGTAATGTGTGAACTAATACACTGCTGTGTGAAATCTATTTTGTGATTACCAAATTGTGAAATAGGTTTTCCGTTAATACCAACTAGTTGAAAATAAGCATCAGATCAGCAACTGCTGTCAAACACAGAATAATTAAAAGGTAATATTTCCTTGAGTAATAGTGATCATATAGAATTTTAGATACCACCTAATAACGTTATGGGTCGTGTTGACCAGGTTCCATTCCCTGGCCAATTGGTCAGCAATAGATCAATATTAAAGAAAAGGAGCAATGCATAAATTAAACAAGTTGATTAAATGGCAAATATTTATTCAAATTGGAATTAACTAGATTATCAAGCAATTAACATATAAGTATCTCTTTGGCACATAGTAATTAACAATTTTTTATGCAGATCATATTAATTATAAGAATGTACTTACAGTGGTAGAATTAGGAAACAAATGTCAGTTCCAGATGAAAGCTGGTGATAATGATCTAACATGTGAAAACAAAACTACATTTCTCCACGTTAGTCTACAAGAACAGAAAATATTTCGACAAAATGGCTCCGAAATGCAGGAAATTGTGTTCCAAAAGTCGATACGACAGCTGCGAATGACTCTGAGCATATATCAGATGCTCTCATTGGCTGATTGTATACTTATTGTAATGCTAGCTGCTCTTGAGAAGTTTTAAGTGTAGAATTTTGTCTTTTTTTTAAATTATCAATTGAAGATTGAATACAATTTTAAATCCATGTTGTAATGAACTGTAGATTCTGATTGTATACTGAATTGTTTTAAAACGTTTTTCACAATAAAATAATTTCAAAATAAATTGCATATAAGCCAATTATAAAGGTTGAAAGATCACAGTGCACATGTGGACTAAATATGGGCATATGAAATATAGGTATGAGAAAGTCTAGTGGAGCCTTCTCAATCCAGATATTTTTAAATTGATTTTCAAGAAAATGGAAGAGTGACAAAATAAGAATGATCAATGTATAAAACAATGCATTTAAATTATAATCTTATAAAATATTTATATACATTTGATTGAAATACATAAAAAGGAGAAAAATAATTAAACTAAGTTTGAATATATATATATTTATTATTTTCTATTACAAGCTTTTATATGATATTCAGATCCCAACATTGTGGCTGTTTGGAAGGTCAAAATTTGTTTCGGATTGAATACTGGACATAGGCAACGGCTACAATTATAATCTCTACTCATTGTGCATATTAACATCTTTATCTTGGTATGTGCATTTATTTTCAGTCTATTTCTTCTATCAGAACCTTATTTGTGGAGTGTTGTGGAACTTGATTTGTTCTAAGAAAGGTGCATCGTGTGAAAAGAGGTTTTCCTGCATCCAGAAAACTTTCGGATCTTGGATCATCTTTTACCGTGATGGATGGCTCCTCATCAGACGAGGTATCTTCTAACATTTGTCTTAATTCCTTCAATAAAAAAAAAAATACGATACTAAAAAGTGTTAAATATATATATGTAGAAACAAAAGAAATGCCTTGGATATTTTCAATTTGTAGAAAGGAACGTTTACATTTTTTCCACTTTTAGATTGTGTTATCTAACAAACTGTTTATTATCAGTATGCACTCGTATAACTTGCGCCATTCTCATCAAGATAATGCACAAAAAAAACAACAATAAATGGGTTTACTACTATCTGCTGAGAAAGTACTTTAAACCAGAAATAAACTGCAGAGATTGCACTCAACTTTTCCAAAACATAAGTAGGAATTTTAATCTCACCCATAATTGTTTTTTTCTTTTAAATGTTGAAATATGCATGACACAGTCATACAGTTCTTTTAGAACAGTGAAAATCTCATTTGCAGCTGTTTAGAGCTGTAAAATTTTAAATTTGTAGCAAGTTAAAAGAGAAACCTGTAAATTTGCAGCAACAAAAAAATTGTATATGGTATGTTATTTTACTGAAATAAAAACTTTTTGTGAGTAATGCATTGCATTGAATGAAAAATTAAACAACATTACTTTACAGAAATAAAACCTTGTGCCCAAATTATTATATGATGCAACATATAGATGTTTCGTAGTTATACTGAATCCTGTTCAGTAACAGATTCGAAGACGGGCTAAATAAGCTATATGCTGTATTGTATAATAATGTGTGTGTAATTGTATTGCTTAATTTTTCCTCATCATCCTTTATGTGTATTTTTACTTATTGAAAATTAAAGTTACTTAACTAGTAGCAAATTTTGATATTTTCATGATTATTTATGTAAAAGTTCTAAAATTAGTAGTTTTTGTAAAAAAAAAGTGCTATACATTAATTTTTTGAAAGAGCACCAAAATTTACGATTTCTGAGAAAAAATTAATTCAAGATTTTAAGAAAGGACGCTTAAATTCAAAATGTTTGAGAAATCCTAAAATTTACAGTCTTTGAAAAAGAGCGCTAAATTTTGTTATTTTTGAGAAAAGGTGCTGAAATTCATCATTTTTCTTTAATATTATGTAAATTTGCACTAAATTTGTATTTTTAATAACACTAAAATTCACAATTTTTGGGAAATATATTAAAAACTGAAAGAATTATCGTAATTGAATGAGAAAAGAATTTTGAAAAATTCCCTTAGAAACCCGTACACCGTCCCCCAAATTTTACTTTTAACTTCAAATCATTTATTTACTTTTTGTCTCGGTGTTATTTTAAATTTTGTATCTATTTGCTACTTATTATATTTCCATAATTGCATTATACCTGCATTATCCTTTCGTGCTATCATTATTAATCTTGTTATTGTTAATTACCAATATTTTCTTACCTAATCTAACAAACTCTCTATCGGTGTCAAACAATTTTTTTATAATTACCACTCCTTCGATTCCCAATTAAAATTTTAATTTCCACTTTACTCAGTTTCATCCATAACCCAAAATTTTTCTAAACATTATTTTTAATTTTGTTCAACTTCCCTGTAATTAATATTCAATTAGTAATTTTAATGTAGCTTTCCTTTACCTTTACATTTAAATTTATATATTTTGATTTATTTATCTATTTATTTTATATTTTCTCGTACTTCTCCCCTTAAAATACCTAAATTCGTGTACCTTTAAATATATTATAGATATCTATTAATTCCGCTTACACCAAATTCTCACTTAAAAAAAAAAAATTCTCAGTTTATCTACCCAATGGTGGTTTTTCTCCTTACTATTATTATTATTTTATATTTTATCTGGTGCCCTTAATTGTAATATTTTTTTTTACATTCACCTAAAACATTAAGTATTTTTCCGCACAAAATTTAACGTATTTTTATCTTCTATCTCCATTATGGTCTGCTTCTACCATTAAAATATTTTTCTTTTCACCCAATACATAAATCTTATTCTCCTAAATTTCAATATCCTGTCCAAAAGTATATTTATATGTACTCATCCGGCTATTTAAAAATTTTTTTTAGTCTCTTTTCATTTTGTTTCTTTGCGCATAATTGTGCGAGGGTCCCAGTTTTTGTGATAAAGTCCTTCTCTGATTTTCTTCTATTTGTATTTGGTCTGGCTGAAACCTGTCCTTGGGAGAGGGGGTATTAATCTCGTCTTGTTGCACTTGACACTGGTCAAAAATGAAAGTGGAGGCAATCACGTTTTCACTAGCAGCTGCTCGTACTCCCTCTGACGTACCTCCTTTCCGCTCCTGGCACGGAAACCTGTTCCGGGGATGCAATGGCATGGGTTTGATGTTGGTTGTTCTCAATGGTATCTGTGTTTACTTTTCTTGGCACTTGCTGCCATTGCGGCTCTTCGAAAATGAAAAACGAGAAAGGAGTGTTATTTTCTATTTGTGATGTTTGGAGTGAGTTTATATTTGGTGTAGGTAACAAAGGAGATTTATATTTTGTAACCTGTTTTCGGTCTTCCAGATGTTTTAAATGTTCTCTTCTCTCGATTATTGTCCTCGGTCTATTTATATGAACTCTCTGTGTCTTAGCAAACGGTTTCCCACACAACTGAATAATATAAACAAACCTGTTAATTTTATTTATTATCCGATATGGATCCGAAAACTTTCAAAAGCATTTTGGCCGTCCAAAAATACCCTACTACCTACTTTTAATTCCTGTATGTTGGCTCTCGATAATTGTTGTTCATCTTGTTTGGTCTTTGCTTGGTTTAAATTTTCTGTCACTGCCTTAAACATATTTTGCATAGTTGTAATTTTGTTTGAAATATAATTCGGGTATGATGTCTCTTGTTCTTCTCTAACCTGTGTTTCAAATAATGTCGGTATGTCCCGCCTGTAGAAAAGAAAATTGAGTGTTTCCCCTGTCGATGAATGTACTGTCGCGTTGTATGTCATTACATGAATTTGGACAGCTGTGTCCCAATAAGACGAGTTTTTTGTAAACGTGTAAATTGTATTTTTAATTGCTTGATGTGATTTTTCTAATTGGCCATTCACAAAAGGACAGCAAACTGACATTAGCCTCGATATAATTTGTAACCTCCTCGTCATCGCTTGAAAGATATTTGAGGTAAATTGTTTCCCATTATCACATAAAATAGAAAAGGGAACACCTTTAACTATAAAAGACTAACAGCTTGTCTGCTATCATTTCTGCACGTATGTCCGGGATTGGGAACACCATCAGGTACTTAGTGAACTGACAAATCATAGTAAGCAAATGTTTGTTATTATTAACACTCGTTTTGAATGGGCTGCATATATCAATCGATATCTTATGTAAAGGACCTTTCAGTGTAGGATTTTCTACTCATGGTTGCCACCTGTAATTTCCCTTTTCTTGCACGCATATCTCACAGGATAATACATAGTTATGTGTGTCTCCGTACATACCGCCTCAAAAATATCTATCTTCTAAAAGCTTAAAAGTTTTATCGACCCCTGAATGAGTGACATGAGCCATAGCCAAAACATTCCTCTGTAAATCATGCGGTATCACAATTGCTTTTTTAAAATCGTCAAGCCAAGGGTGGTCTTTCCATGCATGACTAATCCTGTTTCTCCATCGATATAAAACGTTTCATAATTCTTATTGTTTTTGTTTAACCTGTTTTCTCAAAATATCCTGTATGCTTGGAATACCCGTTATTTTATTTACATTTTTTATGTACACTCCTTCTGCACTCACATATCCATTCCCTTCATCTTGCGTCAGCTGTCCAATATTATTAACCCACTGCCTGCTCCTTTGCTGTCTATTTACAAATGTGCTGTTTTCCCCCCTCTTCGATCTGCCCTCCAATGTTTATAGTTGGAGACCGGTCCCCAATGTTTATGTTTTGCAGCGGATTATTCCCCTGGGTTGGCACTGTATTCATTCTCCCCTCTTGCTGTTCTGTGAAATCCTCTCTGCTGAGGTAATTCGCTAATACATTTTCTTTACCTGGGAGATGAATGAACTTAAACTTATATTCCGATATTTCTAAAGCCCATCTCTGCATTACTGATAGAGGATTTTGCATTTTTAAATGGTCTAAAGATTTATGATCTGTTAGGATGAAAAATTCTCTGCTGTATAGAAAATTCCTAAAAAATTGAATGCCTTGATGTATTGCAAACAGTTTGATTTCTACCACCGGATATTTTTGTTCTTGCGGACTTAATTTTCGACTGTATATGCTATAGGTTTTAAAATCCCATCCCTCTTCTAAAGTAAAATGGCTGAAAGAGAAATGGTACTGGCATCTGTATTAAAAAAAAACTCTGGATAATTCAGCCTAATTTTATTAGGCTGAATTGTAATGGGTTTTTTGAAAAAACCCTCCTGTAATTTTTGAAACGTGTTTTCACACTCTGAGTTCCAATGAAATTTTTTATCCTTTTAGGTTAAGTCTGATAACACTGATAACACAGATTTATGCATAATACTGAATAGAATTTCTGTAAAAACTACACACTCCCATGAGTTATTTCTTACCCCAGATAATCAGTTTTCTGTAAATAGAAATCACATTTGTTCGGGGATAATGTTAGATTATGTTCTTTAAGCTTTTTGAAAACTAACTGTAATTTTCTCATCATTTCCTCATATGAATCCGCTGGTATTATAATGCCATTGATGTAAGCAAGGACATTTTCTTCCTGCAAATCCGCCAAAACAATGTTCATTATGTTTTGAAAAATGGGAGCTGAACTTACATGGCCAAACACCATTCTGTTATATTTAAAATTTCCCCAAGGCGTTGTGAAAGAAAAAATATTTTGTGCGTTGGGGTTGAGTACTACCTGATTAAACACACTATTAAAATCCAATTTTGAAAAGTATTTGAATCCTGCTAATTTAGTACAGTGCAACTTCGAAAATCCAGACTCGTCCGGACTTTGCCGATTCCGGATTATAGAATTTGAATGAAATTCAGATTTAATATTAACTCAATACATTATAAAGCAGTATTTTTAGTAAAAATAATGGCAAAAGTTAAGTTAATCCATTAAAACATATTATTTAATCTAAAAAATAGAGCAAAAGAAATTTCTAAGAAAAAATATATACACTTTAATAATTTAGAATGTGTGAACGAAATGATAAAATTACATTTTATCATTTCGTTTAAATATTTGAATTAACATTTGTTATTTCATTAATTTTGGTTTATGAGACAGCAGTTTTCTTTATCCTGTAAATGGACATTATTTCTTCTCGGTTATAAAGCTTCTTTGTTCAAGACTTAATTGCAGGATCGATTGTTTGCATAAGATTATCAATGGGTATTTTTTTTTCTCCACATTTATCGTCGCTACTTTGATCTTTTTTTATTTAATATCATATCACGAATTTCGCCATCATTCAATTTATTTACAAATGGCACATCATCATCACAGTACCGAACTTCCGTTATATCGGTTTTGTCGAGATTTAATAAAGATCGATGATTAGCACTTTTGCCAATATATTTAGAGGTGTAAATGTGTTTAAACCGTTTTCACTATTATCGAACGAAAAACAAAAAATAAGAACTTAAAAGTTTTATTTATTTTCTAGCATCTATATAATGTTATGTTTAAAAAGGCTGATGACTCTGAAGAAAGTAAAAACTTTATTAGTAATAGTCAAATATGTAAAAAATATCGCAGTAGATAAAATGAATATCTTTTCTAAAAAAAAAAAATATCTCTCCTCTCAATGATTTTTCTAAATTATGATGAGTCATTACTAGGTTACAGCAGCACCGGGATGTGGTGGGGCAGGGAAAGCGAAGAAAGGAATTTGCTTAGTACGTAATCGTAAACGCAGCCAATCCTTTAAGAGGTCCGTGTGTTAATGACCTTGTTGCTCAGTTCTGTGCGATACGATATTATTTAGTTGTTTGCTATTTATAGTGTATAAATATGGCTTTCTAAACAAAAAAGGCAAAATATACAGTCAATTTCAAGCTGACACGTTCGACGAGAACGGAAAAATCGTCAGATATCGGGAGGGGGAGGAGATTCTGAAGACAAAACAGAATACATTGAAGAATGGAATTCGTACTACGAAGTGAACAAAATAAATTTCCGTGAGCATTAATATGAATTCTCAGGATTTTTAGATTTAATTGAACAATCTGTGATAAAATGTTACGATAACATTTTAAAGTGTTTAATATTAAAAATTACATTGTTTCAGAAAAATGTCTTTTTCAATAATGAGAAAAGGAAATTTTGATAATAAAAATTCCGTATTTAAATAAAGATGCATATTTTACGTGAAATAATTCATTGGGAGTTGTGACTTGAATAAGGGGGAGGAGGGATTAACGCTAACACACATAATTCAAGTGCCAACCACGAGCCGATCTACGGCCGTCCATCTAAACTTTCGTTTCATTTCCAGGTTCAGAAAGTCGACCGGAAAATACGGTATTTATTTATAAAATATAATTCCATATAAATAATCTTATCCTGTTGTTTTAAATCCGCGACTATATCAGTCCGAGAGAAGGGGGACCCCCCCCCCCCCCCAAGTTTATAAAAAAAAAAAGGAATCGAATTAATATATGCAACCCCATACTACTTATATTGCTACAAATTAGAAAATATGCCAGTGTGTTAGTAGAAAATTACCCGTATTACAATATGAGTCTCAAAATTCTTTGCCAAAATAAAAGAGATGATGTAATAAATTGAAAATATCAATAATCCCTGTATTCTTTATACCAGAAGGTCATAATTGATTCCAATATATGCCAATGTATATCAAAACATATGCCAATATACCTGTACTACTTATATTCTCGTAGATTAGAAGATATACCCGTGTATTTGTAGAAGATTACTCGTACAATATATAAAATTAAACAATTTTTGTCATAATAAAACAACTGCATAATAACTTGAAAATATCAATAATCCCTGAAGCAATAATCCCCGAAAATATCAATAATAATAACGTTTAAACCTGAAGACCGTAATTGATATTATCCAGTCAAAAATGCTATAAGAAAAATCAAATCATTCTCTTCTAAAATATATTTTTATATCCATTTATTTATTATTCAAATCGAGAAAGTAATAATTAAAATTAACAGACAGATTTAATTTAATTGTGTTTCTGAGCAACATGATATAAGATAGAATCTTCCTCATAAACTGCGAAATTAAATATCCATTTTGATTTCTTTATACATTAAAATAAAGCATGGAGATAGATTTCCCATTTAAATCATGTTTCTAACAATTCATGTTTTTAGAAAGTGACTAATTAGCGCAAAAAATCTCCCATCAAACTCAGAGATAACGTTTTAATTCACTTTCAAACGATTTTCAAGCTTTTCGGTTGAATAAACCACAGAGTTAGAGAGTAGAACTCCTAGGGAAAAATTTTGTTTTTCATTAATATCTCGACAACCCCTGGTTACAGTGGCTAGAAGGGATAGTGTGCCGACCGAGGCGAAAAACAGGTTCCTTAAAAACTGCCTACGCCAGACTGCGTTGGTCTCGAATAAGCGGTCTAAAGCGGAGGAGTTAACATTGAAACTAATAGGAATTTAATTAAAACGAAATGATTAATATCTTTGGAAATAATTGAAGAATTTGTCTGAAATTTGGTGTAATTATTGCAAGTGGTATACACAAAAAGTCATTTGATTTTCAGAGAGATTGACCTAGGGATATATCCATATTTTAAAAATTTTATTTAGCTTTATCTGTGGTCGTTCAAACATTTGAGATCCAAAATAATCAAATTCATTCATCACAGTAACGTGATATTCGGTATGACGTTTTCTCTTGTGGTAAATTTCAAGTCTTTCGATTTTGAAGCTAGCTCGTCCTGGGCCCGCCATATGACTTTACTTTTTGGTATAACTCGAGAACAGGTGTATCTAAAAATTTGAAGTTTAGCATATGCTTGTCATTTGCTGTATATTTTAACTCTTTGGATTAAAAATCTTATCGGGCTAGCCCGTCCTGAGCCCAACAAGAGGAATATATCGTTTTTTGAGAATAACTCAAAATTCGGAGCATCTAGAATGTCTAAATTTAATATATCATTGTCTTTTGTGGTATATTATATTTCATCGCATTTCGAACCTTATCGGGCTAGCCCGTCTTGGCCCGCCAAAGAAATTTACTCGCTTTTCAAGAATATCTCGATCAAACGAAGTAGATAAAGAATGTGAATTTTGTATATCATTTCCTTTTGGATGGATTTTAATTTAGATTTTGAACCCCATCGGGCTAGCCCGTCCTGAGCCCAACAAGAGGAATATATCGTTTTCTGAGAATAACTCAAAATTCGGAACATGTGGAATGTCTAAATTTAATATATCATTGCCCTTTGTGGTATATTATATTTCATCGCATTTCGAACCTTATCGGGCTGGCCCGCCATAGAAATTTACTCGCTTTTCAAGAATAACTCGATCAGTCGGAGTAGCTAAAAAATGTAAATTTAGTATATCATTCCCTTTTGGATGGATTTTAATTTATAATATAGTATTCTCTTTTGGAATATATTTTAATTCTTTGGATTTTAAACTTTATTAGATTACCCCATCTTTGCCCAGCCTTAGGAATGCATTCGTTTTTGGAAAATAATTCGAAAATTGGAGAAAAATTATCATTTACCAAACAATTAAACAATTACATTAGTTCTCCTTAGGGATTATATTTGAGAAAGTATTTTGTACTGTTGTGTAAACCCACATTCGATCGTCGACCCCCCCCCCCCTTATTCTAGATCTTGGCTACGCTTATATGCAAGAGAATTAAATAATGCGAAACCAGTCCACGGTGCACTTTAAAGATTCATAGTAATATAGTGATTCGTACTACATAGTATAATAGAAAGAAAAGTCTTGTGACGGGATTTTTGGATGCTGAAATTCGCAGATTATGAAATGTTAAGCGATTTTTTAGCCCATTCGTCGAAATGCAAAATAAAGTAATATGCTGGATGAATCGAATTAATACATTTTTCTAGGCAATTTTACACAGAAAAGGCGATAATGGTATAGCTATAAAAACAGCCCTTTTTAATCCAAATATAGATTTTCAACGCCAGTTACAACAAACATCAAATGAGTGAAAGCTTGCTGCTTACAGTTTCGAAAAATCTTTCTTTCTGAGTGGGTCCATCCTGTCCAATCTTAGAACGAAAAAGAATATTGTACATGTGTGAACAAATTCGATAAAACAATAAGTAAAACAATAGTAAAAACAAATTCGATCTCAGATGACCAATGTGCTAATGAGATACTTCCTATTGTATATAGAGGCCACCCTGAAGGCAGTACAAAATGCCCTTCCCTGGTGTTCTACCCATTTCCAGAGCCCCCGCTGATTTGCGGATCTTTTGAGCATTGTTCGTGTAAGAGATGTGGCAATTTGCGGAAACGTATGTAAAGGAGACGTGCCTGTCGAAATAAAATAGCGGTCAATTACATGTCCACCCTCAATCGAAATTTTTATCAGCGCTATCTTTCACCGTACAAAGAGACAGCACTTGTAGGCAGACCCCACCTTGTTCTAATGTTCAAGCGGCAATGGTGTTTCATGTTTTTCTTCCAAATTCACAGGGCCACCCACAGGCATTTTTCCTAGTAGCCGAACATATGAGATAAAACAAAATATTTGCCAGACATTCTCATACATTCTTTTTTTAGGTTTACATGGTAATATGTATCAAAATGCAAAACAAAAATTTGGTTTTAAAGCATTCGTTCAAGTTATTCATATAATGGTTTTAAAAATTATTGAAAAATTTCAATTTCAAGTAAACAAAATCAATACGTGCGGTCCAAATTTCTGCTAAAGAGATAAAATTATCTTCGTAAAAAGCAGAATACCACTCAAAATACTAATATTGACCGGTTTCGAAGGCATAAAACTTTCTTCGTCAGATCACGCAGAACCGTAACCTTCACTCGTACTCCCAGTGCACCGACCCAATATCCGTGGACAAATTTCGCACTTCTTAGCTCATTTGCATATGGATGTAACTATGTATTTAGGAGACAAGGGAGTCGACGATCGAATGGAGCTTATAGTACAAAATTCATTTTTTTTTTAAATATAGACAATTTTGAGAACTAATGTAATTGTTCGGCAAATGAGGTTTTTTGCCACACATCCTATCTCCCATGCCTACGCCACTAATTATAATTATATATATGCCGAAAATATTAAATTCTACCCGAAATGGAATTAATATACTAAATTTGGATTTTCTATCTCCTCCAATTTTCGGGTTATTCTAAAAAAATGAGTCTATTCCTATAGCAGGCACAGCACGAGCCAGCTGAATGAAGTTCAAATTCGAAAAAATGAAATATATCACAAAAGACAATAGCATGCTAAACTTGGAATTTTTAGCTACTCCGGTTCTCGAGTTATTCATCAAACACGATCGCATTCCTAAGACGGACTCAAGACGATGAGGTTCAAATTATAAATTATGATAAACCCCAAAAGAAATTGATATACTAAATTTAGATTTTTTAGCTGCTCCAATTTACGAGTTATTCTCGAAAAATGAGTACATTACCACTATGTCGGGCCCAAGATGGGCGAGTCTGATAAGGTTTAAAATCCAAAGAAATAAAATATACCCTAGAAAACAATGATATACTAAATTTAGATATTCTAGCTGCTACAGTTTTGGAGTTATTCTTAAAAAACGAGTACATTCTTTTTGTTGGGACTGGGACGGGGCTAGCCCGATCAGGTTTTAAATCCAATGAGCTTAGACATACCGCAAATGACAACGACATTCTAAACTTGAAACTTTTTGATAGTCCGGTTCTAGAGTTATTCCACTAAAAAAGTGAATTTCTAAGTCGGGCCCAAAACGGGTTGGCCCGATACGGTTCAAAAACAAAGGAATTAAAATATTCCCCAAAAGATAAGGATGTACTAAATTTATATTTTCTAGTTTCCCCGATTTTCCAGGTATTCTAAAAAACGGGTCCATTCCTAAGTCGGGCCCAGGACGGACTACCCCGATAAAGTTCAAATCCGAAGAAACTTAGATATACCCCAAAAGCCAACGACATGTTAAATTTGGAATTTTTAGCTACTTCGGTTCTCGTCTTATTTTTCAAAAATGAATGCATTCTTCAGCGGATCCAAGACGGGCTGGCCCGACGAGCTTCAAAATCTAAATTAAAATCCATCCAAACGGAAATGATATACTAAATTTATATTTTTCAGCTACTCCGATTGATCGATTTATTTTTTAAAAGCGAGTAAATTTCTATGACAGGCCCAAGACGGGCTAACCCGATACGGTGACATGTAATATACCCCAAAGAACAATGACATATTAAATTTATACATTCTAGATGCTCCGAATTTTTAAGTTATTCTCAAAAAATGATATATTCCTTTTGTTTAACTCAGGACGGGCTAGCCCGATAAAATTTTTATCCAAAGAGTTAAAATATACAGCAAATGGCAAGGATATTCTAAACTTCGAATTTTTAGATACACCTGTTCTCGAGTTATACCGCAAAAACGGGTTAGTTTCTAAGACGGGTTAACCCGGTACGGTTGAAAATTGAAAGAATTAAAATACACCCCAAAAGAAAACGATATATTAAACTTAGATTTCCAACGTTCTCTGATTTTCGAGATATTCTCTAAAACCAGGTAATGTCCTATGGCGGGCCCAGGACGGGCTAGCCCGATATGCTTCAAAATCGAAAGAACTGAAATGTACCACAAGAGGAAACGTCATAACGAATTTCACGTTACTATGTTAAATGAACCTGATTATTTTGGACCTCAAATGTTTGAACGAACACCATATCAAGTTAAATAAAATTTTAAAAATAAGAATATATCCCTAGCTCAATCTCTCTGAAAATCAAATGACTTTTTGTGTATACCACTTACAATAATCACACCCACTTTCACACAAATTCTTCAGTTATTTCGAAAGATATCAGTCATTTCATTTGCAATAAATTCCCATTTGTTTCAATGTTAACTCCTCCGCTTTAGACCGCTTATTCGTGACCAATGCCGTCTGGTGGAGGCGGCTTTTCAGGAACATCTCCCAGCATTGGGAGGTATAGGCGGTTGGCACACTATTAGTTCTAGACACTGTACCCTGGTCTTAGATACTCAAAACTTGGGCTAAATTTATAAAGGCTATTTCAAGGCTATCTACAAAATTTTATTAAATTCGATTCAGCCGTTCTCCCGTGATGATGAGACAAATGAAAATTTCATTTTTTACTAATATCTCGAGAACCACTGATCGTAGAAACTCCATATATGGACTAAATTTTAAGTGGGACTATTTCCAGTCTACCCACAAAATTTCATCAGATTTGGTTCAGCCTTTCTCCCGTGATGACGGGACAAACAGACAGACAGACAGATTTTCAATTTTATTTATATAGATTGTGTTCTGATAGCGTAGTGATTGTCACTGCTCTTGAAACGTATTTTACTGATACATTGTCCTTTATTTTTTCAAAAATGTAATTTGCCAAAACTGAAATCGGTGCGCCTGAGTCTAAAAGAATTTTTGTCTCTGTTTCATGAAATTTTATCTGTACGATAAGTAATTTAGTATTATTTTCATCCCCGACTGAAGCAATTAGTTCTATCTTGTTTTTAATTTTCTCCCTTTCTCCACTATTTTGTATTCTGCTATTCTCAATATTTTCTCTATTATTTTGTGTGTTATACTCTCTACCCTTCAGTCCAACGTTCTGTATATCATTTTGTGCAACATTTTTTTCTCTAGTTTCTGCTTTACTTTTTATAACTTTATTTTCTCTCAAATTGTTTCCAGCAGGGTTCTGACCCTTCTCTGCATTATTCTCTATAAAACTATTTCTAACAGGGTTTCTATTATCTGGTTTTAAAGGAGATTCCCCCCCCCCCCTCCATTTTTATGTACTTCGTGGTGATTTTCCGCAATCCCCTTTCCTAGTTTAAAGTCCTGTATGATGTATATTTATTTCCTCGAGTATTTGCATAATTTTTCTCATTCTCATATTCGTCTGTCCTCCTCCCAACATTTTGGTATCTCCCTTCGTTATTTCTGTTGACATTATTCCTATTTCGCTGGGCATTAAAATTCTGTTCTTCGTCCCAGTACCTACCCCTCTGATCCCAATTTCTCCGCTGATTAATATATTCATCCTCGTAAATATATTTTCCCTCCCTTATATTTTGTGCATGCGAGGAGTAAAAATTGTCGCTGGCTCTATCATATCCCCTACTCCGGGGTCTTTTCACATAATCAGCTCTCTGACGAAAGGGGGGAATTTCTCTTTTTCTCATGTATTCCCTTGATGGCTCCTTCAAAAAATTATATCTGAGCCGGGGTTCAACATTTGTTTGTTGATTTTTATCTCGCGTAATTCCAGCATTCTTTGATAAAGTGTCCTGGTCTGCCGCAATAATGGCATAAATATGTATCCTGTGTCTGCCTGGTAGTTTTATTCTTCTTGATTTTTAGGTGATTTATTTCTTTCATTATTGATTCAAGTAAATTAGAATTAAATTCTTGTTGTTCTTTCCTCAATACTTGGATGTAGCTGGACTGTGTGATGTTATTTAGACTTACAGCCATCGTTGCAAGGTTTGCCGATTCCAAATTCTGTGTGAAATTAACAGCCTCCCTAAAGCTTTTAGGATTCTGTTTTATAATCTCTTTTTGGTATTCTGGTTCTACTGCCTCAAGAAATTTGCTCAAGCTGAGCTTATTGATAATTACCTGTGTATGGGCATTTAGCTGTGTTTCCCCCACGTAGTTTAAAGTTAGCATTGTAATCCGGTATGCTAACTGTTTAATTGTTTCTCCTTTTGTTTGTTTGGCTGTTGTGAAAAGTATTTGATTTGTTGCAACGTTTGGTTCTGTTGTGAAAAAATCTATAAATTTTTGTTTAAAGACCTCGAAGGAAGTTTCGTTTCGCAGGTCCTTTGACCCGATGTAGAATTTTTTTGAGTTCCCGTGCAGACGGGATTTCACAATCGCTAATTTTTCCACGTCATTCCAATTTCCAAATTTGCTTAAACATCCCTGGTATTCTACTTGTGTGAGTCACTGGAACATCCCTACGCCATACTGAATTTCTCTTATGTCTCCCTTTACTCTAATTCACTAGCCTAAAATTTTCTTCACCCTTACCAATACCCGTTTATATATATCAAACACTAATTTTCATGCAACATATATATACACTACTACTATTTAAAATCCCCACACATAAAATCATACTTCTACACATATATTATTTTTAAAACCTATTCTCCGTAAAATATTACAATACATTATTACTTATCTCCAAATTTCTCCCCTATCTCAATATTTAAATCCTGCACTCCTCTTTTATACATACACATCGTATACATATAGCATAACAATTGTGGTAGCACCTATTTTCTTAAAAGTCCTCATTTCCTTAAGTTAATTTTATTTTAAATTTTCCTACATACAGTCCTGGTATAATTTACCAAAGAACAGGAACTGGTCATGGCGGTATTTTGATGCATGGGTTTTCATCACACGTCTGATCAGGACGCAAGAGTATTATTAATTTTCTCCATTAAAATCAACTTCGACATTGGCCGCGTCGGACATAAACACATGTAAATCAATTATAAAATATAAGTGGACAATGAGGACAGCGAATAAGATATAAACAATAACAAATTTATTTACAAATGATTAAAATAATAAGATAAGTATTCTCAATATCATCCTCTCAAAGTTACTCTATTTAACACAACATTAGTGGTATTCACATCTAATCTCATTGAAATAATATTTGCTCCGTTCCACAAGAGCGTCTCTCATAATTACACATATTTAAAACATACAATTAAATTTCATCACCTCAAGATTAAAGTTAATCCGTACCAATCATATATTTACACTCCCTTAAAATACAGTTAAAATAATTTGCATAAGGATCGATTATCTCAAATATGAAGGCTTATAAAATGTTAAGAGAGCACGAGAGAATCTTACTACCAAAATGTATGTAAAAGACATGCATGGCATACCTAGATACTCGTTGTGTGGTTCATCATCGGGTTGGAAGGCGGCAGGTGCCCGGCATCTCCGCAGTTGTCTGAGAACACTTTTCCTTTCAAATTCGAAAAATCAAGTGAAGTCTCTTTTCTCAAAATCTTACTCTCTCTCGAACATCTGAAAATTGTTGCCTCCTACAAAACTACGCCCCTGGTTGTAATTAGCTTGACACTGTAGCCCCTGCTATTTCCATTGGACAGCATAAGGTTACATATGTTATTGAGTGCTGTTATCGCAGAGGTTTGGTTAAAGCCCAAGAATTAATATGTGTCAGCTGGCCCAAAGTTCTCACGCTCCCTGGTGCACGTGTGACCAGTGGCAGTCAAGAAGTCACCTCTTTCCAAGGCCCCCCGCTACGAGTTCCTGTATAATTGAGACGCATCCGTTGATGAAGTTGAAGAAGCGTTGCTCTTATTTCCTTTTCAGGTGTTGTGGGAAAACATATATTTATTTTAAAAGAAATACAGGGTCCGTCTTCATAGGTTGAGATCCATCCAAAACTTACGATGTTACATATTAATCATGTAACAGTTTATATGAAGTAGCTTTCCTTTATTTAAATGTAACCAATGAGCATGAGTGTTTAGAGAGCCAATCAGGTGTCATCTTGTTTTGGCAATGAGCCAGCAAGTCACAGGGCATTTATCAATGTGTTATGTGATTGCTCTCAAGTTGGTTGGGTTTTTTTATGTTCTTCGATTTAGTGAGTTTGTAAAACATAATAAAATTAAAGAAATGGCACAAAGAATTGACTGGTCACCCAGAAAGTGATGTAAAATAGTACTATTAAGTGAACAAGGCTACAGTTATGAAGAAATATTGGGGAAAACTTCTGGGAAAGCTGCAATATTTAAATTTAAAATATCATGATTGTTGCAGCTCAGTGTCTTTACTTACTCCTGGGTGAAATATGAATGCACAAGCACGAGATATTTTATTTTGTTTTAAAAAATTAGAAGATTATATAAACTTGGGGATTCTAAAGATGTTTAATGATTGGTGAGATTTAAACATAATACATGGAAATATACATAATCAAGTACATAATTATGTGCCACCAGACAAGTTCATAAATTAACTTGAATGTAAAATCTCATCAGATATATTGTTAAGTTTAATATATATACTGCAGAGCAAGTTAATAAATTTTGAGGAAATTGCATATGTAGAGTCGTAGTATCCATATGAAATCAGGACGAAAACTAAAAGTGTTAGCTAGCTTTAAACAGTTAGCAGGTAATTTGTAGCACTTTAAAAGCCTGTAAACCAAACAAATGAGTCTGAAAAAAAAAATATGACAAATTGAATCTTACTGAAGTTTTATTTTTTAAAATATTATTTACTCAAAAACCATTTTGACTCCATCAGACTGAACGACACACCGCTGATTTTTTTTTTTCCCTCTTTTTTGAGTGCAAATAGCCTTTCATAGTTACGTTTGTTATACAGTAAATTTAAACTGACAGTTTAGATTGATTGGTGTATTTTTTCTGGGAATTAAAAATAATTATGTATTTATGTTTATATGTACTTGGGTCAACATGTGATTGAACCCTGGGAGTTGTATAACATTTCTGTCAAGTGCCTGCTTATTTTTGTCTCGGCTATTGGTCTCTTTTCTTAAGGACCTTCTCTTTTCTGGGGTAGTACAATAGACCTCTGGTCGATGTGCTGTGCTCTCCTGGAGCCACCCACTTTCATGTCATTCATTCATTCATATGTTTATATGTATATATATTTTTAATTATATTTATATGATTTGTGAGGATTCTAAATATAATATTTAATAATTTATTTTTAAATTAAAAGCAGTTTTAAATTGTTTCTTATAATATTATATTTTAAAACCTATAATAAACAGTAAATCATTTATGATTCTGAATAAGTGAAGCAGTTTTAAATTATTTTCCATTTAATTTCTATTCCTTTTGTGCAATGTTTCAAATTTGGGATTTTTTATTTTAGATAAAATCTATTTTATAACTTTTCAAAAGCACATGTACTTAATCAAAATACTAAATTACAATTGCTTACTGCAGTATACTGGTAAAAAAATATTTCATGTACGGAATTTTTTATATTCTCTAAATTAACTGTGAACATCACACACTAAACCGGGTACAAAGTCAATAATCCACTTTGAATCTGGCTTTAAATTCATTCGTAATAGCAAAACTGAAAGTAGAGTGCCGAACCAGACACCCTTAAGGATTTTCAAAGTTTATTAAATCATAAAGAAATCACTTTCATAAAAATGCTTTGAAAATTGGATTATACAGTCACTGATTTATTATCATAACAGACGTAATGTAACTTTAATGACAGTAGTGAATTTTGTTTACAATCTGGCTTCCTGCATTTCACACTTTTATATGAAAAACATCATTTTTTGACACAGATATAAATATTTTATCTCATGATGTAAAACTAGTAGTCGGGCACATTGGAGTGATACAATACTTTTATACAATACTATTTGGCAGTTTGGGATGGAAGAAACAATTATAATTATCAAAACTTTCCGAATGTAACCAAACTTATTCACCGATTCTCGAAGCCGCGGACGAGCCTTCTGACGTCACATTCTATGCATGCCAAAATGGGTTGTTTTCCCACGACAGTCAGAAAGGTGAACTTTGACTACTAATAAAACATGAAATACATCTCGGAGAATAAAATTTTTTATACTTTTGTCCATTTTACAACATTTCGAATCAAATAAAAAAAAAAGGGCGAGAGTTGTCCATTAACAGAAGCAATAATTCAATCTTTGTTTCACATTATAACAGCTGCAGAACTAAAAAACTTGGTTCACTCCATGGGAAAATGCTATAAGGCCGTAATTAAGGCTAAAGGTTACCCAACTAAGTATTAACAGACGTGAGAATTTTTGTATATCTCATTTTTTCTATGTATTTTACTTTCTTCTTTATAAATGCTGTTCTATTAAAAAATAATTCATAAATGTTATTGCATTACAATCTTGATTAAATTATCTTTCCATTGATATATAATTTTATGGTATTCGTACAAAAAAAAAAAGTGGTGTTATGAGCCATCAAACCTCAAAAACACACTTTTTCCAAAAGATTTCCACAATTTTGGCCACTACTGTACAATCCTTTAAATTGACAACGTTATTGGTTGTCGGGAGCCATAATAAGAAATCTTTAATTTGTGTTTATAGTTTTCCCGCAATATCGATATTTGTTAATCTAAAGAAAGTCACCTGTTGGTCTCATTAGATTTTTATCTTGAATACAAAACATAAAATTTGTTATTTTCAATCAAGTCATTTTATACAAATCAGTAAAATTCTAAGCTTTTAACAACTGTTCTAGGATTGTGCTACCTAAGTTTTTCTGAAGCAAAGTAGTTTGAAATAAATGCTGAAAAGTAAGGCATTTAATAATAGAAATGAATGTACCTGTTGGTTGCTGTCCAAGACTGCATTTACATCCAATAATCCTGTAAGTGGATAGTTAGAATTTTTAAATACATTAATTGCACATAGTGTGTAAAATATCACAGAAGAATCAAGGATATAATTCAATGGTTCTCAACGTGGGTGATAGTGCCCCCAAGGGGGCATTTTGCTTTTCCCAGGGGGCATTGGCCATTTTGGGACCTTTTTTATTATTTTTTTAAATAATAAAATATGGTGAGTTTTGATGTTTATTGATAAAGCAATGAAACTTCTATCAAAATATTTCGAAGATTTTATTGTAAAGAAGAGTTAAAAAATGCGCTTTTAATGTTATGTAAAAGAAATATTTATAGAGTTCAACACGCCTTCCACAAGAAAATTAACTATCTGCAAGAACGTTGACCGGAAGTGGTCTGGCAAGCTGCCAAATCAACCCACGTGGACACTGGGGCTTTGCTTTATCATTGTTTCCTTCCCACTATTGTTGGGGCTCTGTGACAGTGCATGGGCAGAGCGGAAGGGATTGTGCAGGAGGAGATGCGGCGTGGTGATAAAAGGCAGTGTCACGTTAGTTGTTAGCGAAGTAAAATCAGTGTGGAGTGAAGTTTTTTTGCATTGTGCATTTTAAGCCGTGTTTAAACTCTCGCACACAGTGTCTGCTGTTTGAAGTGTGTAACAAATTCAAAGGATTTTAAAGAACTCTTAAAACATGACTGAAAAGAAGAAATTCCGCCAATACTCAAATGAATACTTTAAATCTGGTTTCATCCCTTCTCCTACAAACGTACGGCATCCCTTTTGCCTTCTTTATGAACAAACATTTTCTAATGAAGCCTTCTAGGCTGAATGAACACTTCACGAAAATGCATTCTGACAAAGTAGGTAAAGTCATAACATTGTTTAAAGATCTCAAGTCAAGATTTGAGAAACGACCAACTTCAAAAATCTTCAAGCGAAATTAAGAAAGGGTTTCTTGCTTCTTATAAAGTTTCTCAGTAGCAAAATGTGGTGAGCCTTACACTATTGCGTAAACATTAATAACACCAGCTGTTAAAGAAATAGTAACTACTATGCTTGGATCTAATACTATTGCTAAGTCAGTCCCTTTGAGTAATGATACCATCTCAAGAAGGATTGATAAGATGGCTGCTGATGTGGAAGAAACACTTTTCGACATACTGAAGAATACAGAATTTGTATTGCAGATCGACGAATCTACCATTACGGACAGTGAAGCGTTGTTGCTGACTTATGTTCACTTTATTGATTGAAATGACAAGATAGTAGAGGAAATGCTGTTTAGTAGGAATTTGACTGCAGATACAAAGGGCTCCTCAATATACAAAAAGGTCAAAGAGTTTTTCACAGAAAAAAAATATTCCATTATCAAATATTTTAGCGTGTGCAACTGACGGAGCTGCATCTATGGTGGACAAATACCGAGAATTTATAGCTCACTTAAAAAAAGCTATACCTGGTATTATGGCCGTCCATTGTGTTATTCATCAACAACACCTTGTAGCAAAAAATTTGAGTGACAAATTGAATGACTCTCTCCGATATGTTATTAGAGCTGTTAACAACAAAATAAAGGCAAATCCTCTCAATGATTGTCTTTTTCATAAACTCTGTGAAGATAATGATGACGAATTTGAACATCTGCTCCTGCATACCGAGGTGAGGTGGCTATCCAAAGAAAAGTGCTTGTGATGTTTCTATGCTCTGTTTGACTCGGTGGTGGAGTTTCTTCAGTCAATTGACCCCAGCCTCAGGGAAGCAATTAAACGGCGACGTTGTGATGTGGCCTACCTGTCAAATGTGTTTGATAAACTCAATGAGGTAAACAACAAACTATAAGGAGATAAAATGAATTTTATCAAGGAAAAAGGAGTAGTTTCTTTTTTCATTGTCAAACTGAGCCTTCTCAAGAACAACTTGAGTCATCATGAGTTGTAGCAGTTCCCGAGCCTCATGCAAGAAATATACAAAGGCGAAAACAATCTTCAGGACGACGATTTAGGCTTTTTTTGTGCTCACCTTAAACAACTGAAAGACAATATGGAAACAAGATTTCAAGACCTTTGCAATCTTCAAATACCATCATGGGTATTCAATCCATTTACAGTGGATGTAGAAGACTTTGAGCGAAGGTTGCAGGAACAGCTGACCGATTTGAAATATGACAGTGAAGCTCAGTCACTGTTTCAACAATGCGGTTATGAGAGCTTTTGGGTAAAAGTGTAAAACTCCTACCCTCTTCTTTGGCAAGAAGTTAAGTTGTTACTTTTAGCTTTTCCTTCAACCTACTTGGTGGAGAGCGGCTTCAGCACCGTGCAGCAGCTTATGACAAAATCAAGAAACAAACTGAAAATTTGTGAGAAGGGTGACCTCAGACTTCAACTGACAAAGCTGGAACCTAACATCCTAAAACTGGTGTCCGCTCATCAGGCCCAAGGCAGTCACTAATAATCAAAAGGTTTGAAAGAATTCAGATTTGTCTTTTTTTACTTTTAAATGTTTTATGTACATTCTGAGAAAGTGTGTTTTTGTAAACTTGCATTTACTTAAAATGCTTTATTTTTTTCGTATAATTTGTTGAGTTTAAGAAATAATTGTCAATCATAAAAACATTGAACAGAAACTGAATGTATCTCATTGGTTCCCGTAATATTTACCTTCCTAAAACAGGTTTTGCTAAAATCCTTTAACTAAGTTTGCTACTTAAAACTGTTTATTAAAACGTAATATCAAGAAACGTCCATATCTTTCTTTCGGTTTAAAAAGCCTTAAAATGCATTGAGGTTTCGTTTGAGTTCAAAGAAAAGGGTAAGGTGTAACATAGAGGGGGGGGGGGGGCATTGGCCACATACCTTTTACCGCAGGGGGGGGGGGGGGCTACTCTGAAATAGGTTGAGAACCGCTGATATAATTGTTCTTACCTAGATTAAATATTTTGGGCAGAGGCTCAGGTTCCAGAAACTGCCTATTCTTCCCAAAAATGCTAACAAAGAAATGAAATAGTTTAAAGAAGCTGCATCTAATTTAATATAAGAAACTTCAGAAAATGGAAATTTTAACATATACTAAGAATTGGGGAAATAAGTTAAAATGCAAAAACATTTTATAAGAATTTAACTTCAAATGCATAAAGAATATTTTATTGACAAGAAAATGGCAAAACCCCAGGAAGAAATATTTTTTCTACTATTTATTATTTTATTAGTCTAAAAATATTGAATTCAATTTTCAGTTATCAAGTTTTTGCTATATTTTGAATGTCAGTTTCATATTCAAAGTATAAATATATAGTGTCTAGTGAATTGGAAAAGTAATTTTTATTTAATTATTCATATTAGATTTGAGTTTACCCTGTACTTACCATATTTTAATAGGAAAAAATAAAAATTCCTACTTTAAAATTAAAAATCCTTTCCCCCCCTTCAGACTACAAAATTTTAGACATGCTATAGGGATTTTGGCGAGATGTGAAAGTCTCCCCAATTTCTATTTACTAAAGAAGTGATACATGTTTTTGGTGGTGACAAAAGAGTCATAGCATAAGACAAACTTAAATTCATGGAGAAAAACAATCTGCTAATCACAAAGTGGATTTTATATTACTGGTTACAAGTTTTGAAGATGAACACATTTATAATGCTAACAAAGCTGCTCTTTACTGGAAACTCCTTTCTAATAAAATACAGGAATTTAAGAACAAGGCAAAAATACTGAGTACAAGAAACATAATGAATGGTTTACATTGTTTTTGCAGTAAATAAAACTGGAATTTCTCCTTCTGGAAAAAAGTCATTTTAAAAAATTTGAATCGAATGAACTTTTCAGGAATCTGTGATAATTAGAAAAATATGTGGATGACCCAAGTTATTTTTAAAAGATGATTTCACAAGTATTTCATTCCATCAGTGTGTCTGCATTTATGAAACATGAGATTAAAAGAAAATGCTGCACTTTGAATGGATCAATGCCGGGCTCTTCCAAAAGAAAAATAACTTGTTTCATCGGATAAAAAATATCAGTAATTTATTTTCCGAAAAAACACAAGTCTCATTCGACTCATGAATCAGGGAATTATTGAAACTTTTAAAAAGAACTACCAATGAGAATTGATATTCAAATTGCTAGATGGCCTTTGCCAACTGCATTGGAAAAATCAACTTCAGAAATATTATGTACTTTTCAAAAAATCCACAACCATTGCTAAATGTTGTGGATTTTTTAAAGGCAGATGTTGAGCCTAGTGTATAAGGAGGGGCTTCAATGGAACTAGGAGAAGATATAGCCATGAATTTTATCAAATATACACTTCAAGAATGGGTTCATATTGCTGATGAAGAAACAATATTTGAAACTCTTCTAATGATCACATTGTAGAAGTAAAATTGAAGAAAAGACAAAAAATTAAAGCAGTAATGAAGAGAAAGAAAACCATGGAATTAGAGATTCCTATGGAAGGAAAGCTTGAAAATACCATAATGATTTGAGAATTATATCTAGGTGTTAGTAAAGTACCATCTGCTCTCATTTGGCACAACGGCAAAGCATAGTGTTTATTATAAGTATTTTTGATTATTTTTAAAGTTCTCCAAGTATTAACTGTAGAACAGGGTACATAATATATGGAGACAAAAACAAATTGATATTCTTTAGCACCACCAATTAGCTTTCAAATGATCTTGAATGAGTTTTCTCAACATGAAGCTTTAACTACATGGTCGTAACTACAAAAGAATCTGTTTAAATATTGGAGAAGACTTACAAAAGTTGCAATTCCAATTGCATGAAAGATAACATTTTTGTGCTTGACTTTCAAATGGTTGGCAAAAACTGGGGGGGGGGGGGGGGAAGCAATCAACTTTGAGTTTCTTTTTTTTTTTAACATATAGTGTAAATAGTACTGTGTAAGAGTAAATGTATCCGAGGACACTTTGAAGTTCCGACATGCACGATATAATAAGGAGCTATTGATAATTTACAAAGGTTCTTATTTTTTCCATATAAGTACTTAGAAAATATAATAGCATTTCATTTTTCATGAACAAGAATTCTGTAAGGGCTTACTCAATGAAATGTAAGTGTTTGTTCATTATAGATGACTTCAAGATATGTTCATATAACACAGCATACATTATAATTTATTACAAGCTAGTGGGTACTCCTGAAAAATCAGGGAAACACTTGTATGTGTTGTATCCATGGTGTTCCTCATTATAGTATAGTACCTTGTTAATTGTATCCAAAGAATACTTACTAAATATATATAAATATAATACTTAGAAAATATTCATTTCTTCCAGGGAGGAGGGATTAAGGATCAATTGCACTGGCCTCTGGAGATCTAACTGACACTCAAAATTATATTATTAGATTGATTATAATATTTTTTCATAGTTAAAAATATTAATATTAATAGTTTTTAGATTTTATAAAAGTTTAAGGTTGAGTTTTACAATTATGCAGTCGAACCTACTTATTTGATTTAAATGTTAATATTTAATGGAATGTAAGGGGTATACATTTTTATTATTATTATTATTATATATGTAAATTTACTGTAATTCTAAATGTTGTCATCGGATCTTATGGTCTTGAAAGTTGCTTCAATAATAATGGAAAATTAAATATGTTATGATAGCCCCGTTCACATGCACATTTTAAAGCCGGTATTATGGCTGCAATTTGCCCGTGCCACCGTTCCCATGTCCAAGTGGGCAAAATACCAGTTTGAAAGAGGATTGAAAGGAGGTAGAATTTTGTTCCTTCTTATTTGAGGTAATGAAGGGGGTAGATTGGGGATTTACCCACAATTCCATGCGCGTAGCTGCAATTTCTTGAAAAACATGGCGGATACTGAGATACCTCGTGGACCTCGTATACAAATTCTATCTGAAGATTCTATAATAGTGGTGAATTTATAGCATTTTATATAGATTATTTTGCATTCATTACATCAGCCGTTTAATTCATTTATGAATTAAACGGATTGATCATTACATTCATCCGTTTAATTCATTTTTAAATTAAACGGATTGATCCTTATTATACCTCAGAATTTAATAAACGGAGAATCCTACTAAAAACATTGATGCGGATATGTACATTTTGTTTATTTGAGCTAACTGTTATCTCACGAATTAGAAATATTTGTTCCTCGATTTCAGGATAATTTTTATAGAATCATTTGTTTCTCAATTACAAAACCTATACAATTGAGTGTTAGTTAAAAGTCATAAGCCAGCTAATTTTCCTTTGAAGCAGTAACTTTAAAATATAATGTTCTGTTTCTTGGGCAAATTTTCTGGATTTATATAAGTAGTTTTTAACAAATGATAAAAAGATTTTCTTAGGTTTATATAATATACATTCTCCTTATATAAAACTATCTTAATACTCATTTATTTTATATTATTAAAAAGGAGTATAATGTGTTTATATTTAAATGAATATATGTTGTTAATTATTGTAAATAAATTATTTATACATTATATTTCAAGTTTGATTATTTTAGTTTTGTATTCTAAGCTTTTTACATATCAAAGCAAAATGTCCCATAACTTGAGATGATGTGACTATGATGTCAATATTATGATTAGTAAAGAATTGTGTTTTATAATTATGTATATCAATAACAAAGTAAAATGTTTAAAGCATTCAAAATTACTTAACATACATTTTGCAATAAACTAAACTGTGTAAATTAGCTTACAAAATGCTAATCTCCCCCCCTCCCCTCCCCCCAAAAAAGAAAGAATACTTCATCATTGCTAGCATCAGAAATATAAATTATTTTTATATATTTTAGATACTACAATCTATCAAAAATATAATAAAACTATCGTAACCCCCAAGTTTAACCAGATAAATGTAGTTTTAAAAAAATTAGTTCCACTCATATGTTTTCAAATAGAGGCACTTTTAATGAAAAAATTTTCTTCCATTCTGCAGTTCAAAATCAAATCGGTAAGCATTATTTCTTCGTATCCTCATTAGTATATAAATAGGATTTATATGCTAATGAACAGCACTAGTAATTTAAATTCAATCTGTAATTTATTATTTCTAATCTTGATTCGGAATTTCCAAAATACTACAGAGCTTTTCAAATGCCTATTTTAACAATTACATGTTTTAGCACCTCCTGAGCACGCTTTCACTATTTTTAGATAGTAATGTTTGTCTGTGGTTGTGTCTACAATAGCTGTTGCAAATGTTAATTGATTTTCACAATCTTTGTTAACGAAAAATCTAAAATTGCATTGAATTTTCTGAAATGCGAGCTAAAACTTCGAAATTTCATATTTCTTTACACATTGTGATGTGGCCGATTTCTTACGTACACAATAGCTGTTGCAAATGTTAATTGATTTTCACAGTCTTTGTTAACGAAAAATCTAAAATTGAATTGAATTTTCTGAAATGTGAGCAAAAATATGTTAAACTACCAAAAAGATTTTAGAATAGAAAATCTCGTCGCCATATTTAGGAGTACAGAAAATAAAATAAAATAAAATTTAGCCTCAAAATAGAATTAACAAAAAGAACAGAATTTTGAGTTGAAGCTTTGAAAATTATTTGGATTCTACTATTAAGCTATAAAATTAGTAGTAATCATTTGTTTGATTACTTTTTTTGAATACTGTACATTTACACATGAAGTCGATTTTATTTTATTAATTTTATTTTTGGATTACTTAAGAGGACCACCTATTTTACATATCAATGAAACATGTTCATCATAAGTATTTTTTATACTGCTATATTAAAAACATTATTTTTAACTGCGGTATCAGTGGTATATGAGATTTTTTGTATCTGGGCCATGCAGTAAGGTCTTATGTGTTTTTAATAAAAAAAATGAGTTATACCAATTTTATAATAGTTTAAATGTATTTGGTATAAATATGCATATTTTTTTCTCTATGCCAACTTCTTATATCGATTTGTCTTGAATAAAGTTTCCTAAAATGCTGTTACACTTTTTCCACTAATTCAAGTTTATACATCATAATGTAGCTTAAAAATGAAGATTAAATGAGAAAAACTTTCTTTTTTGACTTTTAAGAATGAATTCTTTAAACAGTTTCATGAAATAAAACTTTATATATATACATATTAGAATAAATATATATTTACAGTTTTAAAGATATATTAAATTTAATTTTGGCATATTTTTAATTTGATGTTTAGTTTATAAAGATCCAAGTTTAATTTATATATATTATTTAGATTTAATTTATATATATAAGATATTTCAAAAACAATAATAAAATAGTTATTTTGTTTCTCATTTCCGTACATTTGTTATATTAAATAGATAAAATAATAACATGGAATAATCAATTAAAAATAATATGCTTTTTAAGAAAGCAATTAAAATATATATATATATTGTTTACCAAAAATCAATGTTAAAAATATTTAAGAAAAATTGGTCCTAGCTCTTTAAGCGGGAGTAATGGGGGCTGCACATGTGAACCAGTCTAGAATGGATCCCGGAAAATACCCCCTTTTTCACCCCAATGTTACATGGCCGAGAAATACCGGCTTGCATGTGAACGGGGCTAATGTGTAATTTACTAGAATGAGTGACTGGAAATGTATTAAGATTTATCTGAAAAAGTTTGAAACTGAACGTAGCCAGACACTATGATCAATTAATATCAAGTTTTTATATAAGATTCATTGCTCAAACATGAACACAAAATGACAATGGGCATTTTAGAGAGTGGATAGTATATATCTATGTACAGTGCACTTACTATTGATTGATATAGTGTTCTTCAGATCTATGACATTGTGAAAACACTATCTTTCTGTATTACTACTATCTAAATTAAACTGATCATTACAAAAATTCAATAAAACTGCTGTCTAAAATAATCTGAAATTATATTTAAAAAAAAAAAAAAAACGTAACGGCCGCCTAAGCAGTTGATTAAAGGTAGTAATTTGTGTTTCGGGGCCAGAAAGTGTAAAAATAGTACAGGACATTTTTTGAAAACTTTGTGAAGAAAATTCTAAAAAGCTTGTTTTAAAAAAGTTTTGTATTCGTTGATGAACAGTGAAACTAGGTTCTAAGAGAGATCCAAGTAGCCATGTGAGCTGTGAGCACTTTCTTGGTTTATATTTAAAGCCTTGTTATAGGGAAGACACTTTATTTTTAAGAAAACTTTTATAAAAACCTTAATTGCTAACTAATTAGCACTCAATGTGCTAATTACAAGATGCAAAATTTTTCTTACCTCTGTCTCTCATTATCTGCAGTTTGCCAAAAAGTTGGAAGTTCTTCAGTAGCACCTTCTTTGTATAAATGTTGGCTTTTGTCTTTCAATGTGTCTAAAGTAATGAATTTTTCTTTGTACTTCTCATAAGGGTCTGTAGATTTTTCTTCTATGAAACATTGGTTTATGTCTGTTTTATAAGGAGAAGCTTTGTTGTAAGGTACAGATTCTGAGTTTTCTATAATATTTGTTTGGTTGGGGTTGATACAAGAATTACTTTCAATTTTAGAATACGAATCATATTTGGAAATAATGCAAATCTCTGTTTTTTCTACATCTGATTCATTGTGGGTTGACTCTTCAAAGCTTTCTTGCATTTGAATTTCTTTTTCTCGAAGTAATTTACTTGCATCTGAAATGTTACTCTCTATCAAAGCTGTTGGGTTCATAATTTTGTACTGCACGTCTTCATTCATATTATGAACATCAGTGTGCATAGCATTATTTTGCATCGCCTCAAATGAACCACTGTCATTTAGATTGCCTTCACAGTGTTCATCAAGTATTCCACGTTGACCTTGTTGCAAATCTATTGCATCATTATTGACTGGACGTTCAAACATATTTTCATCAAGCTGCTTATTTTTTGTTAAACTATATCCTTTAGTTGAGTCATGCATTTTTTCCCAATGTAAAGTACTTATTTTATCTTTTTTTATATCACTTGCAACTGTATCAATCACAGTATCATTGATATTAATAGAGTTCAGACTTTTATTACTGCAGCATATATTTTCTTGACTTTCTATTTCTTTTCCAACAATATATTTTTGTACAAAATTTTCCACTTCTTGTAATGACTGTTCGTTTGAAGAATCTGATGTAAATTCTCTGATCTTTCTTTCTAGCTTTTCAGCTTCATGTACAGCATTGCTAATATTTGCATCACTTTCCCTCATTGAATGATTGCTGAAAGGCAGTGCGTTACTTGTATGCTTTGAATGTCCAGTGCCTACAATGAGATTTTCTCCACCAACTTTAATTTCCAATGGTAAACTATTTTGATGGAAATATTGTGATGCGATCTTGCATGAAGTATCATGCATCTCATTTGAGAAGAGCTTGCATGACTCCAATTCCTGTAACATTTCACATTTTTCCATATCTAGGGCATTCAATTTTGATACAGATATATCCTTTCGACAACTTTCCGAAGGTTCCTGAACTCTGGCTTGTAAAGTATCTGTATCATCACTTTCTTGTGTTCGTTTTAGCATATCTTTGTTGGAATGTGGGTTTTGCTCCATTTTTAATGATTCTCCTGATTTTACACTGTCTTGCTGAATAACATCAAACATAAAATATTTGTCTGTGTACTCATTTATGAGTTTTTCTTCTAACAAGTTTGCCAATTTATTTTGAATTGTGGAATACTCATTTTCATTATAATCAACATTTCTCCCTTCAGTTGGGTCCGAGTGCTGTCTTCTGATGAAGTCTCCTGCCAACATTTTCTCTTCTGATTTTTTATCGGCATGATTTACTTGTGGATACTTTTTCATTTCTGCTTTATTTTGAATTACTGCATATTCCAAATGTATCGCAGAAGATTCATGTGAATATTCATTATTCATATTTATTGAATCATTTGTTATATCGTTTTGAAGCAAATTAAAACTTTCTTTATCATTGGGTCGTTTTTCCTCATCTGTAAAATAATTATTATTGCTATTGCTAATAAATTCACCGTTTCTGATGTGGCATTCAGTGATGACAATGCCATTTTCCCTTTCTACTACATTTATATTTTGCTTTGCAGTTTCCATCTTTGCAACAGAACATTTTACTACTTTGGCAGAGCTGCTTTTGATCACATCACTACCCATATCTTCTGCTTCATTTTGTTGCAAGTTTTCACTTTTTATTGAAAGTGTGACCTCCATTTCCTCATTGTTAAAGCTACTGAATTTTCCCTTTTGTGTATGCATTTCAGATATAGCAAAGTTGTTGTTGTGTTCTTGTTTTAAATGCATTTCCAGGATCAGAGTCTGTGCCTCAGCTTTCATTGTATCATGACTGAGGGCGTTTTCTGTCAGAGATGGAGTGTTTCTATCTAGACTTTCTACAGGAGTTGTTTTCTCATTCTTAAAAGATGTCAATATACCATGTTTTATGTGAATTTCTGTTATATCCAATGTTTTCTTCTTTTCATTGGTCATCTTGATATTTTCTTTTTTCATTGATTCTTCCGCTTTCATTTCACTTAACATTTCTGTTATATTGATTTCCTGATCTTTAATTTCCACACTTACATTGCTGATTTCACTGTCTTTCTCTGTAGTATCAAATTGTTCTGCTTCAGGTTTATTATTAGTGTTTGGATTAAGACATTCATTATTGATACGGTTGCGATATCCAATAAGTTCATCCATTGAAGATATGTTTAGATTATTCTCAAAATGATCTTCCTGGTTTCTATTTGTTGCATCGACACCACAAGCATCCTTTTCTTTAGTTTCTCCCTGCCCATCACTTCTGCTGCTCTCCAAATTTTTCAAAATTTCAGTAAGAGTGTTATTTCTTTGAATATCTGGTTCTGGAAATTTTTCCTTTTTATTTATGTCATTGTTTTGCAGTTTTCTTTCAATGCCTTTGTCCTCCCTCAATTTGAATTTGGTGTGTAATGTTTCTTTACTATCCAAATTTACTATATTGTCTTGCAGAAAGTCACCATTTGTATTTTCTTTTAAAATGGCATCTTTCCACCTATGCAAACATTTAAAGTCATTGTTAACAGAAACTGTTTTTTCTTTCAATTCATCCATGTCTATTAAAGAATCAGTCTTAGTGCTATTTCTTTCAGTCATCAAAATCTCATTTTGACAGATGTCATCATTCAAGAAAACCATCTTGTCTTCCAGGACTCTATAATATTTTTTATCATCTTCAAAATAGATCTGATCTTTGTGTTCTAAAACGTCTTCGTCATTTTCCAAATATATTTGACATTTGTGTTCTAAAATCTCTTTACCATTACAGGTGTCATCTTCTGTATATATGCCATCAGTAAAGTTTTCACTTCCATTCTCCATTCCAGGACATAAGACTGATTTCCTTTGGGGTGAAGATTCATTCGTAAGATTTTCATCACCTTTCATAATTGTTCCTTCCTCTTGATTCAGAGTTGTCTCGCATGGGACCTCATTATTCGACAGCTTGTAGATGCATATGTCTTCAGCAGCCTTTTGATTCAGGCAGGGTTTCATGCATGTTGCATTTATCAGTGCAGGTTCATCTATCTCTTCACTTGATTTGTTCTGTTCGGCCAATTTTCTTCTGGCTTCTTCTAGAAGAAGCTGCATGTTTGTCTTTCCTTTCTTCAGTGCCAGGACAGCTGTAATATATTAGCAAAGGCATATCTTAAGATAGAGAACACAAATGTTTTAAAAACATTAAAGAAAGTTTTGTCCACATTCATGATCAAATTGAGTACAATGTTGACTTATTGGGTCTTCTATCCATAAAAAATGCTATCTCAATAATTGTGTAGATTAGAACTTGGAAAAGGGTGGGTTTCAAAAATATCATTTAATTTTGCCTTCCAAATGGTGAAGAAAATAATTGAAATTTGCATACCACACAAATTCTAATGGGCAATTTATATATTTATAGACCCACTAGGGACATTTTATGATATTCTAGCTTATAGGAAAAGCTCAAAGACTCCCACATAGTCCTAAGTTCTTTACTTGAAAAAGTAGCTGTGGGTACAAGATTAAAATAGAAAAACAATAAAATGTATAGATGATACTTCTGGTTTTAAGTTTCTGGTTCATTTTCCTTGAAATGGCAACCTTCGGCATTTTTGGTGCATAATTAGTGATTGCTTAATACTATTTTAATAAAATCACTTTTGCATAGTTTGATAGATATTCCTGCTAAGTTTGCTTGACTTTCAATCTCTTCTGAAGTTTTTATTAGAATCAACCTGTATAGAAGGATTGGTTGGTACTTATAAGCAGTTTGATTGCGGATCAGTCCTAATTATTGAAACATGATTTATGAGAAAACGGTAGCTTGCCTCTTCAAGTAATGAAAATTAAACTACTTTTATACGAGTAATGTGTGAGCGGTGTCAAGTGCATATTTACTCCAAGCCACAAGATAGGGTTTCAGCCTGTAATTAAAGCTAGAAAAATAATTTTCATAGTTGTCGTGGGGCAAGTCTAAAGATACAAGAAAATATATATATATATATATATATATATATATATATATATATATATATATATATATATATATATATATATTCAAATCAGTAGAATAAAAGTAGAGAAAAATACTGCTGAAAACTGCCTTTTTCAATGTAACGTTTCTCATTATTTTGTTCTTGTCATAACGTTTACTGTTGACAACCTATAGGCCAAACCAGTTAATCGATTTTGATGACCTTTTTCCTTATAATTGAAGAAAATTTGAATTTCAGTTATTTTCTGTAGGAAATAAGTAAAGAATTGTGTAGGCCATTTGGAGACAGAAAAAAATATAACCCAACAATGAAATTTAATAACTTTTATATTTATTTTATGTGTGAGGCATTAGAAAAAATTTTGAAAACTTTATTATGAGTTATAGAGTTTAATGAATTATGAAGTTATAGAGATTGTTTACCCTTACGGATTCCATTTATTTTCATTCTTGAAATAAAGGTCTATTTTATTGTCACCATTTTTATTTGCATAGGATAAATTACAAATGAAGATGACGTTGTAATTTGAATGATAGAATTAAAAGATGAAAATATCTACCTTCAGCAGTTTAGACTGTAAATTCATTGCTTAGTAAGTCAGTCTCGCTCAGCGGATGATATAGATGCTGAATGGAAATATAATATAGACACGTATTTACAAAATACCAAGGATGGGGGCAGAATAGCTCAGGACCAAGGAGGACCATGCGCTTGGAGGACCAAGTTCTATTTCTAAAGCTATTCAAACTATCCCGTGTCTACGTGGAGTATGGACACGTTAAATCTGTGTGTCCGAAAGTCTTTCTGAAAAGTTGGTGGTAGGAGAAGCAGGATATGGTCCCTGTGGATGTCAACTCCACTGGGTTCCAGTCTATATTGGATGGTTCACCCAGTTCCCCAAACAGTTACCTTACACCTTCCTGTAGCAGCCGTTCAAATAGCTGCTCAAGTTTTCGAACAAGTCGGACGGTCTGGGTCTTCAACACCTTCCTGTAGGTCATAACATTAACTTACTGCATTGTATACGCCACAATATGGGGTTAGAAGAAGTATAAAGGTGCATATATGCTAAATCTCTAAAAAAATAAACAAGCCTGCAGTAGAGTGTATAAAAAGGCTAAGTTCATATCAATTCAGGCAGGCAAAGAAAAATCTTACCTTCATAGTCTCAGATGTTTTTGAATTTAACATATGTTAAAATTCAGGAAAAAGTAAGAAACCCATATTTTTTTGTTTTGTTCAAAAACATTCCTGGCCCGAGATACAGGCCGCCAAAGATAGCGCCATTTCTCACTTGTGATTTTCGACAAAATTTTAAAATGTTCTATCTCTGGAACGGTTCAAGATATTTTGTTGCGGGTTTTTTATTTGAAAGATAATACGTTTCTGATTAAAATGATATCCTCCTTTTGGAAATATGTGTCCAAGTTCTCTTGCTGTAGCCTTCTGAATTTTTTTTTGAAAAATAAAAAAAAAAAAAAAATTCAAAAATGCCAATCTCAAAAATTTTGATTTTTCTACTGTTGATCAGTACCATAGAGTACTACAATTCCTGAAAAGAACTTCCATTTTTAGGTTTAACAGGTTTTATAAACAATTGAAAAGTTTGCCACACATTAAACCAGTTTCCGTTAATACATATTCGTCACATTGGTCTCATGAAATCAAAATCTAGTCTTATTTGACATGGCATTTTAATTCTTAATAAACAGACACAGCTTTCAAAACATATTAAAGCTTCCAAAATATATGTACAAATTCCAAAACATATTACAGGTTCCACAGCATACCACTTCTGTGCACTCTGCTTAGAACTGAAATTAGCAATTCAATGGACTATGTTTCTACGTTGAAGCGTTCGGTCAGTTTTCTTTTGGTGCACTCACCCACAGCTTCAGTAATTTCTCTGCGCTTTCTTGATGCATACAGCTTATGACTTGGCTTCACTGACCATGGTTTCCTAACAGGACTAACACCGACCTCTGCAGCCGACTGACTCAGGGAATCTAATTCTTCTTCTGCATCATCCACACCATGGGAGACTTCTTCTTGTTCAGTTAGTGTCTGTTTTGATATTCTGTAAAAGTGTTTAGGACACAGAAAGTCATCACTGGAAACATCTTGACTTTGAAACAGTCTTGAAATGAGCACTCTTATTCCCAACCTGAAGAAAGTCTGTTTTTTTGCTAGTTTTATATATCACTCTTTTATGGATATGCAAATAGTCAGCACACTTCACTCTCCTGTGGTCCCAGTCGGAAGACATTTCAAACTCAGTCCTTTCCACAAAACACCACACAACTCAATCAGCAGAATCCTCACAAAAGCTTACTTAAGTGCCGTTGGACCACAAATTGGGTGAACTGCTCTCTTTGTTTGCCTCTTGACAACCAAACTGTGAATTCATGTGTCCTCCCTTTTATATGCTAGGCCAAACACACAGAATTATCTGGATGGTTCCAGATTGTTCTAGAAGGTTCTGTTACATTCTGGAATTATATGGAAGATTCCAGATTGTTCTAGAAAGTTCTGTTACATTCTGGAATTATCAGGATAGTTCCAGATTGATCTAGAAGGCTCTGTTACATTCTGGAATTATATGGAAGCTTCCATATTGTTTCAGAAGACCTTCAATGATTTGGAAGGTTCAATGTAAAGATAATCCAGAAGAATAAAATCATTTCACCAGTTCCAACTTTGTTTAATTTATCATTTTTATTCCATCACATTGAGCACATTGGTCCCAAAATGGATTTCTTAAGAAAACAAAATTATGAAAAATTCCAGAACCAAAGTGGCGTGTTCTTTTCAGAAAGGTGTTTTTGAGAAAAATACATTTAAAAAAAAAATGCATAAAGATATTAGCCACGAAAGCTAAAACATGAACATTGTTTATAAAACCTGTTAAACTCAAAAGTGGAAGTTCTCCTTTACAAGGAATGTAGTACTCTATGGTACTGATCAACAGTAAAAAAATCAAAATTTTTAGGATTGGCATTTTTGAAAATTTTTTTTTGATTTTTCAAAAAAAAAATTCAGAAAACACAGTTTGTAAATATGTGCAAGAGAACTTGGACACATATTTACAAATGGAGGATATCATTTTAATCAGAAACATAGCTTTCAAATAAAAAAACTGCAACAAAATATCTTGAACCATTCCAGAGATAGAGCGTCTTAAAATTTTGCCGAAAATCGCAAGTGAGAAATGGCACCCGAGGTGCCATCTTTGGCAGCCTGTATCTCGAGCCAGGAATTTTTTTGAACAAAACAAAAAATACGGGTTTCTTACTTTTTTCCTGAATTTTAACATATGTTAAATTCAAAAAAATCTGAGACTATGAAAGTAACCCCCCCCCCCCCCCCCCCCTGCCTGAATTGATATGGACTATATCAAAAGGAAATTGCCTAACTACAGGCTTAGGTATTTCTTGATGCAATACTACAGCATGTGAAGCACACGCTGACAAAAATGTTACATTCCTAAAAATTTAAACCAGGCTTAAACTATAGTTAAGTATAGAGCAAAGCATGCATTCACAAATCTCCCTTTCATTTTTATAAAAGAAAAATATATTCACCACAAACAGATGCGATATCTCTCAGCAAAAGCAACTGTATTGTAAAAAAATTCTGCGGAATAATTAAAAGCATCAGAAAAAATAAATGAAATCTCATATTTCTGTGCCAAGTATGATTCCATCCAGGTGGAAATATACCGTCAGTGCTTTCCACACATAACTAGAATAAACAAAATGCTAAAGAAGAATGACGAAAGAAAAGTTCCATATACCTTGGCACTCTGTGTTATTAATTAATGGTGATAAAGTTTCTGCAGTGCAGCGCAACTACACTAAAATATTTCTCATACAGTAAAAACCAAAATCCTAACATTTCCTTTCTTGTTTTCTTTCAGCATTTTGCTCATTGTAATTATAAGGTCAAAGTGTTGATGGTACATTACCACCTGGATGGAATCATACATGGCTCCAAAATATATGATTTCATTTTGTTTTTTGCTGACTCATTCAGTTTTTTTTTGTTTAGAGATTATATTTGTAGTTAACATGTTTATTATATTGGATTAATTTTCCGAGTTCTATTTATTGTTAGTACTCGCCTTTAATCTCAGCTGAACAAAAAGAAATGGTTATTGACATTTATGCAAAATATTTTATGAAGTTACCTGATCTTCTATATCGACTTTGTAAACTATTCTATATAAAATGAACTAGTAACATTATTTACAAGTAATAGTGACTTGCCATTCACGCTCCTCTGGATCTTCTCCTGTTCCATTTCCTTCCAGCGTAACCTCTCTTTTCTTTCGGCCTCAATACCGCCCACTGACCTACAACACATGGGTCATACCATAAATATTTTACCACTCAAAGTGATGTTAAATCACCTTAGGACAAAAATCTTAATATACAGCATTCAACAAAAATATAAGGGTTGTGAGATATATGGCAAGTGTTAGAAGGAAAAGACAGTATTGCAATAGGTTAGAATTATTGACACTTGTTTATTTAGGATCCAGCTGATGATATTTGAATATTTTATTTATTCAATTTGTAACACTGCCAGAGCACAGAAGTTGTTATCTAAATTGGAATAAACAGTCATTCTATCTTTTTGTATTATCTGCTTCCATCAGTGAAGTATTTTATTTCAGCAGTTAGTACTTTAGCAAGACTTCTGGAGTTCAAGTATGACAGCTGGTTCCTTCTGTAAGTTTTTACAATAAGAAAGACGTAATAGAGAAAGGTGCAAGAGAGGTTCTTACCATGCTATAACGCAGGCTCTTTCTTTGTCAGTGATGGGACGATCATCGAGGTAGCAGAGGTCCTTCTGTGGAAAGAGATAATCTGCTTTAAAGACATAATTGAACAATATCATCTATGTCTCACTCTCCAAATATAGTGTAGGGCACTCCAAATTTTTTAAATTTCTAATATTTCCTTGTTTTAGTATTTTTGTAAATTTTTGTTGCTAAAGCTCAGAAAACAATTTGACTCCTAGAAATGCATAAAACTAATCGGTTTAAACATTTAAGATGCATAAATCTGTTATGCCGGGTTTTAATGATGCTACTTTAATTATTCAAAATTTATGTAATAGTTCAAAATTCATAATTTTCCCCTTTCCCTTCAAAATTCTAAATTAATTTGTTGTTATTGAATATTTCGACGATTTATTTCCTTTTAACATTAATTTGTTATCCTTTTCATGTTTTTTATTATTCAAAATTATTCACGATGTGTCTACAAATGCTAAAAATCTTTTGCTAATCCTCCGGTGTTCCCTTTCGCCCTTTTAATTTAACTTCACTTCATTTACATATTTGTGAAAAAAAGATTCATTTTAAGTGAAAAGTGAACCCTTTCACAGCTTATTTCTCACACCTGCAAACGGGGTGCCAGACATTCCATTGGGTTTGCCGTACGTGGCAGATGGAGCTTGGCTGCAAAATTCATGCCTCGCGGTTCTTGGCGAATATCATATTTATTCCACGGTATATGCGTAGGCACTTTGCGTGAGGCGCAAGTTTTCACTCTCCAAGTTTGGCGGCTCTTGGGAAGCGAACGTGTTGTTAAAGATTTTTTTTTTCGATCCCTAGCTTCTGAAAGAGGAGGACCAAAATTTTTTATAGTCGCAGGATGGGGGCACCCTCGTCTCACGGCAATGTGTTAATTGCTTCAAGTTTACTCTCTTGTAAACAATGTGGAGGATCCAAGTATTTGAGCCCTATGTGTCACCAAAATTGAAATCGTAAGGGAAGTTTGATGTTAAACAGTGGCATTGTAAGATCAATTTGGTGTTAAATAGTGGCGTCGCCCCGCAAGCTTCACAGTACTACAAAGGTAGAGCTCTCTTCAATATTTTTGTGTTCACACCTGGTTATCTGCGTCTTAGCATGTAACAACAGCATTCATCAAGCCTTATACCTCTGGTGGAGCTTTCTTTAATATTTTTGTGTTCCTGTCTGGTTATCTGCATCCTAGCACGTAACAACAGCGTTCATCAAGCCTTATACCTCCTGTGAAGCTCTCTTCAATATTTTTGTGTTCACACCTGGTTATCTGCGTCTTAGCACGTAACAACAGCATTCATCAAACTTTATACCTCTGGTGGAGCTCTCTTCAATATTTTTGTGTTCACACCTGGTTATCTGCGTCCTAGCACATGTCAACAGCATTCATCAAGCCTTATACGTCTAGTGCAACTCTCTTCAATATTTTTGTGTTCACGTCTGGTTATCTGCATCCTAGCACGCAAAAACAGCGTTCATCAAGCCTTATACCATACCTGCCAACTTTTACACAGTATGTGTAAAATTTATGCATTTTTACTGCTCTTTACGCTTTTATGCATATATTGCTATATTTTACACATTTCTGCATTTATTTGAATTTTTTAACATTACTAGGAAATCAATCTAACAGATGGCGCCACTAATCGTCGGAATGTTAATTTGACAAGGGGAATTCCCCTTCTTGGAAGTGGGAAACAGTCTCAACTATTTGTCAAGTTAATCATCACCTTGCTTGCTTGCCTTGGAAAGTTTTTCACACGTGGTTATGCACGTTTTGTATTGTTTTTGCCTGTGTAAAGTCTTTTTCGTGAAACTCTTGTTTGGGATGGCTCTTAGTAAAGGTAAAACATATTTTCAATCATTCAAGGAGAGTTATTCTGAAGATTTTCCTTTCATAAAGGCATCAAGAAAAGGCAAAAAATTTGCCTTTTGTGAATTATGTCGGTGTGACTATGATTTCACATGCTGTAAAGGCATTTCTCGCCATGTAAAATCAGAAAAACATTTAAACTCTGTTAAATGTAGTAACAACAACGTCAAACTTGATAATTTTTTCAAAAATGACACCTTTTTCGAGCAGAATTGCTCTTTACTGCTTTTCTAGTGGAACATAATGTGCCTCTTGCTGCTGCCGATCATGCCTGTCCACTATTCTGGAAAAGGTTTCCCAAGTGTGATATTGCCAAACAATATGAATCCGCAAGAACACAAATGACTGCCTTAGTCAAAGAAATGGCATCAAATCAAATTGAAGGTCTAATAAAGCAGATGCAACTTGGCCCATTTTCTGCAGCCTGTGATGGCGGCAATGATACAGACAATAAGTTACATCTTATTGTTGTAATTTTTTTTAACCCAGTTGAAGGTTTAACCCTTTCACAACGGTTGCCACGCATTCATGGCGGAGAAAACTGTACCCTAGAAGACGGGTGCTACGTACACGCGTTTTTATGTCGAATGTTTTTATTTGTCTACTAGATGGCGTTAAATGTCCGAGCGAACAACTCCAATGTATTTTGCAGATACTTGACCTTGGCATAGGAAGGATCCGTGGAACTAACTTAAATATATTTTGCAGATGCATGACCTTGGCATAAGGAGGATCTAATGAATTATTTCTCCATTTGGAGTGGTGAAACATGGTTTTGTAATATAAACAAATAGAGCACTTCTTGTAGCATCAGCTATTTTATAATTGATTTCAGGTTCTCGTATTGATATCAGCTTAATGATTTCGTTGATGAATCATAGGAATATAAGAGAGCATTTTTTTTGTTTGGGTTTTAGAAGCAGTGAAATTATTAGTTTATTTCGGATAAAAGAATGAGAGCAACTAATGAGTATTTTGTATTCAGATTTGTATGAAATATATACATCAAATAGAAAATAAATATTTCTTTTATTCCTGAAAAAAGTAGATTTCTGTGTTGAATAGGTGATTTTTAGTGAATTTTTCTTGAGAGTTAGGCTTAGCGCAAAAAATCTGCCATCCTTTGGGAACAGTTTGGAAGCGAAGTGCTCCGTCCTTTGGGCCACGGCAGTTTTGGAATGCCGCTGTCGTGAAAGGGTTAATTAAAAATAATCTCCACCCAATACCGAATTTAAAAAGAGGTGCAACTGGGGAAAACATAAGTATATTAATTTTAAATGAATTTCAAAGAGTAAAGGTGCCTCCTGAGAATTGCATAACATTCATGCCGGATATTGTTTCAGTTATGCAAGGCAAAAAAAAGGGAGTTATTGCATTTTTAAAACGTAAACACGAAAATTTAATAGCCATGGGCTGTTCTTGTCACTTAGTAAATTTTGCATCTGAAAAAGGTGCTGCTGCTTTACCAGTTAACCCTTTCGGGACGGCGGCATTCCGAAACTACCGTGGCCCAAAGGACGAAGCGCTTCGTTTCCAAGATGTGCCCAAAAGACGACTATTTTTTTGCGCTAAGCCTAACTCTCGAAAAAAATTCACTAAAAATCACCCGTTTAACACAGCATTCTACTTTTTTCAGGAAGAAAGGAAATACTTATTTTCTATTTGATGTATATTTTTTATACAAATTTTCTTTTATCAAAATATTAAAAATTTTAGTGTATATATGTTTTAGGTACAGATGGATAATTTTTTGGCATATCCTTCCGATTTTTTAAAACTGTACCACATACATGCGTATTCTTAGACAACAAATACTTTGCAAGTACAGGAGAGGTAAAAAATTTATCCAAATACAAAGTATATCCTTTTCCTAAAAGTTCACTTAGAAATGTTTTCACAACGCGTTCTCCATACCCACCATCAAAGCTTGATAATCCCGTGTCCTTTCCAGTATACACAAGGAAATTCCACTTATAGCCTCATTCCGATTCTGACGATTTATATATTTTTATTCCATATCTGGACCTTTTCGATGGGATATATTAACGAAATCCCAGCCTTCCTTTCCATGAGAACATAAATAACCTAATCATTTCATTGTCGCACATTCCTTTACCCCCCCCCCCTCCCTCACCCACTCAAAAAAAAAAACTACTCTCTTATATTCCTCTAATTCAACAACGAAATCAATAAAAGACAAAATCAGAACGAGACCCGGAACTCAATTATAAAATTGTTTATGCTGCGAAAAGTGAGCTGTTTGCTTACGCTACAGAACTATGTTTCATCCCTCCAAATGGAGAAATAATTCATTGGATTCTCCTTGTGCCAAGGTCAAACATCTACAAAATACATTTAAGTTGCTTCCACGGGCATTTAACGCCATCTAGTATACAAATACATTCAAATTAAAACGTTCCATGTAGAAACACCAATACGTGCCAGTCGTCCTTTAGGGTAAAATTTCCTCCGGCCCGACGGCGTGCCGTTCGTCCTTGAATGCAAGTTCGCAGCTGGCACGTGGGCGTGCCGATTGTCGCGAAAGGGTTAAAGTAGATGAATTTCTTGTTAACATTTATTATTACTTAAATAAATGTGCAAAAAGAAAGGAAACTTTAAAACATTTCCAGGCATTGCATGACAAGGAGGCTCAAAAAATTCTAAAACATGTCTGCACTCGTTGGCTTTCTCTCGGTCGAAGTTTGACTCATATCATTCATCAGTGGGATCTGCTATTAAGTTTTTTTAAAGATATAGCCAAAGCTCAAACATGAAGAGTATCTTTTGGCTTGTCAACTTATCAGATTCCAAAAAGAAATTCAAATTATTTTTCAAAAATAAATACTGTAAAAAATGCTTCTACATCTTCTAAAAGGAAAATAGATAGCACCAGTGTTGACATTGAAAATCCATCGAAAATGCAAGCCACAGGAGAAGGGTGTAAAAAAAGGATGCAAAATGTATCAAAAGTTTTAATATGTTTTTGTCGTCGACAGAAAACAAAGCTTACTGCCTATTCTTGTTAAACGTCATACCAACATTTGAAAAAATAAACACATTATTACAGTGTGCATCTCCACTTATACACAAGCTAAGAGAGATTTATCTTGAACTATTAAAAGCACTATTTTGTGGGTTCTTAAAACCTTATGTTTTCATAAATGAAAATTATTAAAGGTTAATTACCACATACAAGAAAGCCAAAAGGAATTAAAAGACATCACTGTTAGAAGTTCAACTATCGAAGAAATTTCAAAATTATGTGATGAAAGTAAGAAAACTTTCTTTTGGAACATCTTGAAATATTACATAGCCTCTTGTGACTACATTATCAATAAATTTCCTGTTAATAACGAAATTTTAAAACATGCTGAAGTGGCAGACTTAACAAAAATTGAAAATTCGAAATTTTCCAGTAGAACCTTTTTCGTAAAGTTGTTTCCTTGTCTCCTGAAACCAAAACCTGGTCAATTCAATGAAGCCATTGATGAACTTGAAAACCAGTTTTGTTCTCTGCAGATTGAAAATCTTTCTGCTGTTTTAAACAGTCAGCAGCGTATTGATGCTCAGTGGGTTGCAATTGGAAAAAGTGTCACAGCCAATGGACTTCCAAAATATAAAGAATTTAGCGTTGTTAAGAAAAATAGGACTGAGTTTAGATCAGAATTAAGCAATGAAACTTTTGAAAGTCTGCTTATTCTAAAGAAGCAAAACTCCAAACCATGTTATCAGCATGTTTCCAGTGAAGACATGCAAAGCAAAGCAAAAAAGGCTACAGCTGCATCCCTGTGAACTGTACTTTATAACTAGTTTGAAGTAAAATTTTGTAAGTAAATACTTTTATGAATTTAATGTGAAATCTAAAAATGTTCAAAAGTATGTGCATTTATTATTGCAAATATATGCATTTATTTTTGTTAAAAGTGGTACTTGTACATATTTAATAGAAATGTTGTTTGCGCGTGTAGTTAAAAAAAAAATCATTATAAATGTCATTCACGCAAAATTTTACACATTCCAATTTTCCCAGGTTGGCAGGTATGCTTATACCTCCTGTAGAGCTCTCTTCAATATTTTTGTGTTCACACCTGGTTATCTGCATCCTAGCACGTAACAACAGCGTTCATCAAGCCTTATACCTCCCTTTCAATATTTTTGTGCTCACACCTGGTTATTTGCTGCAGACATCTCCAAATTGTAATCATATGTGACATCTTTTTACCAACCCTCACATCAACATAAATGATAAATTTTTCTATATTGGATAAAAGCCTTGCTGAGAAATTGGTGTGATTGGCATCTAAATCTTAATAATGAAAATTAATTTTACTTAACATTTGCTTCTTATTTGAATATATAGAATTTATTACATTTGCTTCTTATTTGAATATATAGAATTTATTACATTTGCTTCTTATTTGAATACATAGAATTTATTACATTTGCTTCTTATTTGCATACATAGAATTTATTACATTTGCTTCTTATTTGAATACATAGAATTTATTACATTTGCTTCTTATTTGAATACATAGAATTTATTACATTTGCTTCTTATTTGAATACATAGAATTTATTACATTTGCTTCTTATTTGCATACATAGAATTTATTACATTTGAGATTTACATTTATCCATTTTTATTGGTGTTTGTTTTTATTATTTTTAAATTTTAACAATTTTCATTTTTGGTAGTGGACAGTCCCTGGTAGACCAAACTCTGGTCTTCAGACCAGAGTGAATTCTGAACCTGGATATTTAATTGTAAACTGGGTTTATTTTGATTTGTTTAACTGGGGTTTTTAATTTTCGTTTACTTAAATTGCAATGTACTATTAATTTAACTACTATACATTTAATTAAAGTTTTAATGAGTTGGATGAGGTTTTGAAATTTTGAATTGTTGCAAATAAAAGTTAGTTTAATTTAACAATAATTGAGTTGTGATTCTTTTGTGTTTTGGCTGTGCATTATTGATATATATACTTAAAGTGAAATTTAGAGTTTAATAAAGTGTTGAAATGTATCTGGAAAAGTAAACATGGATGTGCACACGCCAAACAGTAGGAACAGGAATTAGAATAAAAGAAACAATTTTAATTTAGTAAAAGTAACTTTATTAATTTGAAAACCATACGGTCAGGCCAAATCTAAATATAAATGTAACTTATGAAAACTTCAATCAAATAGAATAAGTAAATCTAAATATAAATAAATAATCTTCAAGTAAGAAGTAGGTAAGTCAGTTCCGGCACGACAAAACTCATATAAATTAGACTGGAACTGATAAACATTGTTTCGATTAATGGTTTGAAATACTACCACAAACTATATACTAATTATAATAGTCAATAAATGGTTTATTTGGATATAATTTTATCATAAAATAAGTAAATAATATGCTAACAAAACTGAAGTGAGATTTTTTTTAAAGAAAATAAATAAAACTTTTTTTGTTGTTTGGGTTATAAGTGATTATACGATGATTATTCCTGTGAACCTCAATCAATAATTTTAACAATAAACACACTCAACTACCTATACAAAATATTCCTTTTAACAGAATCAAACATTCGAAAGGCCTGAAATCTTTTAATAAAGAATGACAACCAAAAGTGTAAAATAATCATTTTATATGTATTCTTTCATTAGAAATTGGATGACTATTATTTTAAAAGATTTTTTTTAAAGAAAATAAATAAAACTTTTGTTGTTGTTTGGGTTATAAATGATTATACGATGATTATTCCTGTGAACCTCAATCAATAATTTCAACAATAAACACACTCAACTACCTATACAAAATATTTCTTTTAACAGAATCAAACATTCGGAAGGCCTGAAATCTTTTAATAAAGAATGACAACCAAAAGTGTAAAATAATCATTTTATATGTATTCTTTCATTAGAAATTGGATGACTATTATTTTAAAAGATTTTTTTTAAAGAAAATAAATAAAACTTTTTTTTGTTGTTTGGGTTATAAATGATTATACAATGATTATTCCTGTGAACCTCAATCAATAATTTTAACAATAAACACACTCAACTACCTATACAAAATATTTCTTTTAACAGAATCAAACATTCGAAAGGCCTGAAATCTTTTAATAAAGAATGACAACCAAAAGTGTAAAATAATCATTTTATATGTATTCTTTCATTAGAAATTGGATGACTATTATTTTAAAAGATTTTTTTTAAAGAAAATAAATAAAACATTTTTTGTTGTTTGGGTTATAAATGATTATACGATGATTATTCCTGTGAACCTCAATCAATAATTTTAACAATAAACGCACTCAGCTACCTATACAAAATATTTCTTTTAACAGAATCAAACATTCAAAAGGTCTGAAATCTTTTAATAAAGAATGACAACCAAAAGTGTAAAATAATCATTTTATATGTATTCTTTCATTAGAAATTGGATGAATATTATTTTAAAACGATGTATAATGCAGTCTAGAGACACTGCACAAATTCTTGAATAAATTCATCAAAAACGTTACATAAAATTAAAATAAGTATTATGCGATAAACGTATTAATATTCTTGTAGATCCAGCATGTTCTGTTCACGAGAAAAGAATTTGCCAGTTGTCAATATGTGGATCTCCAGAATCTGATGTCCAATTAATAAATATTCACGTGTTTGTTTTCCTCATAGAATTGTCCAATATATATATTATGACACTCTATATAATCAGAAAACCTGGTGTTCCCAAAGCTTGGAATTCCGCTGTCCTGAACAGCAGCATGCAAACTAAGCTCAATGTTCTTAATGTGAAGGTGGCTACGTGCAAGAAATATTTCCACACTATAAAATCTACATTGTATTTGTAAAATAAGTAAGTTACTTAAACCTACTTCAATTTATTAACACCTGCTCTAGCTAGTTAGATAGCCTGGAAATCTGTCCTTTTATAGCTCTGCAGACAATAAAATAATGGCTCTGCTTTTTTTGCTTCTCTATATTAAAAATTTATTATAATTTTTTTATTCTCTTAATATGTTATGTAAATTCCCAGGTTAGCTTCGATTTAGGGGGAAAAAAATGAGATTCTAGGGCAAGATGTAGTGTAATTTTAAATATTGGAAAAGTGTTGAATGTTGGGGAGGGGGAGTTTTTCTGTAAATACTTAAAAAATTGCACATTTGTTAAATTTGGGACTTTTTTGAAAGGATTTTTTTTTTGTCTGTAAATAATTAAACATCTATGATTTTTTAGTTTTCAAATGTTTTAGGCTCATGCTCAGATTATGACTTTACCCAGCGTCATAATCTCAATGCCCAGAGTCTGTAAGGGGGCAGATATCTCACATAAAAGGGACAGTTCTGAAGTTGCAATATAAAAAATTTGTACAATTGGTTTTATTTAGCCCAAGGACATAGAAATTCCGAAGCCTGAAGAGGGCCCTAAGAATCACATGAATCCAATGAGATTCTAGGGCAAGATGTAGTGTAATTTTAAATATTGGAAAAGTGTTGAATGTTGGGGAGGGGGAGTTTTTCTGTAAATACTTAAAAAATTGCACATTTGTTAAATTTGGGGCTTTTTTGAAAGGATTTTTTTTTTTTGTCTGTAAATAATTAAACATCTATGATTTTTTAGTTTTCAAATGTTTTAGGCTCATGCTCAGATTATGACTTTACCCAGCGTCATAATCTCAATGCCCAGAGTCTGTAAGGGGGCAGATATCTCACATAAAAGGGACAGTTCTGAAGTTGCAATATAAAAAATTTGTACAATTGGTTTTATTTAGCCCAAGGACATAGAAATTCCGAAGCCTGAAGAGGGCCCTAAGAATCACATGAATCCAATGAGTGGTATGTTGATGAATTACCTGGGAAACCAGATGTATTTTCCTTGCATCACATATGGATTCATCTGGGTGACAGTGAAATTTGAATTTTGTAATTCATGTACCAAAGCCATTGGCGACTGAAATTTTTGTTTGGCAGGTATTCTTCAGATTATTCCTGGTTACTGAGACCATGTCCCCATGGCTGGGGCTTTGCTGTAAGGAGAGATTTTAACTGAAAGGCCTGCCATTAACCATCGATATAAAGTGCAGAGATGGATTCCTGTCCTATCTCTGATTCTGATATTCTATTCTCTTGCCCCTTCGGAAGAGGAGACATAAGACTTTGGCTCTGTAGCTGGCAATTGACAAAAACCACACAGTTACCAAGGTGGATCACTCTTCTGTTCCGTTATTCTATTTCCTATATGAAGTATTGTTTTAAAGGTGAGAGAGAGCCATGATTTATACTCACAATGCCGAAGATGAAATTCTTCCTGTAGTTCTTCATGTGCCGAAGAACTGGATTTCCGGTCAAGGTGAGGACACGCTGAAAAGAAAAGAATAGTTTTATTTATTAGTTAGTGTTACCAATTCATAATGCTTCAATTAGTGTTAGAAATTCATAATTTCAGGTTATGCACCTTATCTATATACTAATTATTTCTGTCCAGTCCTGTTTTTATGCTTGTAAATATGTCCGAAACCTGCAAGTTTATTTTATTTTATTTTGTACTAGCTGCCTTCGGCGACCTGCCTGTTCGCTACCCTTGAAAATTCTGACCGTGGCAAACTCGCTGGCACCATAACCCCGTGGAGTTAACAAAGTTTGTTTTAGTTTAATGACGTTAAAACTAATAATGAAATTTTAAGATGAAAAATAATGTTCTGGGGGGGGGTTCTTGAAAATTGATTTGTAAAGTGAATTTATTCTAATGTTTGTGAACTGTGAGATTCTGAGGATTTCTGTACCTGTAACCCTAGGAAAGGGATCCCTTTGATGTGTACTCACAGCTAAGATCAGCTTGCTCCTATGTTTTTTTATAGAGGTATGTTCCTCTATTTTTTGTTTTACATAAATGAAATTGTATCCGTTTGTCTGCATTTTTAGTATTGCATGGCAAATGACTTGAAAATAATTTTGAGACTGATGATGTTGAATGTGAATTTAGTATTTAAGACATAACGATGCTGCTCAGTGAAAAAAAAGTTTTCTTTTTTAAAGATTGTCCCCACCACCACCCAATGCATAAATGCACCGTGACAATCTCTATAACTTTCTTTTTACTTCTTCAGATTTCTTCAAGTTTTTTCATTGTGATCCAACCACCACCCGATGTATACAATACATCACCACAATTCAATCATTTAAATTTTATAATGACCATATGCTAAGCTCTTAATTCTGTTTTATTCCAATAAAATGGATGGTTTGTTTTAGTTTAATAACGTTAACACTATTAATTAAGTTTTAAGATGAAAAATAATGTATTCCAAAAACAAAAACATTCATTATTTAAGTTTGTATATATTAAAAGCTTTTTTGTTTTTAATAAAAGCATGAAACAAAATTATAAACACCCATAATACCAATAGTCTACTGTTAAAATAAACTCTAAACTGAATAGAATGTTTACAAATTAAACAAAAATCTAAATACAATTCTAGAATAGAAGTCAAAAACCTGTTAATCAAAATAATATATAGCCACTTGTTTAAATCAGAACAATTTTAAAACAATATAAATAAAATACACTATAAACATGTAAATACACTTAATACATAATGTTATAAAAAGAGAAAGAGAAGTTTATGTTCTTAAAAGAACAATAATGAAGTAAAATAAATTCTTATCTTGATACGGATAAACCGCTCCAAAGAAACTACTAACACAACCATGATGTCAGAACCTCACCCACCTCCCCTCCACCATAGAAACACAGTGTGTCAGCATGCACATGTGGGTGAAAAATCGATCACTTCTTTCGCGGTTTGGCCGAGAAATTAAAAATCATTACTTCCTTAAAATCCAGATCATGTGGCTACTTTTTCTTATTTCTTAACCAGATTGAGCTTGTAAGAAAGCCTGATCTTTGAGCTTTCTAAAACTGTAAATTATTAGTCGAAATTGTCTGTACTTTTCCCGACGCGACGATTTAAAAACGAAAGTTTGTTTTATTGAGCCGAAAGTGACTTTTGTTTTAAATCTTTAAAAAATATTAGAATTTGTTCCTGAGATTTGAAATTGATATATTTTTACTCACAATTGTTTGCTCTTACGGATCATGTGATTTGTATTTTTCTACGACGTCTGGATGGTGGAGAAAAAAGGGGAAGAAAATGGTCGAAATTGCATAAAACATTAAATAACAAAAAAAATTCAAATTTTAAAAATCGGTTTTCACGTGTCACTTCCCCCCTCCCCCGCGCTGGGTCTCCGATTGCCAAATTTTGTAGCTCTGCGACTCGCGGTCGCTGAGCCTATAGTGTATAAAACAGACAGATACTGCCTTTTATTATTATAGATTTTAATAGATGGTAATAAGCTGAGCATCAGGCTAAAGCATTAAAATTTTTTTTAATTTTAATTACTTTCAAAAATCATTTGAAAACAGAGTGCAATTTTCTTCAGCAGTTGACTGATTTATTTCAAAAATTCCTTTTACTATCCAAATAATTATACAATAATAACTGTAAATACCTTAGGCTGGAAGGTGAAGGTGAGAGAATTATACATGCTAGTCCCAGGTTCAATCCTTGATGCTGCCCAAAACTATCCCTGTGTTTATGCAAAGTATGAGTATGATAAATCTGTAGATCCAAAAGATTCCAGTTTAAATTAAATTGGGTAGCAGTTTTCCAATTGTCCAAACAAATACCACACTTTCGGGTAAGTCAGAAGGTCTGGGTAGAAAGAAAGACACTTCAAATGCTTCGGGCCAACGGCCGTACCGTGCTGAAAACACCGGTTCTCGTTAGATCACCGAAGTGAAGCAGCATCGGGCGCGGTTAGTACTTGGTGGGTGACCACCTCGGAACGCCGCGTGCTGTTGGCCATCTCGGGTGCGGTATTCCCGTGGTTTGCGCGCTAGATTTGCACGCTGCCACAAATGCTGCCGTGTTCATGCGGAGTACGATCACGTTAAACATGTGGGTCCGTAAGTCCTTCCGAGAGGTTGGTGGTAGGGGAAGGAGGGTACGGTCCCTGTGGATGCCTCCCACACTGGGTTCCGGTCTAAATTGGGTGGCACTTCCCGGCCGTCCATACAGTTACCTTACACCTTTCTGGTAGGTCGGACGGTCTGGGTCTCAACTTCAAATGCTTCGTAATGAAAACTGGATTCACTTTTAAGGTTCAAACTACATTTGTGAAGAATCATCAATAAAACAAAAACACTTCTGTTACTCCTTGATGTTATCGTGATGAGTTATAGCAAAAGAGCTTCAGTCTGATCTCTATATATAATCTCTGATCCAGACACAACTGAGGGATATCTAACATGTGAAGAGTGAAAAAATGAATTTGTTATGTGTGGTATATATATATATATATATATATATATATATATAAATATATATATATATATATTTAATAAATGATCAATCTTTGGTATATATAATACAAGTAAATTAAAATTCTTCAATTATATATATATATAAATTCGAATCTTTTAGTCGAAAACTATGCATAATCTACAGTAAGTACTAAAACCACCATCTCTAGCATATCTGTTACAAATAAGTAACTATAGACCAAGACTAAGGATAAAAGTAGTAGGTAACTTATCACTATAATGGTATGGCAATGAGAGGGGAATATTAGTATGCATAAATCACAATTAAATAGGTATATATATAAATATATATAAAATGAAAAAGCAAACACGGCAAAAATGAGAAAAGGCAATAATAATTAGCCCAAGATTAAAAATTAAGACATGGAGAACAATCAGTTGAAACTACATAAAAAATGGCGGTTAGTTAGAAATTACATTCTCGTCGGGACAGCCATACATACAATTCGAATTAAAACCAATAGAATAGCCAGTTTCTGACAATGGCGATAGTATTTGACTATGGACACCATTGGAACTGTCTAGTGGCTAGTGGAAGCAGAAATAATAAAAACCAAATGAATTAAAAACCAGAAATATAAACTTACAGGTACAGTCACCATGTGTGAGTCAAAATGTTTACATGGAAACATACGACAGAGCATTTTATATCTCTTCGTTAAAGTGAGTGGATACCGGAATGAATATACTATTATATATATATATATATATATATATATATATATATATATATATATATACATAAATATATATCACCATAACAAATTTGAGATATGCAACAAATTGAAGATACTTTACTCAATCCATTGAAGCAGCACTTTCAACAATCTAAAATATATTAAACTGTCGCAACCTTAATCATGGCAGATAATATATATATTTTTGGAATCTACTCATTGAAATCTAATAGGCTGCAAATAAAACTGCATTAATATCAAGTTGTAAGAAAATCCCTCAATGAGCTCTAAAAGTGAACTTGAGATTATAAAAAATCTACGAGGACTTACCAAGGACATCATCGCCGCAAACACATCTAATATGGCTGGATCCTCGATTTGGTTATGAGAGAGATCAAGGATGGAGATCGTCAAGCACTTTGTGAGGTGTTGCAGATCTGCTACTGAGCTCAGCTTGTTGTGGCTGATTTGCAGAGTCTTCAGGCATGGAAGGCAGCCTGCAATCATATAATCCAATTCTTTGCAAAATATAAATAGCAATGATTTCAGTAGATTTGAAGATCAAGCTATCAATGTATGTATGAAAGGCTTCAATTCAATAACTAGGTAGAACAGAGGGAGTAGTTATCTCCGGCCATCCAACCAGCTGCTCTAAGTCCTCGGACGAGTCGGGTGGTCTGGGCTTTCGACACTGTACCTGATCTGATAAAGAGGACTCATAACTCTCTTGAAACAATTGTCGTCACCCAACAGAAAATTCATCGTGATTGCATTTTATAGTTTCATGCAGAAAGAGCTTCAGTCCAGACTTTAGCATTTTTATATAACCTAAACTCTGTACATTTTGACACACATATAAAAAAAAATATATTCCAATACATTTCTAAAGGTGATGGAAAGTTTTAAGGATTAAACACTGTATTTTTAAATTAGACACTGCATTTGCAGCTGTTTGATGCAAAAAAAGACTTTACTTCCACAGGCTTTAACTGTTTTTTATATTATCTATACTATTAAAATGTGCCTATATACATATATATACATGTCTCCTCTATTCCAAAGACCCTACTTGGCCTAGAAGCTTTTTTTTTTCTTTTTAATGCAGCTATGAAACCAGAGATGATCACCAAAATTAAAAAAATTTGATAGATTTTTAAACATTTGTAAAAAAAAAAAAACCCTCCTATTTTTAAGAGTACAAAGAGGGATTCAGGAAAATGTAACTTCCCCTACAAAAAAGTTAGAATCTTGATGGGGGGGGGGGGGATATGTGAGACAGATAAATTTGGAAGACCCTCTAGAAGCCAGAATGTTGATAAAGTTTATATATATATATATTTTTACAGATTTTTGAAAATCATGAAAAGCACTGTAAAATGCATCGAGAACAAAGGATCTCGATAGCAGACGATACACAGAGCTGTGAATTTCACCCACGGAGGTGCTCCAGACAGTTGGTGGCTGGGGTGCTGAGAGACAGCAGTGTGGACCTGACCTACCTCTCAGTTTACAGGCACCACTGGATATCCTCTACAGACGACACAGCTGAGGTCCAGGAGAGGACAGGTGGTGATGGAGCCAGTCAGATGACCATGTGACTGGCTCATGATGACCATGACTCAATGCCAGGAATGAAAGCATGACCTATGAACCATACAAACCACACCCCAAGGGAACCGCTCAGAAAGCAGGAGCCCAGAGCCTCACAGCTCCAGGAAGTTCCCTTGAGGGGACCTCAAGGGAACTTCCCTTAACTGAGGAAACCTGAGCAAAAAAACCACCCCAACTCCATAGGGAATACAGGGGCAGCCATGAAGAGCAGGAATTGATAGATGTCAAATGCAGTGACTTGCCTAGAGGAACCAAAAGAGCCAAGGAGGTTTGGCACAGATTGCTTAATTTAGATAATTTTGCAGAGGATTTTGACTTCTACCGCTAGGCAGAGGCAGCATACAACTTAAAGAGGCGCTATCGTAACCCGGGCTTAAACCTGCACCCCGGGCGGCTAGGGTTCTAGTGATAAAAATTCAGAAATCTAAATTTACAAGTTTCACAGAGAGTTTTGAATTTTTAAATATACGATTGTAACATTGTTATAGGTATTCCCTAAAACAAATCACAGTGTATTGATAAAAACTTATGGCTATTCTCCATATTGCTCAAAATTAAAATTTTAAAGAATAACTTTTCGAGATATAATCTTCAAAATGTGTCACTATGAAGTCTTATCTCTATGAAACTTCAATTCTTTTCATCACTTTATTTATTAATTTTTTATAATTAAATTAATGATTCAATAACTTTAATCCAGAAAGTGTGTCTTTTTCCACACAATTGTGTTTTTGGATCTTCCCTATTTCCCTGTTAGGACCAGGGTGTGAACACAATCACTTTATGAAGATCTGAGTTTTGAGTGGCAGCCATCTCTGTTGCCTGTTAAAGTTGCAATTGAAATACTATAATCTAAATTTGTTAAAGTAGCAGATATAGATTTGTTTTTAAATTTAAGATTGTAACATTATTATAATCATTTTCTGAAGGGAAAAAAAAATCATGTTTCTATAATAAAACTTAAGTTAGCAGTTAATATTTAAATTTTATTTCTATATTTATGGATTCATATTAAAAGGGTGGGGGCTTCTTAAAATCTTTATTTTTAAGACTTATTGCTCCAATGTTAATGCAATTTTCATAGGCATTTTCGACTCTAAAATGAACCCATTCAACCTCCTCACGTTAAACTTGGACCCAATTTTGTTGCTTTTGTGCCTATGCATAGCCATGATGAGGGGTGACACAGCAAGGCAACTGTGTCAGATGTTGAAATTGAAATTTTTATTATAGTTTTAAAAACTAAAATTGTTTTAAAATGAAACAAACTTTTTTCTTAAATTAGTAATAGAGCCAGAGCACTGAAAGTAATACAATGCTTTAGTACAGAAAATATAAACATTATTTGAATAATGTGGCCTCTCACAACTGGGATTCAACACGAGTTAGGCAATAAAATAATATAAAAAGGCAAACCTTCAGGAAATTAGAAATTTTTTAAACTACCTCCTTCTTCAACATTTAAACTGCCTAGTTCCTCCATCTAGATGACACCTGAATTGAGATGCCGCCAGATTAACATAGACAACATCATATCCCATTCGATTTAAGATGCAATGAAATAAAAATGAACATTTCTCATGAAAAATAATTAAACTTTTACATATTCAAAGCACCATGTGAATTGGGATAGAAAGAAGGTTTTGGAAAGTATATTTCCCTAGGGGAAATATTTAAAAAGCATCATTCAGGGGCATATGTAAAGAAAAATCTTGGATGGGGTCACTCGCTATTAAAGTTTCAGTGGCTTAGCAAGAAACAAACACACAAAACTAACATATTTCTAACTATTAAAGCTTTTTTTTTTTAAAAATTCTGAACATTATTCTTGCATACTTTCTTGTTTACATCCCTAGAATGACCGGTTAATTTGTGAACTGCACTTCTGTAAGGAGAAAAGGCAGGGAACAAAGGTAAGTAATGGTCCAACCTCTCTACCTTGCCGTCCAATTGAGGATAAAGAGGAGTAGTTCAAGTTTGGGCCATTCCGAGCAGTCTGTATAATCCTGTGAATATGCAAAATCATTTCCTGGTCAGAATGGATGAGCGAAGGAATCCTATAACGATATATCCAGTTCTGGGTTAGAACTTCACTAATGGTTGTAGACTCTTGTTCAGGGATTGCATAAGCTTCTGGCCACTTTGTGAAATAGTCCATTACTACTAGGATATATTTATTATTGTCTAGACTTTGTAGTACTGGCCCTCCCAAAATGTCAAGTGCAATTCTCTCGAAAGGATCTCCAACATTGTAACACTGAAAAGGCCCATGTGTTTTCCTCTTTAGTCCCTTCCTTGTGCAGTATTCCATGTACGTTTTGTTTGATCCTTTCTTCTATCCCGATTTACATGATGCTTTAAATATGTGAAAGTTTAATTATTTTTCATTTTTATTTTATAGCTCCCTAAATCGAAAAGGATATAATCTGTTTTCTAAAAGATGATCAATTTGCTGATCAATAAAGTAGGGTTACAATATTTATGGATGTCTGAAGAAAATAATCTTCGTTTCTGAACACATTGTCCATGCCAAGACGTTTCAAAATAATCGAATTTTTATCTTTATTGTTTGAATGCCTTCATGCTCCATATAAAATTTCACATATTTTACTAGTACAATTAATTTATTTTGACTAGGATTTCTTATTTCGGAAAAAAATTCTTGGAAGACCTATGGTTGTTTTAACCAAACTGTAACAAAATCTTTGGGGCAGAAAATCCATCTAGGCATCAAAGGTTTGTATTAGTTTTAGGCACCTCAATTCAGATGTCGTGTAGAAGGAGGAACTAGTGGCGGTTGAACAGAAAGCCCTTTTAATATTCTTTATTTTTATTTATCCTAATAACTCTTGCTACGATTTAATGCAAGTTTCATTCTATATTTTCTACTTTTCAATGGACTCATTTAATTTCGACCCACTTTTGTTGTTTTAACCAGTGCAGAACTAACTTGATAAAGAACTGAATGCTCTAAAAGCTGGTTGCTGCTAGAAACTCACGGTTTGTTTTAAAAATAGGGTAACAATCAGGAAATGAGCCAAGTGCATTTAAAAATTAAAATAAATTAATAAATTTTTAATTATTTACAAAAAAACTATGAAAAATAAAAACTTTTTCAAACCCTATTTCCTGTGGTGATTTTTACACTTTTTTTTTTAAATGGAAGCTAAATATGCTGGTAGTTCAAGTTACAGTCAAAAGTTTAGAAAAAAATAATAGATTTTTTTAAAAATAGCAAAAAAACTGAAAGAGCCATTTCTTATTGTATTCCGACTTGATAACTTTGAAGGATGATTTTCTTTTCCAGACAATGTCTAGACATAAAGAGGATTAAATTTGAAGGTTTTCCAATTTTGCAAATTTTAAAGAAACAATTTAAATTTATAACACAATTGTAAACATCCAATTCTTACATTTTTACAAAACATACAATTCTTAGTATTTTATGAAAAAAAAATCTCTAGAATCGGATAACAATTGCTAGAATTCAGATTATTACCCCCACCACCACCACACACACACACACACACATATACACGTTTTTTTGGCCAATCCTGAACTTGAATGACACCTTGAAAGTTCAAAATTGAAATTGGTTTTTATCATACTCCAACCCCTCTACAATAAAAATTTAGCATTTAGCTCCTTTGAGACTTTATAATTTAAGCTATCCCCACCTCCCCTAAACTCACTTGCATCTATCTCAACTTCTAGTGATCCAATTAGCATGCAATTTTCACTGGCATACTCAATTCCTTATTCGTCGCTTTTTAACTCACTCTTCTCACATAATAACCACTCCTGAAGTGTATTATGGCTACACAGTAGATGGCTATGTGGTCGTGTAAGGGTAAAGGTTAAAAAAAGTTTTTAAAATGCTGATTGCTAAAGGTTATTGGTTTGTTAAAAATTTAATTATTGGTTTGTTAAAAGGTTTTAAAAAACCAATTGCTAAAAGGCTAGTATAGTTGAAACTCTGTATTTTAGAATTATAATTATCTCTGAAAACTTTATGCAGTGTCACTTTTCAGATTTTTTGTACTCATAGGAAAAGCAATAAACATTTTTTTCAAAAAGTTATTTTTAGGACTAAAGACCTTGCTGTTTTGGAACAAATCAATTGCAGGAAGGAGTTCCAAGAGTAAGAAACATTGCTCACTGAGGTTCTCTATTCTGCTGATATAGTTCCTGCTCAGATTGATCGTGTCTAGCATCTGTAGTAGGTCCAGATTCTCGATGTTTGACAAGAGGTTCTGCTGCAGGTACAGGCATCGCAGTTCCTGTAGTGAGTCCAGGTTCTCAAGTTTGCGGATCCCATTGCTCTCCAACCATAGACTCCGCAGCCCTGTATATTCTTCTAGATTTTCGATCTTTGTCAGACCTGAAACACACAATCATATAACTCAATTGGTTCCTACCTACAGAAAACTAATACATACCTTTGATGCCTAGATGGATTTTCTGCTCCAAAGATTTTGTTACGGTTCGGTTAGAATAACCAAAAATTTTTGCTTAAATAAAAAATCCTAGTCAAAATAAATTAATTGTACTAGTAAAATATGTCAAATTTTATATGTAGCATGAAGGCATTCAAACAATAAAGATAAAAATTTGATTATTTTGAAACGTCTTGGCATGGCCATTGTGTTCAGAAACGAAAAGATTATTTTCTTCAGACATCCATAAATATTGTAACCCTACTTTATTTTTATTATGTGTGCATGTTAATGATATTCATCTCACAATGACTTGTATTACTCATTAACAATATGTTTTGCTGCACATTACAATTTTTTATAATTTAAAAGTTAATTTTTGTATATGGCAGCCTATGGAGAAACGCTTGTTGATTTAAATTTCATCCAAATGCTGCTACACACAAAATGCTGCAAAAATTCACAAAATCTTTATAAAAAAAATATAGCCCGTGGTCCAATTTGAAAGAATCAATCTACCACCCAAATCTACAGGATATGCCCTTAAATTGGATGTGAGCTTTGCATTATTGGCTAAAATCTAGGATGTACAGTACAGAAATGACATTCAGACAAGGAAAGTGTAAGAATGAAAGGAAAACTTGCAACAATGGAATACTCCACGCAATCCTCTTCAGGTGGATAGAATAAGTTGGAATGACACTAAAAGGAAATCTTAATTGAATTGGAAAACTCTTTCGAAAGTATAACAAACAAGCACTCCGATTGAAAAGCAGCTTTTGCTTTTTCAACTTGTAGGAATCATCCAACGGCAAAAGATCAATCGCGAGGATGTACCAGTGCTGGTCTGGCTGTACTTTCAGCTCCCTCTACCTTTGACTTTATAAATGTACTACAGTGAAATAATTGTATTTTCATTTTATATTTTATAAAATTTTAATATTGAATGTTCAGGTAATTGGAAAATGTACAAATCCGACACATTAAAAGAAGATGTCTGCGTGTGTCGTCCGTAATGGAAAATCTAAGCATTAAACAGTGATGAAATTTAGTACTGAGGATCTGGAACGATGTATCTAGGCGAGTTTTTAAAAAAATTCAAATTAGATTTTTAGTTGTTTTATAAGTATGGTTTTGAGTGATTTTCAGACAAATTAGTTCAATGTAATGATCAAAAAAATATTATTACAGAGTTTTCATCTTGACACCATCTTAATCATTCTTTCCAGAGATGTTTGAACTGAATCAGTATGACAATTCCTTCATTTTTTTTAAATGTGTAGAAATTTATATTTCTTAGGTTATCTGATACTTATTTTATTTCACAATATCCAAAACGGGAAGATTAGCACAATTATACAGGGTGTCCCAGAAAGATTGAAATGTGCTTTAATTCTTTACCTGTTGGAGATAAGTGGACAATGTAAACTGCAAAAATGTTGAAAGAAAGGTAGGAAATAAGACTACGTTAATGAAATAGTCCTCCCATTAATTTTTCAAAAGTTACACTTTTTAAATATTTATACGACCCCCTTAGACAAATTGGGTCAATCAGAAATTTTTTATTTTTAATGCAACAATGTAAAATTATGTGATCATTAAAAAAAAACCCAGCATATATGTATGTTTAAAATTGAGCGAGTTATATTTAATTGAAAATTGAACATTGTGAATGGGGACCCTATATCAAATTATAAATGTAAATTTGTGACATATCACAAAAAAGATAAAACTGAATGATAATACATAGGATACCAAACCACGTAGTGAGTACCACATGATCTCTGTTTGTGTAATGCCTTATTTAGACACATTTGTGATAAAAAAATTTGACACATATTAGCGTATTTTTGATCTAAACTATTCCATCGCCAATTTGTTTATGATCCCTATCTCCACTGATGAAACAGCCTTTCACATGGTACAGAAAAGTGGCATAAGCCAGATTTTTTTTCCTTTATCATAATTCAGTGGATTTTAAAGATACAGATATGCAGGGTTTTTTAATGATCTTGTTGCATCAAAAATAAACATTTTCTGATTGACTAAATTTGTCTAAGGGGGTCGTATAAAAATTAAAAAAGTGTAACTTTTTGAAAATGAATGGGAGGACTATTTCATTAACATAGTCTTATTTCCTACCTTACTTTCAACATTTTTGTAATTTACATTGCCCACTTATCTCCAACAGGTAAGGAATTAAAGTGTTTTTCAATCTTTTTGGGACACCCTGTATAGTTTGGCAAATAGTTGTGTGTATGTCTTTACATTCTAACAACAACAACAACAACAAAAAATGCTTTCAATTACTACATTATTTTATTTTTTGGGATTTATTAAGAAAATGCATAAAATTTGAGATGTTCAATTCTGTTATGCCTTCTTTATTTGGTAGCTGGTGGACTTTCTGTACATGCCTGCCTTTGAACTCACAGTGAGTTTTAAGCCATGCCTTCTCTCCTGTAGAAAAATAATTTATTTATTTATTTTTCTTTTCACTTTTGTAGATAACATGGGTGGGGATTTGATTTGAAACCAGGAAATGATTTGGTGGCAATTTGAAGAGGCGATTATGCAAGTGTACAATTTAAGTAGTAGGTGCTTATTTGAGACGCAGGCAATATCATGTAATTCGTTCTAGTTAAATATATATAACATATCTAAATATTAAAATATTGTTATGGCTCCTAAATATATATATTTCTGAAGGTTGTTAGAAAGAAATAACCCCAGAACACTTGACCATATAGAAAAATGCATATTAAGTTAAACAGCCCTACATCATAAGTAGTATCACTTAATACCCAATACTAAATCTCCCTCCACACCAGATCCTCCAATTGCTTTGGGGAATTATTTTATTCAGATAATGAGCAAAAGCTTAATATATTTTTAATGTGTCGCCAAAGTTTTATTTTATTTGTGCAAAACTACAATTAAAAAAAAAAATTGAAAATGTTCGACTCTTTAAAAAGACCATTGACTCTAAAAGTCATAGATCGATAGGATAGAGGGTCCTGGTGAGGCTATTATTGGTCAGATCTATATTAGCTTGGGGCTCACAGATGCTAACATACTTAATTTTAAAAATGTCTAAAGCTTAAAGATGCACTTATAATTTAGGGATCGCAGATGAAAATAGTCATCTTTAAAACATTGTTTTTTAAAAGAATGAGAACTGCATATTTACCTTTAAAGTGCAGATAGATCGTATCATTTAGGTGAGGGGTCATATACAGATGATTATCTTGGCATACTTTCTTCAGGAACTGTTTGGTTATTCTGGAGAAAAAAGGAAAAATTGTACTCAAAAAGTAGACTACAAGGGGAAAAAAATCAGATGTTGATAGCACTGGACAAAAAGGAATGAATTGGTTTCTTTAGAAGCTTAATCAAAGAAAGAACAATAGTACAATATTATTATTAGCATAGTCACAGACCTCTGTGTAGAGAGGGGCATTACCAAAGCATGGAATTGTATCACCAAAACTAAAAATCCTAAAATTATGAAATTGGGTGACAATAAACTTTCAAGATTTTGCATCTTGTTAAAAAATTGTTTGGCATAATTTGGTGATTTTTAGAAACATTCTTAAGTTTAACTACTGAATGCATGTTTTTGCATCTGAACATTTTACCTTTATATGACACTATATAGTTCAGTCTATATTGGTTTGATTGATTAATCATGATGTCTATCATTAGAGCTGTGAGCAGTTCAAATAACAGGCTGCCTTTTGCCTGTTATGCAGGTGCATTCAATCAGCATAGCACACATGCAAGTTTTGTCTAACCTATTGAACTTCTGTACAGTCACATACAACAGCATAGCGGGTATATAGGTTTCAACTAATTGCGACCCTTTGACCTGCTGCATGGGAGTAAGCAGGTATATAGTTTCAATACACACACATATATATATTACAACTTATCTCTAATCTATCATTGGAATTTCATATAATATTTTAATTATATATATATATATATATATATTGTATATATATATATTGTATATATATAGTATATATATATATTTATATATATATATATATAATTATATATATATATATAAAATAAAGATGTATTAAAATAGAATTATTGAAGAGAAATAGTAAAGTATCCATAACAAACAAAAGTATTTAAATACCAACCAGAAAAAACTCAGGAGAATGTCAGTCATAAACATGAAAAACCAGGAAACCACCCATTAAATTTAAAAGAAATATATTAGAGAAAAGTGGAATATTTTATTTTTTGTGATTTATTAAGAAAATGCATAAAATTTGAGATGTTCAATTCTGTTATGCTTTCTTTATTTGGTAGCTGGTGGACTTTCTGTACATGCCTGCCTTTGAACTCACAGTGAGTTTTAAGCCATGCCTTCTCTCCTGTAGAAAAAATCATTAATTTATTTATTTTTCTTTTCACTTTTATAGATAACATGGGTGGGGATTTGATTTGAAACCAGGAAATGATTTGGTGGCAATTTGAAGAGGCGATTATGTGAGTGTACAATTTAAGTAGTAGGTGCTTATTTGAGACCCAGGCAATATCAGGTAATTCGTTCTAGTTAAATATATATAACATATCTAAATATTAAAATATTGTTATGGTTCCTAAATATATATATTTCTGAAGGTTGTTGGAAAGAAATAACCTCAGAACACTTGACCATATAGAAAAAAGTCAATGGAATGGTGATGTAATATAGTAAAGTCTTCAGGGGGCTACTACTATGCATCAGCTTCATTTAGCACATTTCATTTATTGACCTGTTACTGTGAACAAAAAGTCAATAAAAGCCCCTATGTGCTATAAATGGAAAATGATTGAGAAATTTGAAAAACTAAAAAGATTTGGATAAATTGAAAAAAAAATAGAATTGACTTACATGTGTTGAAAACCCATGCCGTCCGGCTCGTCAACAAGGACTTGAGCATCCATTTGGACGGCCGGGAAGGAGTTAGCCGAAACCAACTCCCAACTTCCATGGCTTTCGTCCGACAGTCCAGCAACGTTTATTTTGAGAATCAAAAATTTACAGGAGAGTTTACATAATATGTTTCACATTTTGAAACAATATAAAGTTTAAACAGTGAAAGACACATTAAAACGGATTACAATAATTCTTGAACAATTGTTACTTCAACTGGTGCACAATGAGAAATAATACAACAAAAACAACAACGAAGACAAAAACAAAAACTAAACCAAACCAACTAAAACTAAACCAACCAAAAACAAAAACTAAACCAAGACAAACAGCAACAAACGGGGCACAATCAAAACACAGCAAAACACAGACAAAACAAAGACAAAAACAAAACACAGACAAAACAAGGCAACCAAACAAAGAGAGGGTAACACCTCCAGGGAAAAGGACAACAGGGGACCACCGACCAAATGGGCCAAAAGGGAGAGGCTCACAAGCTGATCAGGAAATTTGATTAGAGATGTCTCTAGCAATGAGAACACAGTTTTTAATTTTATCTATAGAAGATTTATTTGAACTGACTCTCGAGAACCAGGCTGCGCAATTGGCAGGGGAGGGTTTTGTAAGATGAAAATTTTTTGTATGGGGACAAGAAAAAACAAAATGGTCGGCATCGCCGAAAGAACCGCAGGTGCAACAAGAGGTGGATTTATGTTTAAAATAATGGAGATAATCTAGAAATGGGCCATGCCAGTTAAAAAATATATTAAATATTTGTTAGTAATTTGGAGAGAGGGATTGACCAGAGGGAGGAAGGAAGAAATCCGGGCCGGATCATGAGTCCGGGGGGAAATATAAGAGTTAAGAAAGATTTGCCAATGATGAGAAATATTTTGTTTTGACTTACATGTGTGTAGAAGTTCAAATAGCTAAACCAACTCAACATAATGTGCAAAGATGGTGTTGCCAACTTTAAAGAGTAATGGCCATGTTGCAATTCTTAAAAATTATAAATAGTAAATCCATTCTAAAGTATCAGAAGGCATAAAAACCAGATAGACAGCATTCAAGATATGAGTGCTTGTTCACATATAGGGGTCATTCCATGCTATTTCAACACTTTTTTTTTTTAAATTGGTTGCTGCACTATTTTTAATATTTTTTATATTTTGCACATATATTTATACATGTTTAGAGAGTTCAAAACCAATTTTAGCAAAGAAAAATTTCTTACCGTGTGGCAAAGAGGTCCCCAGTTGGCACTTTAAACATGTACATTTTTGTGATTACAAACATTTGCACAAAATGCTATAACTTTCCTCCTAATAGAGCAAATTAAAAATTTAAAAAAATCTTTTACTCAGAATAAAGTGCTGATAATTTTGGTTCAACTTTGCTTCATCATTTGATATATTTTTGAAAATTTAATGATAGTCAAAATTCACCATTGAAATTTGCATTTTCTCATTTTCCGAGCCTGTTTTTCACTAGGAAGGGGACAATACACTCAAACCAAATTTATATTGCAAGTACTATAGTAACAGTAGATTTTACCTGAGGAGAGAAAACTGGAGTGTTTTGAACTTTTCCAAAATATTTTCTCTAGTAAAAGTGGACGTTTTTAAAAAATTCAGATTTTTCAAAAGCTGTATCTCCAGTGGAATTCATAGTAAAAATCTGAAATTTATATTACTAAGGTTTCTATTAGGTAGCAACACTATAATAAAATTTGATCACTTTATTTTGCATAATAACAAAAATATTTGAGTTCAAAGTTGTTAACAAAATCTGCTGGTTTTTTTTTTTTTTTGAAGGACAATTGCAACCTTTTTTTATAACTAATGAAGCATGGATATATTTTCTTTTTTACTTGTTGTAATAAAAACCAAATGAAAGTGTTAAGACCAAGAAAATATATAAAAAAAACATACTACACAATTCATAACTGCTAAAGCAGTCGAGTTCATGGAATGCCTCAACTTGTACAATCTTGTTTAGTGTAAAAGTATGTAAGTTGTAACAAGATATAATCTGTTTAATCCAGAAAAAACTTGCTATCAAAGACAAGTGTGAGTTCTGCATTTGCATTGTATGTCATTTGGCTTTTGATTAGTATAGTATGCATGCGTGATAAAGTGAAGGTAAAGATGATGTGTTCTGTTGGAACTAAAGTTGATGAGGATTGTCATAAGACTACTTATGGGCCAATTTCTCTAACACTAAAGGATTTTAGTGAATTTAGCAATGAAGAAAAAACTATTTTGGACTTAAGATTAGGAGACTTTGAAAATATTTGCCAGTATCACAAGAAGAAATATCTTGTTAAATGTTATCACTTATATGGGAAGAACTGCTCTGATCCTTTTAGATGTCATAAAAAAGTTACAGCAAAAGGTCTTACTGAAATATCTTTACATGTGGCTCAAAGCCATCCAAACCTAGAATTAGTTCCAGGTAAAAGTTTATGCATTTCTTGTTTGAAAAAAATTTATAGTTTCAACAAAGATGGAACCAATAATGAGACATTTAGTCCAGTGTATCAGACATTAGATAACATAAATGTTGCATGTGTGGTTCTGGGAGTTTCATTCAGAAGCTTAACATTAAACAAAGACCAAAAGCTTTAAAAAAAAAAAAAAGTTACATCACCAATGAAAAATAAACTAAGTGCAAGTTTTGATGTAAGTTTCAATGAGTCTTTCAGAAATAACGACACACTGATCTGAAGGAAGATGAATACACAATTCTCTTAAATAAGCTAAAAGAAAAATTTAAAGGAAGTAAGGAAGTTTGACAGTTTTAGAGAAAGTAAAAATATTTAGTGCCTGAGTCCTGGTCAATAGCAAAAACATGTCATGAATTTAGTGCAAGTCAGTACTTAGTAAGAAACACACAGGCATTAGTTAAGAGCTATGGCATTCTTCATAATATAGAACAAAGGAAGTCCAGAAAATTTTCAAAGGAAGTGATTGTCGTAGATTTTTATGAAAGTGAAAACTGTAGGATGTGTCCTGGTGCAAAAGACTATGTTTCTATTAGGAATACAGATGGTCAAAAGGAAACAAAACAAAAAAGACTCAATTCACAAGATTTTGAAGAAATAAACATCACCAAAATTTCAACAGATCTTTCTCTTGAACTTAAAGAAAGGGCATTGCATGCATTTATGATTCTCATTGGTGGCTTGCACAAATTATTGAGGTGCAGCAATCAGAGAAGGACTGCAATGTCCATTTCTTCCATCCAGTGGGACGATCAACATCATTTCAAAAATCTAAAGCAGATACTATGTGGATGTCGTATGACAATGTCTTACATGTTCTCACACCTTCCAAGTTGTCAACTGCTACTGCACGAAAATGGAATATTGAACCAAGGTTATGCAATGATCTTACAGAACTTTTACAACATAAGATAAAAAGAAACAAGCTAAAAAACTTGCTAAGTGACATAATTTTTGTTTGTTTGTTCAATTGTTTACAACATATAGGCCTAAGCAGTAAGTAACATGCATTTCTTGTAACTATAATGATAATTTTTTTATTACATTAAATTTTTGTTTGTTCAATTGTTTACAACATGTAAGCAAGTAACATTTAATGCATTTCTTGTAACTATAATGATAATTTTCTTGTATATATACATAAAAATTACCGTCAAAACAAATGGAAATACACTGATTTTATTTACAACTTTGAACTCAAATATTTTTGTTACTATGCAAAACAAAGTGATCAAATTTTATTATGGTATTGCTACCTAATAGAAGCCTCAGTAATATAAATTTCAGAGTTTTACTGTGAACCTCACTGGAGATACAGCTTTTGAAAAATCTGAATTTTTTGAAAACGCCCATTTTCACCAGTGAAAAACTTTTCAAAACACTCCAGTTTTCTCCCCTCAGGTAAAATCTACTGTTACTATAGTACTTGCAAAATAAATTTGGTTTGAGTGTATTGTCCCCTTCCTAGTGAAAAACAGGCTCGGAAAATGAGAAAATGCAAATTTCAATGATAAATTTTGACATTAAATTTTCAAAAATATATGAAATGATGAAGCAAAGTTGAACCAAAATTATCAACACTTTATTCTAAGTAAAAGATTTTTTTAAATTTTTAATTTGCTCTATTAGGAGGAAAGTTATAGCATTTTGTGCAAATGTTTGTAATCACATAAATGTACATGTTTAAAGTGCGAACTGGGGACCTCTCTGCCACACGGTAAAAAATTTTTCTTTTCTAAAATTGATTTTGAACTCTCTAAACATGTATAAATACTTGTGCAAAATATAAAAAATATTTATTAAAAATGGTGCAGTACAACCCTTTGTTGAAATAGCATGGAATAACCCATAGATAAAAATGATAATCATTATTAACCCTATAAAATAATTTAAACTTACTAGTTTCATATGCTTAGTAATTTATATTTAAATAAAGAGAAATCCTAAATCAGATAATTCGTATCAGATTTGCATAATTTTTGTGCAGACTGCTTACTTACATATCCAATTTATTTTTTCTTTTCTTTTTACCCAAACTACCCCAAAGTAAGGTTCATGTCCAATTTGAAGTAATTAGCCATAAAATTCCCAAAGCTATGATTTTGTACTTTTAATTCCCACTCAGTGTCAATGTCTTCAATAGCATCTAGGAACATTTTGTAAGGATAACGAAAAAATGGTCCGAAAGGTAGCTTAAATAGTAATAGCTTTCAGACTAAACTGAATTAAAATTATTTGAGGTGCAATAGGTCTTGACCTTCACTAGTATTGTATATAATTTTATGGCCATACATCATTTGGATTTTTCTCTACACTGCTCACAGATACACACATACTTTTTTTATAATTGGCAAGCCACCTTTGGCAATTAACTTTGTAGTTTTTTGTAAAAAGCTCTTAGCTTGCAAATAGGAATCTAACCACTTGTTCCTGACTGAACCAATATTATAGTAAAATGAATAAAATCAGTCTTTGAATTATGTAAGAGACCATTTCCAAAAATTAACACTTTTCTTAACTAATTATGAAAGTTAATAATTTTATAATCTGGTATTTTTAGCAACTGTTGCTATATGTTATTGAGTTACAGTTTATTCATTAGCATCTGTAAATTAACAGAGTTATTATATATTTGAATACGTTAATATAAATTATTTTTGAAAAATAGTTAGCTATAGCTATTTGTAAGATATAATGGCTGACTGTAATAAAAAAATTGCTATATATCAACATTAATATGTAATAATGGGATGTATTATAAGATATGGATATCTGTGTTGTGAGGGATTGGGGACTATTTTAATATTTAATAAAAAATTCAGAATGCGTAGGGAGTCATAGGCTATTTCCATTTTAAAAATTTAGTTTCATTTACATAAGTTTTTTAACATGTTATGAAATTATATATTGTCGAGATTTATTTAGCACACATTTTTATTGAAAAAGGTGTATTTTATCTATTCATTTTTAAATACAAATCAAACTAAAACTTAAAAAATCTTCTAAATTATATTTACAAATTTTGGAGACAAAATGAAAAACATGAATATGAAGAAATACCTGGGATAACTGTCTCCCTTCTCCATAATTTGCTTTTGAGGCATCATCTAAAAATCTATTTAATTTAAGAGAGAGAAAAATTACAAATCAATATAATTGCTGTTTATATATATATATAATAGTTACTCATTTGTAACAGATATGCTAAAGATGGGTTTTATTGTACATACAGTAGTTTATGCATAATTTTTGATTAAAATCTTTCAATGTATATATATATATATATATATATATATACACGAAATCGAAACATTCACAGAAAGTGACTTAATTACGAAAATTTTATAACAGATATTAAAAAAAAAAATCAACATACAAACTGAAATCTGAATTTATAAATCAGATAAACCAATACGACAGAAATTATTTGAAAAACAACGCAAAATGTTGAAATATAACGCAGCTTAAATTAGCTGCTAAGCAAGTTCAAAGACGAAAATAAAACAATCTCATAATAAAACTTAAGTTCCGTAACTATGGTAACAACGCAGTGCCAGTTACAGTGAACGGTATCTACTAATCATTAAATATACGCCAAGACTTCAAACAAATTCTAAATTCTACCTAAGTTACACCGAAAACCTTGATTAATTTACTGTTTTTCCATATTATCCCATTATTTTTACACAATATTAGTATAATACTTTATAACTACTTTATTATCATATTGTTTAGAAATGGCAACACTATTAATAGTTTCGTCAACAGTGTTTATTTCCGGAAACTTTTTCTGAGTGCATTCAACATCAACTAATTATCGTGATGTGTTTATAATGACTGCACTACTTTTTAAATAGCTCCTATTTTTTATTTGCATTTGTGTTAGCCTTATGGATAATCATTAGAAAACTGGGAGTGCTTACCATTATGACTTCTCTGAATTCTCTCCGCTAGCACATAAAAGTAGAAAAGATGTGGAATCCAACTCACGTACAAGTTACTGGTAAATATAAATATATGCTTTTACAAGTTGACTGAATTGTTTAAAATAAAAAGCATATTTTGAGCATGTGTTTTTCTACTTTTTCGTACCAAGTATTTTTCTCTTTATGTATTGAGTGCGTAACAAGTTTTATACAATCTACATTTAAAATAATTCTATTAGTCATTGCTGAAGTACAAAGTTCAGTATGATGGCATGCTGTTAATATATTTTTTTACTGCACACATATTTATGCATAGCATAACTGACAAATTTTATACTGGTATAATTTTTTAATTTGGTTATTGTGCAATACTAATTTTATAAGTAAGAAAATCTAACAGTCTATGTAGGTGCTGCAATAATGATTAATTTTAAGTTTGCTACCACCTGTTGTGTATAAAATTAAAGACCAATTATCCTCAGTTTTATGAGAACACGGTATCATTGTCATTCATGTGTTATCATCTAATTTCAATTTGAGAAACGGCTAAATTTTTCTTTTGCCTTACCTTATATATGACAACCCACAAGTTACCCTGGGTTTCAAAATAGGCCATTTCTGAAAATAATGCTAAAGATCTTCATGCTGTCATTGTTGATATTTTGATTTTGAATGTGTCATACCAAAGAAACTGACCCGAAACTGTTTTGAACTGATATATTTAAAAAATAATGTTTTAATTTTACAACATTTGTTTTTCATTTTTACCCAAAATGCAAATATTTATATACAGGATGCAATAGTAGTAAATTTGTTTACATTAAGAGAAAAATTTTACCTCCAGTTGCTTGTTTAAAACCCAAAGCCCCAAACCTCGAATGCTTTCAGTTTTAGGAATTTTTTCCAACTGTTATTTTCCAAGTATCTATGCATGCTGAGAATAGGAAGGCTTGTGTTTTTATAAAAGAAATCGATAATTAAATTAGAAGTATTTCTAATATTCATCAAAAAGCAATGCATTCATTTTACAAAAATTTTAGAAACTAGCTTGTTAACCTCAAGTGAGCTGCTTCTCACTCACCATCACATGTATATCCCTGTGGCGACACAAGGTGGCTAACCTGATGAGGTTTAAAATCCAAAGAATCAAAATATACCACAAAAGACAAGATATGAAATGTTGTTGTTGTTGAGACCCAATGTGTATTTTTTAACTGCTCCACTTCTCTATTCCTTGAAAATGAGTACATTTTTAATACGAATCTAAGATGGGTTAGCCTAACAAGGTTTAAAATCAAAACAATTAAAATGTTCCACAAAAGACAGCGACATACCAAATTTCGTGTTATAATTAATGGAGCCTGATTAGTTATGGCATTTGAATCACACTAACAGAATATTTTTAATAATTATGTTATGGGTCATTCCGTGTCAAATCAACCAATAATGGTCTGAACCTTGACATCATGGAAATTGATAATTTTTGGTACAGTGGTAGTACCAGTTAAGCTGACAAAATCTGTAAAATATTCGATTTTTTGGGCTCTTAGTTTTTCAGTTATTGACTTTCAAAAAAGCCAAATTTGTCAAAGTTTTGAAATCTTTAAGCAGCTGTAGATCAAAAACTATTTAACCTAGAGAGCTCAAATTGGTGTCATTTTCTTTTGCCTTTAATGAGTCTTAATTTGATATATAACATGACTATGCTATTTCAAATTTGAATTTTTTTGAAAAACTTCAAAAAAAAATTTTTTTTTAAATCTCAAAAACACCCCTTTTAATTTTTTTGAAAAAAAATATGCTTTAAAGATGTTAATGAACTACTTGTATGCCAAGTTTCATAATGGGATGACAATGGGTTCCCAAGAAAATTATTTTTTTTTGTATTAAACTATACGTGAAATTCTCTAAATTTAATTACAAAAAATTTAATTTCCATAGGAACTTCTTAATGACTGACTATGAAATTTGGCACGCAAATAGTCCCTTAATGTCTTTAAAACATATATTTTTTTGAAAAAAAATCAGTTTTTTGTTTTTCTAAAAGAAATTTCTTTTTTAGTTTGTAATTTTTTTAAAAACTCCAATTTAAAAAAAAAAAGAGTTAGAATACCATAATCATGTTGTATATCAAATTAAGGCTCATCGAAAACAAAAGAACTGCACCAATTTGAGCTGTCTGGGTCAAATAGTTTTTGATTTACAACTGTTTAAAAATTTCAAAACTTTGCCAGATTTAGCTTTTTTAAAAAAGTGAATAACTGAAAATCTAAGAGCCCAAAAAATTTGAACTTTTACAGTTTTTTATAAACTTTACTGGTACTATCACTGTACCAAAAATGATCACTTTCTTAGGTATCAAGGTTCAAACCATTAAGTGATTTGACACAGAATGACATACATTTAGTACATAACTCATTAACCAGTTGTTTCAAACATTCAGCTCACATATGTTCTTTTCAATTTTAACAATTTGCTACACACTTAATGTTTCACATATGTCTCTCAAAATTTAATTTTGTATTTACAATTATAATTACAAAACCTCACTTTTTTCAAGAACTTTTAAAATAATTACTTCTCCAACTGAGTGAAGACAATTTCATTTGTTCCTTGCTCAGAGTACAAACTCTCCCAGTTGCAGTAACAGGCTCTTCTTCTTCTTCTTTAAGAGCGTAACAACCTGTTACAGGTCTTAGCTGCCTCGACATGCACGTCTCTTCCAACACCGTCGGTCCAAAGTGACTCTTTGCCAGTTTTTAATTTTCAAAATGTTGATGACATTCGTAATGTCGTCTAACCATCTAGTCGAAGGTCTGCCCCGGGTGCGGGTACCCCCAGGGTTCTTAAAGTTGTACAATCTAGTCGGGTTGTTTTCAGGGGTTCTCCAGACATGTCCGAGCCATCTCAATCTGTTACTTCGAATGATTTGTGTAACTTGAGGCTCTTTGTAGAGTCTATAAAGTTCAAAATTGTATCTGGTTCTCCAGCATCCTTGTTCTTATACAGGCCCAAATATAGTTCTTAACACTTTTCTTTCAAAAGTCTCCAGGACACGCTGGACGTCTAAATTTAAAGTCCAAGTTTCGCTAGCATACAGCAGCACAGGTAGTATAAGTGTCTTGTATAGTCTCATTTTAGTTCTTCGACTAACAAGCCTGGATCTTAATTGTTTTTTTAGTCCAAAGAAACATTTATTGGCCAATTTTATTCTGTAGTTAATTTCGGCTTTCAACAAGTTTTGGTCATAGTAGCTCCAAGGTATTTGAATTCACTAACCCTTTCAAATATATGACCATTTACGCAAAAAGGGTTGTAGTTCCCAGACGCGGACAGGACTTTCATAAACTTTGTCTTGTCCTCATTGATAGTGAGGCCTGGTAACAGGCTCTTCCTTTTTGCAAAATGGTCTCACCTGGCACATTCAATATGTCACTCGGTTGAGGATAAAAGAAAGAAGGAGAAGGTCCCTTAAGATGTAGGAAGCTTACTTTATAGTCGCTCGTAACATTATTCTTCTCAAGAATACATGCAAGCCACCAAGATCCTTTATAGACTATAGTGACAAATCCAGATACAATTTTTGCTAAATTAGTTGGTGTAATATAGTCTAATGCTGTGACACGTTCAGTAAACTGGTGTTCACTACAGTAATAATGCTTAACAAGAAGCTGATTTTCAGAAATTGGGTAAAAAGAATGAAGTTTTTGAGTACATAGATTTTGAGTACTGTACAGTTGATGAGTACGAAGAAGTTAAAGAAACACTGTCGCCACGGTTCAATGATTCTAAGGTAATCATGGGTACTCAAAAACTTCATTCTTTTTACCCAATTTCTGAATATCTGCTTCTTGTTAAGCATTATTACTGTAGTGAACACCAGTTTACTGAACGTGTGACAGCATTAGACTATATTACGCCAACTTATTTAGCAAAAATTGAATCTGGATTTGTCACTATAGTCTATAAAGGATCTTGGTGGCTTGCATGTATTCTTGAGAAGAATAATGTTATGAGCGACTATAAAGTAAACTTCCTACATCCTAAAGGACCTTCTCCTTCTTTCTTTTATCCTCAACCGAGTGACATATTGAATGTGCCAGGTGAGACCATTTTGCAAAGAGTAGAGCCTGTTACTGCAACTGGGAGAGTTTGTACTCTGAGCAAGGAAGAAATGAAATTGTCTTCACTCAGTTTGGAAAAGTACTTATTTTAAAAGTTCTTGAAAAAAGTGAGGTTTGGTAATTGATTGTAAATACAAAATAAACTTTTGAGTGACATATGTGAAATATTAAGTGTGTAGCAAATTGTTAAAATTGAAAAGAACATATGTGGGCTGAATGTTTGAAACAACTGGTTAATGAGTTATGTACTAAATGTATATCATTCCGTGTCAAATTAATTAATGGTTTGAACCTTGATACCTCAGAAATTGATCATTTTTGGTACAGTGATAGTACAAAAGTTTAGTACCTACCAGTAAAAGTACCAGTAAAGTTTACAAAAACTGTAAAATTTCAGATTTTTTGGGCTGTTAAATTTTCAGTTACTTACTTTTTTAAAAAAGCCAAATCTGGCAAAGTTTTGAGATCCTTAAACAGTTGTAAATCAAAAACTATTTGACCCAGAGAGCTCAAATTGATGTCGTTCTTTTGTTTTTCATGAGCCTTAATTTGTTATACAACATGATTATGGTATTCTAGCTCTTTTTTTTAAAAAAAATTGGAGTTTTTAAAAAATTACAAACTAAAAAAAAAATTTTTTTTTAGAAAATCTAAAAAAAAGAAACTGATTTCTTCCAAAAAAATATATGTTTTAAAGACATTAAGGGATTATTTGTGTGCTGAATTTCATAGTCGGTCGTTAAGGGGTTCCTATGGAAATTAAATTTTTTGTAATTAAATTTAGCAAATTTCATGTATAGTTTAATACAAAAAAAATAATTTTCATAGGAACCCATTGGCATCCCATTATGAAACTTGGTATACAAGTAGTCCATTAACATCTTCAAAGTATATATTTTTTTCAAAAAAATTAAAAGGGGTGTTTTTGAGATTTAAAAAAAAAAATTTTTTTGAAGCGTTTCAAAAAATTCAAATTTGAAATAGCATAGTCATGTTATATATTAAATTAAGGCTCATTAAAAGCAAAGGAAAATGACACCAATTTAAGCTCTCTAGGTTAAATAGTTTTTGATCTACAGCTGTTTAAATTTCAAAACTTTAACAAATTTGGCAGATTTTGCTTTTTCAAAAGTCAATAACTGAAAAACTAAGAGCCCAAAAAATCTGAAATTTTGCATTTTTTGTCGTCTTGATAGTTACAATAAATAAACAAAAAATCATAAAAATCTGAATCGTGAAGGTTCAAAATTATTTTTTTTTATTGGTTGATTTGACACAGAATGACCCATATGTAAATAATCATTTTTTAGTGTGATTTTTCATTAGAAAATGATTGGCTCAAATTTTAGAATGCTAGTATGAACTATTCTCGAGATATTGCACTTTTTTCAAACAAATTTAATTAAAAAAATCACATAAAATTAAAAAGTATCAATTATTGTGATCCATGTTTACTTTTCATATAAGTAATAAGTGATAAATTTGTTAATACCATTCTTGTGGATCTAGTTTGTTCCTTTCACGAGAGAAGATACATTGTATAAGTTTGTATTTTGATGCCTGATAATTCACCAACAGTCATTTAAATATGAAATTCTCTTCTCTTCATTCATTTATAATGCTTGGCAAACCTGACAACTAATTTAAAACTAAATATCACCAACGTGGCGATATATCACCCCAGATTGATGAAATATCATTAACATTGCAAAAATGCTGCTAAGTTATTGAAAATTACGCCAAATTAAGGAATTAATTATTATAATATATTTTAATATATAGACCTTACTGCATATATTATCAATATTAATAATTGTCAATTATGAGTTGAGTGAAATATAAGTTAATTGGCTTCTTCAAAATAGTTTTATATGTTGTATTCCAGAAAAACACCAATTCAACATTAAAAGCATTCTGAAATAGATCTTATACATCATTTTTTCACTGTGAAAGAAACAAATTCATTACATTGTATCTATACAATTCCTTCCCTGCCTCTATGATTTTTCCTATAGAGGTATGAAATTCATTTGCATCAATGTTTCTCACCCCATGTTCACATTCTTTTTACATTCCAGAAAAGGATCTTACTTTTTAAAATATTTTACTTATTTCCTATTTTTAAAAAGAAAAACTTTATTTTCATATATATATATATACGCTAATCCAGGTATCTTGTACCATTGTCTGGCTGCAGAACACATGCAATATAACATAATTTACTTTATGAAAGTTATTTTCATATTGTTTGCGTTTACTTTCAAATTTAAATTCCTATTGTATCCTTAGTTAATTTGCATCTTGCTACAATAATATTGTAGTAGCATTGGCTGTGACTATGTTGCTGAAAACCACAAATGTAACATTTGTCTTTATATGCTTTCTGTGTAGGTCTGAACATTAAACAAATTTGTCTTAAACATATTTTTTTTTCAGTTATTCTCAAACATCTTTTATACTCACTTATAATTTTAAAATATGTCAACGCATTACAAATTCCTATTTTTTAAAGAAAGAATTCCTGTTTTTGTTCCTACTTTTCTTTGAAAAATCAGTATGAATTCTGGTAAGAGCAAGATCTTAACATTCACATTTGCATTCATTTCTGCATTCTTTTTAAAAATTGGCAAAACTTAGAATTTGTTTTTTACCTTAGATGTGAATAGGTTATGGAGTATGCCATTTGTTTCTTATTACTTTCCTTATATACATAATGTATAAAGAAAGTACTGTGACGGGGTCGAAAATTCGAATTCGAGTTTTTAACGGGAGAGCACGTTCCAAGCATCCCTGATCACGAATCAAACATTTTTGAAGTGATGTCTGTGTGTGTGTGTGTGTGTCAGTCAGTGAGTCTGTGGAGACGATAATTGACGAACGAATGGACCGATTCGAACGAAATTTGGTACAAAAATCACAATCCATAAATACTGGAAGCCTATTGTTTTTATATGCAATCGAATGCTCAGAAACCCCAAAATTTTTGAGTGAAATTTTGAAAAAATCGTCAAAAAATCAAAACCGCTAATAATGTTATGCAAATAGACATTTCTTATATAATTTTGCATTAGAAAACGATTGACATAAGTTTTAGAACGCTAACATGAACCGTTCTCGAGATATTGCACATTTAAAAAAAAAAATATCGAAAAGTCATATAAAATTAAAAATATATATATTTCCTATTGAGAAACATGTTCAATTTTCATATGTAATACCATGCGATAAATTTGGTGACATCATTTTCGTGGATCTAGCTCGTTCCATTCATGAAAAAAGATACTTTGAGTAATACTTTTGTATTTGAACGCCAATAGTCATTTATCTGCTGTAAGAATAACTATTTCTTCGTCCATAACGCTTGGCGAGATTTTTTCGACGAATTTGTTGGAATGTCGCCAACTTGGCGACTTTTTTAAATGTTGCTAAATTAACGAAGAACTCACCAAATGGATAAAAATGACGCTAAATCAATGGTGACTCATTGATGATGACGACTCATTGACAAAAATTCAATATCTTGGAAAGAATATAAATAACTACAATAAAAATAATCTATTTTTTTTTTTTTTTTACTGTTAAAGTAGTAAATTCATTGCATTATATAAGGAAAGTCATGTGCTGCTCACATCAGATTTTTTTTATTTACTGCAATTTTGACTTATTACTTTCCTTATATACATAATGTATAAGGAAAGTATTGTGATGGGGGTCGAAAATTCGAATTCGAGTTTACGATTGAAGAGCACGTTTCAAGCATCCCTGATTATGAATCGAACATTTTTGAGGTGATGTCTGTGTGTGTGTGTCAGTGAGTCTGTGGAGAAGATATCTCATGAATGAATGGAGCGATTCGAATGAAATTTGGTACAAAAATCACAATCCATGAATACTGAAAGCCTATTGTTTTAAAACACATTCGAATGTTCAGAACCCTCCTAATTTTTCGAGTGAAATTTTGAAAAAATCATCAAAAAATCAAAACCTTTAATAAAGTTACGCAAATAGACATTTCTTATGTAATTTTTCCTTACAAAACGATTGACATAAATTTTAGAACGCTAGTATGAACCGTTCTCAAGATATTGCACATTTTTCAAATAAATTTATCAAAAAGTCCCATAAATTAAAAAAATATATATTAGCTGTTAAGAAGCATATTCACTTTTCATATGTAATAATGTAATATCATGCAATAGATTTGGTGACATCATTCTTGTGGATCTAACTCATTCCATTCACGAGGAAAGATACTTTGAGTAACCCTTTTGTATTTGAACGCCAATAGTCATTTATCCGCTGTAAGAATAACTTATTTCTCCGTCCATAACGCTTGGCGAGATTTTGGCGGCAATTTTAGTGGAAACTAAAATGAGCCTTCTTCATCAGGATATAAATAGCAACCACACCGGCCAAAGGCCAACACGGGAAGAGACGTGTTCTTGCCTTCTACTGATGCGGTTGCTCTGTTTCTCTATCCTGACAAAGATGCTCTTTTTGACATTTGAAACCAATTTAAATCACAAGTATGGAATGCAAAATCCTGAGTCATCATGTATTTGTAAAACAAATTACAAAAATATGATCAAATCCTCACACTATTTTGATAGTCTTCCTCCAAGGTCATTTTCGTTATCTTTTACATGTTAACAATCATGTCTTATATTAAATAATTTTTAATAGCGTGAATTTCAAAAATTAATTTTATATATATCAAGCACCCTTTTTCCAACTTGGCTTTTCAGGAATAATGGCCATTTTTTACTTCCTCATATTATCGTTGAAAATAATATACTTCATTACTTTAACAGCATAACCAAGTTTATCTACTAAGACAAAAAACAGCCTGCTGCGTCCAGATAAAAAGATAGAGCAGTAGCACCAAGAAATGTAGAACGCATCTGTTGAAACAAATATAGCTGTATCCCGCAATCCTTCCAAATAATCATTACCAAACAACGTTTTTAAAACATTAAAGGAAAACCTGGAGAGTAGAAGTGTTCAAAATAATTTACATGTCTTATATGCAGACATCCAGTATCAGAAGGCTACATGCGTTCATTCATCCAATAATTTAGTTTGGAGCAAACCAATTAAAAAATACTAACAAGTAAAAATCTGAGAAATTAAAAGAATATAGCAAAAAGCAGCCAGTTTCGGATTAACTACTTCGTCCATTAAAATCAGATGAAAGCCATTAAAAATACACTTTTATTGTATCAAGGATCAACGTCTCCCATTCTACTACGATGTCTCCCATTTTTATGACTTCTTTGTTTAGAGACTGGCCAGCTGTGACACATTCTTTAAAGGGATCTTCTTCTTCGGTCCCGACAGTTCATCTGTTTAGACAATCGAAGATATACCCCGGCCGTCCAAACAGTTACCTTACACCTTTCTAGTAGGTCGGGCGGTCTGGGTCTCAACAGCAACATTCTTTAAAGTAACAAACATTTTTGCTGACCTTCCGATTGTGCCTCGAATAATTAATTAGCCTTACTGGCTGCAAACAGCAACATCCATTCCCTAGAAGTGATTTGGGTGTTCTTTTGAACTACTTGAAATGTTATTATTAAATACAGGTTTTATTTAAATAAAAAACATGTCATTGCTTCTGTTTAATTTCAGTTAGCATTTTTTATTACTTTCCTTATATACATAATGTATAAGGAAAGTATTGTGACGGGGTCGAAAATTCGAATTCGAGTTTTCGATGGGAGAGCACGTTTCAAGCATCGCTGATCACGAATCAAACATTTTTGAGGTGATGTCTGTGTGTCAGTGAGTCTGTGGAGACGACAACTGACGAACAAATGGACCGATTTGAACGAAATTTGGTGCAAAAATCACAATCCGTGAATACTGGAAGCCTATTGTTTTTAAACGTAATCGAATGCTCAGAACCCCCTGAATTGTCGAGTGACATTTTGAAAAAAAAAAAACATCAAAAAATCAAAACCTTTAATAAAGTTATGCAAATAGACATTTCTAATGTAATTTTTCCTTAGAAAACGATTGACATAAACTTTAGAACGCTAGCATAAACCGTTCTCGAGATATTGCACATTTTTAAAATAAATTTATCAAAAAATCCCATAAATTATAAAAAATATATTAACTGTTGAGAAACATGTTCACTTTTCATATGTAATATCATGCGATAAATTAGTTGACATCATTCTCGTAGATCTAGCTCGCTCCATTCATGAGAAAAGATACTTTGAGTAATACTTTTGTATTTGAACGCCAATAGTTATTTATCTGCTATAAGAATAACTTATTTCTCCGTTCATAACGCTTGGCGAGATTTTGGCGCCAAATTTGACGAAATGACGCCAACTTGGCGACTTTTTTAAATGTTGCGAAATTAACGGAAATTTCTCCAAATGGATAAAAATGATACTAAATCGGTGAAAATGACAACTAATTGAAGAAAATTCAATTTCTTGCAAAGAATATAAATAGCTACTATAAGAAAAACATATTTTTTTTATTGTAAAAATTGTAAATTCATTGCATTATATAAGGAAAGTCATGTGTTGCCCACATCCGATTTTTTATATATGTATTTTAGTGTGAATAATATTTATGTTTGGGGTTTCTGTGAAGGAAAAACAGATTGTTGTGAAAAATGTAAACAACTTGGTTGCTTATAATTCTGAACCCAATTCATATAAATGCAAACCATTTTCTTGTTTTGTCGAAAATAGCGTCCAGATTATACACATGTAAAAATAATTTTATTTTTTTTTTTCTTTTGAAAAACTTGAAAGTACAGTACAACCTCGAAAATCCGGACTTTTTCGATTTTTCCGGATTATAGAATTTGAATAAAATGCAGATTTAATATTAACTAAATACACTATAAAGCACTATTTTTAGTAAAAATGACAAAAGTTAAGTTAATCAACATATTACTTAATCTAAAAAATAGAGCAAAAGAAATTTCTAAGATAAAATATACACATTAATAATTTAGAATGTGGGAATGAAACGAAATGATAAAATTCCATTTTGTCATTTCATTTAAGAGGCAGATTTTATAAGAGTGAAGCAGGTCATTATACACACAATTTTTGATTTTGCTGACATTTTTATGGTGGTTTCTTCTAGTGATTATAAAAGACACATAATTATTTTTTTCCAAAAAAAATTTTTTTTTGTGACCCACAAAAATTCCTAAAGCGGGTCATGACCCAGTATTTTTCTCAAATCGACATCTATCTCTATTCTATTATCTCTGTGCATTGAGCATCAACCAAAGTAATTCTTGTGATTACAACATGACCTTTAGTAGTTAAATTGAATCATTTTGTAAATTTCATGGCTGACCTTCAGTGCAGCCTGGCAGGGTTCGCCAAACTTTGTCGTGGAAAGTTAAAAAGTGCCATATTTGAGACCTCATGGGCCCATGCACTGAGGGTCAGCCATAGTTTTCAGGTTCAACTTGTGTAGTACTTCCCAGTATTAACTTAATTAGCTCATTTGTTGCATGGCTCACCCTCAGTGCTGCCGAAAAATAGCTACTTTTGTATCTAACGAAACAAAAAAGGGTCCTTTTGGTGGTCCTGTATCTCAGTGCACTGAGGGTCAATGTGGAATTTGATAATTGTATTTCATAGTATGAGACCTGTCTTTTAACAGATAATTGACAGAGCTTTGGCTAATGGCCATGCAAGCACATAGGGCTTACTTCAAGACAATGTGGAAATGGAATATATGGTAACAAAGCATACAATTAGCTGTACAGTAGGCCTATAAGCTATTCACTATACGTCATATTTTTTTTATTATATATCTGACTAGTCAGTAGGCAACCATATCCTTTTTTAACAATGTCATCTAATTTTACTTGTAGCATAAGTAATACAAAAATAACATTGTAATTGTTAGTAATCATAGTACCGGTAGCCTAGTTCCGAGAAAATAATTTTCAACGCAATGATGTACACCCTAAAATTGAAAAATGAGTAAAAAACAATGTTTATCATTTTGGTAAAACATTTTAATTGAAATATTTTAAAATATTTAAAACACCTTTTAAAAAAAAAAAGGGTGTTACAAATATTTTATGTTTTTTCCGTAATGATAAACGTTGTTTTTTACTCTTTTTGAACTATAATGTATGGTGTGAAACATAATATACCTATTTATAACAGCCTATTACTATTTTCTGATAATATTTTGATCACAGCAGCACTGTTACTTTTCAGGATCTGGCAACACGTTTCATGATAGACAGCCTGGTAAGAAGGCAATTCAAAATGGCTGAATTGTGGTTCTAGTGGAAACTTGGGAGAAATTGATATAATTTTTTTAACAAGAAGTATGGACAAACAATATGTCTTCCATAAGAAAGGTGATTGTGGAGACCTTAAAGCGTCAAGAAAGAGTGGTTCATATCAGCTTAGTGGTCTTAAACTATCTGTAAATAAACAATTGGAAAAAATTGGATTTTACCCAAAACAAAATGTTTCTGAAGTTCAACTTATCAGTAATAAAAATGAACAAGACATTTCTACTATTGAAGGTATGATATGTCCATTCAACAGATTCAAGTACGGTACATTTTGGCAGCCATCAAGAAGGTGTGCACACTCTGATCATACAGTGCATCCTGCTGAGAAGAAAGAAACTGTTCGCATGGCATCATGGAAGGTATATTTACATTAGAATTTGAGAGGGCTGATGTCAGGAGCTGCAGTTTCAGTGAAGGTGTGCATTTGTTGTTTAAGTTGATCTCTTTCATATATAAAGTACCAGCTGGAGGCTGATAATTTGGGTCAGCTGTTTCTTCTGAATGGTTCTCAACCCAGAATTATGCACCATTCAGAAGAGTTTAGTTAAATTTCATATTTCAATTAGATTAAAATAAAATTTTCACCATCAATTTATGTAAAATTTAAAATTTGACAGTAAGAAGCATATCTCTAGCTTAAAACAAAATTATTGACATCAATAAAAATCAACACATGTGTAATTAGATACATATAATATTTTAAAGATATACATTGATCAAAATGAAATTATTAAACACTGTGCGAATGTCAATTATATTAAATTATCATTAATTTTTTTCTTTTTATTATTAATCAAAATTATTTATCAATTCTAAATTTCAAAATTCATTCAAAATACATAATTATCACCGCTAAAAATCACGGCGCCAGAAATAAGAGAACCATTATAAAAAAAAATCTAAAATTATTATTTTAACATTAATTTTTTTCATTTGCATGCCAGAAAGGAGTGGTCACGCACCAGAAATAATATAACCAGATGTTGTGATACAACCATTCAAAGGACTTAATAAAAATAAAATCAATTGAATGATCATATCTCAACACCTGATTGGGTCGGACACTCACATACAATAAAAGGGAAATTAATTAATTAAATACTTAATGGAAGGGGATCGTATAGTGGGAAATTGAATTTGGAATATCAATAATAATTTCGTTGTGTAATTAAATATTAAACCATACTTGTATGTGAGCGCCTTAAAATTACCTTACCTGTGATTTGATCCTTTAATTAAAACCATCAATAATAATATAAAATGTCTCATAAATTTTTTATTATTGTCTCATTGTCAATGCTGAAAAACTTCACCAAGCTAATGTCCACAGTCATGGAAATTCACAATGGTAATGGCCACATCTAGAGCTCCTTTTTTTGCTAAACTCGAGTTTCAAACACTCCGTGCGAAAAGAAAATGGAAATAATAGCAGGACGTGATTCCAAAATGTGAAAGGAATAGCTGCACACAGGAATACCAGTATGCACTTTGCTGTTGTAATATATTTCTCAATGTATAGATCAGATGACGAAATATTTTAATCTTCATGATGACTTATTAACTCGTTTCTATATTCTGAGAGCAAATCATTTAGAATAATCCACAAAAGGCAGATGAAAGATGGTTATAATAATTAGGTCGAATTAATGTCCGACATAACAATTCTTTCAGAAGACCATAATTGAATAGTAATTGGCAAAAAAATCAAATCCACAGATTATATCCATAGAGACAATGCTGCTGTCGAACTGAGAAATAAATAACATTTCTTTAACTTGGCTCAAATAATTTAATAAATAGTAATCAATGAGGCACTTAATGTATTAATCAATTACAAGAAATCCATTTTACAATTTCACACTCCTGCATTTTTTACCTTGTAAGCTAGACATTACACTGAAATAAATTCAAGAAATTCATACTCAATTCGTAAACAGAAACACCAAACAAATATGTTGTTGTTTTTTTTAATTCGTAATGATTTCATTTTTTACAGTACTTAAGTTCACATAAAGAACAAAAATGGCAAAAAGAAGCACGAGGCACCCCCCCAAAGGGGAGACCCCACCTATATCACCTTCACAGTCCAACAATTTTTTAGAGAGGAGACGACTCAGCACTTTTCACATCAGAGTCAAATTCCCGCCTAACCTTATGTTGCCATACCAGATAAAACAAACTCCTGCTCAACCAGGGAGGTTAAAAGTGAGACAGAAGAAAACAAGTTTCCGTATCTCGCCTGAACCGAGATCTCACCAATTGAAACAGTGTCAGATGACGAAATATTTTAATCTTCATGATGACTTATTAACTCGTTTCTATATTCTGAGAGCAAATCATTTAGAATAATCCACAAAAGGCAGATGAAAGATGGTTATAATAATTAGGTCGAATTAATGTCCGACATAACAATTCTTTCAGAAGACCATAATTGAATAGTAATTGGCAAAAAAATCAAATCCACAGATTATATCCATAGAGACAATGCTGCTGTCGAACTGAGAAATAAATAACATTTCTTTAACTTGGCTCAAATAATTTAATAAATAGTAATCAATGAGGCACTTAATGTATTAATCAATTACAAGAAATCCATTTTACAATTTCACACTCCTGCATTTTTTACCTTGTAAGCTATACATTACACTGAAATAAATTCAAGAAATTCATACTCAATTCGTAAACAGAAACACCAAACAAATATGTTGTTGTTTTTTTTAATTCGTAATGATTTCATTTTTTACAGTACTTAAGTTCACATAAAGAACAAAAATGGCAAAAAGAAGCACGAGGCACCCCCCCAAAGGGGAGACCCCACCTATATCACCTTCACAGTCCAACAATTTTTTAGAGGAGACAAGTCAGCACTTTTCACATCAGAGTCAAATTCCCGCCTAACCTTATGTTGCCATACCAGATAAAACAAACTCCTGCTCAACCAGGGAGGTCAAAAGTGAGACAGAAGAAAACAAGTTTCCGTATCTCGCCTGAACCGAGATCTCACCAATTGAAACAGTGTGCGCGTATCCAGTCATTTTTAAAAAGGGCGTACACTGTACGAATAAAAAACATGAATGAATAGCAGCACATTATAATTTAATTTAGTAAAAGAGTCAATTGGTCTATTAATGAATATATAAAATAAAAGCAATTTTGAATAGAAGAATTTTGAATAATAAATTTAAACTAAAATAAAATATTTAATGAATTATAAAAAAAAGTTAATTTTGAATAATAAAATAAAAAAGTGTTGTGACGTGTCACAACACTGTTCTTGCTACATAACATGCCACCCATTGGAAAAGACGGAAATCTCAAATTCCAATGTAAATATACCTTCCAAGATGCCATGCGAAGAGTTTCTTTTCTCTGAGCAGGATGCACTGTATGATCAGGGTGTGCACACCTTCTTGATGGCTGCCAAAATGTACCGTGCTTGAATCTGTGGAATGAACATATCACACCTTCAAGAGTAGAAATGTCTTGTTGACTTATTTTACTGGTAAGTTGAACCTCAGAAACATTTCGTTTTAGGTAAAATCCAATTTTTTCCAAATGTTTATTTGCAGATAGATCAAGACCACTAAATTGATATGAACAACTCTTTCTTGACGCTTTATGGTCTCCACAATCACCTTTCTTATAGAAGACACATTGTTCGTCCATACTTCTTGTTAAAAAAATTATATCAGTTTGTCACAAGTTTCCACTAGAACCACAATTCAGCCATTTTGAATTGCCTTGTTACAAGGTTGTCTATCATGAAATGTGTTGCCAGATCCTGAAAAGTAACAGTGCTGCGATCAAAATAATATCAGAAAATAGTAATAGGCTGTTATAAATAGGTATATTATGTTTGGCACCATACATTATAGTTTGAAAAAGATTAAAAAGCAACGTTTATCATTACGATAAAAACATAAAATATTTGTAACACTTTTTTTTTAAGGTGTTTTAAATATTTTAAAATATTTCAATTAAAATGTTTTACCAAAATGATAAACATTGTTTTTTACTCATTTTTCAATTTTAGGGTGTACATCATTGCATTGAAAATTCTTTTCTCGGAACTAGGCTACCGGTACTATGATTGCTAACAATTACAATGTTATTTTTGTATTACTTATGCTACAAGTAAAATTAGATAACATCGTAAAAAAAGGATATGGTTGCCTACTGACTAGTCACATATGTAATAAAAAGCATATGATATATAGTGAATAGCTTATAGGCCTACTGTATAGCTAATTGTATGCTTTGTTACCAGATATTTCATTTCCACATTGTTTTGAAGTAAGCCCTATGTGCTCGCATGGCCATTAGCCAAAGTTCTGTCAAAAGACAGGTCTCATGCTATGAAATGCAATTATCAAGTTTAACATTGACCTTCAGTGCACTGAGATACAGGACCACCAAAAGGACCCTTTTTCGTTTCGTTAGATACAAAAGTAGCTATTTTTCGGCAGCACTGAGGGTGAGCCATGCAACAAATGAGCTAATTAAGTTAATACTGGGTAGTACTACATAAGTTAAACCCGAAAACTATGGCTGACCCTCAGTGCATGGGCCCATGAGGTCTCTAGTAGGGCTATTTTTCACTTTTCGTAACAAAGTTTGGTCAACCCTGCCAGGCTGCACTAAAGGTCAGCCATGAAATTTTCAAAGTAATTCAATTTAGCTACTAAAGGTCATGTTGTAACCACAAGAATTACTTTGGTTAATGCTCAATACACAGAGATAATAGAATAGAGAGAGATGTCGATTTGACAAAAATACTAGGTCGCGACTCACTTTAGGAATTTTTGTGGGTCACAAAAATTTTTTTTGGAGGAAAAAAAAATTACGTCTCTTCTAAAATCATTAGAAGGAACCACCATAAAAATTTCAGCAAAATCAAAAATGGTGTGTATAATGACACCCCCATTTCTGCCTCATTCTTATAAAATCTGCCTCTGAAATATTTGAATTAACATTTGTTATTTCATTAATTTTGGTTTATGGGAAAGCAGTTTTCTTTATCCTGTAAATGGACATTATTTCTGCTCGGTTATAAAGCTTTTTTTGTTCAAGACCTTTAATTGCATGATCAATTGTTTGCGTAAGATTATCAGTGGGTATTTTTTCCTTCTCCGCATTTATCGTCGCTACTTTGATCCTTTTACTCTCCTTATATACGTAATGTATAAGGAAAGCATTGTGACGGGGTCGAAAATTCGAATTCTAGTTTTCGACGGGAGAGCACGTTTCAAGCATCCCTGATCACGAATCGAACATTTTTGAGGTGATATGTGTGTGCATGTGTCAGTCAGTGAGTCTGTAGAGACGATATCTCACGAACGAATGGAGCGATTCGAATGAAATTGGGTACAAAAATCACAATCCGTGAATACTGAAAGCCTATTGTTTTTAAACGTAATCGAATGTTCAGAACCCTCTGAATTTTCGAGTGAAATTTTGAAAAAATCATCAAAAAATCAAAACCTTTAATAAAGTTACGCAAATAGCCATTTCTTATGTAATTTTTCTGTAGAAAACGATTTAGAACGCTAGCACGAACCGTTCTCGAGATATTGCATATTTTTCAAATAAATGTATCAAAATATCCCATAAATTAAAAAAAAATATTAACTGTTGAGAAACATGTTTACTTTTTATATGTAATATCATGTGATAAATTGGGTGACATCATTCTCGTGGATCTAGCTCGTTCCATTCATGAGAAAAGATACTTTGAGTAATACTTTTGTATTTAAACGCCAATATTCATTTATCTGCTATAAGAATAACTTATTTCTCCGTCCATAACGCTTGGCGATATTTTGGCGGAATGTCGCTAACTTGGCGCCTTTTTTAAATGTTTCCAAATTAGCGAAAATCTCGCCAAATGGATGAAAATGACACTAAATCAATGAAATTGACAATTAATTGACGAAAATTCATTATCTTGGAAAGAATATAAGTATCTACTACAGGGTGGCCACTCAACCTGGAAAAGTCAGGGAACTTTAGAATGGTCAGGGAATTTTGTGAAAATTCTGGAAATTTTTTTTTTCTTACTAGTTGTCCATATAAAAACAGAACTGCCCAGTTTATATGCCATTTTCGAAAAATTTCTCCAAGTATTACGCCGTACTCGTAACCGCTAAATAAAGGTTACCATGTGTCCATTTGATTCCGTATAAAAGCAAAAATGCGGAGTTTGTGCGCCATTTTGGACAAATGTCGCCAAGTACAGAGATGCCAACTTTTACGGATTTTCCGTAGTTTGTACGGATTTTTACTTCATCTTAGGGTTTTACGGACATTACTCCCAAAACTACGGAAAATCCCGTGAAATCCATGCATCCTACCATTCAATTCATATTGCCTGCTTTGATGAGAGTCAAAATGATCAGTTTGCATCCATTTTCTTCTTCTAATGATTTCATATCAGAACAATAGACCTAATTTATTTTTATAGTGCGCGTAAAAATAAAGAAATATTTTACTAAACAAATTATATTTCGCTTAAATTATAAGATTGCGCAATTCAGTCCTTTTCGGGCTTTGCTGAGAGTACACAATCTTTTTCCATCCATCTCCATCCCCTTATTATTGCACATTAACTTGACTAAATTAGCTTATTTTCATATTTTGGTTGATTATAAAGCCTAATTTTTTAATTATTTTCACATAAATAGTACGATCGTAAAATTCAGTTTTTTTTTTCGCGTGCGTTCCGAGAGTAAGCAAATATCCTTTTCCATCGACCTCCATCTCCCTATTTTTGCACATTAATTTGACTAAACTAGCGTATTTTCATATTTTGGTTGATTATAAAGTCTAATCTTTTAATTATTTTTCATATAAATAGTACGATCGTGAAATACAGTCTCCCCCTCTCGGGCGTTGCCGAGAGTACGATATTATCCTTTTCCATCGATCTCCATCTCCCTATTGTTGGACATTAACTTGACTAAACTAGCTTATTTTCATATTTTGGTTAAGTATACAGGTTAATTTCTTAATTATTTTCACATAAATAGTGCCATTAGGTTGTAATTAACTCAGTTTGTTAGCAAGACTACATTTTGAACTTATTCTAAGGTTTTAAAATATATATTGTCAATATACGTAAAATCTTCTTACTTATGGCTGATGCGGTGTTTACTGAAAACTCCTGATTTTTCTACTGATGACCCCTTTCAGAGGTTGGCATTTCTGTGCATTATATACATTTTACTATATTTTTTTCTATTTTAATGACTTTCTTTTAACATTGCTGAATTGACATTAATTATTTAATGGCTGTGGCTTGTTATAGTGTAGTTATTGCATATCTTTAATGATCTCTGTCATTGCGAGCAATTTGCAATGCCATTTTAAGGACATCAGTTTAGACTATTTCTTTTTATTGTCGTTAATGAAAACCATTAAATTCTTTTAAAGATTTCAGTAGTCCAATTTTACTGCATTTACATGTATTTTTATTAAAAATGTCAAAATTTATTTGTAAAAACAAAAAAAATATATTTTTTTCTCCTGATTTAATATAACTTTTTTTGGATAGTGGAGTTAAATTGTTAATATTCTTTAATCAAATTTGTAACTAAATAGGGGCGTGCGCGCGTTTTATGTTAAAATTACTGGTCTGGAATTTCTTTTCAATTCACCTGGAAAACCTGGAAAAGTCAGGGAATTTCAATATGTCCGAAGAGTGACCACCCTGTACTATAAGAATAACCTTTTTTTGTTTGCTGTAAGAGTAGTAAATTTATTGCATTATATAAGGAAAGTTATGTGCTGAAAGTGTAATATAAGTATCTACTATAAGAATAAACTTTTTTTTTTTTCCCTTCTGTAAAAGTAGTAAATTTATTGCATTATATAAGGAAAGTTATGTGTTGTCCACATCAGATTTTTTTATTTAATATCATATCGGGAATTTCGCCATCACTCAATTTATTTACGATTGGCGCATTATCACAGTGCAGAACTTCCGTTATATCGGCTTTGTCGAGATTTAATGAAGCACCAGAAGATTTAATAAAGATCGAAGATTAGCACTTTTGACGATATATTTAAAGGTGTAAATGTGTTTAAACCGTTTTCGCTATTAACGGACGAAGAACAAAAAATAAGAACTTAAAAGTTTTATTTATTTTCTAGATATAATGTTATATTTTAAAAAGGCTGATGACTGAAAAAAGTAAAAACTTTATTAGTGGTAGTCGAATATGTAAAAAATATCGCATTAGATAAAATAAATATATTTTCCAAAAAAGAAAAATATCTCTGCTCTCAGTGATTTTTCTAAATTACGATTTCTAGGACGTGGTGGGGCAGGGAAAGCGAAGAAAGGAATTTGCTTAGTTCGTAATCGTAAACGCAGCCGACCCCTTTGAGAGGTCTGTGTGTTAATGACCTTGTTGCTCGGTTCTGTGCGATACGATATTATTTAGTTATTTATTCGCTATTTATAGCATGTAAAATTATTCAAAATCCGTATTCAAAGTATTATGTTTCAATTGCATTTGCAGATGTAATGTCGAGAATGAAGCAAAGCTTTTTATCGTTTAGAAGAGTATTATAGTCAGGGCTCGACTAAGATCTTCTAGGGGTCTTTCTAACATCTTTATTGTAAATGAGGTAACACATTTTTGTTTAAGTGAATAAATGCATTTCCGTGAAAATTACGAAATTTAAACTTTTATACGGTAATAGACCAGTTGCAGCGTACCTGCAGACGAAAATAAAAAATTACGCACATTAAATTTAAAATAATAAAGGCATATAACACCTAAAAAATAACAGAATCGTATGTGGAGGATCGAGGAACAAAGGTAAATCATTGTGCATATGCAAAATAGTTCAGTCGACGTCGACATGCGCAAAGCACGGGCACACGTTGGAACGAGTATAAAACGGCCTCGAGCGGCTTGACCAATTGCGGCAGAATTTTGCAATTGCTGTGGTGCGGAGCGCCGTTAACAATAAAAAGGGACGAAAGATGCCAGCTGGACGTGTTTCTGAAGGGACGAATTATTGGAATGGTGGAATCGGGTCGATCCCAAACCGAAGCGGCCCCCATTCTGAATGTGCCTCAGTGTGTAATCTCCAGACTGTAGCAGAGGTTTCAAACCACTGGACCCGACGACCAGTACCAGGTCGGCCAAGGACAACCACTCAGCAAGACCGATATTGGGTGATAACTGCGTGACTTCCGAGGAACCGTTCTGCTAGACTACTGGGTTCAACCCCGACAGGAGACTCAGACACGTTGGTCTCTATGCCAGACGTCCAACAGTTTGCATTCCCCTGACGTCTGCACAGAAACGCGCTCGTTTGCAGTGGAGTTTGGGGCAATGTCATGTTCAGTGCACTGATTCTCATCGTTCCACGATCTAGAGAGAACGTCACGGAAAGACATCGTTTTCCGTTTTGGGGTGTCATGGTCGGTTACTGGTCACAGATACAAAGACGATGTCCTTGATCATACCGTTCGATTGTTTCGAGGTGCTGTTGGTCCTGATTTCATATTCATGGATGATAACGCGACTCCTCACCGTGCAGCTTTGGTCGACGACTTCCTTCAAACTGAAGATATCCAGCACATGAAGTAGCCTGCCAACTCTCCTGATCTGAATCCAAGAGAGCATGTGTGGAATAGGCTCGGGAGACATCTTGCATCCCTCCGCTACCCACTAAGCTCCGTTCCAGGATTGAAAATTGCTCTCCGTGAGGCTTGGCACTCTTTGAGCACACCAAGCCATCATCGAAAGTATGGGAAATCGTTGTGCGGCATGCGTGGCTACCCGAGGTTCCCACATACCGTATTAAACTGCAGCATCCCATTGTTTTAATTATTCCGTTTCACTGGGGTTGATACTCGTATTGTGGCTCATTTTCTTCCAACCCTTTCTTTTTTGGATAATAAAAGTTGTTATTATCCTTGTTTTCCTCTTCTGTAACTCGATTACACCCGCATACCGCGTTTCCTTCCACTCCCAAATTTTCACATGAATAACAACTATGCTTAACTTTTGGACATATATATATGTATATATATATTTAAAAAAAAGTCCTTATAGTTTTCAAGTCATTGTCTTGTCAAGAAGGTGGAAAATGTTTGTAATGGTTTTTGTAAATATCAAAAAGTAAAGTACTAGCTCTAAACAATAAGTAAGAATTTGTAGCTCCTTGAAAGCGTATATAATTGGATTTTGGACCAGGCTTTTAGTCTTCGAAATCTAGGTGTTATAGTTTAGTATTTTAACCTGAGTTTTCCAATGGGTATAGCTGCAATATTTAAAAATATAACGAATCAGTTATAAATAATTAAATAAGCTGCTCAAATAATACACAATTTTGAGCTAGCTAGTTGCAAAGAGTTGGCGGCTTGAAAGCTTGTAAACGAAACAAATGAGTCTGAAAAAAAAAATCGAATCAACTTATTGAACTAGACTGGAGTTCTATTTTACAAAATGTCATTCACACAAAACCATTTGAGCTCCATCGTACTGGAGCCACCGCCGATTTTATTATTATTATTTTGAAACCTTTCCCATGCCAAGCCTCCATTGCTTACTGGGAATATATAGATAGAAATATAAATGATCCCCCCCCCCCCCCCCCCCCCCGAAAAAAAAAAAAAAAAAAAAAAAGTTACCAATGTAAATGAGCCGCAGTATTAACGAAAATCAGTGATACGCTGAGTGTGTTTGTTATATCCTTTCCAGTTATGACTTTCGAGGTATTTATTTATTTGGAAGTGCATCGAACTCCAGGATGGAGGGATCTTTGTTGTTTGGCGGATAAGGATGCAAGATGGATCCATTTTGGGATCGGGGCGCTGATTGTTCAGTTCGTTTTGTGCATACTCTTCGTGGTTTTGCGCCGTTGTCTCGCCGCATCCTCGTTTGCTGCCGATGTCTGGGTTCCAGAAGTGACCCAATCTAGGCTCGTTTCGGAAGTCGCTGAATGGATGGATGATTTCACTTTTTCTGATTCATTGCTTTTTCCTCAGTTCGATTAAAATGGCGCAACATTTCGATGGAAACGCCGAACTCATTAGGCTGCACTTTGCGTGAAGGAATTACTTCACCTTGGATGCTTAAGGTGAGCTATGGATAAAAATTAAAGAAATACTAGTTGAGGGGCGAATAAAACTAGGAAAATGGGTACATCGGCCGTGAAATAAATGGTGTGGCCTTAAAGAAAGGGTTGTGTTACTCCTTTTTGAAATCGATGCATAGAGAGGCCATTCAGAATGGTTATCTTGTCTGTGCATTCATTTCAGTTTATAGGACTCAATAAATCTTCATTTCGAGAGTCTGTGAATGAAGGGGAAAGGGTACTGGTGAAGCTCGTTGCCCTTCCGGTCATAGGCGCCGACTACGGGGGGGCAGAGGGGCACGAGCCCCCGCTGAACTTTTCCAGAGGGGGCTTTGCCCCCTCTGGAAAATAGGTAGTTAAGAGTTGATATTAAGCGTTAACGTGTATTAACGTTCAGATTTTTTTTTATTAACAGCTTTGCTACTAGTTAATTCTTATAGTAAAAACCATTGTAATTACTATATATTTTAATATTGATGCATAGTAACTATATGGATTTTCCTAATCAACTCTTAGCTTACAAATATAAATAGGCCTAAAAAGATTAAAAATATTTATCGTACAATAAATAAAACTGCTGATATCTTTCTTTCGACCCAGCCCGTCCAACCTACCCGAAGGTGTAAGATATCTGTTTAGACCACCGAGACAATGCCATCTATTCGCTCGGAAGGACTTTCAAACCCACAAATTTAACGTGCTCGTACACGGGAACAATTTAGGCAAAGCCGAAAATCGAACTCGGGTCCTCCGAGTACAATCCCCGTGACTTAACCACTCGGTTATCTCACTCCAAAACTGCTGCTTGTAAGACAATAACTTACAAAACTTCCTTAAGGAAAGCATATATATGTCAGTTAGGTGACTACAGTTGCTTCGATGGCATTATAACCCCCCCCCCCCCTTTTCAGAACAAAATAACCGTATGAGCTCTTAACAACCACTACTGCCGTTCGCTGGGCAGTTCGTTCTTGGCAGTTGCTAAGGGCGGATACTGTTATTTTGGCCTGAAGAAGGGGCTTAAAATGACCACGAACCAGTTGTAGTCACCTAACTGACATATGCTTGCTTTCTTCAAGGCGGCCTTGTAAGTTGTTATATCTTTATCGACTTTGTGAATCTATTATATAACTTTATCGGATTGTGCCCCCCCTGAGATTTTGAAAACTCGGCGCCTATGCTTCCGGTACCGTTCGATGTTTTGAACAACGAGGGGGCGATCGGCCAGAGTGTATACGAAGCCAACCCCCTCCGCTCACATTACACGCGGATATTGGCTGGCTTTCGAAGCGATCGCCAAATGTATCACGTGACGCGCGAAGAGACCTCCTTCTCAAGGTTATTTCCGAGCGAG